>JANHGO010000002.1:42670867-42710046 GCA_024606505.1 Aquila spilogaster | reverse complement strand
CCCCCCCCCCCCCCCCCCCGGGAAAGTCTGCTATTGCCTGGAGCTGCAAAATGGAGAGAGAATGAAAGCTGTGATGAATGGGCCCACACAGCCTCCCAGCTGGTGGAACAGGTGAAGGGAATGCTGGAGCCAGCTGATGGGAAATGCCCTCTGTTGGGAAAGGCTTTCCTCTCCAACCAAGTTACTGTACTGCTGGTCTGAGGTGCTTTTGTCTGCTTTGAGAGGTTCTTAAATCTCTTCTTCAGTCAAAGAATTTTGGCAGAAGGGCAATGGAAAAAAGGAAAACCAGTATATGCAGACAGCACTGGGCAAGACTGGGACACTTCTGCTAGAGGGGGAAAAACCCACACCAGTGTCACTGTCTGCAAGATTTAAGTGCATTCAGTCTGAACCTGGTGTAGATGAGCTGTACTTTGCTGGTAGCTGTGATGGAGTTGGATGCAGCCGTAGTGCTTGCTTTGGGCTGTGTGACCAGAGGTCTGGGGCCTCTAGAGCTGTTGTTACTATTCCTTGTTGGGAAATCTTGATTCAGTGTTTTTTTTTGTTCATCTACAACAGGATTTGTCACTGTCTTAGTTCAGGCTTTCTATTAAGCTGCAAGAAGGGCTGTTTTTAGTTTCTCGCTAATCTATTACTTCTCACTTTGAAATAAATACGAAAGACACTAAACTACTGTTTTGTCTGAAACACAGTCAATGGGGTTGTGGTGTCTGGAGCAGCTGATTGACAGAGGGAGCTGCTACTTGTCTATTCAAAGCTTTGTGGTTCTTAATTAATATTAAACTTAGGATGTTGTGCACCGGTAAATTGAGAGAAATTATCCCATGCCGTGGGGATGAGTGTGCTATTATGACCAGCAAACATTTGGTTTTGCTACTGTGGTTCAGTCCTTGATTAAATCCACACTATAAGTGTGAATGGATGCTCCCTGAGTTAGATCAGCAGTCAGAACATGAACCCTGGTGATGCAACAGCGAAGTTTGGTTGGCTTTGCTTTATCTTTGTGGGTCTGTTGTGTGGTGTACACAGCAACTCTAATTTCTAGGTGATGCTGCAGCATCAACAGGTATTTATCAATCTGTATGAGCAGCCACGTATCCAGCACACTGCACTCACCTGCTTGGGGAGTTATCTGGAAGAAAATAGCTGTGTGTTTGCAGGGGTTGCTCAGAAGAAAAGCTGCTGATGAGCACTGATGGCTCATTAATTTAGGACCTGACAGAAAGAGGTTGCTGCTAGGGGTGTTTGGAAAGTTCATAGGGAATTGATTATGGAATGCTTCTAAAATATTGCCTGCTTATAGAGGTTGTGTTCAGCTTAGTGCAGGTGTTTGTGATGCAGGAGGGGGCTGATGCCTTCCAGTACATTATCCCCTGCTCCCATTCTGCTTTCTCTCTTGAACAAGGGAGGGACCTTGGGTGGCTCCTTTCCCAAGGAGGTGATTTGGTGCATGCCAAGCAATACAAAACGGCATTAAACCAAGATGGATTCAATCAGCTTTGCAGATGACATCTAGAGACGACTGGGAGTCTGATTTTAATTGTCTTAACCGTGAGCTGCTCTTAGTGGGATTTGATGCAGTTAATCCTTAACCATTCAGCATGCTCACTGCAGAACGAGATGTGAGCACACGCTGAAGGCATGCAGAGGTCGGACATCCTCCTGCTCCCTGTCAGCAGCTCCTTGCAGGATACCAGGGGAGGGAAATCTGCTTCCCACAGATGTCCAGCCTGTGGGGGTTTGACTATAATCAACCAAATCCCATTCAAGTTTTTTGCTCTACTGGATCATCTGAGTGCTGGAATGATGTGAGAGTGGGCAATGCTCATTATGTATCTGGAGTAAGTCCTGTGCCCAGAGTCTATGCTGAAGCCAGAGCTGAATGAGGCTCTCCCAGTCCCTGTGATTTAACCTTTCTTTCCCCAGCTGGGAAAGATTCAATGATCTTTGTGGTCTTTTCCAACCTTAATGATTGTATGATTCAGTTGTTAGCAGTAGGGGCACTCCACGTGGCTGCTCAGGTTCTGTCCTGTGAGTCAGCATCTCAAGCTGCAAAATCGCAGGATCTTCATTACATTCCTTGTACTGGCTGTTCTTGATCCTTGGTCTGGATCCGGTCTGATTGCCAAGTAGTTATTGCTCTTGATGGAACAAGCTAGGCTGTTTTCTGGTACCTTCTCTTCTGGAGTTCATTGGCAATGAGCGAATTCCATCACTTTTGAGTGAATGAGCCCATGGCCCTTCTGAACACACCTGCTTGAGCAATGTGCTGCTTGGCTTCTCTTCTCCTACTTGCTGTAGGAGCAGCAGCAAAGCCCATCTGAATGGGTTTTACATGGGAATGCTGCTTGAGCAAAATTCCTACAATTGAAGGCTGGGAAATCTCAAATTGAGTTCAGAACTCTGCTGCTCCATTGCTCGGCTGCTCTTTGCAGCGTTCGGTACCAAAGATAAATTTCTGCAGTTCTGAAGGTGTCCTGAGGCCGCTCCTCTCTCTGCGACCGTCAGAGTTCTGCCTGGGAAATCATTTATAAATGTCTCATTAAAGACCCATGTCTGCCTCTCTCCTTGCTTTTTGCCATTGGATCAGCTCGCTGAGAGCAGCTGTCTGCGCTTCTGCAGCAGCTCCCCCCGAACCCTTCTGCCTTACAAATTCCCACAGCCGAGGAAATCGCAGACAACTGCACGGACACATGTGCAGGGCCTGCAGGCATTGTACTGAGCTCAAACCCGAGCTTTTGTATGCTCATATGAAAAGAAAAGTGTCTAGGAAGCCACATTGGTGCTAGAAGCTGAACTTGCGGCAGTGCCACTGGGCAGAGTGTTGCGTGCACATCGGGGACAACAGCGTCACACTGCATTGCTTGAGCTGTCCCTCATACAGAACCCCCTGCAAGTTCATCTCATGTAAGTGCATCCACCATGCTGTTCTCATGGGATATTGTGGCTCTGTGCTTTCTAGCTGCTTTCTGACTCTCCCAGCTCTGAGTTCTTAAGGGTTTGAGTCGCAGCAATCTGGGTAAGGTGGCTGCTTTGAGGGATTTGGGGTTGAGGCGTATTGAATCTTTACAGCTAAGTGCTTTTTTTAAATGGCAAACTGTATTTTCTTTTAGGATCAGCTGTCTTTGGTAAAGTGATTAATGCTTCCAAGTGGAGCTCTCCTGTTAGTGATCTTTGTTATTTATTAAGGAAAGAATGAAGCCTATATGATTCAACAGTGCACTAAGGATTACTTTAGCTCTAGGTTATCAAATGGGTCTATGGTTTATTTCTGGAGGTTGGGGAGGGAGGCATAGCTGCTCTGTTCCTTCTGAAAGAGTGGTTGGGCACTGGCACAGCTGCCCAGGGAGTGGGGGAGTCACTGTCCCTGGAGGTGTTCAGGAGCCATGGAGATGTGGTGCTGAGGGACTTGGTCAGTGGGCAATATTGGTGGTAGGTGGACTGTTGGTCTAGATGATATTAGAGGTCTTTTCCAGTCTTAATGACTCTATGTTTCTGTCAAACTTGAAACACCCTTAATATTATGGGATTTTTGTTTGCGTTTTTTTCCAGGAAAGCAGGATGCTGTTGCAAAGGGATGTGATAGATGAACTCTGTTTTCAGACTGGAAAATATCACATAGCAGATTGAAGCATGAGTGTTGAAAGAATATACTTACAGTTTTAAAAATAATAATTATGTAAAAAATAGCACTCTAATCTTGATGAATAGATCCCTCCATATGCTGCAAGCTAATTACCACTCAGTGGAAGAAATCTTGTGCATGTTTTGCTAGTCACTTCCCTTGTGCCCTGTGCTGCCAAGAACGGTCTGCTTTGCATATTTTCTTGAATACCATTGTTTATATGAAAAAAAAAATCCGGACATATAACAAATACCTTCTTCCAGTTTAAGAACTGTGCTGAAACAGCCAGCTTGATGTTATCTGATCCATTGTAGCTGTTATGAACCCAGGGTTCCATCCCTGCCATCTCCAGCGGGCACAGAGAGCGCTCGTCTTGCCTGTGGCGGAGCAGCTTTCGTACCAACCACCTCCTGAATGAGGCCTTTATGAGAATGCCTTTGTTCAGTATGTCCGCCTGAGGTTCAGTGCCCTACCAGCTGCCTCTCAAAGACAAATACCAGCCTCAATGAGCACCTCCTGCGTTCAGTGCAAAGCCACTTTGCAGCAGCTCACATTTGCTGTTGCTTGCTCATTCATAGTTCCCATTCGTTTTCTTGTTTTCCTCCTTCCTTTCCTCCTCATTGCAGGTTTTTTTCTAGATATTATTGCCAGTGATGTTGAAGTTACATCAGATCTTGATGTCTGCAGAGTGGGGCTTATTCCAGGGAACAGCAGGGGCGACAGATTTCCAGGGTGCCAGATGCAGAGTTCATCTCGATGCCAGCCCTTACATTCGATTCCCGTGAGATAGGCCATTACAGACCAAACTTTTCAGCTTTGAACTTGGAGGGCTTTCAGTCGTTGTTTCCCAGTCAGCCATAAATCTCTGGGGCTGCTTCCTCCCACAATGCGCTGCCAGGCACTCGGCCATTCCCTGCAAAGCATTGCAGCCATCTCTTCCCTTTCTCTTTCTTCATTATCCTGCAGCTTGAAAAGGACGTGATAAATCTTGCAGGAAACAGCTGCTTCGTCGCCGTGCTCAATAGTTGGAATTTGGGTAGAGCAGTGTGGGCTGGGTTTCACTTGGCTGTCAACAATATCACTTCTGTATCATCCAAGCTGCTCTGATCCCTCTGTGGGAACCTGGAGAGCCATGTTGAGCCAAACGAAGCCGTGAAGGTTGGACCCTTTGTTTCTCGCTTGGTAGAGCAGGCGGTGTATTCAGCAGTGGCTGAGGCTTGTCTCTGAAAACTGGTGCTCTGGACTGCCTGTATGGGATGCTCTAAGCCAGCCACGCCCAAGCCATGACGTGCAGTCTGCCACCAGTGAGGCAGTGGGTGATGCATTTCGGCAGTGATGGCAGTTGGTCACCTCCGCTGGTGCATATTTTTTACAAGCAAAAATGAAGAGCTAATCGTAGTAACTCTGTGGGAAAATAGTGTTTTGTAACTGAGAATGTGTTCTGTCAAACAGTGGTACTGTGTTCTTTGTAGCTGTTGTCATTTCCACAGAAATAAATAGGAGGCATTACTTCTGGAGCAACCTAGATATATGTGGCCCAAGACAATTCCTCTTCACTTGATGTGGCCCAGGCAAGCCAAAAGGTTGAGCACCCACACTCTAAGCTGTGACCATTGGCTGGGGAATTGGTGTCACATTGTGCATGGAGGTGCTCACTAGCCACAGGGCAAGCTGTCCATCACCCTATAGCCTATCTATAGCTCTCAGACATGGGCTGATTTTTGGGTGGTCCTGTGTGGAGCCAGGAGTTGGATTCAGTGATCCTTAATGGATCCCTCCCAATGTGGGATATTGCATGATTTATCAGGTAAACTGGTGCTGTGTTAGGTACAGACCTATTCTTTTGCCTTGTGGTTAAAAACAATCAAACCCAAAAACAACAACAAGAGAAACCCTGGAAATGAAAATGCTGAGAGAAAGACCTCTCTAGGGGCATTGTGTAGCTCTGCTGTAAATATAGTGCTTTTTCTCCTTTTTCCTTCCCTTCCTGGTGCAAGACACTACTCTGGGATATCTTCTTTCTTTCTTTTTCCTCTTTTAAACTTAACGTGCCTCCATTTTATCAATTAGCTGCCCATCTCCCGATTCCCATGGCAACACAATAGGCTGTTGAGTTCCTGATGCTGTTGGCAGTCGGGGCGCCTGGCATGCATCGCGGGAGCCGTGAGATGACAAAAGAGTTCTGCAGGGAGTAGGAAATACGTGGGTAACGCTCACTGTGCACCGCTTCTCATGCTGAACTATTCCTCCTTTCCTCTCCCTCCTCCCCTTCCGAAACAAGTTTCCTTTCTCTCTTTGCTTCGATTACCCGGTGATAAGGAGTGAGTGTCAGAACCCCACAGATGGGTTGGAGGTTGCTGGCTTTGTTGGGTATGGATGGCACTCATAGCACGAGGCTGTGAGTGTCAGTGGAGATCTTGCCATGAAGGTTACCCCTGCTGATGCTACAGGGAGATGGAAAGCTGAAGCAGAAGGAAAGGAGCAGAGCTTGTTTGAAGGGGGTTTCTTGCTCCTGTACCATGCTCCGGGGATTTCAGACACATGGCTTTCATTGACACGGTAATAAGAGCCATGTGAGCAGGCTGAAGCTTCAGATCCAAACCTCTAACCTCGCCAGTGATGAGCTCAGAGGAGTTTGTCTGGCTCCTGTGCCTGAACCAGCATGGGGTGCCCAGTCAGCATCAGCCCTGACACGGGAGGAGCTTACAGAAAGGGCTGTGTTAGCCTTACAAAAGCAAGGGGGAAAACTGAGATTTAGAGTTGGATAAGATGTGCATTTAACGGATGCTGTGTCTGACTTTGATTTATAAATCGTTGTTCAGCCCTGAAAGCTGTGACCTACAGGAAGACCATTTAAATTGAAAAGAATGAGCTTGACTAATGAGCACAATAGGGTTGTAAAGCTGGAAAGCCCGAGTGGAGCAGATCCCACACACTGTGCTGTGTCTCAGAGCCTGCTAGGAGCAGAGCGAGGCAGGAGCTGCTGTCTGTCTCAAGGTTCATGTTGGATGGAGCAGCAGAGAAGGAGGCAGTGATTCTTGGGGGCGAAGGAGGAGGAATTTCTTCTTTACCATCATAAGGTAACTGCTGGCAGGAGGGTTGGAGCAGAAGGTACTCAGAATTGGTGGGTTGTTATTTTTGTTGTTGTCTTCTTATTTCTCTAATGTAAGTCTGTTCTCCACTTTGTACCTGAGATCTATACTGTTGCTTTGCCGTTAGCAACTTTTCATGGAACTTTTGTGCTTTGTTGGTGAGTCCAACCAGAACAAGCAGACGTCCGTGTGACATAGGCATGAAGAAGCTGTTTGGGTGCCTGTAGGCTGGGGAGAGCTCAGGAATTCTGAACACCTGGGTGGCTTACCACTCAGCTCCTTTAGGAGGGGTAACCCGAAGTGTCAGCTCTCTGAGGGCAATGCCATTAGCCAGCACTGCTGTCAGCTAATTTCTGCTGTGGGCTATTCTAATTGGCTCTTGGGATTGAAGACAGATCAGTCATCGTTACCTTTTGTCTTCTTAAGGCAACTAGATACTTGGCTGAGAGGATGAGAGCTTGGCCTGGCTCTTGCTAAAGGGGAGCTGTTAGAAAGAATGGGACAGGCTCTTCAGCAGGGTTTGCTGTGACAGGACGAAGGGAAATGGCTTCAGACCAAAAGAGAGGTGATTTAGATGAGATATAAGGAAGAAGGTTTCTACGGTAGTGGTGGTGAGGTACAGGATCAGGCTGCCCAGAGAGGCAATGGATACCCCATCCCTCGAGATACCCAAGGTCAGGCTGGAGGGGCTCTGAGCACCCAATGGAGCTGTGGGTGTTCCTGTGTATTGCAGGAACTGGGGCTTGATGATCTTTAAAATCCCTTCCAACTCTAAGGGTTCAGTGATTTTTTTGCCTGCTCTGGATGTTGTGTGATCATCTAATTAACAGCTCCACCAGACCTGAAGGCAGGAAGAATGGGTTTGGTTTGACCACTGTGATTGTTGGTTTCCCTGGAAACAGAGTGCACAAAACCTTTTAATTGTGCTGTAGGAAAGTTGGTGGTTTGGTAATTTTTGTACGTGGGTAATGAAGGCCGTGTATTGGAATACCAAATTTTTATGCCGTGGCCGTAATGGAAGTAAACCTTCTGGCAGCTCTTTGCTTACACACACTCTCTTTGAATTGTTCAGCGTTACACTAAGGGATAATAATGCTTCTGAGTGCATGCTCTCCTCAGGAACCTGTAATTAGACACTTTCCCTGAGATGCTGTAATTACTGCACTTTGGCAGGCAACTAAAATGCATAAAGTCTATGAAGTCCCACTAAAATATTGGCTTTATTTCTTCTATTGGAATGCTGTGTGACACCAGGAGTCCAATGGAAATTCCCACTTTGCTTTTTTCTGTCTGGGACAATTTTTGGAGGTGTCTGCTCTTGCAGATGGGTCTGGATGTGGCTGTAAGTTGTGTTGCAGTGTTTGTTCAGCCCTGGGGCAGCTCCATCCATATCATAAACATTGTTGTGATAAAATGCTGCAGCCATATCTAGCTGTTAAACTGAAAAACTTTCATACCAACACTGAAGTGCTGATGCCCTGTTCTTTTCCCTGGCATCAAACCTCTAGCACAGCTCGAAGTCCTTTGGGTTGAGAGCTTTGTGTTCCTTGGGCTGAGCTGGATCTGTCAGACCCATTACTTCGGGAAGAGCTGTGGAAGTGATGCTGGCTGAGCAGTAGTGATGGCTGAGGCTGGATAAATTTCACAGTTCAGATAAGCATTCACGTTTGGATCATATCTGCCACTGTCAGACTTTCCCTGCCTGCCCTGTCCAAGAGCTATTGCCCACCCCTCTCTTTTGACTTGGGGGAGCTTTAATGAAATCCATACGCTCTTTATTTTGGTTCCTCTGGGACCTAGGCTGAAAGCACAATGTTTGTAGCAGATTTTTGTCACTGGGGTCAGCAAGTGTAGGGTCATTGCTAACTTGTTTGCTGGAGTTGTTGCTGACCCTTCAGGTGCAGCCATGTACTTAAGGGACATGGTTTAGTGGGTACTGTGGTGATGGGTTGATGGTAGGACTAGATGATCTTAGTGGTCTTTTCCAACCTTAATGATTCTGTGATTCTGTAGTGGCCTCCTTTCATATTACAGAAAACTTGGCCAATCCCAGATATGTTGGCCACAATCACTGAGGACAGTGAATTTTCATCTGCAGCTTTCCTTCTCCCAGCAAAGCATAGCTGGAGGTCTGGCTTCAGCAGCTGATGTCTGCATTCCCTATTGCAGGTCTGAGTTCTGTACACTGAATGTCAACCCTGGAAGAGCTGTGCTTCCAGGGGTTTGTAGATGCTTCCTGTTTATAGATGCTCTGTTTATATTGAACATACCCCAGGTGTCTGCTTACTGCTGGCTTCTACTCTGCAAAGGGCATAGCAGCAGCTGGGAAAAGCAAGTAATTTGCAAAGGCAGCTGTTGGATCCCACAGAAGCTATTAACGTCCTCCAATGGGACACTCTGCTTGGGTTAATTGTGTGCAGACCTGTGGTTCTGTGGAGCTCACTAAAACATCAGTGCTTGCTCTTGTTTTAGGATAAAGAGGTGACTTTGGCACTGTCCTTCTTTCCACTTTTTATAAGCACCTCCTGCACTCATGTTCTGTTGAGCTTATTCACATTGCCATGCAAAATATCTTTCAATGCTGTAATGGAACTGAGAATAAATGCAGATTATAAAGGGGATTATGACATGGAGTTTGTCCTTTATTTTATGTGAAATCGCAGAAACTGGGCAGCACATAGATATTTCTGTTCAAACTGCCTTTCTGCCAAGGAAGATTTGTAGTTAATGGGGTTGCCCAGTTTCTAACCTTTGCCTGATGTAAATGTGCAACCTGAGCTGTGCTCCCGGATGTTTCCTTTTTGTAAATGCCCGTTGCTGGTGTTATGGCTACCTCTCTACAACTCCCTGGAAGGAGGTTGTGGTGAGGTGGAGGTTGGCCTCTTTTCCCTGGTAACAGCAATAGGATGGGAGGTGATGGCCATCAGTTGCTCCAGGGGAGGATATTGGGAAAAATTCTCAGAAAGAGTGGTGATACTTTGACACAGGCTGCCCACGGAGGTGGGGGAGTCAACATCTCTGGAGGAGTTCAAGAAAAGGGTAGCTGTCACACTGAGTGACGTGGTCTAGAGCGGTCACAGGCATGGGCTGATGGTTGGACTGGATGATGGGTTGTGTTGGACTAGATGATCTTAGTGGTCTTTCCAATGTTAATGATTCTGTGATTTAGGATTCCTCCTCATACCAACCCTTTCCCTTTGGTTCGCAGGCTCGCCTCTTCACAAGCAAAGTGCCACCTCCACCTCCAGCGCTGAGAAATCAGGATCGAAGGCTGCCGAGGTGGGCGATGACTTCCTGGGAGACTTTGTGGTGGGCGAACGTGTCTGGGTGAATGGAGTGAAGCCGGGAGTGATACAGTACCTTGGGGAGACGCAATTTGCTCCGGGCCAGTGGGCAGGGGTCGTGCTGGATGACCCCGTGGGTAAGAACGATGGCTCTGTTGGAGGCGTGCGCTACTTTGAGTGCCAACCACTGCAGGGGATTTTCACGCGACCATCCAAGTTGACACGGCAGCCAGTGGCTGAGGGCTCGGGGAGCGACGGCCCCTCTGTGGATTCGCTTACGGCTCAGAACTTGTCCCTGCACTCGGGGACGGCCACGCCTCCACTCTCCACTCGTGTCATCCCCCTGCGGGAGAGTGTCCTCAACAGCGCCATGAAGACTGGCAATGAGTCAGGATCGAACCTCTCGGACAGTGGGTCTGTGAAGAAAGGGGAGAAGGACTTGCGGCTCGGAGATCGTGTGCTGGTGAGTTGATCCTGGAGTAACCTTCCAAAGGTGAAGGATAAGAATTTGTTCCATCCCTGACAGCTTCTGGTTGGGTTTGGGGCAAGGGGGGGATGATGGGTGGTGGTGAGATCTGGGGCATAATGTGGCTTTGGGAAGAGGGTGCCTCAGCCAAGCAGGCTTTGAACTCCTTCGTTGTTATTTGGGATACTGTGCCTTGTGGACATCTGTATTTTCTTTCTTTTTTTTTTTTAAATTGGTGCAAGGCAACTTACTCCAGAGTAATTTTTGTACTGAGCAGTAGTGGAATACTCAGAGTACTCTACTGAGCAGTAGAGTGCCGTCAGAGGGAGAGTAACTCAAACTTGAGAGAGAAATAGAAGAAAAAACATTATTTTCTTTCCCAGCAGTACTCTCTGTGTATCACAGCTGTGTATCACAGCTTTTGAGGGGCTTGCAGTAGTGTGCCTTGCTGCACGTGTTCGTGCATACTCTGAACGTTTGCAAGAATCTCCCGTAGCTGGTCACTCCCCTTTTGGTGCTTCAGTTTTTAAAATATTGGATGTGATGATAAATCCTTTCCCGTGCAGAAAGAAACTTGCAGTTATTTTTATTGAAGGGCAGGACTTGCACTGATGGATGGGTTGTCTGTGACTGATTTCTGTTGTTTTGGAGTACCTGGTGGTATACTTGTGCTAAAATGGCTTGCTGCAAGTTTGTCCTAGCAAAAGAGTAGTTTTTTCAGTGGAGATTGAGAAGGAAAAGAATATCACAGACAAATGCAGTATCATTCTGCAGTACTGTAAAATAGTTCAGTTTTGCTTAGTGTGGATGATGAATACTGTGATATCCAGTGTTGTGAAGAAGCTGGCATTAGAGCACACATCTCTTCTGACTTTATCCGCTGTAATATTCATGGAACTTAAAGATGAAGATGACTATAGCCAATGGGGATAACAGGTTCCAGGGGCTGGTCTTTGTGCATCCCGGGCAGCCTGGCTCTTGTTTGAAGTTAGCTACGTAGTGTGTTTGGGACATGTGGTTCTAATACCACAGCAGGGTAGCAGGGTTACAGCAGGGAAGTGTAGGCAGACCTCCCCTCTGGTTACAGACAGGGGTTTGGCTCCATGGATGGATGTACTGCCCCTGCTGCTGGCCTCATTGCTCCAAGTTGGAGCAGAGAGATGCTCTGTTTACACACACACTGATGGTTCAACATGAATAAGCTCAAGGAAAAAAACAACCTTAGGAATCTGTCCTCCTTTGGTCGGTTTGTCTGCTCCCTTCTTGTCCTTTACCTCTTGGAGGGAGAGTCCTCAAGTGGGGACTGCCCCTTTTAGAAGCAGCAAAATATGCAGACTGAGATTCAGCTCATGTCACAGAAACTGTTGGTGGTTTTCTCCTTGGACTTCTGTTTCTTGTTTCTTTGTTTAGATTTTATTTTTGTTGTTGTTCTGTTTGTTTATAAGTGAATGGAAGCCCTCCCTCCCAGCCTGCTGCCTTATCCACCCCAGATGTTGTAAAAGAGAATTTGTGCTATTCTTTGTTACTGTAATGAATAACTTCAAAAGAGCAAATCTGAAATGAGCTCAGCATCTCGCTGGCTCTAACAGAAGCTCTCAGCTTAGAGAATTATCAGGAGCTCTTTGCATGCAGTAGCAGAGGTCTGGGAAAAGAGCAGGTGGAATCATAGAACCATTAAGGTTGGAAAAGACCACTAAGATCACCAAGTCCAACCATCAGCCCATCCCCATCATGCCCACTAACCGTGTCCCTCAGTGCCACATCTACCCTAAGAATGACAGTAGGAAACCATTTGCTTCTATGGTTCGGTAGTACGTGCTTGGCAGATGTATTATTGAGTAATGGGGGCATCAGCTGATGTTTGAATACATAAACGATAATTCTGGGTTAACCTGAGCTGCCTCAGACCTTGAGTCAATTTTTGGCCATGTCCTCTCCAGACTGGTCTGATTTCGGTTGTCTTTATTACTCTTAGTCCATGTGTTCCTGGAAAATTATTTGAGAATGACTTTTAGGCAATTGAGATCCATCAAAGATTCTTCAGGTGAGAGCAGGACGTGTTGTCTGTAACGGAGGTTGCAGGGGTCCTTTTGGGTGTGTAAGATGGCACCTGGCCACTGCCTACCTAGTTCTGCATCCCACTCATCTTCTGCTGGCGGTTTTCTTTAACTTGTCTTTCAGCTATAATGGATTTGAGCCATTTTTGCGTTTCTATGGCTTTGTTCTTAGAGCCTTTCCAATGTAATCTAATGGAGTTTTCCACTAGAAGAATTAGATAATGTTTGCCTTCGGCGCTTTTGAACTCAGACTTTTTCCCAGAGATGCAAAAATTATATTAAAGAGGTGGAAAAAAAAACCCCTGCACTGTGATGCTGTGGAACTCATTTCTTGAGGTCTGGCAGATGAATGTGGAACGATTAACCTTTGCTTTGGTGAGAAGGGAGCTTCCCAAAGTGTGCCAATTGCTGGAGTGCTGCTATTAATGCAAGGCTGCCTTGTTGCTTTTCTCCAGGGACAGAATGGATGGAAAAAAGAGATGGACCATTTGAACACTTTCTGCTTAAGATGAATCTCTGCTTTTTTTTTCCCCTAAGAAAATGCATTTTACATGCTTTGAGGGGGAGGCAGCTCAGCAGCTGAACTCATTCCACCCTTAAATGCTTGCTTAAGAAAGGTGGGAAGGAGGTGACTTCTCTATAAGCAAGTCTAAATAAAGAATATCCTTTTCATAAAGATGTTCTGTCCTTTAGCCACCCTTACATTCCTGAACTGGGGTTGCACAATTCTATACTGGAATGTAGTAATGAACACAACTACTTAAAGGCCATGATGTTTCCTAATGGACTATATTCCTGTGTAGTGCTGCCCCGGATTCTCCTCAGATGGATTCTGTGGTTGGGATGTTGCCAGAACTTGGAGGTGGCTGAAACTGCAGTTGGTGCTGCAGTAGATGTAGCAATGGAGAAGGGGTGTGATGAAGCCTTGCCTTGGTGGCAGGAGGCTTTGGCTGCTGGAAGGAGGCTCTGGGCTCACCCTGGGTGTGTGATAGCAATCGCTTCCTCCTCTGCGTACTGCGGAGTGGTTTTTGCCAGCAGCGTATTGCCACCTCTGGCTCTTGGCAAATGGCAGAAACTTCTCATGAGTAAACTAATCATGTCCTCTTCTCTAGTACCCCATGCAAACATACACACCGGCCTTGATCTGCCAGCCCAGAGCTGCAGAAAGCCTTTAAGCAGCTGAGTGAGAAATCCCTGCCATCAGCAGCTCCCAGCGAGGGGAATCTCAGCCTTTACCTCTCTCCTTGGGCAGGGACAGCCACGAGCTCTGCTGGCAGCTTGCTTTGAGCTGTGTCAGTGCTGGGACTGAAGCCTTGCTGCTGTGGAGGCAAGTGGGGCATTAGGAAGGAACTGAGGAACTTAGTGAAACTAAGAGATAACAGCCCATGAATAAAAAGCTGCTGCCTTGCCGTGCTGCCACACTAACCCTTGGAGGCTTTTCATGCATGCACACACCCTCCTAACCATTCATTTAGACCGATGCACTGGCCAGTGCTTGTCTTCTGTGTGCTATATTTGTCATTAAATAAGAGTTGCGAGTGGCCCGCAGTGGAGCAAACTGTATTATTAACGTGGGCAGACTTGGTATCAAAGGCAGCCTCAGGAGGGGTTGCTGTAATTGCAGGCTTTCCCCTTGCACTGCATCCCAAGGGCATTGTTTTCTCACTGCTGCCTGAAAGATAAATGTGTGGATGCCTTGCATCAGCATTGCTGTGCCGTGGGATGGGCGAGCCCCAAAGGTAAGTGTTTGGGTTAAAGGAGACTGTAAAAATTCCTTTGTCATGAGCTGTAATTACAGACACACCTGAACATGAGCCAGATCTCCACCTTACCCTGAATGGCTGAGTGCTCTGCCTGTGGCTGCAGGCTGGGATGCACCCCTCTAAGTGCTGACATGCATTTCCCATAGGTGTGTTTATCCCTCTGTACTTACAGGTGGTTATTTCCCATGATCTGACGGGTCTGGATGCAAACTACTGTGCTTCTGCTAAAAGCATTCTCTGTAAGTCAAGTCCTGTGTGATAATCTTCTCCATTGGTGCTTGGAAGAGCTAAATGGCACAGAGCTGGGAAGCAGCTTCTAGCACTCAGCTCAGTAGAAATAGGCTTCTGAGATGAGCATGAGGAAAAGGCAAACGCCTGTCCAGGGGAAAGGATGGCTGCTTCAGCTTAATGCTGGGTGAAGTCTGCCACTCAAACAGGAGCAAGCAGCACTCCTCCAATAAAGATGGGCTCCAGTTCTTGTTGGTATCATCCAGTGTCAGTGTAGAGTAACAGCAACAGCTCATGTGCTGTCCAAGCCAGAAGATTGGGCGCCTATGCTAAGCTGTGACCATTAGCTGGGGAATTGATGTCACATTGTGCATGGAGGTGCTCACTAGCCACAGGGCAAGCTGTCCATCACCCTGTAGCTTATCTATAACTCTCAGACATGGGCTGATTTTTGGGTGGTCCTGTGTGGAGCCAGGAGTTGGATTCAGTGATCCTTAATGGGTCCCTTCCAATTCAGGATGTTGTATGATTTTATGATGGTCCTCTGAGTAAAGAAAGTGCAGATGTGTCTGTACGTTGTGCTTGTGTGTGTATGTTCCCACCCCAGTCAGCAGCCTTGCCTTGTGGAAATGGCTTTGGAAGGCAGCAGAGAAAATGAATGGAGATGGAGTATGAGATTTATGAGCAGGCAGCACAGCATCATCACTGTGGTTTCTGCCTGGGGATGTGCTCAAGCAGGGGTCTGCCACCTGTGAACTGTGCCTGACACTGTGGAGAACAGTCCACATTGACCTGAATTACAGCGTTTTTTGGTCTTTTTCTCCTCTCCCTTGAGCAGTATTGCAGCAAATTGTAAACAGTGCATCACACGCAGGCCCTGGGTTGAGGTTCTTGCTGAGAGCAAAAGTGCTGTGGGGTGGAACAGGAAGGATGAAAGGGAAAAGAGCAAATGCGGATGGCAGGAGTTGGACCTGAAGCAGCCAGATCGAGACATGGCCTGGTGCTAATTGGGCAAATTGTTTAAATGATACATTAGCAGCTCTGATGAAGACAGGAACTGGGAGGATTAGCGTCATTGTCTTTTCAGCCCTGGGATACTGGTCTGAATCCAATTTTGTCATTCTGATGAGAAAGCTGTAGTAACATGGGATGTCAGTGTTACTACAGATAACAGGAAGGTGGGAGGACCTCTTCGATGACTGCACAGTGCTTTTCTCACACGCTCTGAAGGATACAGAGCCATTATGTGGCTTTGCGTCATTCTGAAGGTCAAGCCCAAGACTTTCTTGAGACTATTGGAGAGATGTTGCTGAGGAAGTCGGAAATGGATCTCTGGACAGAGGCATGGAAAGGGACCTGAGTCTGGCTCTGAGCTTGCCAAGAAACTAGAGGCACAGGGTTCTGAGGCTGCTTCCGTCCATCTGGAGGGGATGGACCATGGTGAGCTTGATTGAAGTTTTCACCTGAAGCAGAGAAAGCTGGGACACTAATGAGTCACCTTGGTAAAGTGACTTCAAAGCTCTTCTGGAGGGGTTTGGGAGTTGTGTTCATTTTTTTTTGAATGAAATGTCACAGCTTTGTAGAATTGACATGTCTGACCTGTGCTGGGTGCAGCTGAGCATTGGGCTGCCCTGTCCAACCTGGCTTGAGCTCCATTTACTCAGCGCTGGAGGTGTGTTTGTGGCCCTGAGTACTGTGCCAGGTGGAGAGTTACAGACAGTTGTTTTTTTTTTTTGTAGAGAAACTGCTTCTATCTTCCTCCCAAGGTGATAGTTCTGATTTAGGAACAAACGCTTCTGTTTTGATAAGCCCATTTGCTTTGTGCGCTGATGCGACCTGCCAGCTGGCTTTTTCCAAAACGTGTTGTTTATTTTAGCAGTGTTAACAGATAATCCGGGCTGAATAAATCTGCATGTCTGAATTTTCGAGGCTCTCCATCCATGAGAGTTTGTGTGTGTCTGCCAAAAGGTGGGAGGTTCACCATGGGCTGCCATGCGAGTATGACGGAATAACTCTTAAAAGAGGAAGATAAAATGGAATCACGTTGCCATCTGGGGGAGTTCTTTGTCCAGAAAGCTGTGGATGTCCCATCCCTGGAGGTGTCCAAGGCTGAGGATGGGCCCCAGGCAGCCTGAATTGGTGGGGTGCAGCCAGCCCACGACAGGGAGTTGGAGCTGGGTGATCTCTGAGGTCACTTCCAACCTATCCATTCTTTGACTTTCTTTTCTGTTTGGAAGTGGCCCTTTGTAGAGGCCCCAGAGCAGTGTGGTGAGAACCATGCTGATGGAGGGAACTCATCAGGTTTTTTGAGGGAGCCTCCCTCAAATTAAATTTAAGTTAAATTCCTATAAATGGCATCAAGATGAATTACAATTCTATTGAATTCAACTTGCAGCTCAAGAATTGTATTAGAAGGACATTAAATTGATTCATTAATATTGAGAATAGATCTGTCCAAACTCAAATAAGTCAAAAAGAGGACTGCTGTTTGACCACGGGTAAAGAATTTTACTGAAACTGTTTGAACCTATAACTGGCCAAGTTTCCAATACTGAAATTAAACCATTTCACTCCTGGGTGCAGTGTAAGACCTGGAAGCTTTCTTGTTGATGCTTTTCCTCCTTCCTGCAGTGAATAGATCATCAACAGAGTTTTCTCCATAAGTAACACTTTGCTAAATTTCCTAGTGAGAGAAATTACAGAAGACAAACTCGAGCTGCCCTCCTGGGACGTGGGGTAGGACCCATCCTGCAGATCTGTGTTCTCTTTCAGGTGCAGTTACTTTTAGGTTGGGAACACTCATTTCCATTTGCGTAAACCATTTTCAGGATATTTCATGATTAAGAATTGGCAAACCTGTTATGTCCCCAGCCCAGAATACATAAAACTGGAGATTTGTGTTCTTCTGTCACTGTTTTCTGTAGGATAATATTATTCTGTTGATACTCATTAATGTAAAATTTAATTTTAAGAAAATCAATAACCAGCAGTTATTGAAGATAAAAGCTGTAGATTTAATTTTAAGGTTATTAAGCTTTCTTCTTTGAACACAGGCTTAGCAGAGGCCAAAAAGGTTTAAATTATGTGCTGATTCACATGAATCCTTAGAACATCCCTCCTACTTCTCCGTCTTTCTTGTCTCAGCACAAATATCTAATGAAGCCCATAGGTGTAAAGATAGAGGCAGCTGGTAGAGCTGCTGCTCAGTGAAATGTGTTCTCATTGCAGTGATCAAAGCATGGCTTTGTACATTCCTGACATGTGCTGTCTTGGGGTCTGCTCTGCACGCTGGAAGTTTTAAGTGTATATATGGGAGCAAAAGGTGTGATTTATTCTTATTTCTCCATGGTGGGGGTGGAAAACCAGGTGGTAGTTGAAGCCTTGCAGTACAATGAGACCCTTTTTTCACATGGCATTCTAACTCAGTGAATTGATGCAGGATGCGTAGGTAAAAGCAGAGCTCTTTCTTAACAAAATGTCTTTATTTTGAGACGTTTGCTGGAAGGGCTGTTGGCTATGTGCTAGCAAACCCTATGTGGGGACAAGCTGACAAACAGTGGAAGTCCCTTGCTGCCTCAGATTATCCCTTTGAAATCCTGTCCCAGAGCTGCCAGCTAAAAGAGCAGAGAGCTGAAACGCCATTAGTGTGGATGTTCATTCTTTGCAGAAGGCTGTGCTTGGAGGGCTGAACTCCTTCAAGGCCTGACAAGCAACTATATGCAATTAGTTGATGTTTTCATTGTATTTGTCCTGACATCTCCCAGATAGGCATGTCGAAAAGTGGGAGATTTGCTTGTAGTTGGGAGAGATATCTTTAGTGCCAGGAGACCTCAGTATGAAAGCTATCTGTTCTGGTTTCATTATGTATAAATTGGAAAATCTGATAGATATTTTTTTTTCCCCTTCTCTCTCCATAGCTGTCCCAGCTTTAGCTGACCTGTAGTAACACCAGTGTTTGCCTCTAACCCTCAGTGTTTTATCCCCAACAGGTTGGTGGGACAAAGACAGGAGTTGTGCGCTACGTGGGAGAGACAGATTTTGCCAAAGGAGAGTGGTGTGGTGTGGAGCTGGATGAGCCCCTGGGGAAGAACGACGGGGCCGTGGCTGGGACGAGGTACTGAGCACCCAAACTCAGCCTGGGCACATGGGGTCCCACCATCTCCTGGGTGATGGCACTGAACACCATTTGGGACTGGACTGGGAGGAAGGGCTGGGGTGCTTGGCTGTACATGGTGGGGTGGGAGGAAGGTTCCAGTTCTTGCTTTCTTGGTTGTCATCTGTTCTTGTAGTAATTCTGTTATATGAATCACAGAATCATTAGCGTTGGAAAAGACCAATAAGATCCCCAAGTTCAACCCCAACACATCCCCTGCTGTGTCCTCTAACCATGTCCCTCAGTGCCATATCTCCATGGCTCTGGAACACCTCCAGGGATGGTGTCTCCACCACCTCCCTGGGCAGCTGTGCCACCACTTGTACTAAGAAGAAATTTGTCCTGATATAATGACAGCTGTTTGCTGATGGATCTTAGCACCTCTGGCTCAATGGACTCTTCCACTTTTTTTGTTTCAAAAAAGCCGTTGCTGTATCTAGATAACTATGCAGGGACACCCAGTAAGCTTCCCAAGCAGAGGTGTTTCTGTTCACATAGAAGTTAGATGAGGGAGTGCCCCCAGCATCACATCCTGAGTTTGGCGATGTTCAGATCTGAGTTGCATAACAGTGCTTTGACCCTCCTCCAACACAGGTGGAACTGATTTCCTGTCCTTCATGAGCCCCTTTCAGGGGAAATACAGTTGATTTCTCAGAGCTTCTTAAGGGAATCTCACATTAAAAGTGAGGTTTAACTTTGAAACTGCTCAGGAACTGAGAGTTCCGCCACTGTTAGATCTCTGGTTCTGTAATAAAGGTTTCTTGTGTTGAATCAGCAGTCATATGTTCTCATTTAAAATCAGAGAAACGCTGCCTTGTTCAATGTCAGGGCAAGAAAGCAGTAGATGATTGGCAGCAGATGGCTGAGTTCCAGCCTATTTTCAAAAGAAAAGAGTCAGAATGTCATGGAGTGGATCCAAGTCTCTGCTTTCTTTATCACGCAAAATAAATTATCTCTAAGCTTAATCTTCAGGTTGTCAAGAAATGATTTATTGTCTTTGTGCATATGGGATGTGTGGAAAGCAGATGCGAGTGGTCAGGGTGCTCTCTGGTTCTTGTCCTCGCACCTCTGTTGCTGCGTTTTGAAAATCGAATTTTTGAAAGCAATCCTTCTGGAACTGCTGCGTCATGGTTTTATTTTGCTGTGTTGTGTATCACGTCTACAAGACATCATGCATTTTATGCATCATTCCTGCTCTTGATTCCACGGCAGAGTTCAGGGAATAGGAGTGAATTCAGAGTTTCTGATTAAAGAGGGGAAATTGAGGGGAATCTGTAAGGCACCCCATGCATCCCAGGCGATGATGCAGATCTCTTAGCATAGTGAACACATGTCCCTGCTCTTCCCTTGAGCATTGATCTAACCTCCTGGTTTTACAGCAGTGAAAATGCCTCACTGGAAGTCACCAGCATGTGCTGATTTCGATAGCAGGGTTTTGGAAGAAAGCCCTCATAATAAACCTGACTCCCTTGGGGCACGCAGGCACCCCTTGGGGCACGCAGGCACCCCTTGGGACTGCCTTTGCCACCTTTGCCGTGGCTGCTCGGCATTCCTGGTACTGCCCTGAGTTCATCCTGCCAGAATCAGCTTGGGAGGAGACCGCCCAGGCCTCTGCTTTGGTGCTTGTTGCCATCTAGTGAGCATGTTTGGCCTGGCTGCCCAAGGCTCTGTGCTGCAGTAACTGGCTGCTACAGCTGTGCTAAGGTAGGGAAGGTAATGGGGAATAAATGAGTGAGCAAAGGATTCCATTCCCATCACTGCTGTGGTGAGCTTTCCAGGTGAGCTGATGGTGGATCAGCTGAATTTACTGATTCTCCTCAAGCTGAGAAAGGTTTTCTAGCAGATATTTCTGCTGCCAAATGTTCTGGACCATTTCCTGTTTATGAACTATAAAGATTAATTGCAACCACTTCCAATCTGGAATAAAAGTAGATGGGTAGATACAGTGTGATGCAGGTTCTAACCTGCAGAGAGCTGCTGGGGGCTTTGAGGGACTAGGTTGTAAAGCCCCAAGTACTAGTTTGTGCTTAGAACACGTAGACCAGTGCCATGCTGTTGGGCTGCCTGTGCCAGCTGCGGTTGAAAAGATGATTCTGAGGAGGGCTTTGTCTGGTTTACAAGAAGTCACACAGATTTTCCTGCTTTTTTTCCATTCTAGAATAAGGTCAGACTGTGGCAGGATGGATTTTCCAAACCCAGGAGCCTGTGTTGGCAGCAAACAGGGGGCTAAGCGGTTTTGGATTGTAGGGGCTTTTTTTTTGTTTTTTAAAAGATTGCTTTTTTGGGGGAGAGAGGGGGGAATGGAGTTGAACAGGTGTTTGAAAACAAATCCTCATGTGGATGGGGATCACGCTGTTCTCTGGCCTCCCAAGCACACAGAGCTCTGTGACGCAGCCCTGTAACTGCTTCCAAGGAGAAGGCAGTTAGGAAGCAGCTGCTCACATCTGGAGGAAGAGAACTTGTGCTGGGAAGAGCACGAGCTGAAAGCTGCCACTCCTCCCCTCCTGCTCTGGAAGGAAAAATGTACCCATAGAACATGGTACAGAGCTGTATGATTTGTCTTTATTGGATACACTTTGCTATGTGACTTTCTTGCAAGTGGGGTGGAGAGCACCTAGATGCTGGTTGGGAAGGGCTGGTTTGCTTCTGGAAGGAAGGTGTGTGTGTGCTCTCATTGTGTTTGTGTGTTGGGATCCTTGTGCTATCTGGGCAACCACATGGGTCTTTCCTGGCAACTCATCAAAATGTGTAGCAATTAGTGCATGGCAGTGCCATTCTGCAGGGCTTGGGTGAGGTGGATGCAATTGCCCTTCTGATGTAGTGCCTCTCTCCTGTTGTAGGTATTTTCAGTGCCCTCCCAAGTTCGGCCTCTTTGCTCCCATTCACAAGGTGATCCGGATTGGGTTCCCATCGACCAGCCCCGCCAAGGCGAAGAAGAGCAAGCGGATGGCCATGGGGGTGTCTGCCCTAACCCACAGCCCCAGCAGCTCCTCCATCAGCTCCGTCAGCTCCGTGGCTTCATCTGTTGGGGGCAGGCCCAGCCGCAGTGGGCTGGTAAGTGGCTTTTTCCACTCTCCATCTGCTGCTGGGATTCGGCTCTACGAGGTGGGAGGGCTGGAGTTCAGTTTCAGCAGCTGCACTGGGGCAGCTGCTCCTTCCCTGTCAATGAGATGAGGAAAGTGGAGTTTGGGATACGGTTTCTGACCTTACAAATTGGAGTCCTTCCACGGATGTGAGAGGTGTAACCAGACACTGAGCAATTGTGACCATTAGAGTCCAAAGTGCTATTTGCAATGGGTTGCACCTCAGCTCCGCTGTCAAGAGCAAGTTTTGTTACAAGATCCCTGCACAAAATGCCGTTGCTTCCTGCCCATGTGTTTGTGTAGCAGTGTGCTGTTAAGCAGCTCTGCCTTCCAGCCCTGCAGTGACCGCATTTTAGCTCCAAGGGGTGACACTCTCCTGGATCACATGCCTCGTGCTTTGGAAGATGTTCAAAAAGGCAGACACCAGAGCAGCAGAAACATTATTAAAAGGTCTGATGTAGTGTGTGCTGCATAGCACCTGCAGTCCTCTTGGCTAGGGACGAGGGTGCAGTATCCATCGCTGGGAGGAGATCCAACACCGCTCTCCAGTTGAGATCAATCCTCCTAACTGAGCTCACTTTGGGACTGCACCAGTACTGGGCATCAATAAAATATATTTTAAAAGGCAGGCAGTACAGTACATGCTCATCTTTCTTAACCCAATTCCCACCCCATGTTGTGTCCTTTGGGGAATAGTTCTTCCATCATAGTGTAGCAGAACAAGGCGCAGACTTCTGCAGACTCATTAACCTGACCTGTGGGGCCCAGAGGGTCCAAAGCTGGAACTGCAGCTCTGTACAGCCTAAGAAATGATCAGTAGACCTGGACTTCAAGCTGTTCTAGACTGGGGAGAACATGGCTTTATTTGGTCTCTTTTTAACTCTTCTCCAGCTGACAGAGACCTCCTCTCGTTACGCCCGTAAAATCTCTGGCACCACGGCTCTCCAGGAGGCACTGAAGGAGAAGCAGCAGCACATCGAGCAGCTGCTGGCAGAGCGTGACCTGGAGCGGGCCGAGGTAGCCAAGGCCACCAGCCACATCTGTGAGGTGGAAAAGGAGATTGCCATCATGAAGGCCCAACATGAGCAGGTGGGAGGCGAGGTGGCCCGGAGGGCACTGAGGCCGTGGCAATGCTGCCCAAAGACACTGTGGGTGCCCCATCTCTGGAGGTGCCCAAGGCCATGGATGGTCCCTGGGCAGCCTGAGCTGGTGGGGGCACCCAGCCTACAGTGGGGTGGTGGAACTGGATGGGCTGTAACATCTCTTCCAACCCAAGCTGTTCCATGATACCTAATGTGCAAACTGGGCTCTGATTTTTTGCCTTTCATTTGGAGACAGCTTCCCACACCATGGGCTTTCTCCATTCCTGCTGCTGGAATGTGCTCTCTCTTCCCTAAGGAAGGAGTGCAAATAGGGCTGTGCCAAACCAAGGACAGAAGTTAGTTTGTCTGGAGGATCGATACAGCTGAGTGCTGAAATGCAGGTGGGAAGCAAGCACAGTGCCCTGAGCCACCTGCTCTGGCCTTGGCTGTGGCTGCACTGCAGTGTTCTTTGATGCTATCAGATGCTGCTGAGAACATCAGCTCAGTTCGTGCAAATCCCTGCTTTGCTGCTAGAGGGGATGATTTGATCACATTAAGCATTGACAATTGTAAGGAAAGCAGGATGATCGCTCTAGCATGTCGACTTTCATTCAAGAATTTATGAAGATAGTATTTTACCCACCTGAATGTATAAAGAAAGGAGTTGCATGTTTGTACTGTTCATTAGTGTGTGGCTCTCTAATAACTGCTCTTGTCCTGAGTTCCTTGCTCCTGTCTATAAACCCTGGTCAGCTGCAGGGAGTCGGGATGGGTAGCATTGTCTCTCTTTGTGGTGGGTCACACCTGCCTGCCAGAACCACAGGAGGAAATGGTAACTCAACTGCAAGCTGATGTCTTCCTTCTGGAAAAATATTTTCTGGTAATTGTCAGTAATGAATTAATGCAAGTCTGAAATGATTCTCTTGCTCCATGATGAGGGCAGAACTGGATCTGCTAACCTCAGACCAGGTTTTCAAAACCGTTCAGGCTAGAAGCATTCAAATCTGATCAGAGCTGGATTCCTTGAAGGATTCAAGTCAGAGAGATGCTGAGACATGGATCAGATTTACAGCTGGGGGAGATTGAGCAGGTTTTTTTGGTGCATATGTACTGGGCTTTTTGGTAAAACCTACCTTCTTACAATAGCAGCCTCTGAAACGGATCATCAGAACCTTCTGTTCCCTTGTTCTGATCCTTTTTTAAACAGCTCTATACTTCAGACGTTGTCAGCTTTTGTGACTCGGGCTCTTTTTTTTGTGCTGCAGTATGTCACAGAGGCAGAGGGAAACCTTCAACGAGCACGAGCGCTGGTGGATGGGATGCAGAAGGAGAAGATTGAACTGCTGAACCAACTGGAAGAGGAGAAGAGGTAAAATGGGAGTGAATGGGCTTGTGGGAGGTGAAACCATGGGGGAAATGAAGCTCTTAGCTGAGAATGTCATTGGTTGGATGTAAGGACACCAAAGTGACTGGGGAGTCATCCTTGGATGTCTCCCTGTATTTCAAATGTGCTGTGCTCCCCTGTCTTGACTACTGCAGTCTGCCTGTTGTGTGGTTGGACCCATGTTCTTGCCAAATACACGTAACTCTTCAGACAAAAGACACTGTCAGCTTCTGTTCCTGATGGACCCCAAACTGGTGGCACAACTGTGAGGATGCCGGTAAAAAATTGACAGACTGCTTGCGTGTCCAAGAGCATGTGACAGTGGCAAATATTGCCCTGACAGTACAATGTGGGCAGCAGTTCCTCTGCCACTGCCGGCTGACGGCCAAACAGCCTTGGTCTCCTGCTGGGCCATGAAGTTATTGAAGGCTTCCAGGCTTTTTTCCTCTTTTTTTGGTTCCTGATACAGAGCAGGGAGAAGCAGTATGTATATCTTTTTGTGATGTGGTGATCTTGTGGACGTTCTGAGAAGGGGAAGTCAAACTGGAGTACAGTGTGGTTCCCCGCCTCCCAGGGGCCCCATCCGTGTATATATGGTGATGCATACGTTTCCTTTCTGGATGAGAGCAAAGATCTGTTTGTCATTCTTGGAGGCCAATTGCTCCGTATGTATAACTGAACTCTCCAGTGGGAATGAAGATATTTCTGTGTGTTAACTGAGAAAACTGGAAATGGTGGTGGTTTCAGTGGGACAGTGCTCCTCCTGGAGAGGAATTGTTCATTCATGGTCTCCGGGCAGGCAGCTCGCTTTCCCAGCTCCAGGAGGCCCTTTAACCCACGACAGCTGAGCTATTTCCTAAGTATCAACAGATGCCTCCTCTAATTAGGGGAGGTTTAGACAAGGAAGCTTGTTTATGAAGTTAGATATGTACTCCGCAGCTATTTTTGTCTCTGTAACTGAATCAGAGCCCTTACATCTGGCTACCAGTGTAACATCTTCATTACTGCTTATTTTTTTTTCAAATCAGTAAAGAGAACAAAGAGGACTGAGTTCAGCAGAAGATTGAATTACTTTGTATTGTTATGAGGTTTTTACATTCAGACTTTGCAAAAGAGTCCCAGGCACTTCCAGTTTGTGTATCTGGCTTTGTGTATTTATGCATGACGGATCTGTACACCCTCTGCGCTTTTTATATGAAGTTTGTCCTTTTTTTTTCCCTCATGTTTTTATTGTGCAGGGATGGCCCATGTGCAGTGGCTGCTTGTAGGGTGCTTGCTGATCTGGGTGTTACTGATGGCTCTCTGTCTCTTTTCCCTCTCACAGGAAAGTGGAGGACTTGCAGTTCCGCGTGGAAGAAGAGTCCATTACCAAGGGGGATTTGGAGGTAATTTGCACTGTCCTCACTGAGACGTGGGGGCCAAACTGGAAACTGCATGTGTGGTAATTCCTGCCCAACTGTGAACAATGCATTCTCTTTACTGATGGCTGTGGACATACTACAAACACTGTGGTGTTAACTGTGAAGGTTGGTCTTTGATACGTTGCCCCATCACTAATAATAGTAGAAGCTGCCTAGAATTACTCATGTCCAGCCAGCCTGGCTTTAGATGTTGCCATGAGCTGCCAAGCAGTGTTAAAATTTGCTGCAATTAATGAACTGGAAGTGGTGGTAGGAGCTTGCCCTGAGTATGCGCAAAGAAGGAAAAAAGAAATATTTCTGTGAAGCAGGGCTCTGCTTTGTGTGTTAATTATGGGGTTTTCTGTATCTTTAGCTTTGGTGCTAGGTTGGTAATGGCCAGAAAAATCAAAAGACTTGCTTCAGTTCTATCAACAAGGACCAGGAAAATGTGAAAACTAGGTGATGGTGTATGTTGCTATGGATTTCACTGTCCGGGTTTAAACTTCTCTTTATCCAGAAGATAAAGTAGGATAGTGTTTGATGGGTGTAAATCCTCAGTGCCCTAATGGCAGACCTTTGCCAGAGGACAGCAAAGTGCAGTTCCTGCCTAGTGAGTTGGGGACAAAGTGTGTTTGGTCCTGAGCTGAGCTGATTGCTTTCCCCCAGTGAGAGAAGGGTCATTGATCCATCAGTCCCTCTGAGATGAGTACCAGGTGTGATGCTCAGAAGTGATTCTCCCTTTCCCTGTGGTTTTTGGCTCTAGGGTCTGCCTTGTTGGACAGTTTCATCCTTGACACATTATTAAACTTCTTCAATATTTGGAGCTATGGATCCAATATTTGGACATTCGATAAAGTGGGAGGATCTGTGGGTTTAGTCTTGAAATGTGGTCATGATTTCAATCCTCTTTCGGTCCTGGTTGGCATTGCTGATGCCGTGGCACTTTGGAAGGTGAAAAGCAATGGCAGGGAGAACAAACAAACTTGTCAGAAAAGCTTTTTGTAGTGGAAGACTGTTGTTACAAAGATATAACCTCTCCAAGGAACTATGTCTCCTGGAATCTGCATGGCACTCTGCACACCAGTGGAAGTTCTGTTAGTGAGAAGTAAGTCTGAGAGGCAGTTCTGAACTTCCTCAAAGTGCAGGCTGACTCTCAGTGACTAGGCAAATCAAATAGCATAAAAGAAATAAACCAGAACTTCATGCAAATCTTAAATGAAGCTGTATTTAAGGGCTGTAAAAACAATTGATCCATCTTTCTTCCCTGTTTTTTCTCCTCTGTTTTCATATTGATTTTCAAGACTTGGAAAATGGTGTGTTTGATGGATACTGAGAAGGAATGTCAGGTGATGAGTTCTGTAATAGGTCAACATCTTTGGGCTAAGTGACTTGCCACCAATGAAGGTGGTTTCAAAAGTTTACATTACTGCAGTTTCATGTAGGTATTTTGAGCAAGAGTAAATTGGTGAAAATTCATTAGCGTTAATGGAATAACCATCCCTGTGAATAAGTTCAAACCTGGAGCTCCTTCTGAAGATGTGGATCTTTGAGTTGTGTAGAAGGGAAGAGAAGCCACTTGGTACAAAATTAAGATTTAATTTTCTTGAATTAGGATGCATTCAGGCAACTTCAGTGCATTTCAATGATGTTATTTGGGAAGTTTGACAATGTTTGTGTTTTTGAGACCACATGTTTTTTCCTCCTTCTGGGATCAAACAGACCGCATATGATATGGAGTAATCTGAGTGTGTCTGACAGTTGAGATCTTTCCCATCTATGTAGAATGGTATATTTCAAGCCACAAGAGAAACATGGATTTTCACAAGTTTCAACTTCATTCGTAGACAACTCATCAAACATTCGCAAAAAAAAAACCACACACACAAAAACAATTCCAAAAGAGCAGAAAGCAAATAAATCTATTGAAAATGAAGGGCAGAGGAAAAAGAGGAAGAGTAAAAAAAAAATGTATATATTGTTCTGAACAAGTTTGTTTTATGGCAGGTCCAGTTTATTCCAAAGGAAGCTGTTTTTGTAAGCTGAAACATGCAAAGGGCAGAGTTTGTATGCATTTTTCCCATGTATCTCCTCTTTAATTTATGGGAAGTTTTACGTGATACGACAGTGGTTGTTGCCACCAAGGACCTCCATATGGTGCTTCTGCTTAAAGGGGAAGCACTGTACAGAGTCAGTGCTCTTGGATTTGGTTGGTTTATGACAACTTCTTGTGCTTAGCTTACTTATCTGTGCTGGTTTTTTTCAAGCTGTCTTTTGTACAAGGCTATCAGTTTTAGGTTTTTGAAACTCGCAGCAGTCCTATTCAAACCTTAAGCACTGATTTGTTTTACAGCTGATATCTATATTTCTTTGATTTTTGCTCAGTGCAGTGTGGTTTGGTTTTAACAAAAGCTGAGTACAGTATGACCTGCTCTTGTGTTTTTTTTTTCACCTAGAGCAGGGTTCAAGGTGTCTCCGGAGCAAAAAGGATGGGAACTTCCAACCCTTTTCAGTCTACCTTGTGATCCTCCTTGAGGAGAGATGTGGGAGAATCATTGCAAGATCTTCTTGTGATGCAGGGTTCTTGTACTGGTGGTCCGCAGCAGTTGGAGTTCTGCTTTTTAGGGATTACCTTCAGTATACTCTTAACGAATCATAGCATCATAGAATGGCCTGGGTTGAAAAGGACCTCAGAGATCATCTAGTTTCAACCCCCCTGCTGTGGGCAGGGTCGCCAACCACTAGACCAGGCTGCCCAGAGCCACATCCAGCCTTGCCTTGATTGCCTCCAGGGATGGGACATCCACAGCCTCTCTGGGCAACCTGTTCCAGTGCATCAATGCAGAGGGCTGTTTTCCTGTTGGATTGCGTTTTGTTGTGAATAGCCGCTATGAGTACCGTGTAAAATCCCACGGTGACCGTTTTCTGTTTGGTTGGATTTTTCCTGCTTGTTTGGATCTTTATTCTCCTCCTGTTGAGAACTACCTTTCCTTGTCCTGTATGCCAGAGATGATGTTGCAGCCTTCTCTTTCCCTCTCTTTCTCTCCCTCTCTCTCCCACCTCCCTTTCCCTGTCTCTGCTGTTCCCTTTCCCCTCTGTGTGACCAGACTCAGACGCAGTTGGAGCATGCCCGAATACGGGAGCTCGAGCAGAGCCTGCTGTTTGAGAAGGCACAGGCTGAGAAACTCCTCAGAGAATTAGAGGACACCAGGGTAATCTGCCCCCACTTACCCTGCCTGCAGAACAGTGCTTGCCCCCACGTTGATGCTCATGATACCTGCTTTGAGTTTCATTTTGGTTTATGCAGTTGATTGGTTTTGGCTTGAATGTAGCCTTCCCTTATTTTGGTTTGGTTTGGTTTTTCTTTGCTCTCTCCCCCCTGGAAATGGTAGCACTGTCTGATTTCTAGCTTCGCTTCTTGCGGGGAGGACTTGTTTCTCGGATTGAGCTTGCTTCTCTGCCCCATGCCACCATTTGACCATGAGCTCTTCACAACTCATCGTTCAATTAACATGCTCAAATAATACCTGCAACCCTGCACAATTCATGCTGCCCAGAGGCTGTAATAGGAAATAACATTGCAATCAGCATTCCCTTTGTCCCTGCTCCAGCCATGGGAGCTGTGGTTTGAAATGAAAGAGCAGTGATGAAGCCAGGTGGGACAGCTCTGATCCTTGGCCAGCAAATATGTACGCACTGCCCACGTGAACCATGCACCCAATCCTGAAAGAATCATAGAATTGTTAAGGTTGGAAAAGACCTCTAAGATCATCTCGTCCAGCTGTCCACCTACCACTAACACTGCCCGCTAATCCATGTCCCTTTCCTTAAATGCCTCCAGGGATGGTGACTCCACCACCTCCTGACAACCTGTTCCAATGCCTAACCATTCCTTCTGAGAAGAAATTCTACCTAATATCCAACCTGACAGCTGCCAGATGTAGAAAAATCTTTTTCATGCTGTTGTACAGTGTGGTATGGGAAGCAGCCAACTCTCTACAGTGAGCCTGCTTCTCAGCAGTGCGTTTGTTAGAGTTGTGGAAAACACAACTGTGAGGTTTTCCAAAAGGTTTCTAAGTGGTTTGAACGCCCCTTTGCCCAATTGAAAGCAAAACTACTCAGTCCTCCTGGGCTGGTTGTTGTGGGGGAAATGCCAAATGAAATGGAGTTGTTTTGACACTGGAAGCTTCACTTGTTTTCCTTGTTTCTTCTGCTTTTTCCTAATGTTTCAGCTGGTCATATCTCCTCTTCTACATCCATCGCCAGAGCACACCGAACTCCCTGCAACCAGCAGGCGGTTCAGCCCTGTTAGGTTGTGTTCATGCTGTAAGGCACTGATCCATAGGCCTTATGCTCCCTGTTAACCGTGGTTAGATTTCTCGTCCCTCATCCTCTAGCCTTCTACCTTATTTTCACTTTCCTAATAAACTCTAACAGGTACTCATGCATAAAATCCCTTCTCCTTTTTACACCAGGGTAAACAAATGACCATGCAGAGGTGGGGTCTGTAGGCCGAGGTTTGCTGAGCAAGAAAGAAAACATGATATGCTTAATGCTGGTTTCAATGCTTGTGATCTTCCTGCATGTGCAGCCACATTTCCTCTGTGCATCATCTGGCAAGGTGCCTGGTCTGGAAGTATAATGGCCTTTCAGGACATTATTTCTCATAAACTGCTGGTGCTGCTCTCTAGCAAATTTAAAGGGTTTTGTCAAAGGTATGTATTTCTCTCTTGAAAATAAGTGGTTCATATCAGAAAAGCAAATTGTAATTGGCACAAAGATGTAGCTATTAGTTATCAGTGATAATTACCCTGGTGCAAAACTGTGCTCAGGTTGGAGGGTGCTGGGTATCCTTCCCCTTTCATTTGAATTTTGACTAATGGACTTTGGTTCTACTTCCACCAAAGCCCATTTCCTAAAGGGACAGGCGCAGCGATGAGCAGTGGGTGCTGACTTTGTCTTCTCTGTTGTGTTGCAGCTAACCACGGTGGCCGAGCAGTCCCGGATCCTGCAGCTGGAGGAGGAGCTGAGCCTGCGGCGCAGCGAAGTGGATGAGCTGAGGCAGTGCTTGCGGAGCTCACACCAGACAGAGACCCCCGAGCACAGCCTTGGCTTGCAGTCTGAGGCACTTCGTCTGCGGGATCAGCTGCTGTCTGCCAACAAGGAGCATCAGAAGGAGAGCAGCCAGATGAAGGAGAAGTATGAGAAGACGTTAAAGAAGTACCAGCAGGAGATGGAGAAGCTGAAAGCCGTCAATGAGAAGTATTCACAAGAAATTGTTGACTTAAAGCATAAGGTTCAGCAAGCCACCAATGAGAACATGGGGCTGATGGACAACTGGAAGTCCAAGCTGGACACCTTGGCTTCTGACCACCAGAAGTCTTTGGAGGACCTCAAAGCCACATTGAACACAGGTCCCGACACCCAGCACAAGGAGATCGTGGAGCTGAAGGCGGTGGTGGAGAGCATAAAGATGGAACACCAGCTTGAGCTGGAGAACCTGAAGGCAAAGCATGACATTGAGACAGCTGTTCACATAAAGGAGAAAGAGAGCCTCAAGCTGAAGCTGCAGGAGGCTGTGGATGAAGTGGAAAAAAGTAACAGCAACTGGAGAATGCAACTGGAAACCAAAAGCAATCAGCACCTTCTTGAGCTCCAAGATGTGAAGGACAAGTATCGGGATGCTGAGCTGAGGGTGCATGAACTGGAGAAACTTCACAGCGAATACAAAGATCAGACACAAGCAATAGCTTTCTTGAAAGAGCAAATTTCTTTAGCTGAGAAGAAGATGTTGGACTATGAAACGCTACAGAAAACAGAAGCCCAGAGCAAACAGGAGATCCACAGATTGCAGGAAAAAGTACTTGTCTTAGAGAACAAGCTGCAGTCCATGGAAGCCTTGCATCCTTCTCAGCATGCAAATGTATGACTTCTGGGTCACTTTACTTAGTTGTTATCACTGTTGATAACTCTTCCTAGGAGTTGCACTCAGCTGCTGTCTTGTGCAGTTTGCTGAGGCTTTTGTGGTTTTACTTTCTGTTGGTGATGCTTTTTCTGTGCTGCGTCTCCATGCTGGGGACTTTCCATCCTTGAAAGCCAGTACAGTGGTATAGATAGAAAGTAAGAGTCAAAAGCAAGTGGGCCACGTTTGGGTTCAAAGCTACATTAGTGTTATGACAGCAAAATAGGGCGGTCATGGTTTGGCAGGGAGGGTCCTCATTCTGAGAAAGCAGTGCTCTTAGCTGAAAAAGCATCATTTCTGCTGTGCATCTGTTGTCTTCCAAGAAGCTGCAGCAGGCTTCAGGAGCAAGGTCCTTTAGGGGAAGGTGGAGGACAGGGTGAAAGAAGCACTGCATGTGCTAAGGGAGGGAACGTGGCTTGCTTAGCACATGGAGTGTGGTTTGAGAGCCTCAGGAGGGTTGAGCTGGTGTGTTGGGTGAAAAGCCAGCAGCGTGGCCTCATGGCATATTTGGGAGACACAGGAAATGCTGTGATTTATTGGGATTGTAGTGGGAGAGCTGCTAGCAGGGGTCAGAATGGCACCAGGCCAGGGAAACAAAATGCCTGATTGAATGAGAGTCCTGAGCCTCCCCTGGAAGGCTAGGATAAAAGCAGCGGTAATATGAAGTATCTGGCTCATTCATAGGCTTTGCACTAGAGTAAAGGAGGGAGGGTTGCCACCCATGACTCTAGAGCTGGACCTCTGTTTGTATTTGGCTTTGGCATGAGAAATGAGCTAGCAGCCAATTTGAGCTTGTCCACATGGGGATGAGGAAAAGGAAAATAAGCCATGAAATGTGCACGTTTTAAGAACGTTCATTTGAAATCTATTACTGGGAGATGTAGTCTGTTCCAGACTGAGATGCCAGTGAAGTGTATATAATGTCTGTTTAATTTGCCAGCATGAACAACCCCACTGAAATCATTTGTACCACTAGGCAACAAAGTGAAGCCAATGAATTAGTGTTGGCCAAGTCAGAGCTTCATGCCTGCAGAAAGACATCCTCCACTGAAGAGGAGGGAAAAAGCCTGAGGAGGGATCTGCAGCATTAATGGTGCTTCAAGGGTTGCTCAACATGTTTCCTCTAGTAAAGATGGTCATGAACAATAAGTACAGCTGTGGCCCTGGGAAAAGTGGCTTGTTATTACAGTGCATCACATATTATAGCCAAGATTTAAACAAGAATGAATGTAAAAGAAACTGGAGGCTTGTTCCAGAGCCATTTAAGCAAATGAGAGGGCTCTGGGGGTTTTTATTGGTATTGGATTAGAACCAGGAAGTCTTGAAATAATTATTTTTAAGTGTGTGTCAATTAAAATCAGGAAGACTTGGGAAGAAATGCATTGGTGGAAACCTTTGAGTGTCATAGAATAAATTCTATCTCAAAACATCTTAGCCAATTTAATATGCCTGTAGTATTAGCTATCCAAATATTGTGAGCAAACAAATGTCTCATGACTGTAAACGTGCCTTCTTTCCTATGTCTCCAAGTGAGAACAGAGCAGTTCAATAGTTTTCTGTGCCAGAAGTGCATCAGGCAGCGTGTTCCCCCTTCAGGTGTGCTCCTGTTTCTGTTCAGGCTGCGTCCTGCAGCGTGCATGAGCTGCTGGGGCTGATCCTGGGGCTTTCAGCAGTGGTGGCTGCAGCAATTGCTCAGTCCGAACATTGTCTTAAGGTCCCACCAAAGGCTGCTGGATGGGAGGAGGCTTCAAGTCCTGAACTGTAGCCTCTGAAATGGAAAGCATTTTTATTATTTGCTTATTTATTAGTAAGCTGGTAGAAGTCAAGGGCTGGTAGTTGCATGGTGCCAAATTGGACAGATACCATAATTTCTTGCTGTTGCTTACCTGAATCTGCCTTGAGATGAAGCCTGGAATCTGGGAAGTGGATGTTAGGCAACTGTGTGCAGCTCAATGGTGTTTTACGGGAGAGATTCCCTTGTGTAGGGAGAAATTACCCTGGCTGGTGCAGAGATGAAGTCTCCTGGGATGGGATGGATCTCCCTTGTTTGGGGGTTGTGCAGTGGCCACCCTCTCTCCAGGGTGTTTGGGATTTCCTTGGGATCTCCCAGCCATTTGCACTGAGTCTAGAGAGTAGGTTTTTGTAGGATTTTGTGGGGAGAAGAAAGGAAAAAGTGAGAAGGGATGCAGGTGAGAGGATCCCCAGCTGGATGACAGCCCATGCTTCTGTTGGGTACCATGCAACAGGTACAAGTGCTACAGTGTCACTCGGCACACGCTGTCTGAGGGCACCCACACAGTGCTAGTACTGCTGTGGATGTTGTCCACATGTAGGCTGGGCAGTTTGATGCCATTTTTCTGGCTTTCTCATGGGATTGTCACTTTGGGACAGGAAGACAGGCAGTCTGTGCCCTTCCTGAGGTTTCCAGCAATGTTGGCTGTGCTGAATGTCTTCACTGTTTTAACTGGCGTCATTAATGCTTCAGGCACTTTGCTTCTCTTGGCGATCCTGTGGAACTACGCCTGTGCCATTCCCATGTGGGATACCTGTGGGCAGTGCTGTGTTACTCCAAGCTGTCGTCTTAAACAAGTGTATTTGCACCCAATGGGAGTGGTTGCCATGTCTAAGCCTCATGAAGTTACAGATGAAATGGAGAACCTTGTACATTTTTCTGAATGGGGAAGGACTTGCAGTGTTGGTGAGAACGCATGAACTGTCATCCTGAAGGGTGTGCTTTATGGAGGGGTGCTGGATCAGGAGACCTCCAGTAGTACCCAAGTGGAGAAGCAGCTCCACAAAAGTCTTTGTTTCCCTCTAAGAAGAATGTAAAGCATCCAGACTTGGGTGCCAGTCCCACCTCTGCTGCTTGGATGGGGCTTTGTCATTGTTGGTTTTACTTTGAGTCTTTGAGTTCGGGGCTGTTTTATATTTCATATTCTGCATTTATTTCAGATGATTGAAACTAATGATATTTCAGAAGAGAAGATAAGGATGAAGCAGACTATGGAAGGTATGTCATGGAGCACCGTGTTCCAGTGACTCACGTGCCGTCCCTTCCTCTGCCATTCTCCTCTTGCAGGCACAGTTACGTGAAAGGAGCTTAAGAAGTCATTTCATTTTTTCTTTTGCTGGATAGCATTTGCTGTCTGTCCCCTCTAATGAGCAAATGTAGAGGTGGAGGTTTTCATCTTTGTTATACAGTCACCATGTAGGTGGTGCAGGTTGGAGACAGATCTGGGGAAATGGGCTTGCTCCATCCCATCCCTGATGTTACAGGGGTAAAATGCTGTCACTGAGTGTACTGTGCTTCTAGAAGGGCACTGCTAATGGTAGATACTTTTATAATAAATCATATCCATCCTTTGAATAAAGCCCAGAATTTATGCACTCAGTAAGTTTATGTGATGTAGCTTGAATTGCGTTCAGCTTCCCTAACCAAGAGGATGAGCTGTAACTCCCAATCCCAGTAACAACAGAGCTGCAAAATTGCAGCTGAATGGCCCAGACAGGCTCTGGGCTCTCACTCCCTCTTGGGAGCAATGTTCTCCTGTGTTTGCCTTGGTTTTGGTCCTTTGTGGCGAATTTGGAACTGATCTAAGACATGTGAGATCCTTCCAGATCACCCCTTCCCTTGTTCATTCCCAGGAAACTCACATTCTTTCATAGGGTTTATTTCTTTGTTTTTAGCAGAAAAGCCTTGCCAGATCACAAGAGCTACTTATCACTTCGGTTTTCAAATGGTACTTGATTAATGGTGACATCTTTTTTTCAGCCCCTTCTAAAGCCCTTCTGAGGATGCAGCAACCTAAAAGGAGATCACAGGGTCTTTCCCAGTAACTTAGATTTTGCTCTGAGTTTCATTACCCTTTGTTTTTGCTCACTTTTTGCTTTCTTAAACCTGTCTTATTGGCTTCCTATTGTGTAACCTGCCTCCTCATGCCTCTCAGTGCTGAGTGGTGGTGAGACACAGGGTGAAGTATGTGTGTTACCCCTCTCCTGCTGCTTCTCTGCTGATGCAGAGTTGCCTCCAGTGCCTATCACACCCCGTGTCTTGACACTCTGAACCCTGACCCTACACTCAGTACCTTCCTGATGTGCACAGGATGTTTTCTAGGCTTCTAATCCTTGTCTTTTCTTTTCATCCTACTGAAGACCTTCAAGACAAACTGAGTAAAAGAGACAAAGAGGTGTCATCGCTGGTGTCCCAGACTGAAGCCCTAAGGGCCCAAGTAAGTGGTAAGTTTCCCTAATCCAGTGCAGGTGGGAACAAGGTGCTTCTCTGCTTATCCTTCATCTTTCTGTTGAATAAGAGCCCAGGTGCTCAAAGACACATGTAAAATATGGCACTGTCTGTTAGTGGGTGTTGTTGGTAAAAATTAGTTCAAGAGTTCTAGTCCAAGAGAACACAAATGATAGAATCATAGAATGGCTTAGGTTGGAGGGGACCTTAGAGATCATCTGCTTCCAACCCCCTGCCATGGACTGGTTGTCAGCCACTAGACTAGGCTGCCCAGACCCTGTCCAACCCAGCCTTGAATGCCACAACCTCTCTGGGCAACCTGTGCCAGCACCTTGCAGCTCTCTGAGTAAAACATTTCCTCCTAACATGTAACCTAAATCTCCCCTCTTTTAGTTTAAAGCCATTCCCCATTGTCCTGTCTCTATTAGGTTGTGTAAAAAGTCAGTCCCTGTCCTGCTCGTAAGCTCCCTTCAAGTACTGGAAGGCTGCAATGAGGTCCCCCTGGAGCCTTCTCTTATGCAGAAGGCATTTGCGTGGAGTGAGGAGGGGTTCGGGCTCACTGAAAGAAACAGAAAAATAAATGGAGCTTGGTGTGATGTTTCTGAAATCTCCCTTAAACGGGTCTAGATCCAGAGCTTACCAGCCCTGTGCTTTTAGGACTGAGAACTGGGAAAGGCAAAAGCAGGAATAAGTAAAGGACTAAGCAATCTTTCTTCCCCTTTGTATCCTCTGTTTCTCCTAGCTTTGGAAAACAAATGCAAAACTACAGAAAAGAAGGCAGAGTCAGTGTTAAAAGAAAAGAAGAGGCTGGAAGGGGAGCTGGAAGCCTTGACCAAGAAGACACACGATGCGTCGGGGCAGCTGGTCCTGATCAGCCAGGAGCTCCTCAAGAAGGAAAGGTCAGTGTGCAGGACCGGGTGTGTGTGCTCAGAGTGCTGTAACCACCACCAGCCCCAGCGGGAATGCCCTCACCTCTTGTTGCTGCTGCTTCCAGGAGCCTGAACGAGCTGAGGGCACTGCTGCTGGAGGCGAACCGGCACTCACCTGGGCCCGAGCGCGACCTGAGCCGGGAGGTGCACAAGGCTGAATGGCGGCTGAAGGAACAGAAGCTCAAAGATGACATCAAAGGGCTGCGAGAGAAGCTGGTTGTGCTGGTGAGAGCCTCAGAGCCCCTCCTGGGGCTGCGAGGTTGGAGGGCTCTGTGCTGTGCTGTAGGGCTCACGCCCATTGCTTCTGCTCCAAACCACGATGATTGCTTTCATAGAATTGTTAAGGTTGGAAAAGACCGCTAAGGTTATGTAGTCCGTTTGCTATTGAGCATCTGATTGGAGCTTGCCTGGTGTAGCAGCACCCCGTTAAGCAATGAAATGTGCATCTGTCCTTCCCCACTGTTTCCCTGTTCCCACAGATCTTAGATCCATGGCTAAATAGGGCTAACGCTTGGGAGAAACTGAAGGTCGGTCAGTTCCCCACACTGCTTATTCCTGGATCAGAAGATGCGTAAAACAGTGTCCTCTAATTCCTATGTACTTCAGTGTCCTCCAGTGGTTGAAGTGTGAATAACATTTGCACTGTTGGGAATAGATTGGAGCTGTACTGGTTGTGTTTGATACCACTGTCTGCAGCGCTGTGCTCTGACCCCATCTACTGTTGAAACCAAAATGTGGTTCTATTAGTTACTGCGGATTTGTACTCATAAATTTCTACAATATTGTTTCTAATGCAAAACGCCTCTGTTTCCACTCTGTCCACTCAAGGACAAGGAGAAGTCAGTGACAGACCAGAGGAGGTACTCCCTGATCGACCCCTCATCAGAGTCGGAGGTGATCCGGCTGCAGCACCGGCTGGTCAGCACTGAGGACGTGCTGCGCAACGCGCTGGAGCAGGGCCACCAGATGGAGAAGCTCATGGAAGCCATGAGGCTTTCCTCGGAGAAAACACAGGTAGAGCACATGGGTGTTTGTTGCCCAGTTGAGTCTTTCTGCTATCTCTGCTCTTTGAGAGGACTTTTCTTGCTGTCCTTAAGCACAGACTTCAGAGGTGATTCTGGGAAAACATTCTTCGTTTCTCCTATGAACTCCTGGAGGCATCTCTGTACCTGGTCTAAGTTTGCTGCTGGAGCACCATGTTCCCAGTCAAGTTGCTCTTTTCCCAGCTCATTCTAGTACCTGAGATATTCTTCTGAGAAGGCAGAACTGCTTCTGTTGTTGTCTTGCATCCTTCTTTGTGAAAATGAGGGCTGCAAATAAATGAGCTCTTCGTGTTTGGCCTTTTCCATCACATACCTGATGTGTCTAAGTCCTGACTAATTCCTCCAGTGAAGTGACCTGCCCCTTGTGCCAAGCTTTTAGCTTCATCAGATAAGAGAATGGCTTGGACTGGGAGGGACCTTAAAGATAAGTTTGTGTCCTCTTTCACTCTAGTTGTATTTTCTCATGTGCAATCAGATGATGGCTCAGGTATATAATACTTGCTCATTTAAGTTCTGAGCTCAAAAATGTCTTTCTCTTTTAGTAATGAATGACAATTCACATTCAGGTGGACACCTTAGAATAGTACAACACAAGCCAGTGGACAAGCACAAGAGCAGAATTTGTTTTACCCAATGCAAGTGTAGATGTATTGTGCTAGGTGATTTGGGGTATTGCATCTTCTCATTCTCTCACTGCCGTTGTACAGTTTGCAGATGCTCCAAAGGGCCATTTGCATTGCATAGAGGCAGTCAGGAGGGTGCAGGGTAAAAACTGCAGCCCTGAGAGCAGTGCTGTCTCAGCTGAGCATCAAACTGGTGCTGACATCCCTTCCCATCCCGCACTGCAACAGCCACAGCCACGTGCTGGTACCAGACAGGATAGCTGTGGTGGTGATGACAAATTTGTGGCAGTCCACGACATGCCATAATCCTGTCAAGACCTCCAGAGTGACTTCAGCTCCTGCTGCTAATTGCTGTGTGTCAAATGAAAATGCATCAAGACAGACTCATCTGTTGTAAACTATGGGAGGGGTGGGGAAAGTTATTCTGTTTGCTTTAATGTGAAGTCCCCTGAGAGCAGGAAATCCTCCTTTCCATGTTCCTGGCTCCAGAGGTGGTGCGGGTGGTGATTATTTTTTCCCCAGCTGTAGAAAATAACCTTAAATAAAGTGAGTTGGAACGGACCTTACGAGGTCAGCTAATCTATCCCTGGCATTACTGTGATACCTCCACGCCAAGGTAATCCTTGAGATACGACAGGATAGCATTATGCCTTTACTGCAAACTGCGGTACCACGAGACAGGGAGAGGATTACAGAGGGAACTGGGCTTTACATTTTCATTCATGTCAGGTTTATGAAGTGCCCAAGTTACAAGGAAGTCTGGATCAA
>JANHGO010000002.1:42648304-42670767 GCA_024606505.1 Aquila spilogaster | reverse complement strand
CTGCAGCTGGAGGAGGAGTTGAGCCTGAGGCGCAGCGAGGTGGATGAGCTTCGGCAGTGCCTCAGGAGCTCTCACCAAGCAGAGACCCCTGAGCATAACCTTGGCTTGCAGTCAGAGGCTCTTCGTCTACGAGATCAACTGCTGTCTGCCAACAAGGAGCATCAGAAGGAGAGCAGCCAGCTAAAGGAGAAGTACGAGAAGACATTAAAGAAGTACCAGCAGGAGATGGAGAAGCTGAAATCTGTCAATGAGAAGTACTCACAGGAAATCGTTGACCTAAAGCATAAAGTTCAGCAAGCCACTAATGAGAACATGGGGCTCATGGACAACTGGAAGTCCAAGTTGGACACGTTAGCTTCTGACCACCAGAAGTCTCTGGAGGACCTGAAAGCCACACTGAGCACAGGCCCCGACACCCAGCATAAGGAGATTGTGGAACTGAAGGCAGTGGTGGAGAGTATAAAGATGGAGCACCAGCTTGAGCTGGAGAACCTGAAAGCAAAGCATGACATTGAGACGGCTGTTCACATAAAGGAGAAAGAGAGTCTCAAACTGAAGTTGCAGGAGGCTGTGGATGAAGTGGAAAAAAGCAACAGCAACTGGAAAATGCAACTGGAAACCAAAAGCAATCAGCACCTCCTTGACCTCCAAGATGTGAAGGACAAGTGTCGAGATGCTGAGCTGAGGGTGCATGAACTGGAGAAGCTTCATGATGAATATAAAGATCAGACACAAGCGATAGCTTTCTTGAAAGAGCAAATTTCTTTGGCTGAGAAGAAGATGTTGGACTATGAAACATTACAGAAAACAGAAGCCCAGAGCAAACAGGAGATCCACAGACTGCAGGAAAAAGTGCTTGTCTTAGAGAACAAGCTGCAGTCCATGGAGGCCCTGCATCCTTCTCAGCATGCAAATGTATGACTTCTGGGTCATTGTGCTTGTTTATCATCACTGTTAGTAACCCTTCCTAGGAGTAGCCCTCAGGTGCTGCCTTGTGCAGTTTTCTGAGGCTTTTATGCCTCAAAGTATCTGGATGTTGTTACCCTTCCATTGATTAGTGCTTTTTCTGCACTACATCTCCATGCTGAAGGTGTCTTCCCGCTCTTGAAAGCCAGTACAGTGGCACAATTAGAAGAAATAAGAGTCAAAGAGAAGTGGGCCACAACTGGGCTTGAAGACACGAGTCCTGTGGCAGCAGTATAGGGCTATTGTGGTTTGTCAGGGGGGGCTTTTACCCTGAGCAAGCAGCGTTATTAGCTGGAAAAGCATCATTTCTACAATACAGCTGTTGTCCTCCAAGGAGCTGCAGCAGTCTTAGTGTATTATTGAGCAAGGCCCTTTAGGGGTAGGTGGAGGACAGGGTGGAAGAAGAGTCATTGCCCATGCTGAGATAGAGCACGTAGCTTGTCCAGCATGTGGATCGTGGTTCGAGAGCCTCTGTTGGGGGCTGAGCTGATGGGGTTGGGTGGGAGGGGTGTGCCAGCAATGCAGCAGAGGCAGTGGGAAGGCTTCGCAGCATGTACGGGAGACGCAGGAAAATGTTGACTTTGAGGATTATAGTGGAAGAGCTGCTAGCAAGAGTCAGGATGGCACCAGGGTGGGGAAGTAAAATGCCTGATTGAATACAAGTCCTGAGCCTCCCAGGGAATAAGAGCAGTAATAATATGAAGAGGTCAATTTTCTGTGGCCTTTGTGTCTTTTTCAGTCATCCTCATTTTTTTTACTATTTGCCACAGGATGCCATCCTGCCTTTGTGCTTGGCACAGGGACACGTGGCTGGCTTTGCACTAGAGTGAGGGGGGGGGAGATTGCTACTCATGGTTCTAGGCTGGACCCCTATTTGTGTTTGGATTTTGCATGAGAACTGAGCAAAAACCCAACTTACAAATTGTCCCTGTGGGGATGCAGTAAATTAAAATAAGCCATGAAATGTGCACTTTTTAAGAATACTCATTTGAAATCTACTGCTGGTGATGTAGTCACTGTTCCAGACTGAGGTGCCAATGAAGTGAATACAATGCCAATGTTTAATTTGCAAACGTGAACAGCCCCTTTGAAATCGGTCGCACCTCTGGGCAGCAAAGTGAAGCCCATGAATTACTGTTGGCCAAGTCAGAGCTTCATGCCTGCAAAAAGGCACACTGAACTAGACAGGAAAGGCAAAAGCCCAAAGAGGAATCTACAGCATTAATGGTGTTTCAAGGGTTGCTCAACATGTTTCATCTAGTAAAGACAGTTGTGAACAATAAGTACAGCCAGGGCCCTGTGAGAAGTGGGTTGTTATTACAACATGTCACATATTACAGCCAATAATCAAACAGGAATGAATGCAAAAGAAGCAGCTGGAGGCTTGTTCCAGAGCCCTTTAGATAAATGTGGAGGGCTCTGGGGGATATTGATACTGGAGTAGAACCAGGGAGTCTCAAAATAATTATTTTAACTATGTATTGATTAAAATCAGGAAAACGTGGTAAGAAATGCATGGGTGAAAGCCTTTGAGTATCACAGGGCAAATTCTATTTTTAAATGTCTTAGCTAATTTAATGTGACTGCAGTATTAACTACCCAAATATTTTAAACAAACAAATGTGTTCTGTGACTGTCTTTCCTAGACCTTCAAGTGAGACCCACAACTGCGCTTCCAAAGAGCAGTTAACATAGTTTTTCCATACCAAAAGTACATCAGGTATTTCCCCTTTGGGTGTACTCCTGCTTCTGCTAGATGTATCCTGCAGCCCACTCAGGCTCTCGGGGACTGACCTTGGGCCTTTCAGCGGTGGTGGCCACAGCAACTGCTTCATCTGGGGCATGTGCTGAGGTCCCACCGAAGGCTGCTGGATGTGAAAAGGCTTGAAGGGCGGCATTGTGGCCTCTGCAATGGAAAGCCTGGCCGTGAGCTCTGCTGTTTCTGGCTTTTCATTCCAGTATAGACAAAAGAGGGTGGGGAAAAGGCAGAATCCTCTATATGGACTAGCATTTGTTTTTTATTATTCTTATTAATGTATTCATTCTCTAATAATTATTATTGTATCAATGTTTTATTACTGTTTTTATAACTTTGGGCACAGTTAGATTCTTCAGAAGTTGAGGAACTTGTTGTCTGATAGGTCTCAAGCTGAATGCTAATGAGCATTTGCACCTGAATATTTGCCATAAATAACCACAGGAGACTGGTCCAACGGAGAGCAGCTCTTCCATCGCTCTGCACAAACTCTGAGCTTGTGAAAGCTGGGACCAGAGCTTGTGGGGAAAGCCCGATCACTTTTTCCCTCTCTGGTGAATCTTGCTGTTGTGCTCAGCTGCCTGGTGTGTGTGGGCACTCTCAGATGGTACCGGTTAGCCTTCAGTAGTACCCAGCTGTAGAAGTGACTCCTCAAAAGCCTTTGTTTCCCTCTCAGGAAGGATGTAAAAAAATTGTAACTTGGGTACCGGATACACTTCTGCTTTGGATGGGGCTTTGTGGTTGTTAACTTTGCTTTGAATCTTTGGGTAAAGGGCTGTTTTACATCTCATATTTTACATTTATTTCAGATGATTGAAACTAATGATATTTCAGAAGAAAAGATAAAAATGAAGCAGACTATGGAAGGTATGAAATTTTACTGGCTTTTTTGGAACACCCTGTTCTAGCAAATCGTGTGCCTTCCCTTCCTCCCAACTTTCTGCTCTTGCAGGGATAGCTGTGTGGAAGGGGCTTAGGAAGCCATTTCATCTCTCAGATTTTGCTGGATGGCATTTGTTGTCTGCCTTTTTTTTTTTTTTTTTCTTCTAATCTGGCTGAGCATATGCAGGGGTGGATGTTTTTTATTTGCATTAGACATTCACCATGCAGATGGTGCAGGCTGGAGACAGATCTGGGGAAATGGGTGCACTTCCATCCCATCACCAATTTTTACAGTGGGTAAAATCCAGACATTAAATGTAATTTGTTCACAGGAGAGGACTGCTAATGGTAGATGTTAATGTGACAGGCTTAAAATAATGGGGGTTACTTTTTTTTATTAAGCTTACTATGAATCAAATCCATCCTTTTAACAAAACATAGAATTGATGCACTCAGAAAATTTGTTTAGAGTAGCTTTGAAACTGAATTGCGCTCAGCTTCCCTCACAAACAGGGTAAGCTGTAACCCCTAGTCTGAGCAACAGCAGACCTGGCAAGATTAATGCTGGACGGCCCAGATGGTCCCTGTTCGGAGCGATGTCCTACCACATTGCTGTGGATGACATACACTTTTGGGTGTCTGAAGGATTCAGGGCTGTTCCAAGACACTTAAGGTGCTTCCAGATCACGTCTTCCCTTGCTCATTCCCAGGAGACTCGTATTTCTTCATTCTTCCTTAGGGTTGGTTTTTATGTAGCAGAAAACGTTATCAGTCTAGATCACAAAGGTGATCTGTAAAGAACTAACTTGTCATTTCTCTTTTCAAATGGCATTTGGCTTATGGTAGCATAGCTTTTTCTCCATTACTCACCTCTAAGGTGTCTGTTCTCTGCAAAGCCCTTGTTAAAGTCCTGCTCAGGATGGAGCAACCTAAATGGAGGTTACTGGGGACTTTTACTGGCCTAAACTTCACTTAACAGAAACTTTGTTTAGTTTGAGTGTCCCTCCAGCTGTTTCTGGATTCAGACAGAGGTGTTCTGTCCTATTTCCATCTGCCCTCAATGCTGGCTAAGCATTGTCAGTTGGCTCATCACTGTCCTTGCAGGTACAGGATTACATATATGCTATACCAAATTATATGATTGACAGGTAATTCCTGCCTAGTCAAGGCAAAGCATAACTAGGTCCAGCAGCCGCTGCTCTTAAAATGGCCACTCAGTCTGTGTGCATGTTGTTTCCACACTGAGTAAGCCATATATAGATGTATTAAAACCAACCAGTTCAGACTTGAGCCACAAAAGCATCATACTTCAAATCTACAGTTCTGTTTGAGTATGGAAATGCATCAGTTCCAGAAAACGTGTCTTTGCCTTCCAGTGTAGGAGGTAACACAAAGAAATGTGCTGAAAGTGCCTTTCTGTGATTTTGATTAATGTTTTATTCCGTTTTTTCTTTTCCCACCTTGTGGTTGCTTTCTTAAACCTGTCTGGTATGGTATCCTATGTATCCTGTGTATCCTACCTCCTAATGCCTGGATGGTGGTGAGATGCAGTGAGAAACACCCGTTATTTGTCTCCTGCTGCTACTCTGCCAATGAAGGGTACCACCACCACGCCCCTGTCACATCCCGACCCATGCCTTACACTTGATACCTTCCTGATTTGCACAAAGCATTTTCCAAGCTTCTAATCTTTGTCTTTTCTTTTCATCCTCCCACAGACCTCCAAGACAAGCTGAGTAAAAGAGACAAAGAGGTGTCATCACTGGTGTCCCAAACTGAAACTCTAAGGGCCCAAGTAAGTGGTAAGTTTCCCTAATCCAGTGCTGGTGGGAACTAGGTGTTTCCTTGCTCGTCCTCTGTACTGGTGTTGAACAAGGGCCCACGTGCTGAAATGGGTTGGTGTTAAAACATGACACTGCCTGTCTTCTAATGGATATTTTTGGTAAAAATTTGTTCAGGAGTTTCAGTCTCTTTTCAGGAGTTGAACACAAACACTGCAGAAGATATTTGTATCCTGTGAGGGAGGGTTTGGGCTCATTGAATGTCAAAAGCTGAAAGAGGCAGAAGTAAATGGAGCCTGGTGTGTTGTTTCTGAGATCTGCCCTTAAATAGGGCCAGATCCAGAGCTAACCAGGTCTACGCTGCTAGGAGTGGGAGTTGGGAAAAGGCAAAAAGCAGGAATGTAAGTAAAGGACTAAGTGACCTTTCTTCCCCCTGTATCCTCTGCTTCTTGTAGCTTTGGAAAATAAAAGCAAAACAGCAGAAAAGAAGGCTGATTCATTGTTAAAAGAAAAGAAGAGGCTGGAAGGTGAACTGGAAGCCTTGACCAAGAAAACACACGATGCTTCAGGGCAACTGGTCCTGATTAGCCAGGAGCTACTCAAGAAGGAAAGGTCAGTCTGCAGGTCTGAAGGATGGAGCTGGAGACGGGGCTCTGTGTGTTCAGGGTGCTTTAATTTACCACCAAAAGAAATCTAGAGGTTGAATTGTTGAAGTTCAGCCCCCAGCTTTCCTGTTCTTTAGAGATGCTCATGTGCGAATTTGGTTAAAATCAGGGGCTGTGAATTATCAAAGGGACTGCCCTTTCACTGCTTGCCAGGAGCTGCAAGACAGCTCAATGCCCATGTAGATGCCGAATGAAGTCATCTACAAGCCAGCTAAGCTGGCTGCTGCCCTGCTCTGAAATGCGGTGCCTTGTGCAGGTCCCAGTCTCTTTAAAGCTGGCACAGTGGGGAGGACAGGAAATCTGAAGCGCCAGAAGCGGTAGGAGTTGGGTCAGGTTTGCTCGCTGGCCTTCCTTTGGGTCTGTAGCAAAGGTGGGAGGGAGCGCAGCAGGACTCCCGTGGTGTGTGGGCTCTGGAACGTCTTCACCTTTTCATGCTGCTTCTTCCAGGAGCCTGAACGAGCTGAGAGTGTTGTTACTGGAGGCGAACCGGCACTCGCCTGGACCAGAGCGGGACCTAAGCCGGGAAGTGCACAAAGCAGAGTGGCGGCTGAAGGAACAGAAGCTCAAAGATGACATCAAGGGTCTGCGAGAGAAACTGGTTGTGCTGGTGAGGGCACCAAAACCCCTCCTGGCCTTGGCCTGGGGGCTGGAGGGCTCTGTGCTGCTCAGGGAGGGTCCTAGCCCTTCACCCTTGCTCCAAGTCTTCATGCTTTCTTTTGTGCTACTGAGCATCTGATGGGAACTTCCTTGACAGCGCCTGTGAGCTGTGGCCTGGCTTAGTGGCACCTCATTAAGCAGCAAAAATGTCCTTCTCCAGTGTTTTGCTGTTCCCATGGGTTTTTTAGATCCATGACTAAATAGGGCTAAAATTTGTGGGAGAAACTGAAGGTCGGCCAGCTACCCCACATTGTTTTATACATTCTCTGATCTAGGAATAAGCAGTGTCCTCCGATTCCTGTGTACTTCAGTGTCCTCCAGTGGTTGAAATGTGAATAATTTATTTGAACTCTGCTGGGAACAAACTGGAGCTGCTGCTGGTCGCACTTGATAAAATTGCCTTCAGGGTTGTGCTTTGACCCCATCTACTGTTGAAATCAAAACACAGTTGTACGAGTTACTGTGGATTTCGACTTCGCTTAGTCTCTGTAGTTACTGGTTTTAATCTAACATGCTCCTATTTTCCCTTTGCTCTATAAGGACAAGGAAAAATCAGTAACGGATCAGCGGCGATACTCCCTGATCGACCCCTCGTCAGAGTCAGAAGTGATCCGGCTGCAGCACCGGCTTGTCAGCACAGAGGATGTGCTGCGCAATGCGCTGGAGCAGGGCCACCAGATGGAGAAGCTCATGGAAGCAATGAGGCTCTCCTCCGAGAAAACACAGGTAGAGCATTGGCAATCGTTTCCCAGGTCGCTCAGCCCTCACCAGTCATCTGTCTTGAGCAATCTCCTGGGATCTTGCCCTGTGCTGTGGCGGGTAATGCAGTCAGCTGGGTCCCTTTCTCTCTGCTGGAAACAGCCTGGCAAGACTTTGTTCTGTCAGAGGTAGCTTAAAACTAAGAAAAGCCTTGCTAGTTGGTAATTACAGATCCTTTTGTGCTCTGCAAGAATGGTTGCTAAATGTGGTATTTTGGGGAATGTTGCAGTGTGAGTAGCTGTTCTTTATGTGTACAATGACGTGTGGCTGCACATCTTTGCAGTACAGGCACTTTATGATATGGAAGTTGAGGGTTTCTGCCATCCCTGTTCTTTGAGAGGTTTATTTCCATGCAGTCCATAAGCAGAAACTTTGGAGGTGACTCTGGGAAAATATTTTCCATTTCTCTTACCAGCTCCTGGAGGCATCTCTGATTCTGATCTGGGTTTGCTGATGGACCATGAATGTTCCCATTCCAGTTACTGTCTTCTCTTCCCAACTTCCTCTGGTCTCCCTTTGTTTCTTCTGACAAAAGCAAAACTGCTTCTGTTTGTCTTGCATCCTTCTTTATGAAATTGAGGGCTGCAAATAACTTGACTCTCCACATTTGGCTTTTTCCGTCTCGTACCTGTGGTGTTCAAGCCCTGACTGATTCCTCCTGCGAAGTGATCTGCCCCTTGTGCCAAGCTTTGTGCTTCGTGTCCTTTATTGCTCTTCTAGTTGTATTTTCTCTTGTGTCTGCAACCAGGTCATGGCTTTCAGAGCCCAGATGCACCAGTGCTCCTCTTGTACTTGCTTATTTAAATTCTTAGCTGAAAAATGTCTTTCTCTTGCAGTAATGAGCTACAACTCGCATTCAAGCAGACACCTTAGGATAGTACAGAACAAGTCTCTAGACATGGAAAATGGGCAGAGAGCTTGTTTTCCTGGATGCAAGTGCAGATATGTTGTGGTAGGTAATCTGAGGGGTATCAAGTCTTCTCCTCCCATGATACTGTCTTCTGCACAGTTTGCAGATACACCAAATGGCTGTTTGCATTGCAGTAGTACTTGCAGGGAGGCAGTCAGGAGGAGGGTGCACGGTAAAAATTGCAGCCCTGAAAGCTCTGCTGGCTCAGCTGAGCATCTGTGTGTTGCAGACAAGTCTCTATATCCCGCAGTGCAGCGGCAGCAGCCGTCTGCCAGCACCAGACAGGACAGCTGTAGTTGTGATGACAAGTTTGTGGCAGTCCAAGACGTACTGTAATCCTGTCGGTACCTCCAGAGTGACTTTAGCTTCTGCTGTAATTGCTACGTGTCAAACGAAAATGCATCATGACAACCTCATCTGTTGGAAGCGATGGGAGGGGTGGGGAAAGTTATTCTCTGTTTGCTTTAATACCAAGTCCCTTGAAAAAAGGAAATCCTCCCTTTCGCATTCCTGTCTCCAGATGTGGTGCAGGTGGTAATTATTTCTTCCCCAACTGTAGAAAATAACTAACCTTACATAAAGGGAGTTGGAATGGACCTTATGAGGTCAGCTAATCTATCCCTGGTATTACTTTGATACTTTCATGCTTAAGAAATCTTAGAGATACGACAAGATAATATTATGCCTTCAGCTACAAACCATGGTACTAAGAGACAGACAGAGGATTATTGAGGGAAGCTAGGCTTCAAACTTCTGTTGATGTCAGATTTTTAAAGTGCCTAGTTACAAGGAAGTCTGGATCAAAGCTCCTAGTTTCGGTATGATATCTGTTCATCCTTCCCCTTATGAAGGGGAGTTGTTAACCAGGGGCTTTCAGGCTGAGCCCGAGGATGTTGCTGGCCTAAAGGGATCCTGATGCAATAGTTAGGGAATTCATGGTTCTTCCCCAGAAGCCACATTCCCGCTGTAACCCATCCTGCACTAGCTTCTGACCTCCCATCTCCTCTCTGACAGCAGCAGCTGTTGCCCAGGCTCTGCCTTGGCATTGCTCTCCCTTTGTGTGTAAAGCCTTCACTTCGCAAGGCGCTCAAGAAGGAAATCTCTAATTACCACAAGCTGCTGCTGCTCTCCCTTTGCAGGCTTCGTCAGCCGCCGCGCTCTGCAGTCCTTGATGCGCATGGCTGGCCTTGCTGTTAGACAAGGAGGTGCAGGAGCTGGGGGAGCATAATGGCACTGTGTCTTCATCTCATTGTCAAGTAATTGCTGCCTTGCTGTTTCCATGCCTGCAGCTGCAAAGTATTTGTCCTGTAATAGAGGAAGACGATCTTTGCCTTCTCTGTGTCTTGGGAGACCCTCAGCTTGGGAGACCCTTGGGACCTCACAGCTTTGCAGGAAATGACAAGGATTTGGCATTCAGGCCTTTTGTTGGAGGTTTTGCAGTGATTGCTGTGGGAGCTCTTTTATTTAATTTCAAGTGAATTGCGCCACTTTGTTCATTATCGTGACCATGTACTGAGACCAAATTTCAAACCTAATTCCTGGCATCTGATAGCTGCTTAGTGCAGAGATGGGGTGTGCTGGCAGCCAGGGTAGCATATGTTGCCTTGTGCAAGGCCTGAATCCCCTGTGGCAGTGGGTGCAGACCCCAAGGCTGAGTGACTACAGCAGCACTGTTCTTGCCATCCATCCAGGTAGGATTCACTGCCCGGCAAACAGTGCAGGCTCTCAAAGCAGAGCTCGGTTTGAATCTCTGCCAGTTTTTCCTGCCCAAACTAAACCTCTGTCCTGTAGGGTTGGTTGTGCACCTTCATGATCACAGTAAGAATGGAAGCTGGGTAGCTGGGGCTCCTCTAATGATGGGTTTTAAACCTTGCAGTCTTATCTCCCCATAATGTCTGGTTTTGCTGTCGTCAGCAGTTCACCGACAACTGTGAATCTGATTACCAAGACCCAAGAACTGACATCTGGCATGCTGTGACTTCAGGCTGCAGCTTTCTTCTCATTTGTGCCAGTTGTACTGCCATTTTGAAGCTGAAGGGCTCCATACTATCCCTGCTAAAGAAACATTATAAATGTTTAAAAGTTCTTGTGCTTTCTAAAGATAGAACAGCCTGCCCTGGCTGCAGACTCATCCCCAGAGACGGGAAATGGGGAATGGCAAATGTCCTTTTCACTGCTGGGATGTTCACTGTGCCGTGTTTTGCAGCTAATGGTGCCCCTGGCTGAGGGTTTGTTTATTGGGATTTAAGAGTCAGAAGTGAAGAGCGGGTCTGTGTCCATAAGGAGCTTGGGGGATGTTTTGTAGCTGGGAAGGATGCAATCTGGCATGTGGGGTTTGGGCCAGGGTGCAGAGGGCAGGAAGCTTCTTGCCAAAAGTGGGGTGGGATTTTTGCATTCTCCTTTCCTTGTGTGGAGCAGGCTGCTAAGGAAGGAGATGGCAGTCTTGCCAGATTTCAGCGCTTGTAGGCAACACCACTAGGCTCTGTGTCCCTCTTCAGTAAGTATTGTACATTCTCCCTTGCAGACTGTTGGAAATTCTGGGTCTGCTAACGGAATTCACCAGCAGGATAAATCCCACAAGCAAGAGGTAAGTTAAAGCAGAATGTTGTTTAAAACAGTGACTGCTTAATGTAACTTCTTGCCTGCTGTGCTGGGGACAGCTCTTGGATGGAGGCAGTTCTGCCAGCAAAGCTTGACTGTGTCATTCCCACAGTGAAAGCAAGGGGCTTTGCACAACTCCAGTTCCCAAGCATGGTGGGAACATCACCTTACCATTAAAACCACTTGAAGCCATCAGGAAGGTGCTAGTGAGATGCACACTGAGGTGCAGTGGGTGCTTGCTCTGGGAGGAGCAGCGAGAAGGGAGTTTTGCCTCAGTCTCCTGGGTCAGTGGCTATATGAATCTTTTCCTGGCAGCCGCAGCTAGAACCTGCTCGGTCCCAGATCTCTGCCCTCCCCTTTACATGGGTGGCATTTGTGGGACATGCTGTCCTAGTCTCCCATGGTTTTCATGATGTAGGGCAAGACCTGTAGCCTCAGACTTCATCTCCTTCTAGGCAGGATGGCCAGCCTGAGGAAGAGGCAATGTGACTTACTGGGCAGAGCCGCTGGTCAGGACATGGCAGGCCTGGCGGCATTCCACTCCATGCCTCGGTTTCCTCTTCTGTAAAAAGACCTCTGCTTGCTCTCCTTTTGCCTAACAAGGTCTCTTTTCTTCCAGGAGAAGCTCTGATATAGAAGAGGTGAAAGAGGATCATTTCACGCCAGTATCAGCTCCTGTGCAGAGTCAGGAAAAACGATACCACATCTGGCTTTAGCACCTCCAAAAGACCAGACACAGTATTTTCACTTTAAAGCAGGACAATGTTTATAATATACTAACTGATGTAATCAGGACAATCCTGGAGTCCAGTTTTCCAAGGCAGCCATTGTTCCAGGAGGGAGCAGAAAGATCTCTCTGGGTTTGGTTTCTTACTTGTATTGGTTTTGACTGTGGAATTTGTATTGCTTGAGTTGCCCTTGTCCCACCAGCTGACCTGGTCTGGATGACAGCTGCCCTGAACGGTGGTTGAAGTGTCAGCAAGTCCCAGTAAGCCCACAGGAGCTGCAAAGGGTGCTTGTGGTGTTCAACTCCAAAGCGTGTGCCCAGAGGCTGCACGCTTCCCACATCGTCTGTCCCTTCCCTTCTACCCCTGTCGGTGTCTTGAAGACCTGCACAAGCAAGTGAAACCTGCTGGGCTGACTGTTCACGCTGGCACGCGTAGGCTGAGGAAGACAGGGTGTGGGGATGGTTTCCCTCCTTGCCTTCTAGAAGACATCGCTGTTCTAGAGCACGGAGGCTGCACCTAGTACTTGTATCATAGCATGTTGTGGGAGATAATCTGATTTCAGAGGGTTATTTATTTCGTTTCTCACCCACTGCTGTTTGGGGAAGGAGCTGTGGTGGCTCTGAGTTTGGGCACAGGCACACCTCACTCAGGTGTGGTTGGCCTTTCTTCCTGCAGAGAGATTGCTGGGCTGGCCTGCCAATACCCTGGGCCACAGCCAGGCTGCCCAGCCTGGTCCCCCTCACTCATATGTGCTTTATTGGGTCTTTTTTGAGCACAGGACTCCACAGACAGCTGGATCTTGGCATCGCCGGCCTGAGAGCTCCATGCTGGCTACAGTCAGTGTGGGACTGATGCCCTGAGGAGATGGTTCCCTCCTTGCCTGTTTAATTTAACAGCTAATGGGGGATTGCCTGGCAATTCTCCAGAGCTATCCTTGGCTCTTCAGTATGATGCCCATCCCTTAATACCAGGAATGGAGGAGGCTAAAGTGCTGCTGTGAGCATTCATGCAGTAGTGGCTGTCTGTATTTGACGGGTACAGCAATCCTTTGTGCACGACCTGAGTACGAGCATTTGGAGCAGAAAGAATCCAAGACAAGCCCACACAGCTCTTGTGTCCGTACGCAGCAGTGCAGGCCCAGGCAAGGGTCTTATTCCTTCTTCTGAAGGCTTTACTCTTCTCTTTAACTTTGCACCACAGCTCCCAAGGGACATTAGGGTGGAGGAAGGGGATAATATGCTCTTAAAGGTGTGAGAGAGTCCAGTTCAGATTCATTGTTCAGTACCACAAGAAAGAGTCACAGCAATATTTTACCAGGCTTCTCCTAGTTAGTGCCTGACTCTTCCAGTGTTCAGAAGCTCTTGTGTTATGATGGGGCATCTGTGAAAGAGGCCAGGACAGAAGAGACCACTGAGAGAGGAGATCTGAGCCAGACCACAGGCAGATGAACATCATGGCATGTCAGCTTCATTGCTTTTTGCCCTGATTTTCTACAAAGTTGTGTTACTTCTTCTGTAGTGGGTTGCCAGACTCCTACTTCCTTGAAGGATGGGCAGCCAGAAGCAACCTGGGAAAGACTTGGGCTTCATGGCTGCAATTGTGCCATGAGGAGGACATTGCTGAATCTGGGCTACAACACAATACTGGACCCTGCTCACTCGGTGCAGGATTGGTGATGTCACTTCATTCAAAGGGAGGATGAAAGAGGAAGGTGACTTGAGGGGAGTAAAGCAGGTCAGAAAACACAGTTTACATCTGGGGCACAGCGGGGGGAGGCAGAGCTTGGGATCTAATTGGCTGGAAATAATTCAAGTGGGATCCCATCTTGCCTTGTAGAAGTGTTTATCAGCTCTTACTAGTCACCAGGAAGACTGCCACATCCCTGCCTAGCTCTGGGAGTTTCCCAAGGGATCATAGGTGTGGTCTCCAAAATCCTCCTGGTTGGTGTATTCATCTCCTGAGTGATGTAGGCAAATCCCAGAGGGAGTGTTCGTTGTTACAGCCTGCGACAGTAAATGCCTCACTGGGAGCTACTGTTTTTAAGAATTTAGGGCTGGTGTTTCCCAAAGTGCTCCTGTTGGCTGGATGGTCTCTGAAGTCACGTCTGCAGCTTCCACTGGGTTGAGCGGAGCTAACGGAGTGCTTCTTGCAGTGCCACTTGTCTCCAAGCCCAGGGCTTCCCGGGCACCTGCAGGTGGGAGAGCCTATTCTGGTTTGTAACTTAATTTCCCTGATAGGTCTTCTAGTGACTTGTGATCAGTTGCCTTCATCTACAGAAGAAGGATACCTGTATTTTCCACCTCCCTTAATGCACCTTTGGCTCTGCACAGGGCAGGATGCCCCAGGAATGGTTATGGGGACCATGTATTTGGTTCCATTAATCAGATTCAGAGTTGTCAGGGTGGCAGTGGTTCTGGCTGGAGGAGTCTCTGGCTCCCACCTCCTCCGAGGGACCATCCCCTGTGAGCGGCTCAGACCTGTGGCTCTTCATTGTCACCCAAGCTGACTGGGCAGAACAGCAGCAGATGGGTCAGAGAAGGCTTAGAGTTAGTGCTGATGGTCTCTGGCTATAAATAGCTGTGCTGGTCCCTAAGGATCAGCCAGGAGCTGATGGCACTTCTTGGCTTTCTGTGGAGGCTGTGTGGTCTTTGTGTTGCAGGGCTATACCGAAATGTGTCCCCACCCACCTTGGGGTGCAGGTCCATGGGAGTTGCTTCCCAAACAGGACCAACTACAGCGTCAACAGGACATGCTATCACACACGTCATCTGGGTTTCAGCTCAACCCTGTATAAAGTGGCCAGGAGGGGGTTTGGACACCAGCCATGTCCTCCCTCCAAAATTGGCACAGGTTTCCCAAGGGCACCTGCCTCTGGCTGCCCTTCTGAGGTTGTAAGAGACCAAACTAGGGACAAACTTGGAAAGGACAACGAGGAGATTCCCCAGCCCCTCTATTTATTTGTAAGTTTAAGTGCTATTTTTGCCTATGTGGTGGTGTATAAAGTACTTCACGATATTTGGTCTTACTGGCTTGGTTCTTTGAGGGAGATTTTCAAAGGCATTGGAGCACTGATGCACCCGTCTCCTGTTGTTGGTCAGGGGCTGATTCCTGTTTGTGCCTTCACTCCCCCTCTGGCTTCAGCCTTGCTCTTATCTTGATCCCCAAGAGCTGGTACAGGGGGGCTGTGTTCTCCCCAGCCCCTCTCCCAGCTTGTGCGTGCCGTGCTGGTTTTGCATCTGGAGCCGAGTCCTGAGCATCATGCCTCAGAGCACCAGTGCAGGGAGGGGAGCAGGAGGTAGCACGCTGCTGGAGCCCTCGGCACCAAGGGAAGGACCAGCACCCCGGTTGTGACACCAGCCCTCATGGCCAACTGTGTTACCCCAACAGTTAGTGATGCTTTTCTGCTGAAAGCTAAGACGTTATCCAGTGAAAAAAGTCTTTGAAATGGAGACTGCTCCATGTTTAGTGATTTCTTCTCTAACCCTCTAGACCAAAGGGAAAAGAATCAGTCTTGGTTGGTGATTTCAGCTTTATCCCTCCTTACAGCATCCAGAGAGCTGGAGCAAGGGGCAGCACCGTGCCAGTGCCGTACTGAATGACGGGTGCAAAGTTGCCAGCCAAGGCTTTACAGCTCTTGCCTACCCCTAGCCACCAGTGGTTCCTCTGGCTTACAGTAGAGATGCATGAGGGTTTCATTAAAACAAAATGATGCAAATGACACTGTAAAAGTCTTAACAAAAATTCCAGTACTCCGTTGTTCGGCAGCTTTAGCAGCTCAACACTATCTTGTAGGGCGTTATTAATACACTAAGATCCTATAGGCCTCATGTAAGTTACCGGAATAAAGATGATACTAGATGTATAAATGGATGATAACCTTTTACCCGTACAGTATGTATTACAATTTTGTAGCTTAGTCATTTTTTGGCTATCAGATTTTGTTAGTATGATATAAAAAAAAAAAAAAAAAAAAGAAAAAAAAAAAAGGTTTGACTGCTAATGTCTATTTTGTTATTTGATTCATTTTATTTCTTCCTCTGTACAAAAGCTGTACAAATCTTAGTTTGTGTAACTACTACAGATATGTATTCATGTACCATCCACCCCCTGTCCTGGCTTGCTGGTGTGGTGAGCTCGTTAACAATAAAATCTGTGGCTGAAGTCAGGCACCCCGGGGCTGCTGGGGGTGTGTTACGGGTGTTTTGCAGTGCACGAGCCATGGGGAGATGGAAATGGTTGGGGAGCAAGGGGGGGCTTTCCCTTTGCAGCTCAAATGTGGGGGCTTTGGCAAGTCCCTCTTGCCCTGAGCGCAAGTTGTGACCTGGAGCCATCAGCGTTTGGGGTCTGCCGAGAGCAGGGTTTGCAATCGGCCGAGAGGTTGCAGACCTGCCCTGGGGGATGAGATGCACCAGGAGCCGGCACGCGGCGTTTGCTCTTCTGCACCCTGTGCTGGAGGTGAGGACAGCCGGACCAAACATCGGCTCCTTCCCAGAGCGGCTCTCCTGGCCCGCTGCTGTCAGGTATCTCCCGAGCTGCAGGGTGATGGTGCTGTTTATTAATCCATGATTATTTCTCTGTTAATCTCCCTAGTCCCTCTCTGACACATCTACAACACCCCAAGGTGAGGAGTGTCACAGTGTGCTGCGCTAGACCTACCTCCCCTCACCTTGAGGCTGGTACCTATTCGTTTGAGCGATGCCACCTTGATTTTGCAGGGGCAGAGATGGTGGTTGGGTTGTCCTTATCCCTTCCAGCTCACTTACTGCAGACCTTTAGAGCACAGGGAAACAGAGATTGCTGTGGATCGGTCCTGGGGGGGGCTGTGGTTGCCGCCAGGGTCAGTGCCAGCCTGCAGCCCCACATGTGGGTCCAGGTAAGCCACGCTGCTCCCCAGCCCAGCCTCCTGCCCCTCTTCCCCCGTGTTCCCACCGCATGCCCGTAGGGATGCTCTGAGCATCGTGGGGTTACGCTGTCCCCCGTGGGGCACGACTGGGGGAATTTACTCCAGGGCTTGGTGCTTTTTGCATGGTACGGCATCTCTTAGTTGGGAATTTCCCTGACTTCCCATGGCCTGTGCCCCAGCTCAGCAGCACCCCATACAGCAATGAAACATCTATCTCTCCTTCTGCCGTGTTTTCCTGCACCCATGGGCTGTAGATTCTTTACAGAAAGGCAGGGGTTTCCCAGTATTGCCAGCTGTCTTAAGATACAGGAAAAAACATGGGATGCTTTTTTCCTTGCTTCCTGGCTTCTTTTCTTGGACTTAAAATAAAATTCTCCACTACCAGGATTACCTGAAAGTTTTAAACTCTTTTGGAATAGCTGGTGAGGTTTGCAGGTGATGGATTGATTCCAGAGTGAGGCCCCAAGAAAATCACAGGTGACTGACAATAACACCTTGAAAACTGGCCATGCAGCCTTATTCCAGAGCTGTAACATGGTCTGTACAGTGTGGGCTGTGATATCCTGCTGTTTTATTTTTTCAAGGTGTGTAAGAGTTGCTGTCAAAAACAAATAACTTGAGACTTTCCGTTTCTTCCCCAGCTCCTGGCCCTGTGCATTGCAGGGTCTCAGGATCTCCTAAAATAGCTGGGCAAGAACAGCGGGTCCCTGGGTCACCGCGTTGCTTATTTCTAGAGCTGGTGCTGATGGCGTCCGCTGCTGCCGTGTGCTTCGCTGTCCTCCAGCGGCTGGAAGGAGAATAATTTATATGAGCTTTGCTTGGGAGAAATTTCCGGACACAGGAAGGTCCATCCAGTGTCAGCCCAGCATCGGTGCTGGGCAGGGAGCTGATGAAGTTATTTTCCCTGGCCTTTGCTTGCAAAGGCTGCTGCTGCTCACTCACATCAGGTCCTAAGATGCTGCAGCTGGGGAGCACTGGAGGGTGGGATCCTCTCCCAGCCCAGCAGCTCTGGCGTGGGGAGCCGGGCGGTGGCTCCCGTGTGTGATCCCGCTGTCACGGCTCAGCCCTGGCCCCGAATAGCTGCTTCAAGGAGGTTTGCGACCCTCTGCTCCATCGGTCCCGTCTTCGCTGCCGAGGCTGCCAGCGAGGTGGGGGACCGCTCCAGCGGCGGCTGTCGAGCTGTCCCCATGCTGGCTGCGAGGTCACCAAGCAAGTTCCCCTTTTGCAGCCATCACTCCTGGAAGGAGATGTACCTGGGAAAAGACAGGTTTTTGGGGACAGGAGGCTTTATCCAGTACAGAAGCTGGCAGAAAACAGCGAGTTTTCCATCAACCCAGCCCTTCCCTGGGCTCTGGGCAGGGGCTGGGCTGCCCGGCGCAGGAGGCAAAGGCCATGAGCACCATGTCCCTGCTCAGGGCAGGTGACTCCAGCTCCATCTTTTATGTAGTTCCACTATATAATTCATTAACATGCATATTTACAATCAAGTGCCCAAGCCCCAGTATCTCATGGAGATAACACTGTAGCGCATGCCTTTGTTTGCAGACATCACATTTCAGTGCTGTTAATCGTATGGTGAGGATTAATAAAACATGAAGTTTAAAGATGCCTAAATCACAGTGGGGGAGCTGGTAATCTCTGCCAACAATAATATTTGCACTTTATTTTCATCCTAGCATCCAGCCAAGGAGCAGAACCTGGGCTGGGGAGCAGTAATGGAAATGGAAGGGATGAGGATGGCACGGGGATCCCGACCTGCTCCTTGGGCATCATGGGTGTCTCAGAAGAGGCGATGGGTGGGATGTCCTTCCTCATCCATGTTACGGACCTCATCCCCCTGGGATGCTGTGCTCATGCCTGGAGCTGGACGGGTGCTTCAGGGATGGGTTTAATCCAGGGGTAAGGTAGGGATGAGATACGAAGTGGCCTCTCTGCATGGGGACACATGCAGAGGGGAAATCTCTGCATGGATGTGGCCGCCCTGCTCTAACCGCACATCCTGCGGCCACCAGTGGTCCATGCTCCCCCAGGAACTGCCACCCAAGGGCATGTCTCTTTGGACCATCCCCTCTGGAGGGGGCAGAGGTACCAGATGTCACAACCCGGACTGGACAGACCAGGGAGTACTGCTGAATTCAGAATTCCCTTGGGCTAAATTAAGGTGAAACAACACCAAACAATCAGTTAAACATTTTATTCATGGCAGAAACAAACTGAACTTGGGAGGCATAACAATAGGTGGTGGGGTTTCTCACAATAGGAATTGGCATGGAACTACCTCAGTAAACCAGGTAACCCATGGTAACCATGTACATCAATTCGGGGAATAAGGAGATCCCTCCTGTTGGGTCAGGAGGTTCAGAGTGGACCCCCTTGCTTTCTAGACTCCTCAGAGAAAGGCCCCAGGGTGGCTGGATCCACTCTTAGTCCCAGACTTGGCCAGCGGTTTTATGTCTTAAAGGGATGAGGTGTAGGGATTATGGAAAAGGAAAGAGAGAAAAAGACAGAGAGAGAAAAAGGAAAAGAGGAAGATTTCACCGGTCCTGGGTCCAGCGTTGGTCCAGTCAGCCGAGGGGTCCCAGTTCCGGTGGACTTGCACCCCTGGGGCTTCAGTTTGTGTCCTTTTACCATCCTTGCCCCTCCTTCGGGCGGGCAGTCGGACTCATTAGGTTAATTAGGTGTCACGAGTGGTTTGTGAGCCTTTGGGACTTGGGGGTTGTTTGGGGAGTAACTTCCCCTTCTCTGCAGACTTGATCTTTGGCCATGCATGGTGAGCTGTCCTGCTCAGCACATCAGAACAGGTTGCTGCCCACCCTTGGGCATGCCCTCCCTGTCCTCTTGCTGATGGGTGCTGATCGGCTTCTTTTCGGCTGGGGTTCCTTGCTATGCTATTACGTAGAGTTTGTCATTAAGCAGAACTTGCCCCACCACAATGTTTGAGACATTGGTGTCACCATCCCTGGAGGTGTTCAAAAAACATGTAGACGTGGCACTTCAGGACATGATTTAGTGGGCATGGTGGTGTTGGGTTGATATTAGACTTGATGATCTTAGAGGTCTTTTCCAAACTTAATGATTCTATTCTATTAACTCTTTCAGTCTGTCACACCAGGTCTCTGCTTGGTGCTGGGAGACCTGTGGGCCACCAACGGTGCAATTCTGCTTTTGCAGGGGCTGCCCGTGTCCACTCCCCGCTGTAGCCCCAAAACCAGCGAGCCCGGCTTGAAGGGGCACGGCAGCCTGGCAGCCCCAGTGCCGAAATGGGCACCAAGAACACGCTGCTTCCCTGGCAAGGCTGCTTCCTCCCCGTCTCTTTGCCGCCTAACAAGCATCCTTGTCAAAATAGCTAATTTCCTTTCAGAACAAAAAGTCACCTGAATACATTTGGAAGCTGTATTGCACTATCAGGGTAATCAGAATTTAATTTGATGCAGTCAAGGCTCTAAAAAGATGTTATCAAGGGGAACATCAAAGCTGGATTCCTGCGCTTGGAAATGCAACTGGAATGCTTAGTCCAGATTTCTCATTTAATCGGAGACTTTCAAAATATCAGTCTAAATAACAAAAAATGAATATTAAGAGTATTTGCAAATTAATGTCTTTTGTAGCTGAACAAAGGCCTACTTCTTTTGCATGTCTGGGACAGTCTCTTATTAAATCCTACTAATTATACAATTTTGTTGTGTCTAATCATTTCTGCACTTGCAGGAATTAAAACCGAAGCTCGTTTCCTCATTTGTTGCACGACGCTGCCCTTCAGGGTCCCGATCCTGCAAAGTGAGGCAGCTCCCACTCGAGCCAGGGAGACCCCGTGGGTACCGAGACAGGGAAGGTGGGATGGGGACCTGGGCTTGTTCTTTCTCTCCTGTGTCTGTGTTATATCCTCGGGGCTTTGCATTGTTCCCGGCTCTTGGGATAGCTGAGCAAAACCTCCAGCTCTTACTAGTGAATGTAATTGCGTGACAATTTCAGTGATTTTTAAAGTACAATGTCAGAAGGAAGAAAGGTGTCTCTGGGCCTTTTGAGTGCCAACGAGCTTGAAAATGTGACCAAAATGTGACCCTGGAGACAAGGTGCTCCTTTTTGGGGAGGTTTTGTTCAACCTGGGGGGCCACGACTGTGGTGTAGCAGTGGCTGATGCTGGGGCAGGGGACAGCAGAACAGTGGCCTTGTCCATGTTCACTTCAAATGTGACGATTTCTGTGCCAAGCTCAGGCTTTTTTGCTGCCCTGTGCGTGCCAAGCCTGCTGGGGCGGTGGGTGATGGCACGGCAGCCCCTGCCCAGCACTGCAGCCATCGACCCCCTCTCTTCCCTTAGCTCCCATTTCTACAGAGCCCGATCCCAAACGCCATCATCCCCCTGTGCGGGGGACACGGGGGACGGACCCGTCCCCGGCTTTAGCCCTCGGAAACATGGCGGGGGAGCTTTGGGGGAAAGGAGGTTCAGTCAACTTCGTTAGGGAAATAGCATGGATCTTGTGTTCAAACCTTTGAAGTGTTAATTAAAAAGAATTATGCAAAGGAGCGAGGATTTGAAACATTCATTTGAATCTCAATAAGGCATCTGTATTAAAAATAGCAGCGGGATCAACGAAAGATACAGCAGTTTTGGAGCGAAAGGGTCCCGGCGTCCCCAGTGCTGTCGGGCAGTAGGTTTCTGTCCGCTCCCTGCCCTGAATGGGTGCTGCGGAGCATGGCACAGCAAGAGCCTGGGAAAACACTTCTTCTTGCCTAATATTTAAAGATCTTAAAAGCATCTTGTTTAAAAAAAAGACCCCGTGGGGTCTGACGTGGCACTTAGCTGCAGTGCACGGGGAGGGAGAGCGGGGTGCATGGGCTGGTGAGGTGGGTGCAGGGCTGCGACCACCCCAGGGGCACCCAACATGGGCCACAAGGCACCCCACACAGACTGCAGCCCCCCGGACCCCAAACCACCCCCCAGCCTCCCGCCCTGCACAGCCCCTTCCAGGAGAAACTGGGGGGATGCGTGTCTCCGGCATGGCCCTTCATTAAAACCCCCAGCATGTCCTGGCCCTCGCTCATTCCAATAAAAAGCATCCAGGGTATTAATTACCAGATCGGTGGATAACGTCGTTAAGTTTACTTTTGCGCTGCGCGGACCCAACGGGAATGTCAATGCCTCCTGCCCTTGGCGTTGGCGCTGCAAGGGCGCGAGCCGGTGGGGACCCTGACCGGCGCCGGGTGGGCTGTGCCGGGCCGGCAGCACCATGGGGGCACCGGCACCGAGACCCCATGCCTGCAGAGAACTGACGCTTTCGGTTCGTTCCCGGCGTGGGAGCGGGTGGGCTGCAAGGGCGTGGGTCCTCCGGTGGGGATGGCTTTGCTGAGCAGCAAGTCGGGGGGGTTGCAATCGGGGGCCGAAAGCAGCCTGGGCAGGGAACGGGGGGCGAGGAGCTTTGCTGGGGCCACAGCCCCGCAGGGAAGGTTCTGACGGGCAAAGCCGGAGCCTCGCCGCGAAATTACGCGGTGATTTCAAAGGCTGGGGCTGTAACTTCAGCTGCACGTTTGATTAAAAATGTATGAATATCAGCCCGACCTTGAGCAGGGGTCGGGGCTGACGCTCCCCCGGCAGCCCCTCGTCCCCCGCCGGCGGGAGGAGGTGATGCTCTCGGCCAAAACGCGGCACGGGGATAACCCCAATGCCTGCCTTCCTGCGCCAGGGAGTGGGATTTCCACGGATGGGGCCTCTCCGGTCCCGTTTGGATGCCTGAAGTCTGCAGAGGGGATCCCGGGACCAAGGGTTGGGCTGTCGGACCGCCCCCCGCCCCCCCAGCCTGCAAATGTTTCTGTGTTGTTAGCTTTTTTTCTGAAGCAGGGCATGTGGGTTTTTTGAG
>JANHGO010000002.1:42548776-42637578 GCA_024606505.1 Aquila spilogaster | reverse complement strand
GGGAGCCTGCTTTGGCAGGAGGGTTGGACTAGATGATCTCTGGAGGTCCCTTCCAACCCCTACAATTCTGTGATTCTGTGAATTTTGAGTACCACAAGCTGGGTATCTCAGTAAACAGTGGCTTGATATATATAAAGCAGCACTACATATATATCTATGTATATATCTGGCTGACATCAGTTTAGGACAGGGATAAAAAAAATCTGTATAGAAGGAACCTCACTTGCTACATTAGTAGCCTAATCAGCCACAGCTAATTCTTGTTAACAACATAGGTGAACAACTCTGCCAGTAATTTCTGAACCCACCACCTAATTCCTGTGACATTTGGCAGAAATGTTGAGGTAGTTAAGCTCCTATTAGCATAGTGAACACTGCGGACTAAGAGGAAGAGAGATACCTTGTAATTGCTCTGATTGAAGGAAAAGTTCAAGATTGGTCTTAGTCCTGGCTGAGACACATTTATTGAAGTTTGTCCTTTCTTCAAAAAATGGAGAAGCTGAACATAAGGAAACCCAGCAGGGATCATTATGTCTTCTTTATACCACCCAGCAGCTTCCTGCAATGGAGACTAGAAATGGGAGGGAAGCTGGTGTATGGCTGGGGGATTGCAAACAGCTACTGGAGCAAACAGTTGTGGTGTCTCAACTTCTAGAGGTAAAAGGAAGGATAAATAGAGTTAAAAAAAAAAAAAAAAAGGTTATAAGTAATCAAAAGCTGCATCTTGCATCAAAAGAAGCATGGCCAGCAGGCTGAGGGAGGTGATCCTGCCCCTCTTCTCTGTGCTGGTGAGGCCTCACCTGGAGTCTAGATGTGGAGTTCTCAGTACACAAGACACACAGACTTGGTGGAACGTATCCACAGAAGGGCATGATCCAAGGGATGGAACACCCCTCCTATGAGGACAAGCTGAGAGAGCTGGGGCTGTTCAGCCTGGAGAAGACTGAGAAGTGACCTGAGAGTGGCCTTTCAATATCTAAAGGGGAGCTACAGGAAAGATGGGGGCAGACTCTTAAGTAGGGTCTGTGGTGATAGAACAAGGGAAATGGCTTCAAGCTTAAAGAGGGTAGATTTAGGCTGGATATAAGGAAAAAGTCTTTTACAGTGAGGGTGGTGAGGCACTGGAACAGGTTGTCCAGAGATGTGGTGAATGTCCCATCCCTGGAAAATTTCAAGACAAGGTTGGATCAGGCCCTGGACAACCTGATCTAGCTATGCACATCCCTGTTCATTGCAGAGGAGTTGGACTAGATGACCTCTAAAGGTCCCTTCCAACTCTAAGGATTCTATGATTCTAATAGAATACCTGTTTAAGATTTCGGTAAGATTCAAACCAGTCATTATAGTTTCAGTCAGTGTCTTCAACTTGACAGATACTCCTGAAAATGCTCTTTCCAGCCTAACCTGAAAATGTGAGCAGGAATCTAGTTATTCAGTGATCTGAAATAAATTAACAATGTTTTTGTGTCTTGTTTTGTTACTGTTTTTTTTGTTGTTATTATTCTTGTTGCTTGGTTTTTGGTGCTTTGGGGGTTTCTGTGTGTTTTGGGCTTTTAGGTTTTTTTTGTTGTTATTGTTGTTGTTGTTGCTGTTTTCTTTTTGGAACTGCAAGCAAAGTAGATATTGTTACAGCAGCCTTGACCATATCCATAACTTAGTATTTACATACAGCATTAGGACCCTTTAAGTAGAATGCTGGTGTGTTAGGGTTACATGGCAAGGAGGTTCTGGTAGGAACAAAGTCTCTGAAAGGAGCCCTATTCCTCCACCTGTATGTGATGAAGATCATATCCAAAATATTAACTGGAAAGAGGAAGCTATGAAGGAAGAAGTTTACTGTTTTTATGTACTTTATCAATACTCATATCTTATTACTGTTGATATCTTAACTCAGCATTGCAGGCTTTTGTGTGGTATTATTTTTTAAACTATGACTGGATTAAACTCATAATTAATCTATTCAGCAAGAAGGTATCTCTTTATTTTTCCCCTTAAACATAAATAAACACTCTTCTCACCTTCTCCTTCCATTTATCACTGCACCCTTGGCAAGAACTTTTTCCTTTTTTCTTCTTTATTGGCAAGTTTTCAAGGGCAGTCAAAACCAAGGCTGAGAAAAATCACAACTGACCTGCTCATAGGCAAAAGTACTGCACTGTAATTGTGTGAAGATGCAAAGGCTTGAGGCCTTTATATGTTTCAACAGCCATCTAAAGCTACTGTCCTTGAAGACAGTGGCAGCTGCGGACCCTAAGTTGCTAAGTGCTGAGCAGCTCTAACTGCCAGCCAGGCTAAGCAGCAGGAGGGCTCGGCACCCCAAGAGTTTGGCTCCCGACTGCTGTTATTTTAAAACTGTCCAGGCAAAAATGCTGATTTTGACTGGGTTGTTTCTTCTTGTGGTTTGTTTCCTTAGCAAAGTAACACGCCCCATGGCTGCAAAGCTGATGACTTAGTTTATGATCCAATCCTGGAGGATGCAAAGTGCTTCAGTTCTTCTGGGCTTCCTTGGGAGCTGATGGCACTCCAATAGGACAAGCTCTAAGAGCAAACATAAATGAAGTGCTCCTCAGCTGATGTCTCACAGATCTATGCAGTGAAGATTTTCTAACGGTAAAACAGGTTGGATTTGGCTTGACAGACTGAAATGGTAAAGCCAGCTGTTAAGGTGTTACATGTAGTATGTTAAGGTGTAATGTGGTATTTATTGACATGGTATCTTGCAGGTGCAATTAAAAGGCATCTGGTAAAATTCTGTCAGGAGTACGAACTAGTCTACAAGGGTGACTAACTTCAAAGCTAATTTGGCTGAAGTTAAGGTCTGTAAAGCTGAGTTAATTCTCCTACAAAGCTGTGAGATATTCAGTTTTTATGACTTAAATGTTTAATCTACACTTTTCTGTCTTTAACAGCTGATCAGTCCCTTAAACTAAACCTACTGGAAAAAAAACCGTCAGTGTTAAATTACTGAAGCCTTTACAGTTTGTTCTGAGTCTTTGACATAGGCTGCCCTTTGAGTTTTCTTTACCGACTTTTAATTAAGAATATATCTGAGCTTGGAAAAGTAATACCTGAAAAAAGAGATTTGAAATAACAACAGTACTGGAAATATTCATTTGTATTCAGAAAATGGAAGTGATGGGGCATATCGTTAGCTGATACTCTTGATACTGTAGCCATACTGTTCAGTTCTGTAGGATCTGAGTAGATCAAGTACTGATGTTATTATTATGTTATTATTTACACTTCCAGACAAATACATTCTGTGCGTGTTTGAAAGTTTAATGTTTTGTTCTTTGGCTTCTCCCACTTTCCATTCCTACTGGTATGATTTGAATATGTTGAGAGGTGGGAGGAAGTTATTGGGAAGTCAGACTCCGGCTCCAGGCCTCTCTGGATTGGAGTCATCACTTTGCCAGACCTGTGCAAAGAAGATTTTCATTGGCTGCTAACTTGGAAGCCCGCTTTCAGTTCTTAATCATGCAAAAGCCTCTTTGCTCAACCTGTGCCAACACTGTTTGTATATCACTAGGTTGGGGTTTGGTGATCTGCCCAAGATTGCAAAGATATTTTGTGCAAAAGGTGGAAAAAAAGCGAGGATGACTTTATTCCTTCTGTTGTTTTTGAGATATCTTGTGCCTAAAATCAGCAGAGAAAAGGATGTGCTCAGCACTGCACAGTGTCAGGTTGTGAACACTGCATTTCTCCCTCGTTAATCTTATCTTATCTAGTCTAATCTTATCTAGTCTATTCACAGAATAAGTGAGCAGTCATCACAAACATCCAGTTCTCCTGAAATTAAACAAGTGCTTTGAACAATGAGTGCTCTTTTAGATGTTCTTGTGGTTATTAGTATAGCAAAGTTTAACAAAGGAATTTGAAATTGTTACTGCAAAACAATGTTAATTGATTGCACCTACAGAGCAAAAATGAAAGGATTCTCTTAATTGCTTGTTCCATAGCATGAACATTTAATGTAATGTGATCTCTGACTTTTTGTCAGCGCAAATAAGAGGGGCAGTGTTCTCAAACTCCCATTTTCAGAAAATCTATCAAATGAGCAAGTGTTAACAAGCCATTTGAAAAGACTAGTCAGTGCATGCACTCGCATATTCTACTAATCATTGTAAACAGGACTGAATCTAGATACCCTGCAAGAAGTACATCAGAACTATTCAGAGAGAAAACTTGAAAATTTACATACCCAGTTCTGTCTCACTCTATTTTAGTATAAATTATGGTCATTAAGATCTTTGCAGGAAGATAAAATACAACAGAGCCTTTGTTTGTATCACTTCAAGTGTTTGGTCTGGGAAATACACTTCAAAAACACATTGATTCTGCTTCAATCTAAAACAGTGCCACCAGAGTCCCTGCGCTTCTAAGTCAGTGTCAGCCAGGGGATGGAAAACTGGGAGACTCTGCTCCCTCTCAAGAGGGAACTCACCATCATATTTATCCTGGTAGAGAAGCACAGCTACCATTTAAGCAATTGGCCTTCAGGCTATCATTTAAGCAAAAAGTTAGAAAATGTTTCACCAGCTGAAGCTGATGTACCTTCCCTGCAGTACTCAAAGGTCAAGAAAGATAATGCCCAAGAGCTGGGTAAAGACACAAGGCTGGACGTTCTGAAGTTTATCAGAAAATTGCACTGGAAACTGACTCCTAAATTTGTGCATTACATTAAACATTTATTCAGTAAAATACTGAAATTGTGATTTCAAGTAAGAGCTGAAAAGGAACTCTCTCGGGAGCTGGATTTCAGGAGAAGGTTAAGGGCAGTAACCCCTTTCCAAGAAAATGAAAGACTCCATGCAGGGTATGTGAGGTACTGCTGCAGTTCCAAAAACTTTTTAGATTTACAATAGCAGCATATCCAGTGCTGCCTACTGAGAAACACAGAGCTGTCTACTAATCTCTAGCAGTATCTCACCTTTTGTCAGAGTCATGACTTATTGAGAAATGAGAGCATTCTTCACCTTGTGAGATCAGGCCCCTAGGTGGTAATACATTTTCCAGTTCACCAAGAGGCTCATCCACAACTAAGAAATTAAGGAACCAGGTGAATTATTCAGTGACACCAGAAACAATGAAGGGAAAATTACGTGCAAGCCTTGGCAAAGCATCCCTAAGCAGCACACTGAACTTGTAGTACAGCCCAACCATATTTCAGAACCAAAGAGAAGATGTTTGTGCAGAAAGGGAAGCAGTGTGCAGCAGGCTGAGACTGAGACCCAGAAACTGCTGCAAATACTCAACTCCTGATGGCTGCATAAGCCCAGTGGAATCCTGCTGTGCTTGAGGGGGAAAGGGGCTGAAATTTAAGTAATGGCTGAGGTCCAGATTCTGAAAGAGAAAGGATTAATGAAGTCTAATATGGTAATGTACATGTGGAAACATCATAGTTAGACATTAATAACCAATACTTAATAATTTCTGACAGACTTATCTGCTCCTTAGCACTGTTGCTGTATTGAGTGAACTATCAATGACTCAGAATGAAAGTGTATGTCAGAGCGAACTGGAACAGGTTTCCTGAGACTATAATCTAGCAAAGACACTGACAGTACAGGCTCAGGATGACTCTCTGGGTCAAACACTCAAATAACCAATTTCTTGTATAGAATAAAGACACATGGAATAGAAACTGCTGTGTTTTCCTGATCTGACCAGACCATCACAAACCTTTCTGAGAGCTTCAGTTGCACATGCTGATTTTTAAGCTCCCCTGAGAGCAGCAACTCTTAAACTTCAGCTATTTTTCTTCAGACATCTCCAGCTGTTTTTTTTCATGTTTGATACCTCAGAAAAGCTAAAGTGGTTCTTCTGAAATTCTGCATTAATACTTGTTTCTAAGCTTGTCAAGCTTGAGAAGAAAGAAAAATATACCAATGGGATGAAGCAGAGCTTTGTCCTGCAGCTGTATCAGTAGAGCATGATGAATTGGAATTTAGCAAAATTTCTTAATGCTACAGGCAATGACACAGTTAAATCCTAGTCTCACTTTTTCTGTCCCTTTTTCCAGTATGAGTAAGAAACTTAGAAATAGCTGTAACTGTTTTGTTGTCTCCTACTCCTAGTGATCCTCAGTACCTTTGTGAGGTAGGGTGTTATGTAAATTTTGTGTTAAATTGTTCTGGGATAGTCTAAATGTCTAAGGAGAAAAGAAAACTCTCTAATATTGAAGGCAATAATGCCTGAAGACATTAACTTCCCTTGTGTTGATGTAGCCAGGCAGAAATCTATACAGTAGATTCACTGGTGTTTAATTCAAGGGTCCTTCTTTGCCTCTTTGAAGCATTTGGCGTTGGCTGTGGTTGCAAACAGGATACTGAACTAGGTGAACCACTGCAGCAGTCTTTATGTTCCCAAATTATTTTTTTTTCTAAAAAAAAAGTATTTGGGGGATGAGGTGTGATTTATAATCAAATAAGCATTATGTAAGTGATGCATCTGCCCCTACATTAAATGATGGATTCAGGTGAAATATAAGAAAAGTAATAAACAAAAAATGGCTTGGGTGCTTCAGAAGCGTAGATTCTAAATGTGATGTTTGTATCTGAAAATAAGCACTTACAAATGATTTGATTTTGAAGAATAGAGAATAGTGAGGTAGTAACATTTTCATTACTCACCTGATTAAGAGATACTGTTTTGAAAAAAATTGTCCAATTTTGTATACTTTCTAAATTTAAAACCACAGCTAAAATCAAATGAAAATACCATCAACTGACACAGAGCAAAATAAAATGGCCCAGTATCAAAGAACAGAATTACTATGTTTGCTAAAAATATAGAATAAACTGCAGTTACTGCAAAATCTAAAGGCAGAATTATTTATTTATCAGCTACAGAAAACAAGGTATTGTCAAATCTAGTACTAAATAATATGTTTTCATATTTGGTCTAATGTGTGAAGGATCAATAAAGCTGCAGAGAGCCAAGCTGAACTAAAATTTGGTAGTGACCGTAAGCATTGCTGTAATGAAACAGACATTAATACTCACAGATGAGAAAATCACACAGAATTACACCTGAGCTATTTGGCTCTGTCACTTGAAGCTTTTTATAAAGATTCCTGTTAATTAGAAGCAGTGTTGAGATAAACAGTTGAAGTGAACGTGACAATTTTTCAGGACCAAAATCTGGAGCTCAGACACCAATAAGTACATACTTGCAGCTCTTTCAGACAGAAACCTGCTTGCTTGGTGGACGTGCCATCACCTACAGATTACTTGCTGTGCTGGTGTTTCAACCACAGCTCTATCGTGTATCTCCCTCTCTACTGCCTCTATATGGACTTCATCTGTCTATGACGGATTAAAAATAGGTTAACATTCACCAGTATGGGTGTACCATTTCTGATCTGAAGCAGTTTTAACTTATTCAAGGCAGTTGTCTATTCTACTTGAATTCTACGTGTTTCCTCAGGAGGTCTCCAGGAACACACCGAGCAACATAGAAGTCACTCATCACTCTTCTTACCTGCAGGAAGAAATTGTACCTTTAGTATAGTGTTCATTTCAAACAAAATGTAAGCCTACTGCTTTGCATTCATTTATTTTATTGTTAGATGGCACTACATAGTTTACCTCTGATACAGAGTTTAGTGCTGAAGGTGAACTTCAATAGGGGAAATTAGAAGGGGTTTCCCTTCTATTTCAGCTCCTAAAGGTTCAGACATATTTAACTTCTTGCCTTTGGGTTGTCTTCCCTTTGGAACTCCTTGTAAGGAACTGTAGGACTTGGAGTTTGAGGTGCTTCCCTTCTGGAGTCTCCTGGCAAATACATGAAAGCACAGAACAACCATTTCACGTAGCTGACATTTTTCCTGTTTATTTCAAGATTTTACTTAGAAAGTCACCCAATATAAGATTTTTTTTTAAGTATCTGATAAAGCTTACCAACGTGATCAGGCATCTGAATCTCCACTTTATTGTAACAGACATTTGAGCGTGTTGTAGTCTCAAGACTTTGTTTTGTCCTGTAAAGCGAGTTTCTGATTTTTCTGTCCCCTCTCTATCCAATTAAACCTTTAATATTCTGGATGGTAGGAAAAAGCAAATGGTGGTCAATGGCTGCCATATACTCAAGCACAGAACTTCTAAAGATTTGTAGCAGTTTGTTTTAAAAACAAAACAAACAGAAATAATCCCAAATACGAAAGTCAAAAGTTCAAAATTTTAAAGACAGTATTAACCAATTCAGGACATCTAATTGTAAGTCACTTTAACAATGCTGAAGAAAAAAATGTCAGTCAGCACCTTCCCACTGCCTGTTGCTGCTCACAGCTAATCTTCTCCCTGTCTCAACTGACTTCACAAATTTTGCTTTAAAAGACAAGAAAAGAAAATTAGACACAAATTCTCCTCAATGTTCATCATTTGGGTTCATGTTTTTACTAAAGAGTATCTGCTGCTTATATGGAAAATCCATCTGATAATCTTTTGACAGAATTTTAAATTGTCTGCTTTACAGATAGTATGACATTGACTAGATACTGAATTTGTAATAGATTTATACTGTTGACTGAAAACTGTAGATTTTTGTCAGGATGCAAGGGGAGGAAGGTTCTAAAGAAATACTTCAACATATTGGATGCTTTAATCTCCTCTGACTTATTTCACCCCCACCCCATCACTGTTCCATCACCTGCTCTGATGTTAATCGGAATGACTGGGTCATCCTATTTTATAAGCTTGCTGGATTAATTCTTTTTCAAGGTCATCTGTGAATTGACTTTAGTAACCAATTATAAATTGGATGGCATTTTAATATTCTACCCTTTCCCTAAGCTTTAATCTAGAAATGATGAGAGATAAAAGGAAACCCGAAGGAGAATGAATTTCAGGAAGTAAGATGACGAATGCCATTATCCAATACCTTTCTAATTTCTTCTACACTGGACACCCTTATCTTTCTCTCTGAGTTCAAAGGGAGATGAAGAAATTCAACACGTTCCAGAAACAGTACTTTACTCTTTTTAGTTAATATAACTGCATATGATCTCTGGAGAAAACCCTCAATATTGGTATTTGAGGCACTTAAGCTTGACATTCAGAGTTCTGTATTATTACGAATGCATCTCTATTAAGGCAACAGAATCAGTTCTCTCTCTTTGATATTTCCTTTTGAAATTTAGCATTAAAAAGCAATATTTTCCTTCATTTCACTTTTGAAAGACTTTGAAAAGTTTAGGAAACTGCTTCTGAGGCTGCACCAAGCAGTATTTTATTTGTGTAATCAAAGGAGTTTTCACCTATTGATTGATTTTTATTTTTTTCCCAAACTCTATTAGATAACTTCAGAAGAACCCTGGATTCAAAGGACAGCTCACAAAGTCTTGTTGAAAAGGATTTCTGATCTACTTGTCAGAGACCTCACAGGCAATTTCTAACTGCACACTCGCAGATGTCTGTGTTTGGGTGCCACCACAATGTTTGCTTTTAAGCATCTTTCAACCTGGCAATCCTGAAGCTATTATTTTTTCCTTGACTGCGTCTTTGGTTTGCTGTGTCAGCACAGAAAACAAGCTATGGCTTTCTGTTTGTCTCCTCACACACCTGCAGCACAGCTGACTCAGTTCTCCCAGAGCAGTGCCTCCAAGAACCTCCAAGGCATTTCGCCATTCTTTCTCCTACTCCAAAGTAATCAGGTGAAATTAAGAATTTCCACAAAGGTTTAACCATATTCCTACACTCATTTATGATTCAATTCTTCAATTGAACCAACAAGCTGCTTTCTTTAGTACAATTATTCCAATTTTTGGTTTTGAACCACCCTGCAGTATTCTATAGCCTAATTCAGAAACAAAATAAGAATTACAGGATCCTTCCTTACTTAAGAGATTTCCTTCCAAAATATCAATGAGTTTTATCAACAGTGATGAGCTATTCACAGCCTTCTTCAAGATTTTCAAAAAAAGACCTTTTTAAATTAAAAATTAAATGACAAATTGCAGCCTATAGCTTCTTCACAAGGGGACTGGAGGGGCAATTGCAGAACTCCTCTCTCTGGTGGCAGTCAGAATCCAGGGAATGGCATGGAGCTGTGTCAGGGGAGGGTCAGGTTGGATATCAGGGAAAGGTCCTTCACCAGAGAGTGGTGGGCATGGAGTAGGCATGGCAGTGGTCATGTCACCGAGCTGCTGGAGCTCAAGAAGGTGACAACTGCTTAGTGTTTTAATTTTGTATTCAAAAGCACTGCAAACAAACATAAACAGCTTATACAACGAACCTTTGTTCGTGCTTGATTCACCTTTCAGCACTGCCAAGAACCCCTTAATATAAAATCAAAGTAATAAATTCAGATTTTGCCTATCTCCTTTTTTTAATGCTTGCCTTTTGAAGGTATGTGGCAGGCAGATAATGCTGGAAAAATAACTGCTCACTTCTTCCATAGAACTTGTACATCACTGGTAATGACAGTGCACGCTGTCCCACGGTCAACAAGGCTTCAGCCATTATCGGGCTGATGATTGCAGGAATGAGAATTAGTCTAGACTGCCTAGACATGGGCATGACATCCTGAGGCTATTCAACTTAAAAATTACTGTATTACAGGAAAGAAGCAGAGGAGAGTCACATCCTATCATCAGTACACTGTACCAGTGTTATGGTTTTATGATTGTTTGTTATCACTATTCCACATCATAACATAATGTAGTGCACTGGGAGTTAAAGAGTTAATGCTCCAGTTCCATGGATTCTTGATATTTCCGGGTACATGATTCTCAGAAGAAAAAAAGAACTACATATCCCAGAAGACTTTCACTGTTCCATTTCCGTTTTCCATTTAGAGGGAAAGATAAAACTGTTCGCAAGTCATGAGACATCCCTTCTTTTACTGCTTGTGTCTGCGGTATGAGCTCCCTAGCTGTCTCACATTCAGCATTAGAGTAAGGCCTTCGGTTTTGAACACTCTCTCATTTTATTTGATTTATTAGCTTCAATTCCAATTATATTGTATGACATTGTGTTATCTCACATTCCGCTATCATATGTGGTAAATTAGTTTTTCTCTCTTATCTTGTTGCTGCTGTTTTGTTTCTAGGCACATCTCCCTAACTTTTTCCCCTTTTCCCCCTTCCCTCTCTCCTGGGGCATGGGTCCATGGGTCCCCCTGCCCCATTAGTCACGGAACAGGGCTGAACTGGCCCAGAAACTGTTGACAACCAGCCCCTCACCAGACTGTGTACAGTTTTTTTTAAAAAGCTTTTTATAATCTGCATCTGTTTGTAATCTAAAGATAACAGGAAAGATCCCTGTTACACTACAGCACTATGTCAAACCTTTTTATCTTAAGAGAAGAAATCAAGCTTAATGTTGGATGTGCTGGAGCACTAATTGCCCAGTAATTTCAGTAACCTACTTCTTCATCACTGTATAGAAGCCATTTTTTGCTCTTGCTGTTGGTAGTAACAAGACAAAGTCAGATTGAAATAGATCTTTTTTTTAATGCATTCTTTTGAAATATAAATGTTGGTTTCTTTCCCTTTTAAGAAAATAATTTTGACATTTCTATTTCAGTGTTTTCTCCAGAAAAAAATAATTTATGCTTTCTGCTGTGCTTTGGATGGTATTCTAGCCTTTCTGATTCTTGTTGTAGAATTCCCACTGCTGTAAATGGGAATGAATACTTTTTTCCACATATGCATATTTATAGAGCTGTTCTTATGTGCACACACTTGGGCAGACCACATTAGTTAAGCTTTCCAGCATGCTGTTCATGTTTTGCCACTATCTCTGCTCACTCAGCCCCTTTCCCTGATTTTCATGTACAGAGAATTGTTTTCAATGGGACACATTATGCGCAGGGAGACCTCATGCATTCAGGCAGGGAATCTATTGTTTATGCACATGAGGGATAATCTATAAGCCACACTGTGGAGTACAAGTTGGCGTCAAACAGATCACCTTAGAAAATATGGCATCAAAGAGAGTAGGGGTAGAAGACAGCTCCAAAATATTTGTTGTTTGCCACTCAAGTGTGAAAATGAAGCCATTTTACCCACACCTGATCACTCTTTGAATTCCCTTTCTGCCAGCACAGGAACAACTGAGTTTTACTCAAATGTTATTGACTACGTGAGAGTTTGTTATGTGTTGCATGTTGGAGCTTGAGACAGACACAGCTCAGCACTTCCACTTCTTGTGCCTAGCAGAGGAGTCACAGGAGCAAGCAGCCTTGCCTTGCCAGGCACATTTGTACCCATCTCAGGTTCGTTTGTGAACGATGATGAAAAATCTGGGTACAACAGGGAAATTACCTTGATTTGTCCTGGTCCTACTTTTTAGGGTGTTCCCCTTATGGGTGGGAAGTGACACATGAAAATGCCATGAAGCTGTGGTAACATATTATGGACTGAGTGAGCCCCCAGAATGCCAAAAGCACAAGAAGGACTTACAAACACATCTATTTTCCTGACTTGTTATTGGCCCTGTGAGAATTAGGGCTACCAGTCTCACATTTATATTCAGGAGGTCATTTGTCACACATGGAGAAATAAATTAGGGAGAACCTTAATGGTAACAAGAAGCATTTCCACCCCTTTGGGAATGAGGAAAGTTTCGTAGCCCCATGTCCAGTTGCCATAAATACAGCCTATAAGCAATGAATGTATTCAGGCATATCTTTGAACTGGCGTTGCATATATACATGCAGTTATATGTACGATCATACAACTTTAAACTTAAAGTCTAAAGCTGGAGGTCTATCTAAAGCCTGCTTTTCAAGGGAAGATTTTTCATGTAACACTTGCCTGATCTAGAAAAAGTAATTTTAATTATTCTAACATTCCTTAATCCTGTTTTACTTATTTTCCTGGGAGAAACCATTGGCACTTCCAGACTTTTCTTGTAAATATGGGATACTCTCCCTATATTAATTTACATATATATATGTAGTCTATGTTATATGACTCATCATAACTAAACCAGTAAGCTACTCTTTACATTGGCAGAAGAAAATGATAAATTCTCTCTGTAGTAACTAATATGGTCATTCTAGCAGAGGGATTAGGAGCTGGAAGCTTTATCTCTCATGACTATCTCCCTTGTCTTTGTCTGTCTCCTACCAAAGAATTGTCTAGAAGTACAAATACCAGCCCAGCCGCCTTCCTGTTTCCCCTGGAAATGTTACAGTTGCGAGCGATGACTTGAAATCACAATTACTTCAGCATCTTTATTAGAATACAATGTTGAGATTCTAGCTGAGATTAAGTATATTCCTTCTCCTAAATTTTATTAAAATTGAAATATAAGTCTTTGAGAATTAATCCCTTTTTTGCACACTAGCACGAAGAGTAGCTAGGGCTAAAACTAATACATTTAGAAATGGTTGATTTTCACGGCTTTACAGCAGCAAACATTGCCATCCTGATCCTGATGCACAAGAGGCTAATGCAGAGCGTTTTAGCAAAAAGCACTGTTTCTCTGGATGTTTTTGTAAGAGTTCGTTCCTTTGTAAAGCAATCTGAATATTGCAGACAGGCCTCAATTTAGCATTGACTTCAAAGGAGCAATCTGTCAAATGCACCGTGTTCCTAACTCAGCTGGGGATGGAGACATGCTTAATCCTTTTCTGTCAGGGAAGAAGGAAGGAAAGGAGGTTTGTTGAGTGCAAATCCCCACTTGTACACTTCCAACACATCAGAAAAACGGTAACTAGTCAGCCTATCTTAAAAAAAAAAAAAGACAGCCCAGTGATTAATGTGCTTACTTGAGTGTCAGAGCTATACATTCAAATCCTTTCTCTGTCAGATTGTAGAGCAGAAGGGATAGGAAGCAAAAATCCCATGGTTCAGGATATGATCAGGAAATCTTAGGTGGGTTTCCATATCAGTCTCTTCTGACAAATTTTTTTCCACTGGATTTGAAATATGAAATAATCACTGCAAAGTAATTCTGCTTCATCGTGAAAAATGCTGTAACCTTCAGGCTACGAGATTTCCCTTGTCTGCCCTTCTACTCTCTGTATTTTGCACAAGAAATCATGCAGCACTGTGTTTAGCTGTTTGATTCACCTGAGATCAGAGGATAAGTATAATATAGGAGGGACAACTCTTACCTTTGGTATTAATGTGTACATGGGGAATCTAACGGGGAAAAATGTAGAGTACATGGAGGGCTAAATAACAGTACAATATTAGTTTTAAAGATACATTCTTGAGCTGGAAACCATAGTCTGATGCCTAAAATCCTTTGTGGATCCCATTAAGTGCTCTTAGAGTAAAATATGAAGGATGGATGCTTCACAGTCAGAATTTACATAGGATGGCAAGTCTGTACAGAGCAAATCCATTGCCTTCAGCCTTTCTTCCACTCTTCCATGTGAGGGCATGGATGCAATTCCCCTGTAACCTGAGCATTCTGCAGTCTCCTGATGCTTTTCCTCTCTGACAGAACAAGCCCCTTTGGCATGCATTGAAGCAGCAGGCATAAGCAGGATGTGCTCTGTCAAATAGGTACATCTTATTTCTGGATGGCACACAGTAACTATTGTTCTTGAGTTGTTTATGCTTTATTCCCTGTCAGATCTGCTAATATATCATTGGTCTGATCCTTATCTTTCACTGACAGACATCAGAATTGTTTCTAGACCTCTAGGTGGGGAAGAGTTTAACATTTCTCTTCCATTTCGATATCACCTCAGCAGGGATAGGTCAAACACTTGCAGCTCTCATTCTTTTATTATTTATTAATATTCAATTTTTTCTAACCTCTTCTTGACTTTTTCTATTCCACTAATATTAAACCAAGGCCCTTTGAACCAAGTACTAAGTGGTGCAGCTAGATAGCAGTCTGTTGCCCTGAGTACCAGGCAGCTAGAGCAATGGCATGTCACACCTGATGCTACTGCTTGCCCCACCTCAAAAACACCACTGAATATGAATGAACCCAGAGTTTGTGGCCTGCCCTTATTGCTCATCATTGCCCAAAATGAACTCCTGTAGATTGTAGCTTCTCCCCAGCCTTAGGATGGCTCAGGAACCAACTACTGTGACTGTGCTTTTGTATGACAGAAAACTACAAAAAGTGTATAATGGTGGAGGTCTGAAACTAGCAGAGCAGTGATGACAGTTCCTCCCTGCAGAGAAAATCTGTTCACATGAACAATCTTCAAGGGCAGCCTGTGGCTGGCATCACTCTAAACAAAACCAGGAAACGAGGCCACTCTTTGTTCTCACAAGTTATTACTCATGGCTTATTTAAAATATGATTATATGAATTTTATTTGTGGGTTTTTTTTTTCAGCTAAACAATAGTTAGTGCTTTATTTTATCATAAGAATAGGTCAGATATTGTTTCTAGGATGCCCAGAATATTAGAGGGCAAGTAGCACAAACATTCAGACATAGGCAGAAGGGTGTGGGTCTGCAGTTTGCATGTGAGCACTTCTGCTTTCACACACAATACACAAGAGGACACAGCACACAACTATATCTATGAGCTATAAACTCAGGGGGGAACCAGTCTGCATAGCTCTGCTGGAGACACACTGCCTGCCGACCTAAGATGTTAATAGAACAGAATCCTAGAATCCTAGAATCATGGAATGTCTTTGGAAGGGACCTTAAAGACCACCCAGTCCCAAACTCTGCCATGGGCAAAGCTGTCCCCCACCAGATCAGGCTGCCCCATCCAGCCTGACCTTGAATGTCCCCAGGGATGCGGCACCCACAGCCTCTCTACGCAACCTGTTGGCTATCTTTGCAGATATTACATGATGTAAACTAACAGAAATAATAACAAGAGCCTGTGAAAATAAAAGGAAACTGGAGCCTGTGACACAATCATAACACAAAAATAATGTCACAATAATCATAAGAAGAAAACCTGCTTGTGGATGAAAACCACAAGGGCAAGTCTACCTTACAGATACATAGTTGTTGATGCCTGGAATATGTGACTTTGTGCTCTGAAATGGGCTTGCTAAGCAGAAACTTCCTTCACAGAAGCTGCTGGTCTTTGATGCTGAACATTTACAGACCTTAACTTTCTTTTTGGAAAAACAACATTCTCATATGTCATAACAGAGATGTTTATTTCCTTCATTTAAATTCTGAAAGACTGACAGTGTTGCTAGGATTTTAAGCTTAGCATGAAAGAAATACAGGTGTGACACATCCATCACTTAGATCATAAACCAATTTTAGGTTTTAGCACTACTTTACTTAAAAGTATGATCTGAATTTTCCTGCTTTTCCTAGATATGGACTAGCATGCCAGTTATGAACACTCTACAACATGGAGCATGGGAAGTCCACAAGAAAATGTTAATTTTGTTTCTTGAGCCTACCTCTTTCAAAATGCACTCCCTCTACAGTATAACAATAAATTCCTTATGTTTTTATGTCATGTAAAATTTCAAGGTCTTAGGTACAATTTTATGAGTACGGAGACATTTAAGACAGCAAGAATATGTACCCCTGCACACATTCAAACTGCAAGTACAAAGAAAGGCAATGTTTGTATTTTTACCATGATGAAGGGTAGAGGAAAAAATCTGAGTGCCGTACAGAAAGATCCTCTGAAATCTTCTCCCTCTTCTATAGCACACAAATAATTTAAAGCCCGCAAGCAAACAGTGAGGATCATTTAAAGCATTAGACTTCTGGAGAAGGAAATGCTTCAAGACAAGGAATTATTTATAAAGGGAAAGGGGGAAAATGCATCAGTAACGTGAACTAAAACCTTCTTAGACTGTCCAGTCTCACAAAACGAATGGCAATAGATATTTCTATAAAAGGCACATTTACCTCCTATAACCTCCACAACAACAATTAATTCACTAGGCTCAGAATATTCTTCCTTCCTTTTATTTTTTTCACTCTGAATTAACTGCTTGTGTAGACAAGCATCTGCTGCCTCTCCATCTCACAGCTGCTCTCTCTTGAATTTATTCTCACAAGCTTGTGTTCCTTGCTCGTTTTCAAGCAAATACTTCAAGACTCTCTCTTCAATGGTCAGTCTGGGCAAAATGCCACGAAGTGAAATCACCTCTTTACCACTACATTTCCTTCTATTTTATTTTATTTCCCTAGGAAAGTTTGCCTCATTCCAGACAATCTGCCAGTCCCAGCAGTTTGTTGGAAAATTGCACTTCTATAGGAAGTTACTAAAAATGTGGGTTTTCTCACTTCAAATGAAAATGAATTAATTTTCCAAAGTGCTTATAGTTAGGTAAAACCTGGTAGAAGATTGCACACAACATTTTCCCTCACCCTTGAAACCTATGGCTTACACAGCCTGCTCATAACATCCCTATGGACCAGAAAGGAAATGGCATAAAGAAGGTCTCAAGCTCATTCTGACAGTAAAGCTTTTTAAGGATTGCCTTTATGCCTTTGAGGTTGTGAACTCCCCTTAGTCCTCCCACAGCTGTTATTCTGTCAGACTGCCCCTCTGCTGCCATCTGTCACATGGCAACAACAACAATACTGGAATATTGATTCAACTTCTACTGCCACATCACCAACATTCACCTCTGACATCATGGGCCAACAATAAAATAGGAGGCGCTCTTGACTCTTCTTTTCATTCCTTCCATATTCTCTTCTTTTTATCTCGTTTTAAATGCCTACTCAGTTTATTCTGCACAGCAGTTCTCCACTCCCTCAACTTAACTCTCCTCTGCACTTTCAGCCTAACACTGCTCAGGTATCACAGAGCTACTGTCAGTCATAATGAAATTAATGACAAGAGGAATACTTGCGTTCCTGCCCCCTTGTTTTAAACTTATAGAATTATGAAGACCAGGTGACACACTTCATGCCAGCTTGCATTTGAAAAGGCCTCCTTGAAATCACAAGTACTTAAAATGTATTTATATTCAAATAGACACTTATGTGCACAATTTATATACAGACACCTAAATATATGCACACACACAAAAGCACAATTGAAAGACGGGTTCTGTAACATGCAGATACCTCATATGGACCACTAAAATATTATATCAGTCAAAGCCTTGACCTCTGCTGGGTGTTATTCAAGGAACAGGGAAAAGATGATGCAGGGAAGATTGACTGTACCATAACACAGTTCATCCATTTGCTATACATTACACTGTTAATTGCAAACTGGCACATATGGTTATATCCTCTTTTCAGTTCCTATGGTCCTGCTCCCACCAATGTGTGCTCAACATGAACCTCAAACGGAGCAACCAGACCCCACTATGTCATACAGCAGACTGAAGAATTTGAAGGCAGGGAGAGAATGAGTTTGAATTATAGGGAAAAGAAAAACAAAAAGAAGGAGAGGAGGCTAAAAGTGAGAATGAAAAGTATTTATAGAGTACGGTATTTTTGGAAACGATTTGAAGTGTTTAATTTGAGAGTTCTGGAGTTCATTTCCCCTAGCTAATTACAGGATTGGAATCTTTCTTAATAACTCATTAAAGTTGAATGGAAGTGTTAACAGAATACATTATTTTCTTGCATAATTAACAATGGAAACATGAACATCAAAAAATGAAACAGCTTTAAGGGTAACACATGCATATTGGATAGCACTACAGCCACATCTTTTTATTTGTTTTTGCCAATGTATCCCCTCTATTAAATGCCACTTTGGCAGATCAGAATTAGTTATATTTGATGTCCACATCATCAATGTAACAGATGTATCAGTGTGCTCACAACAGCAGTTAAATAATATTACTTATTTCTTAAAGTCCCTTAGCTGTGTGATAATGACAATGAAAATTGTTACTACAGTAGACAGGAACTTGCGTGACCCTTGCTGGGTTATCTTTTCCAGACTGTGTAAGTGAACCTCATTATCTCTGTAGTCCTTTTGAGTAATTAATGATTAAATTCTTACAATAGTGCAAGTTGTTGAAATATGGCAGAAATTCTTATTTTGATTTCCTGTCCCATCTCCTGGAAAAGCTGCAGAAACACACCACATTTAACCCGACATTTATGCTCCCTATTGAAAGTTATTTGACTTAATGAAGTCAAATATTCACGAGCAGTCTTGGCATACTGATGAAATGAGACAGTTCTCACTGATTTAAAGAGAGTCTAATCCTTAACTTAGCCATTTTCTTAAAGAAGAATATAACCTACTGTGAGAAAATACTTTGCTTAGACGTTGATTACAGGTGAAATGTGGGGCAGTTTTACTATTAGGTACACCATTTTTTAAAATACGGATATCAATTTTGTGAAGGACAGAGTAAGGAGAAGGGTTTAACCCAGGAGGCATGCTGTCAAACAACAGTGATACTCTCTTGTTCAAAATACCTGTTTCTATTGGGAAATGTATATTATTGTCTATCTTTTAATAGAGCACTGAAAGATGGAGGATGTTTTGACTTGAATCATGATAAATTCAACAGGAAGACGTCTGGATCCAGTTGTGATATTGGTTGGGATGAAGGAGAGGGAGCAAGCTCACAGGGTCAATGCAGACCTTCTGCCAACTTCTGCAGGAGCTGCTGATCTTCCCTTCTTGCTCTCTCTCCAAATTTTTCACCTCCAAAGATAGCTGTATTGTACAACAGATCACAATGGTTTCCTCAGCCATCCTGTATGTGCAGGACATCTAATGGGGATTCACCCTCACTGCCTTCCTCTCCAATAGCAGAAAGAGAAGCTATAGCTCCCTCCTTTAGGTTTATGGCAGAATAGGTAAGCATCCATTTCCAGACACTTTCCTGTATCTCCTTTGGGGATGAGAAATGCCACCTGCCAGCTGAGCTACCTCACCCCTACCATAGCACAACAGCATTATGCAATTGTTTTGCTTGTCTCTTTCAGAGCCAGGCAGATCTCACTGCACCATCCATCTCCTCTACTTCAACACAGCTCTTAGTAAGAAGAGGATGCTGTGCCCATTTGCAAGCCTACTTGTAAGGAATATGCATCCTCCATAGCTCTAGCACTGGTAAAGTACATGCTGACACATTTCATGGTTATTCACAAAAAGAATTGCTTTAATTTACTCTGTAAGAATGCAAGAGAGAATCCACCATAAAGGAAAAAGTAGTTTTATTACTTCTCTCATTACTCTTTAATTGAAACATACTGTTACAATATACGGCAGATATGCTGGCACAATGAAACAAAAAGCCTAATGGTTCTTAATAAATTATCATTAAAGAAAAGCCACTGTTTTTTCAGAAGCTCAGATCTTACAGGCAGGAGTCGAAGGAGGAACTCTAGCTAAATAAAGCCTTTACTATTGAGAAGAGCAGTACTTGCACATCAATTAGTCATGAGCAGTCCCATTCATAAAATAAAATCTTCTTTATATATACAAGTTTAATTGCCTCACATGTTCACTGGCAACAGCATTTGCATGTAAGCAGCTAATCCTCTCCTTAAGGATAGGAATTCTTCAGGAAAAACCTTAAGACAATTAAGGAGAGAGTGTTTTCTCATTTACTTAAAATGGAACAGCCAAAACCAAAGGGAGAGCTGTTGTCTGGAGATCTTGTAGACCTTGGCACTAGCATACAGTGCTTTCTGTTCCCTGTTTGGTGCAGGTTCCTCTGACTAGGCAGGGCTGCCCAGCTGTTTCTAAATGGCTCCTTCAAATGTAGCTGAGGAAATGAAAGTCATGGCCTGTGTGAAATGAGCGGTGGTACTGCAGTCACCTGGTCAATGGCATTTAGGATGGTCACCTCCAGCACAGCTGGCAGTCGGAAGGGAAGCAAAGGAGCAAGTGTTTACAGAGATTGAATTGCATACTGCTCTCTAGGGATGTGGCCTGAGGTTTGAGGCACAACAGAGAACATTCTTGTTCCTCTGTTTTATTCATTGTGTTTATATAGCTTTGCTTCTACTCAGCTGCAATACATTAACTCCATTTTGAAAGAGAAAACAAACCAAAGCTGTGGGATTACAGGTACATATTAGGGAAAGCACTGTCAGCAGCCCTGAGCAGGATGGCAGAGGCAAATATAGTCCTTATAGGTACTAATACAACAAGCTCTTGTCTCTCCCAAACCTATCATCAACTGCAGTTTGGGGAAATAGCTCAAGATACTGAACTGATGGGTATCTGTACAAGTGTTGCCTTGTGCCTCACTGAGGACCACCACAGGTCTGAAGGAATGGTTCCTTAATTACATTTATGGCTGGATACAGGGAAGTTAGCCATGTGTATGCTGGATGACTACAGCTCCCAGCAGAGCACCACAGGCAAATCTCCCTATACTTACCCCTGTCCTGGTGTTTCGAGGAGGAGCGGATGCGGGTGGCATCTCTGACAGGCAGCAGACTCCGGGAGCGTAGCTGCTGCCCCACTGCCCACTCTGACCTTGGGGGCTCTAATACCTGCACATGTTGATTGAGCGCATTTCCGACTGCCTCTAGAATTCAACCCACAGGTTATTGTTTTGTTGGGGAAACCTGCTTTCCTTAAAACCAAGTCTACTGGCACCTGAATTCAATTACATTGCCAACTGTATTTAACAAATTTAATCTAACTATTTTTACTTAAGCATTTTAAGTGCTTTTGAAATCCAGTAACTTCAAGAATGTAGGCAATATTTGACCTAGTTTCACTTTTGCTGAATAGCAAAAGAGAAGAAACAGAAACCACATATAATAGTCTACTTAAATACAGTTATGAATGTGTGAATTCCATTTAGCTCTAATCCATAGACTTATTTCATGTATTTTGAAATGCTGCTTTGCTAACTCTTCCAACTGTGATAAACAAAATTTCTGCATACACTACTGTCTACTGGGACCATACAAGAAATTAGCAGGATGTTTCCCAAAGCAAAAAGTAAGTAACTAACAGTGATTGACAAGGGAATGGCCTCAAGCTGAGCCAGGGAAGACTCAGGTTGGATATTAGGAAAAACTTTTCAGAAAGATTGGTAACGCATTGGAACAGGCTGCTCAGGGAGGTGGTGGTGTCACCGACCCTGGAAGTGTTCAAGAACCATGCAGATGTGGCACTGAGGGACACGGTTAGTGGGCATGGTGGTGATGGGTTGGCAGCTGGACTAGATGATCTTGGAGGTCTTTCCAAACTTTATGATTCCACAATTTTGTCATTCTGTGATTCACTGTGTTGTACATCTTCCAAATTCTTCTTTGAGAAGTCCAGAGAAAATGGGCTTTATCTCTGTGTGGTCCTAGCGTCAATGAGATCCACACAGGTCAGTCACACACTGGTTGAATGGGACTTGTCATCCACAGTTATTCCACCTGAACATAAAATAAACTCTGACAGCCCCTGGCTTCGAAAGACCACACCACTGCGGCCTGACCCGGCCTGCCGCTGGGTCCCCGGTGCCCCTTGCAGGGCAGGGTGGACACCGGGATTTCCCACCCACCCCGCCCCGCCGCTGGAGCACCGCCAGCCGGGGCCGGGACGCCAACAAACGGAGGATGCCGGGGTCAGGCCCGGCTCTCGCTACGCTTCCTCCGGAGTAGCCCCGGGGGAGGGCCGTGGGCGCGGGGCCGGCGCTGGGGTGGGGTGAGCCCGCCCGCTGCCAGCCGTCGAGGAGAGCCTCCGGGATGCCGAAAGGTTTAGGACGAGGCTTGAGATGAGCTGCTGGGCTGTACCCTGCTGCAGGGCAGAGACCCCAGAGGGACATGCATGGCAAGGGTAGGGTTTTCCCTGGATGGATGCTGCTGCTCAGACCTTCCCAAAAGGGACCCTAAAGGATGGTTTGAATTTGGGGCTGGACTGACGTCGAGCCCCGCGGGATGGGTATTTTGGCATATCTCCCCCAGCACCGGTAGGACGGGGCTGTGCCCACTGCGGTCGGGCTTTGCGACCTATTTGAGGCTCCCATCAAAGTCACGCTCCTCCCCGTCAGGTCAGTTTTCTGCTTGTTTCATTGCAGGGTAGGAGACAGGGATGGAAAAACCTGTAGGAAAGGCAGGATTATGTCTCCCTAATTAGCAGGGGCCTGATTATCATTTCTATCCAGAGCTCTGGTAATGATTAAATATGTGGGAATTATCTTTATTATTTGTATTGCATTAGTATTTAGGAGGCTAGGACCCCATTTGCTGCGCAAACAGTGAACGATAGTCCTTGCCCAGAGGAACGCCGTCTCTGGCACACTGGTCGCGTGTCCTGGGCTGGGTAGATTGGGGTTTGAGCCCTGCGTGCCCGTGGCATCGCCCAAATTGCTACTGCAGCTCCGCTCCCTGGCATTTAGAAGGATTTACAGCATTGAATTGTTCGTCTTTTTTGTTGCATACGAGTCACATGTGTTTTAGTGTGTGTGTGTGTGAGGGGGGAAATCAGTGTATTAACATGACCTCTGAAATCGTGATTTATGTATAGATTTAAAATACATGTATATTTTTGGCACCTGGGTTGTCAAAGCCCAGGAGTTGCCCGCCGCCTTTAGATGCTCTTGCTTTATTGTTGGAAGGCTACAATAAAGCAATCTTGTTAGGTAAATATAACGATGTTATGATCCTCCATCTGCTAAAGTGCTGCTGCGCGGCGCTGGCAGAACGGTGGGAGCTGCCTGCCGTGCTGCCTCTCCCCTGCTCCTTCTTGCTGGTGTCTGCCGTGGGTCTTGCATGTCCTAGGAGAAACGGGAGTGATTGGTATGAATGGAGAAACCCTTCTTATGGTTTCCTCCCTTTTAACCAGCCAGGGGATGAGCTGTTAAACCCTTCCAGCTGGTGAGGGCCGATTCCTGTTGGAGTGCGGTGGGGCTGTTGGGATGGTGCTGGGGTCATCGGCAAGTCCCCCGAAAACTGGGTCATCACATTGCCAACCTGTGGAGACCCCGATGTGTGGGGATGCTCTGGTCTGTAGGGACGCCCTGCAATGCCACCAGGTCCCACAGCATCATCCTTGCTCCCATCCGAGCGGTGTGACAACGCTGTCCCGGTGGCAGCAGGGAACCCCCGCACACCCCCCGGGTGCTAGAAGCCCTTTTGCAATCGCCGGCAGGAAGGATCGTGCTCAGTCGGCAAAATATGTGAGGAACTCTGCTTGTTTAAAGTGCCTTTGGGGTTTTGGGCCTTAAATAAACATCCTGGTTGGGGTTTGGGTTGGAGGTTTTCATCCTGGGAAAGGCAGGCGGGGGGAAGGGAGCCGCGCCGGTGCCCCAAGTCTGCATGCGCCTTCTGACAAGGTTATAAATTAGCTTCATTAGAGGAGGATCACTGAAAATAAATTGCTCTGCACCCTTTAGGGGCATCGCCGGGCTGTAATTTCATCTCGTCTTTCTGGGGACGAATGCCTAGAAACCCCCGAAGTGAAATTACAGCATTTTACCCTGCGTTAGAGCTTGGTGGTTTTGCCCTCAAAAATACAAATAACCCTGTGCCCCCAGATGAAGCTCGGCCGGGGGCTTGCATCCAAAGCAGGGGGGTCAGTTGGGGTTTGCTGCAGGTTTCTGGCACGCGCCGGCCCCCTGCCACCACTGCGCGATGGCGTCCTTGGGGGTCGCGTGGCTGGGGAGAGGAGCGTGCCGGGCGTCGGAACCCCGATGAAACAGCGCGGTTCAAACCGAGTGGCCCGTGTGCCGCTAATACAGATCTGTGGCGGGAGCGGGCAGCAGGCGACCTTTAACAGGACATTAAACATTTATTAAAACCGTTAGAATTAGTGTCGGGTTGTATTTATTTTATTTTAAAAGAGAGAGGAGAAAAAAAGACCTCTAAGAGAGGCGAGCGTGACCTGAGAGTCCTGTGAGCTGACTGACCCAGTGCGGTGCAACCCCAGCCCTCCCCGTGCAAGCTCCCGGAGCAAAGAGCCGGCTCCGGGATGGATCCAGCATCCACCCGTGCCCTTCCCACGGCTCCTTGCTGGATCTCGCTGCAGGGAAGAGCAGGCAGCAGCGGCACATCCCAGCATCCAATCCCACCTTCATCCTGGGCCCCTCAAATACTTATTGTTTAGGTGGGTTAATTTTTTTTTCCCCCCACCTGCCCAAAGGTTTATTCCTTTACTGGGGGTGGGAGAGCACGAGATTAGCCCCACATCTCTACCGCATCATCTTCCCGCAGCCGCCCGCCGGCTTTCCCCGAGCCGCCCCTCCGAGGATTACGCGCTCTCTTGAAAACCTCTTTGTTTCCCCATGTTTGCTGTTGTAATTTATGTACGATGCCACCGCTTGTTGAAAAACAAGGTCTTTATCTCCGTGGGAATTACACCTGCAGAAATCCAGCCCTATCGCTGCCTGTGCACGAGGCTCTCCATGATAAAAGCCGGCTCCAGCGCTGCCACAGAGATGCAAAAGTTTCCTCTACTTTAGCTGCCGGCAAGAGCGATGCTTGCCTCCCCTCTGCACCTTGTAGTGCACAAATCTCCTCATCTTTAAATGCTCTCTGAAAGCAGGCTTCTTGGGTTGTGGCTTCATCCCCAATAAATTTTCTTCCTCTTGATTTATTTCTTTCTCCCCTAGCAGCATAGGTATCATTGAATATATTTTATTTTTTTTAGCTTCTCGTTGATTTATTTTATTTTTTTCTGCACGTAAGATGCATATTTCCACACTCGCTGACCTTCTGGTATGCCATGGACCTGGCACAATGACGCCAACGGACGGAGCGGAGAGCACCCATCCCATGGGGCCAAGGGTGCCTGTGGGTGGCTGGCAGCCGCGCTCCTGGAAAGGGCTATTTTTAACAGCTGGGCTTGTGCTGGGTTGCCATCAATGCACTGGAGCACGTAGGCATCCTTTATTATTTTAAACCCGATAATTAAAAATAACGTGGAGTTGTCTCTGCTGTGGGTAGCTGCTGCTGAGGATGCTCCGGGATGCCGGATTTCCCGGGATGCGGGGGTCTCATCCCCAGACTGGCGGGTGGGCTTTGCCGCGGCATGTGTCCCGCTCCCCTCTGGTTGCTATCCCCACTGGGGCAGGGAAGCCGATGCCTGTCGGCAGCTGGAGCCGGCCCTTCGGAGGTGCAAGACCAGAAGAGCAGGAAGGGAAATGGTTCCCGTCGGGGCCGTGGGCGAGGAGAGCAGTGGGAGGGTGGCTCTCCTCCCGGTACCGGCTGTCCTCGTGTGCCCCTTCCCCATGGCTCTGCACCCCCTGAAAACAAAACGGCAGCAGCTGGGGTGCATGCCAGCATCACCCGGGTGGGAGCCAGGACGCAGTGCCAGGGTCTCCCTCCTCTTCCTCCTCCCCATAACTCTTCAGATCAAGGTCAGGAGATGCTGGGCTGGGTCTGCACACACCCCCCCCTCCCCGTGTGCTTCCCTCCTAGAAACCATCAGTGATGCCTATGAAAAACCTTAGAGCAAATGCCATTTCTCTTAAACCTATGTGCCGTGGGGTGTGCCGAGGGTTTTTCTCTCCTTTCCCCCCCTCCCCCTTCACTAACCTGCTTTTCACCAGCAATGCTACGAAAGGCGTTTAAGCCCAGAACCTTCCTTCTTGGTATTGATTTTGCTTTCTGCTTGAGTCTCATTTTATTGCCCTTGGTATTTTGAGTAGCTGGAAGGATGCTGGGGAGAGCCAGGCTGCCTCTTTGGAGGGGCTTTTTGTCCCCAGCAGCGAGGTGATGGGCACAGGGGCTGCGGGAGGCATTTGTGGGGATGGAGCGGTACCCCTGCTTGGAGGTACTGATATCCCAGGGATTGTGGTTTTAGGCTGCAAGAGGCGCTCCTTGAAGATGCTGGAGAGATGCTGGGGTGGTTTCTCCTCCCAGTCCTAGATCACTGGCCTCAGGGAGAGGTTAAGGTGCTTCCTCCCATCTTGGGGGAAAACAGCATTTTACTTTTAATCAGGTTTTGGGCTCCACTTGGGTCAGCACCTTTGTAGAGGATGAGGCACAGCGGCTGAGCGGCCGAAATAAACCCACCTATTTAAATATTTACTTGCCCATTATAAAGTAGCTCTGTGTTTACCTGCTCTGGCTGTGTGCGGTGCGAAGAGCCGTGCTGAGAGCTCACCGGCTCCCCTGGGCTTGGCACCCGGGCAGCGGGCACCCCTTGCCTAATTGCTTGCCACCCATTTAAGGGGAACTGATCAAGAAATAAATTCACAATCTCAGGCTCCGTGGGCCCAGATGTGAATGCTTTGATCGCTGCGGAGCAGGGACGGATGCGGGCGAGCGCACTGCTTCCCATCTGCCTGGCTGAAGCAAGAGGTAATTAAGGAGCTTTTGGTGTTGGGGTGATTTGGTATTTGAAAATTCTCTTTTTTTTTTTTTATCGGTTTCTACAAGTTTTGTGCCATATGAGGCTGTGTCGGTCTTAGCGGGGTTTGGGGTACAGGTCTGTGCTTGGCGGCATCCTGACTTGGGGTGGTGGAGAGCCTGAGCTGGTCCCCAGCGGTGCAGCCCCTTGTTTCCCATCTCATGGATGAAGACATCAGAGGGTTTCCATTTTTCAAGCTGACAAGCGCATGTGAAAAAAATAAGCTGCGAGCCAAAAAAAAGCTGCGTGCCCTCTGCCTTCCCTGTGACAAGGTGCTCTCCCTTTGCACAGCTCCAGAAATCTCTTTTTTTGGAGGGGCTGGTCCCAACCCCTGTTATCACCTCTCCTGGAAGCATCAGGAGCTAAATGAGCATCCAGCCACCTCCCGCGCCCAAACCACAATGCACATGTATTTATTTTCTGCTATTTATGGGGCATCTGAGCTGGGCTCTTGCTTCCCCCGGTGGCGAGGAACTGGGGTATCTTACAGCTGCCTTGGCACCCCCCGAACCTGCCCCAGGCACCCCAAGAGGCGGCGGGTGCTGGACGTCGGGTGCCTGTTTCCCTGCCCTCGCACCTAAAGCAGGCTGTGAATTTGCGACGCCGCTTCTCTTGGCACTTCGTTGGGCGCCGGAGCTGCCGATTAAGGGAAATGTGCCACGAGGCAGGTTTGCTTTGCAGGATTAAAAGCAAATAAATATTTATGCACTATGCAAAGCAGGCCCGATAAGATATGCGTATCATTGGGAATTTGAAGCGGTTTCGGTTTGGGCCCAAGATGAAGGGGTGTGCGTGTTGGTGCGTTATGTGGGTTTAAAGGGATGTTTTTTCTCCTGCTGCACAAAAATAAAAATAGACAGGGAAAAACAAGTTTTTTTTGCTTCTCGGGCTGCTCTGGTCTTGGGTTTCACCATCTCCCTGCATCCCAGTGTCTTTAACTGCAGGGATGGAGAAGAGCCAGGGAGAGAGGGCAGTGCAGGCAGCATTTCCTATGCAAATATAATGCTGGCCCCGTTCCTAATATTCGCTGTGTTTACACGTAAATGCAAACAACTGTTGACTTAGTTTCAACAGATAATGTGTTTCATAACACAATGGAAATGAGAATTAAGCTGGAATTTAGCAGGGGGGAACATGTGTTTCTGCGAGACCTCAGGCTCCGCCAGCCCCGTGCCCATGCGCCGTGTTGTGGTCTTGGTAGTGCTGGCACCGTGGGGGCTCGGGGCTGGGGCTTGGTGTCCCTGGGGGCCCTTCTTGCTGGGGACACCTCTGCTGACTGATTTTCCTTGCTATACCGCCCTGAAATGGGGTGAGCGAGACAAGAGGGCAGGGCGGGTTGGCCACAGGATCAGTGAGTCGAGCTGGCCCACCGGCGAGACTCGGAGGGGGCCGGCATCCCCTGGAGGTTATAGGGACCGGGGCTGATCCCAGGCCAGTTTTCCCCTGGGAAGGAAGGGGCTCGTGTGCTTCGGGGGGGTCAAGGCATCAGAGGAAGGGAAATGCTGGCCCAGGCCATCGTGTCGGAGCCGGATCGCCGGCGCGTCCCCAGAGGGAGGAGGTGGCAGCGGCCGGGTCACCTTGTCCCGGAGTGACTCTGAGCAGAAGCATGTGGGAGAGGCCCTGGCTGTATTTTAGGGCCGGATCCTGTCCAGCCCGGGGCTGTCCTCTCGGGGCTCCCTGGGGCCGGCCCCGATGCCAGCCCAGGCGGCCTTTGAGTCACGGCTCAGATCGCCGACTTATCAGGGCCGCTCCCGCCGCCTCCGCCCCGCGCCTGCCGCCCTCCCCGCCCCACCGCACCCCAAATCCCGCCGGGGGGACGAGGCGGGACCCCGGCACCACCAGGGACCCCCCCGGGATGCTGCGTTGTCCTTCCCAGGCGAAGGCAATGATGCACGTGGGCTGCTCCCCACAGCCCCGAGGAGCGGAGGCATCGCCAGGGAATCGGCAATTTGGGACCCATGGGTGTGTAATCACCATCTCCGGGCGTGGGTTTGTTCCCGTCCGTCTGTCTGCCTGTCCCTTGCCTGCTGGCTGGCTGCCACCCAGCGCGGCAGGGCTCACGGTGCTCAGGGCACAGCGTTAAAAAAAGCCGAGCCCCTGTGAATACGGTGGGGGGAAATTTAGTGATGTGCCCCCAAGCGATATTAGACGCTGGCGAGTTTCCCCACGAGAGCCGTAGGGACGGTCACACCGGTGGGGACACCTCAGCTGCAGGTACACGGCTCTACCAGCCACTGGGGAGCCCGACCACGGGCTGGGGACCCCCAGGGACCCCCGCAGCCGCAGAGCTGCTGCTCCCGGGATGCAGGAGCAGCATGGCAGGACCCGGCGTTGCAGCCCCAGTCATGATGCCAGGGCTCGGGGGAGGCAGAGCCATCCTCGGCCAGACCCGGTGGCTCCTGGCGTGTCATCTCACCGTGGAGGGTGATGTCTCTGCCTGGGGTGGGTGGGGGCCGTGTGGCACCCGCGGCTGTTTGTGTCTGGCAGCCGGCGGTGATGCCGAGCCCTGATAGCGCTGCGGTAATGGCGGGGTTTGCATGAGAAACAGCAGGTTTCGGGGCTGGTGCCACGACCAGAGGCTGCCTGGGAAGGAAACGGGGATCCCGGCTGGCCGGGGTGGGCAGCTGCCGGCAGCCTCCCTCCTCCCCGGCGGCACTGCCGCTCTGCCTGTCTCCCTTGAAGGGTCACACCGGGGTGGGCGACGCTCGGCTTCACCGAAGAGTCGGTGGTGAGTCACCTGCCCGCGCGGGATACCCGATTCTGGGCAGGCATCGAGGCCGCAGGTGACAAGGCGCAGCCGGCACCGGCCCTTGGCACGCGTGCTCCCCGCCATGGGACCGGAGAAGAGCGCAAACACCGGGGTGACCCTGGACCTGCTCTCGCCTCTCTGACTTGTCCTGTAAAGTAAAATAAGGGAGGAGGCAGCGGGCAGGAGCGGGGAGCTCGGGAGGTGGGGTGCTCCTGTCTCTGAGCCTCCTTTCATCCCCTTAGAAGCCATTTTATTTTTTTATTGAGCTTATTTATGTGGCAGAGAGCCAGGCCTGGGATTAGCAAATAGCCCATCCTGTAACACGGGGAATACGCGATACTGAGACACCAGTAACCAGAGAGAAATATTAGAGATAAAATTAAACCATAATGAGATTAGGTAACGGCTCTCTATGAGAGACCTCCTTACACAGAGGTAATTACCTGGGCAGAGCAGAAAGTGGGTGATGAGCAGTGGTGGCCGTGAGCTGGGGTCGGTGGTGGGGGACAGGGCCACCCCAGCCCTGCCCGGGAGCTGGGGGGTTGGTGCCATCAACAGCAGCTTTGGAAAAGAAAAAAGCATCGGGGTTGAGTATTGAGGAGCAAGACGAGGTGCCCGCCAGCATCTACTCCCACAGCGAGGACAGGGGTGGACCATCCTCCGCTGAGCCCTTGCAAACTTGTTGCCCTCAGCCTGGGCACTGTGTCTTTGTATATTTGCAGTTTGGGGATTTTTTTGCTAGCTAATTCAGAATATAATCATCATCATCATCATCATCATCTGGAGCAGCACCCAGTTAGATGGATGCAAGGTGGGCACGCAAACTGGGGTGACAGCCGGGACGGGGCATCGGGTGCCATTCAGAGAAAGCAAACCTTGTACCTGGATGTGGGGCTGGTGCTGCAGCACCTGTGGGCGTCGTGCACATGGGATTTTTCTTTAATTTAGAGGGGGAAAAAATGGCAGGAGGCAGGGGGGAAGCAAAAAACCATGTGCCTGTGTAATATAAAATTCAAGTTAGGCTCTCGGTGACTGCACAGAAAACAACAGGCTTTTTATGTTGGCTCTTGGGGTAGGAGGAGAGCAGGCTAGAATAAAGATTTACAGTGTTTGGGAGATTAAAGGCCCTTGGTACATTGTTCAAATACCACGAGATTAGTTTCCAAGGAGACGGATACCAGTTGCCATAGGCACCGGGGGGCCAGGAATTAGGATTGCGATTTTTTATCCTGATCACGCAACCAGTAGCTGAACGCTGCTAAAACTCGGGCTTTAAATAACCCCAGCGTTAGCTTACACACCGCTGAACCAGAGGCTGGAAACTGTATCTCCCTTCCTTTCCCCTGCCCCAGCACCCGTTCGGGTGTGCAGAGTTGGACCTCGGTATCAATAGAGGGGTGCGAGGGGATACAGGGCTGGGGACCGAGGTCGGTGCACCCCCAGGATCTGCCTTGCAGGTCATCCTGCAGTTTCTGGGCTTGTTTCATCTCATTTTTTCTCTAGGCAAGGGATTGCCGGCATCTTTTTGTGATAGTCAGGACGCGCAGTTCCCCATCGGCTGCGGTGCAGGGGCAGGGGATGTACCGAGGGGCAGAATTAGTCGCCTGCTAATTTTGGCTTCCCCCGCTCACCCGCTTCTGGGAAGTGCAACCTGAGCCCTGGCGCGTGGGATGCCGGATCCGTACCCTTGCTGCCCGCCTCTCCTTCTAGGAACTGCAAAGCGCCGGGTTTTGTCCAGGCTGCCCCAGTGCCGGCACGGGAAGGGGTGCTGAGCTGCCTGCTGTGGTGCTGTGGGATGGGTTTTGGGGCTGGATGTCCCCCCGGGGAGGGAGGCTCAACCCTGGGAGCCGCACAAGCACCCAGGTCCCCATGGCTGGGCATCTTCGCTCAGCCGTCGGGCACCATGAAGCTCATCTCCAGCTTCGTCACCCCCAACCACCCATGCGGGGCCGCCGGGGCAGGATCCAGCTCAGCCGCGGCCACTTTCCATGCACGATGCTCACAGCATCCCTCCCCTGCAACAGTGGGAATGCTCCGATCAACACTTCCTTTTTTTTTCCCTCCCTTTTTTTCCTCTTTTCTTTAATAAATGAAGAGGCAGTAGCTTGAAGGGAGAGCTTCTGCGCCTGCCTGCCGTGAGATTGCAGCGTGTAAACTTGTCTAGAGCTGAAAGCTGTGCTGCTCAAGCTTCACGGGCAGAGCGATCCCCCCCAGCAGCCACCGTGACATGAAAGTGTTTATCCTGGGGGAGATGAGACGCAGCTTCTGAAGGGCACTTGATCCTGATCCGTCTCTCTTTGCGCTATGCAGAAGCCTACTATAATTTTACTATATTATATCTGTGTGGGCACCTAGGCCAGGCTTAAGAAAAACAAGGCAGCAGCAGAATGCAATGCCCTGGTTGGGGGGGAAAGCTAAATTCCTGCAGCGGACATGTACCCCCACGGGAGCCCCCAGTTGGTTCTTTGCTTCTTTTATAAGTGGGACTAAACCGCGGCAGGCGACGGATTATCCGGGAAAGCAGAGCTGTGGTGGTGATGCCGGTGGATGTTGTGGTGCCGGCGCGTATGTGAGGAGCTTTTCTAGCAGGTGCCCTGGGTTTTGTCAGTAAAATAAAACAGGGCATGAGGTGTCTGGTGGTAGGAGCTTGTTCTGCCCAGTACTACCCAGCTGGAAGGAGCGGGGGGAAAAATATAGGGTTTGGGGGAGCCGGCAGAGCTGGCGAGGTAAGGGCTGCCGGCACAGTGGGGATGCGGGCACAAGCGGTCGGGTGCCCCAGACTGTGCCAGAGGCTGTTTGTCCCCCCTCTGCTGCTTTCAGACTTTTGCAAAAAGGTACCAGCTTGAAAAGTAGAAAAGAAAAAAAGGGGAAATTTATGGATGTGGGGAGAGACGTGGCAGCAGTTATGGGGCAGCAGTTGGACCAGGTTATGGGGCTGAGGGTGTACCCACCTCTGGGGGATGCAGATGTGTCTTCAGCAGATGCTTTTTCGCAGCGGGTGCATCGGCAGGGCAGCACCTGGGGTGCCCCAAAACCCAGAGCCCCTGCCTGCCCCGGGAGGGCTGTGCCACAGGGCCACCCATGCATGGGGCAGAGATTAGAAATTTGGGGGCTTTTTGGGGTGTTTAGACACTTGAAGGTATTGCTGGGCATTTTGTGAGTGCCCTGGACCCCACTTATCTGCTGTACCACTGGCATCAGCGCCGACCGTGCAGCTCACTGACCGCCTGCTAACGAAGCATCATTAGTGAAGCAATAAACCGCCCCGGCATGAGTTGCATGGCTTAGCCCCGTGCCAGCTCGGGATGGAAAGGATGCGGCCACGGGGGCCAGAGGCTGGCACTGAATTAGGCATAAGGGATTAGGGCTTAGCCAGGCGGCACGGGCAGGTTAAAGCCATCGTGCCATGAGCAAGTTGCCCGCACAGAGCAGAAATCTCCACCGCTGCGGCAAAAACCCCAAGGCCAGTTATTCAGCAAGTGTGGGGCAGTGCCATGGGGCTCCTGTACCGGAGATGGCTTTGGCCGCATCCACCAGCTCTGCTGATACCGGTGTTTGCTTAAGTGATTAGAAAAAAACCGCAAGTTGAAATTCAAGCCTGGTCCCTACCCCTAGCTTTTGCCTTGCTGCGGTTTATGTGGTTTCCAGGGCTTTTTGCTCAAGCGGCTCCAGCTCGCCGGGCACCTCGCTGCTAACAACTGCCTGCCAAAAAGGGAACCTCAAAAGTCCCTGAGATGGAGGGGAACAGCGAAATACCTTCTGGGTCAGTGCCCCTTCCTTGTTGGTGAGATAACCCTTAGTGTGGGTCCTGTCCCAAAGCGATGTCCCCAGCAGGGATGAGGGGACGGGCCCCTCGCTTGGAGGGGGGACGCTGTCCCAGCACTAGCAAAGGACATTATTTGTCCCTCTGGCTCCTATCAGGACAGCTCCTGATGGATTTTAAAGTGTGTTTGATGATAGCCAGGACTAATTGCTTAAATGTCCTCCAGGGCCGGTGTAATTTTTAAAAATCCCCTTTAAATGTGCCCTCCCAGAGGAGAAGGCAATTACAAATAAAATCACGGTCATTTTATCGTTTTGTGCGGGTCATCGTTACATCCATGTGCTGGGAGCAGTGTCACATCCCCCCTCCTGCCAGACAGGCTGCGGGTGCCGGTCCTGCTCCCTCGGTGCTGGGGGGGGATGGAGGTGGCCGAATGTGGCACCTGATGTCCCGTGGCTCATCGAGCATTTTGGGTGGCCAAGAAGCCCAAATACCACTTTCAAAAGTCGTTTTTGTGCCTGGTAGCTTAACTGCCCCCCACCCAGCAGTGCCTTCCCCTGCTCTAGTGCACCCCCAGGGTGCCCCTCCTCTCCCTGGGAGGGAAAATGGCCTGTAAGCCCATCTTAAGACCTACCTCTAATATATATGTATATATAAAATAGATATATTAGAATACATATATTTGATTATCTATATTCAATATATATTGATATTTTAAAAATTTTTTGAATATTTTGCTGGAATTTGGGCTGGCTCACTTGGGCTTCCCGTGGTCTCACCAGCACCACTGAAGCAAGAGGCAGAATCTTCCTAGAAAAATGAGTAAGCAGATAATTTCCAGCCACTCTTGTGTGGAGATGCAGGCAGGACTGGTGTGATGGTCATTTTTTCTTCTTCTTTTTTTTCTTCTTTTTTCTCTTCTTCCCCCACCCCCCCAAAGTGCTGAACAGTCAAAGCTGTCATTAATTTAAATTCCTGTTTGGCTCCTTGAACTGGGAGCCAGCCCATGCGGTCGGAGGCTTTATAAACATCCCAGGCGGGGGGATTTCCGTGGTGATGCTGCAGACTAGTAGCGTCTGTTTGGGGTTCGCCATGCTGCTCCCCTGCTTTTCGCTTCTCCCTTGCTGCCATCAGATCCCGACACGCTCCATGCTGGTGGTTTCCTTGGTCCTGCGGCTGAGCCGGTATCCTCTGGCTTGTTGCCCTTGGATGCAGTTGGTGGTTTAAGGGCTGAGCTGGAAGACATGGCCATTGCACCCACCCAGTGCTCATGGGTTTGGGTCGAGGCACTGGCCATCGGATGCTTTGCCCTGCAATGGTTTTGAGTGGTCTGGTGTCCTCATTAAAGGAGATGCTTCATGCAGTGAAAATCGCCAGGGTTACATTTTTAAGATACAGCAGAGCTGCAGGAAAAAAATAAATAAATCACTCAATTCAGTTTAAAACCAGTATTGGTAGAAAGCAATATAAGAAGAAGCAGATACGGGATGTCCTCGGTCCCTCCTGGGCATTTTGTTGTTCCCATCTCACGGTGTCTCCCACTCTGCGCTGGGTTTGGCCTCAGGTAATTCCCAAAAAAGGGGTTTTTGCCTTTTTTTTTTCTGATGGCAAGAGCGGCCTGAAGGAGCAGCAGGCATGGGGAGAGCCGGCAACAAGTTCAGCCCAGTTTTGTGAGTCCCAAGCGAGTGCATGGCTCCCTTTGGGAAACTGGATTTGGGGGTTTATGCTAAATAAGGCTTTTGTACCCGGCAAGCTGAAAGCAGCGGGGAGGACGGCAGTGGAGCTCCTTCTTCAAGCTCCGCCATGGCAGTGTGGAAACACCAGCTCAACTTAATAAATAAGATACTGTTGCTTCTGGTTGTGGCACGGGGCTGGCAATTGCTGTAAGACTGGAAAAGATGAGCAAGAAGGGGGACAAAAGTCAACACCAGGAGCTTACAGCACCTGTCTTTGCCATGAACTGAGCCCCAGCCCAGCAGGCAATGCTGGGGCTGCACCGTGTGAACTGCTGGCTCGCATAAAGTCCCCTCAGTTTCTCCTAATTGAACCTGTTTATAATTTAAGGGATGTAATAACAGTTTTCTGCTTGGAAATTTCCTTTGGGGGTTGTTGTTGGCTTGGGGTTTTTTGGGGTTTTTTTTTCTGTTTTGATTGCGCCAAACACTTTGGAAATGGTGACGCAGTGTGCAAGACTGGAGGATGTTTATTTTGGGGAGAGATGCTGCCCCGCAGCAGCGGTCGGCGGCAGGGGGGATGGAGAGGGGATGCGCCTGCTGCAGGCGCAGGGTTGGGGGGGACCGCTGCCATTTCTGGAGGGGTTCAGGAGCCTCCCCACGTGCCTGGTTTTTCCTTTGCTGCAGCTCAGGTGATTCACGAGTGAAACTCCCCTGGGGCCAAATTTATAATCTTTCCCAGGATTATAAAGGGAGGTGAGGAAGGAGGTGTCGTAAGAGCTGAGCAGGTGATGGCCCACGCGGGCTGCCTGCCCACATCCGATGCCGGCTGTAGCACGGCACCCTTATCCCCGTGCTGCTCGTCCTGTCCCCGCAAGACTTATGCAGGGGAGAAATAATTAAATAATAATAAAATTAAATAATAATTTTTTTTAATAATTAAAAAAAAAACCCTAATCTGCAAATGTTTGCTTTGGCCCCATGACAGCGGCGTGACGGTCCCTGAGTCACCCTGCACCCCTGGGGATGGGACTCGGCATGCAGAGATGGAATGGGGCTGGGGCTGGAGCTGAGCCCCTGCTGTGGGCCAGGAGGGGGAAACCAATGCCTTGGTGGGGGCCCTGGGGTGGGATTTCAGCAGGACAGGTGTGTGCAGCCCTGGGAAAGGGGGTAGGATGCTCTGCACCCATCCTACCCACCTCACTCCCTGCCACCAGCCCGAACTGCCATAAGAATGGTTTACCCCAGTTTTCCTAAAGATTACTTTCCCTTTGATTAGACAAACAACTTCAAGCCCTATGTCTTAATTTGATTTGAATAAGCCTAGCGCTTGCCGTGAAGTTCTTTTCCTCCCTTTTATTCCCCCCTTTTCTAAATCCGCTGTCACTGCTCTTCGTGACCACAAATGATTAAAAGCTCTACAGGAATATTGTTCCCCCCATCCCTTAAAGTCCTGTTGTATTACTTGGGTCATATTTTTATTATGATTTTTTTTCTTGTTGAGTGATTTTCCCTTTTCTTTATTAAACGATCAGCCAGGTGAAAGGGATTATTTTTGTCCCGGTCTCCTGCAGAGCAGGTAGTGGGTATGGAGGGGGTGCAGGGACCCTGTCCCACTTCCCACTGACGTTATCCCAGGCTTTCTCTTTGGTTCTCCCTCTGGGATGGGATCCAGCTTGTGATTTTGCTTTTTGCAGCTGAGGGAGGAGCATCTCTTCCCTGTAAGTGCCGCTTCCCGTGGGAGGCCGTGGCCGAGCAGGTTGGTGCAGCCTGAGCTCTCCGAGGGGCTGCGACCAGCCCCACCAAGGCAGGGACCGGCTCTCCAAAACACTGCCAGAAGGCAACAAGAACATCCATGTCGTAGCCATCATATTTAATAATAGTTAGGACACTCAGAAATATGTACGGGCAACAAAATAAGGCTGTTTTCCAAGTGAGTTCTTGTTGGGGGGGTTAAGAAGGGAGTGATGCTCCCTGGACCAAGTCCTTTCCCGACGGCAGCCCCCAGGCGATGCCTGGGCCCCAGCCCAGCATTTCAGCTGCCCAGTGTCCTGCGGGCTGGGTGAGTGGCTCAGGGCTGGCGTCAGCACCGGGCCAGCATCGGCACCGCCGTCGCCTCACTGCTCCCTGCCAGCTGCAACAAGGCATGTCTTAATAACACAGCGTCAATTAAAAGAAGGAATCTTGAGTTCCCTGCATCCACAGGGCTGTGCGCAGGGAGCTGCTCGGGAGCTGGCATGTGAAATGGTCCCTCGTTCGTCTGTCCATCCATCCATCCATCCATCCATGCACAAACTGCAGGGCTGGAGCAAGGCGGACCATTTCCTGGCATTGCTGCAATCCTTCATGATGGTAAAGCTGGAGCACCTCCAGCACATCCAGGGTGGCATGTCCAGGGGGCTGTGCCAGAGGGTGGTAGCGCCCAGGCTGCAGGACCATGTCTTCGGTTTCCTGCTTTGTTTCCCAAGCTGATGCCTAGTTTTGGGTTCCACACCCCCCCCCCCCCCAAGATAGTCCTGCAGGAGAAGAGTAGTCCGTCAGCTTTGTTAAGAAGTGTCAGCTGGGCATAAGAGGATTTTGCTGGGTGGCTCTCAGCATGGTGCAGCAGAAGTGCTGGCATGGCTGCGGCTATGGCTCTGCCCTCCAAAAGCACCGATGAGACCTCGGCACTGCTTGCCTGCTCTCACCGGCTGACGACGCAGGGGAAGCCAGCCTGGAGGACTCATCAAGAGCAATTTCTGAAATTCAGTCATTATTGTTTAAGGGAGAATTGTCTCTACCCTCGTTAGCTTGTTGTATGCCCACATAATGGTGAGGTTTTGCAGGGCTGAGGGGCACGTTCGTCAGCCCCCTGCCCTCTGCATGCTGAGGCGCCTGCAGAGATGCCGGCATGGGGGGACTTTTTATTTTGGGCCAAAATCCACCATTTCCCTGGTTGCATGGGGTAGCTCGGCCCTGCTTTGCACGCAAATTCCTTCTGCTTGGACATGGGTGTGAACCGGGGCAGGAAGGTGAATTTGGGTTTTTGCTGTTGACTTTTAACCCTTGTTTTCAGCAGGGCCAAGCGGCCGTGGTTATCGGCTGAGCCGCAAATCAAGTTACACACAGGCAGCTTCATTCATATTCCCCGGCTCCTGCCCGTCTCGCCTTGTTAGAAATTCTCTGGCCTCTTTTATCCGCTTGCGGCTTCAAGCGCATGATTTACGATCCAGTTCGAGTGGCTCCTGAGCGTTGCCGGCTAATTTGCCACCCTTTATCCGCAGGATTAAAGCCGGGCGGTGTGATGCTGCCCTGCGGATGGAGGGGTGATAGCTGGGAGGGACTGTGTTGGGTGCTGGGGGGTGATGGTGTATCAGGTGTGGGTGCCCCAGCGTGGGAGTGGGGTGATTTATGTAGGGCGAGCCCCTGGCTTAGTTTCCCCTGCAGCATCGGCATCACCATGGATCATGGTGAGACATGTGCACCGGGGCACAGAGACCTGGCGGAGTTGTTGCAAGTGTGGCTGGGCCCCGGCATTTTCCCCCCTTTTTTCCCCTATTTTGCAGTGAGGGACGGAGCTCCCAGGGCTAAGCCCCTTCTCGCATGCGGGGTCCCTGCATGCCGCGCGGTCCCACTCCTACCGGCACAGTCCCCCAGGAGCTACAGGGTGGGATGATTCAGTGACAGAGCCCCTCGCCATGAGCTGCCTCTCTCCCTTGGGTTGAAGGCAGAGCACCCAGTGGCTTTGGCCGGTTTCAGGGACACCTTTGGGTTCCAGGTTCTCCTCTTGCCCAGGGTATAGGAAGTGAGGCGCGGGGACAGCTGGCACGGTGTCCTCGCAGGGACGCGTGTCGCCCCTCGCTCACTGCTGCCTGCAGAGCTCGGGCACAGGAGCGTTCCACGTCGGCTTCGGCACCGCATCCTTCGGCTTGGCACGGCCGCAGCCTGCTCATCTGGGGTGTCCCGCCACACGGTCGGTCCGGTGCGCCCTGCACAGTGGTGGTATCTCCCTGGGGGTGAGTCCCAAGGGCGGAGGTGACCTGGCCACTGCTGGGACACGCAGCATCGGCCCCGAGGTTTGGTTATGGCTCAGCAGCATCCGCAATTATCTGCCTTTAGCAGAGGAGACGTGGGGAACATGGGGCTCAGGCTGGCCCTGGCTTCTTTCTGTGCCTCAGTTTCCCCTGTGTATCCATGCCGGTGTCGCGCCATAGGCCATGGTATATGCTGGTGTTGGGCTGCACTGGCGATGCTCAGCGCCAGCTCTGTCAGTAACAACAATGGCTATACCATTTTTTTTTCTATTTCTAGGTGAATATGGCCCTGGCAGGGAAGCCTTTAGACGTGACTCTCAACACCTCCAGAGCTGACCAGTGGAATATGGTTTTTCCCCAGAAAGACGAAATCATCACCAGCTTAGTGTCTGCCTTAGACTCCATGGTAAGAGGCTGGTGGCATCCCTGTCCCCCCTCCCTCCTTTCGCCTCCCTTTAATGGGGCTGGCTGGGAGCAGGGCTGAAGCAGGAGGGCTGTCGAGCTCGTCCTGCTCCCCTCTGTTGCCGGAAAGCCCAGGGAGCTGCCGGAGCTGGGAAATAAAAATCCTCTACCGCCCTGACAGCCGTAAGGATCATAAAGTCAGCCCAAGTTAATCTCAGATGTGTATTGTTTTCCCATTAATATTTATGTTGGTATCAACTGAATGTAGGGTGGTTGGTTTTTTTTTTTCTTGATGTTTTACCAATGTTACCGTGAGCTTTTACACAACAGGAGAACAATGGCTTTTATCTCCGAGAACAAAGAAAATAACTTTCATATCTTTTGACGTAGAATTCCCGATGGAAACCTTGCCTAAGTCAGCCGTGCTTACATAAACAAGATAACTGTCTGGATTAAGTCTCGTGGACCAGAGCTAATCTTATTTTTAACTGTGAATGTGATCAAGAAGGGAAAGCGGATGTGTAGTAACAAATATCTAATGCAATGCAATGTGCTAAATAGCCCTCCCTTTTTTAAGCCAAGTTGTATTTAATGTATTTATCTTGGATGCGTCTTCTCTACGCAGGTAGGGGTTTTTTTTCACTAATACTAATTTCCTTCTTTTTAACCATCACCTCTCCACTAAGGAGCAGGTTCTCCAGAGCTGACGCACCCCAAGTGGCTTTGATGATTTATATACGTGCCATCCTGTACAGCAAATTGTGTTATCATAGTTTGGCTTCTTAATGAATATACATTATTCTGCAGTCCTCGTTACGTGCTGACACCAGGGCCAGGAGGTCAGGCTGCTCCTGAAATTCAACCTTTATCCCAGCGCTTCACCAGGGCCGGGCTCCGCACCCACTGAAGCCTGGCTGCCTGCGTGCGTGCTAAATAAACCACAGGGCTGCGTGCACGTCGTCAAGCGGGCTTAGGGTTTGGATTTGGTCTGCCTCCAAATCTCACATCCCCAAGATTTTGTATTTATTTTTTGAGTGTTGGGCTTTTTGAGCAAAATACTTCCATTGGCTGCTGGGTTTTTGAAAGGAGGTTTCTTAAAAATATCTATTTTTGGGGATGTGATTCAATACCTCCTTCTCAAAGAAGGTGAGCAGGAGGTAAAATGACCCAGTATAAAGACTGGTTTAAGCCCACGCAAATCAAACTTGCTGTAAATGCATGTGGGGAGCTGAAGGTAGTTCGGGGGGGGTTGGTCCATGGGCAGCTGTTGTCCTGCTCCCTCCCCAGCTGGCAGCATCCTCCGGCCCCTCCACAGTGCCAGGGGCAGGTGACGTGTCTAACTGGGTCTGCTGATGGGAAAATCCCCCTGTTTTACCCATTTAAATCATCACCTGGGGATAGTGTCTTCATAGTGTCGGTGCTGTAGCTATGGGAATATGACTCAGGCTGCCAGCACTGCGTAACTATTATAATATAAAAAATAATAATAAAACCACATATACATGTGTATTATGTAGAGCAGGAAGCGCACATTACATAAAATGGATTAATGGAGGAAGTCTTTTCCATCTCTTTAATGTTTTGCATAACTGTACAAGAAGAATCATTTGACTAATCCAGACTTTGACCATATTAGTGTTCTGCAGCTGAAATAAGATTCCCGTGCTCCTTATTTCATTAGAGCTGGTGGAAAAATACAAATCGTTGTTGTTGTTTTGGTTTTTTTTTTACAAGAATGTTTTCTTTTAAAGAAATACTATAAAATGTTTACTTTTAGGATAGGAAAAAGTGAAGCAAAATGATGGGTAAATAGTTCTTGTTTTCCAGCGAAGCATAGCTCAGCTGGATACCTTTCTGGAGCTGTAAAGTCACCAAAGTGTTCAGGGGATGTCATAAAACCCATGAAATTCTGACCCAAACCAGAACATTGCTTTTGATGGGAGAATCTTTTGATGGGAAGAAAAAAATCCCACTGGAAAATGGCAGGGGTGCCAAGTGGGGATGCTCCTGCAGCTGCTCTGACCTGGTGCCTCCCTGCAGTGCTCGGCGCTCTCCAAGCTGAACGCAGAGGTGGCCTGCATCGCCGTCCACGAGGAGAGTGCCTTCGTGGTGGGCACCGAGAAGGGACGGGTCTTCCTCAGCGCCCGCAAGGAGCTGCAAGCTGACTTCCAGAAGTTTTGCAGTGAGTATCCCTGCCGGCGCGGTCTTCCCCTGCGCCGAGCTTGGTTGTGCCAGCTGGGACCCTCACCGTCCACAGAGGGGCTGTGATTTGGAGGGCACCGCAGCTTGGTTCGTCCGTGGAGCTGAGCGGTGTTTAAAGCGATGGAGAAAGCGGGTAGGAACTGCAGCTGGGTGCAGCCAGAGCCTCTCCTCTTCCATGGAGGGCACTGCATGTCCCAGCTCTCCTCTCCGAAAGCATCCCTGGGGTGGCTTGGGGCTGGATGGCTGCTCTGCTCCCCCAGCGCTGTTGGCCTGCAGCAATGCTGCCGGTGTGCTGGAGTGGCTTTTGAGGACTTAGCAGAAATAGTTTGTCCTAGTGATCCCCCAGGAGCAGAGGGGCTTTCTTGGGCCAAGGTTTTTTTCCTGGTTTTGGAAAAACAGGGATGAATTTGGGAGCTGGGAATGTTGGTTGTGGAGTTGCTTGGTTTTTTTGAGGGGCTAACAGTGGTGAAAGGAGGCCTTGAGCAAGAGCTGTGGTCCCCTCCATCTCAGATCAGAGTCACTAGGTATTGCAGGGACGTGTGTGACTAGCGGCAGCCCCGCATGTGGTGAGGCCGGCACCCAGCCTTCCATGCCAGCTCCATGCCTCTGCTGGCTCCCCGAAAACAGCCTGGGAGCTGAGGGGAAGGTGGGAGCCGTGCTGTGAATGGGGACCTGCATTTCTTGGATGGCATCATCCCTGGAGTGCCAATTGCTGATTTCCCCACTCTGTGCAGGAGCTGGGATGGGATCTGGCTTTGGTGGTGTGGGGGACCCTGGAACTGGGGGGACCCCAGACCCGATCTGCTTGCACTGCCCATGGCGGGGTGTCGGTGGAGAGAAATGACCCAGCCATGTGTGCACATGCATGGTGTTGATGGAAACCATATTGGTGCTTAATCCGTTGGAGAGATGGCTCAGGAAGGGTTCACTCTAGTGAAAATATTAGTGCTGTAAAGCTGCCAGGGTCGCTGTCTGCTCAGGTTATTCGCTGCACATGTGCGGGGTGAGCCGGCACAGCTTTGCAGGAGCGGCTGTCTGCCAACGCTCCGCTCTGCCCCTCCGTCCTGCCCGCCGTGGGCAGCTGCCTGCCACCTCCACCACACCACTCGCACCCGGGAGAGCTGTCGTTAGTTATTCTCTGCTTTGGTGCATTGCGTTTTGCAGGACAGGAGGCATTTCAGGGACGTTTTGGGTGACTGCCTCCCCTTCCCACCACCCACGAGAGGCAGGGAGGTACCCGAGTGGTGAATGGCAGCAGGGTGGCCAACAGGAGGAAGCTCCCTCTTACATATTACATGCCAACTGTGTCTCCCTAGAGCTCACAGCATTGACGACCATCTGCAAATCTCACTTTTAGAAATATATATACATATATCCTGGCTGGTGACCTACCGCTGTGCTGGGGCAAGGCACCCGACATTAGATCCTGATTCCCTTCTCCTTTGGTTTCATTTACACCTTTGTCAAAATGAAATGGTCACGTCTGGTTGAAAGCACAAAATCTTGATGATGGGGTTCAGGCAAAGCGGCTGATGCTGGAGACAGGGTGAAACGTGATAACTCTGTCTTGAATTATAAATGGCCCAGGCTCAACTCCGCTCCATAAAGCTCTTACAACTGGCACGCAGTGGAAAGCATCCCTGGAAGTGCCTCTGATTTATGGTCTAGCTGCCCCCTTAGAAAGGATCTGAAATAATCTAAAGCAGACATCGCTGGGAGATGTAAGAAGCCTCTTATCTCTCTGGGCGCGCAGACCTTGCTTGAACGCCCTCCTTTATCTGAACCTCTGGCTTAGCCTTTCCCAGTGTACGGGGGGACTTGACAGTGATCAGGATTAATGTCAACGGAGAGTTAGCACCCAGCCGGGAGGGACAGTCAGTCGTAGGAGGGCGTGGATGCAGACGCATTTCACCACCTTGGTAAAACACCCCAAAAAAGTTTTCCAGGGCCCGTTTCCCCGTGCCATGGGAGGCATGTGGAGCTTGCCAGGGGTTGCGTGGTGTTGGGTGGCTGTCCCCTTTCTTATGTTGAGTTCTGTGGGTACCCTGGGCTGCTCTTGCCCCCACTCCAGTGATGTCCCAGCTATCAGCTCTTTCCACGGGAGGGATCCATGAGCTCCTCCTTGAGCGCCCAGGCAGCAACCAGGGCCGATCACCGGCAAGAGCCTGTCGAGGATGATGAAGGAATTAGTCCTTCGCCAAGGAAAATCCCTTGCGAATCACTTTGGATAGAACGGCAATAATGCACTTGTAGTGTTTAATTTTTTGTGCGTTTAGAGATGCAAGGAAGTCATTGCCGAAGATATGCTTTATTTGAGGTTTAATGGGGGAAATTAGCAGGAAATAGCTGGTATTACTGAGCTACGTGACGCTGAAGGGTAAAAAAGCCTCCAAGAAAGGCGGATTTTCTTTTCCTGAGAGATTGAAGGCTAAGCAGATTGAAACCAGAGAAAAGAAATGCGCTGCCCAATTAATCACAACAGTTTCAGTGCAGCTGAGTGGGTAAAACCAGGGAAGGGGGGGCACACACAGGATGACCAACCCCACTCCCAGCTGTGCTGCTGGCACTGCTGCCCATGCCAGCACATTCCCCTGCATGTTGGGGGCATCCGAGCTGGGGGGAGGTGGGGTGGGTGGGAGACCCAGGGCACCCCCCTGCCCAGCCAGAGGAGTTTGCTGATGCTGTTGGGGCGGCAAGGGGCCCGCTGCCCACGGGACCCCATCTTGCCTGGGGTTTGGTGACCAAGAATGCATTCAGCCCTGGCTGAAGTTGGTGTAACCTGGCCTGCGGGTTCAATCACTCCGTAGCTGCTCAAAACCTGCTCAAAGTCGCCTGTGAACCCTCCTTTCACCGCAGCATCTCCCGTTTTCTCCTCTCCCCCCTGCAGGAGTCCAGCAGAGGAAGGAGCAGGACGTGGAGGCGCAGAAGAAGGCCAAGGAGTGTGGGCGAAGCGTGCTCAGGGTCTCCCCGGACCAGGGATCAGACGTGTACCTCCTCAGGAAGATGGTAGAGGAAGTGTTTGATGTGCTTTATAGTAAGAACCTTCACGCTTCCATTTGGGGATTTGGATTGCCCCCGGGGCTCGCTGAGCTGCCCGGCGCCACCGCCGGATGCGGCTTTCGGCCCCAGCCCAGCTCCCCAGCGAGGGAGCAGGCGCCTGGCAGGGCAGCGTGGCGGGACGCGCTCCTGCGTAGGGTTAGCATTCCATCGAGATGGGATCTGGCCACTGCTTCACCACTTTCCAGTGCCCCAAACTGGGCAAAAAAAAAATCCCCATGCTGGGGGGAGCATCCTCCGTCCCCCCAGCCAGGGAAGTCTGCCATGCCCTGAGTGCGATTTTCAAGCACACCTTTATCCTTGATGCCGCGTCTATAGCACCTCTTTCACAAGTACTGTGTCGGAGCTCTGCAGAGACTCACCCCTTTCCCTGGCAAGTCTATTTAAAAGGAAAAAAGATGATTTTTCTAGCAGGCAGCCCCGCAGCCCCAGCTCCAAGAGACAAGCTGGTGCCGTTCCAGCACATGCATCATCCCCAGCAATAAAGCTTCTGCAATTAAAGTGTAGATGACCATATGGCTGTTGATATGTAACCCAGTGGGTTGCAGAGCTCCCTCCGGGCCCAAGCTGCGGAGACTCGAGCAGCAGCAGTGCCTGCTTCTCACTCAGGAGGTGCCCGCTGGAGCCCCCGTGGAGTGGCTGGAGGTAGCAGCCGTGATCCCGGCTCGTCCCCTGGCAGCACCTCTAGGGCCGTGCTGGCCCAGGTAGGAACAGCGAGGTTGGGTTAGGAAAATGGGGCGGTGAGCCCCAATATTCCTCTGTGCTGCTCAGTGGGTTGCATTAACCCAGTGTGATGCTTTAGGGGAGTTCAGGCTGTGTGGCTGGACCAGCTGCAGAACCAGGTGTTTTGTTTTCCTGGGTGCAGCTCCCGGTCACCATTTGGGATTTGGGGTGTGCTACTGAGCCCTGCCGGAGCTGGGCAGGTCTCCCTGAGCCTGAAGCGCAGGCATTGCCCCTGTTTGTGTGCTGGGTTTGGGAATGGGCACTCCCGCACGATGGGAGGGGGATAATGGGTGCTCCCCCAAACCACCCTGGGCTCGCGCTCAGGATTTGCTGCTGCTGGCTGTTGTTCGGTGCTTGCCTCGCCAGCACCTGCCACAGGCTTCACAGACAGAAAAGGGAGATGGCATCCCTTCCCCCCAGGGTGGGACAGTCTCTGAGGTTTTCTGAAACCACTTAAAGGACTTGAAGGCAATATTCCCATGAATGGGGGTAATCATTCTCTCGCTGGCTTCAAAAGGCTGGGCCCAAGTGGGAAGGAGGGGGCAATGCAGAAGAGCCAAGGGAACGGGGTGTGGAGGGCGTTTCGGCACTGGCTGGGTCCCCACTCCGAGCTGCAGCTCTCATTGTCCTGCTACTGGGAGAGCGCCAGGCTTTGCAGGCATCTTGGGAATATGGGAATTATTCATATATGACATACCATAAATATGTAATTGCATAAAAAAGCTCGATCAGGGTGCATCTGCGTGGGGTGTATGAATGAGGCAACCCATCCGTCGGGATGAGTTTACGATGCTCTTTACCTTGTCGAGGTGTGCGGATGTGCGCGGGGACAAGCTGGCTGGGTCCCCAACCCAGGGTGGCTGGCATTGCCGTGGCAGGAGGAGGTTGGGCATCCCTGGGCCAGTGGTTTTGGCCCTGGCATTGGGTGTAGTTCTGGCTTTGGGTGTAATTCTGCCTTTGCTGCTGATTCAGTAGGCTCAGCTGTTTCCATCCTTGAGCCGCTCTATGGCAAAACCCACCGGGCAGATGCTCCCCTCTCGGCATGCCCACAGGGAAGAACCTCTCCTGGTTGAGTGGGGAGAAATACTGCAGGAGATAGTAGGTGCCCCAGGGTGATTCTGTTTCCAACACCGAGAGGACTGTCAGAAATTAACAGTTATCTTTCTTATGTGTTTTTTTTTTTTTTTCTCCATCCTTTCAGTCGCCTCCCATCAACAGGGATTGGAAACAAAAAATCTTAGAAAAAGCTCAGTCAAAAAGATCGCGTATTCCCTCTAGAGCCTGGTAATCTCCGCACCAACAGGATGACTGATTACCGCCGGCTTCTATTAAACAGGCATTAATGATGATTATTGTCTCTCTTTAGCTAAACCGTGAGCCTCTGCACAGCAGCGCGAGGCTTGGTGAAGGTCACTTTGACAGTAACGCATTCCCCATAAAAATATGTTCGGTGAGTTGTTGAGTGTCGGGTTGATAAGGAGCCGCCGTGGGCATCGGGAGCTTCTCCCCATCACAAAGAGAGGTGGTGGAGGGAGGTGGAAAGCTTCTAGAGCTGGTGCATCGGGGCAGGGAAACCGTCAGCTTGCAGAAAGTGTACTCACGGTGTTGTGGTTCAAAGGTTCATTTTGAAACTTCTGTTACTGGCTTAATTAAAACATTATCCATCCTGCCTATAAGGAACCTTGATGGCTCATGCAAGCCGCACGTCGTTAGTTATCACGCATTCCTTCAAAGAACATGTTGAAGAAATCACTTTTAATAAGGACTTGCTGACAGTGTCACAAGATTTCCAGGGTTTCTGTAAGATCTTTTGGTAGTGTTTTTTTTTTTTTAAAGAAGAGATTAAAAGAAAATATTTTAAAGAAAATCAACAATATAAAATCCCACAGCTATTTAAAGATCCCATAATCTTCTCTGGCTGCCCCTCAGCCTGGAGACGAAGGCGCAGACACCTTGCCATACAGCCAGATGTTCTGCATCTGGACGCTGCTTTGCCAGACAGGTCGCATTCCTGCATGGCTGTTTCTTCTGCTTCGTGCTTTCAGCACCAGGTTTATTGGTCGCAGTGACTTGGGTTGGTTTCCAAAATAATTTTTTCCACAGAGAGCAGCTCAAGGGTTTTGGCCATTCCTTGAAACCCTTCAGAGAGGTCTGGTTTTCTAACGGTGTCTTGCCTGGAGAGAACCGTAAGCATCCCTGGTTTGGGCATGTGGGCTCTTTAGCTGGATTAGAAAATCTCTGTATAGCTGCGATGCTTGCTGGTTGTCTTCTGCTGCTGAGGAAGGGAAAGCAGTTTGCTCCGGACTCCTTGGGGAGATATTGGTGTCAGAGGTACAACGGAGCCAGCCCTGCGTGGTGGGGACACGAGGGGACTCTGTGGCCATTTTCAAGGGGAGCGGGTGAGATTTCTCGTCTGCTGGAGGTGATCATGCAGTCAAATGTATTGATGTTCATGGTGCCGGCAAATGGTGGGATGGAGGGAGACTCTTGGGCTTTTTTTCTTGTCTTTCAAAGTGCATCAAGGCTGCCTGACAGCACTAGCAATCACAGTACTTTCCATTCTTCCAGGAGGTAAAATAAGAAAACCGACTGAAAATAAGGTTCCCAGAATATCTCAGTAAACATGAGATAAAAATCAGCGCGAGCCCTTCAGCCTCCTTTGTCAGCTCTTGGCTCCCTCCCGGCTTGCCGGCGGCCACATCCCTCGCTGGCACACGTCCGGGCACTCCCAGGGGGTGAGCTTGTGCCAAGTGACCCCAACCGAGGATTTTACTGTGCAACCCAAAAGATGAGACATCTGCTTATTGGCTTTTTGTGAGCTTTTTATTAATTAGCGCTTAGAAAGAGCTTGCTGGTCCTTGTGTGCTAAGTGCAGAGGTAGGAAGCGGTTTTCTTCTCATAACGTTTCCATTGGGATCTCTTGCTCTTGCTTTTGCTCCTCCAGCCTGGCTCAGCCATGGTCGGGGGTGCGGGGTGTCCATCGGTGTGTAACTCTGCCCCCTCCCCAGGTGAAGCCGTGGGGAAGAGCAGCGTGGTCCCTTTGCCCTACGAGAGGTTCCTGAAAGAGCCAGGCTCGCTGGCGGTGGCTGGCTTGCCTGAGGGGATCAGCTTTAAGAAACCCATGGAGTACGACGTGAAATCCCTGATGGCCATCCTAGAGCACAGCCACAGCATCCGCTTCAGGCTAAAAAGGTAATTTTGGGGATTCCCAAGGGGCGGGAGGGCAGTGAGCCCTCGGGATGTTGGCTTTTATAACACCAGCGGATGGCAGAGAATTTGTGCGGAGAAGGCAGGAGGGTCCCTCCCATGTCCTGTCTCCTTCACCAGACCCAGAAACCTGGGTCCAGTTGTGCCAAACCCCAGCCTGGCACAGAAGTTCATCAGTGTTGGGTGGCTCGAGACCGTTCTGGACTCGTTCCTATAAGTGCGTGTAAACGTGCACATTGACCACATCGCTTTACATGTCTCCGCCAAAATTTCTGCTGCGGTAAGATAAGTGCTTTTCTGTCTCCAGAGGGGTTTCCAGTATAAATGCTGCAAGCTTCTTTCCAGGCTGAAATGGGGTTTTTAATGCCAGACGAGGAGGGAGGCGGGGGACCGTGACGGGGCGAACTCCCCATTTTGGCCATGTTTTCACAAGGAGCTCAGTGGTTTTGGGTGCGTTTCCTCTGCGTTCGCCTGGCTGGCGGCACCTCGGATCCATTCAGAGAAATGCTGAGTGCTACCAAATACCTCCTCTGAAGGCTCGGCACTTCTGGAAAATCAGGCTGAGACAGCTAAAAGTAGGACACGCAGAATTCGAGCCGTCTGTGAGCTTGCGGCCGCCTGTCTCATGTGAAGCACGTGGGTTTCCTCGGTCTGAAGCTCATCCCCGAGGTCCCCATTGAATGTGTCACAGGTCCTGGGGGCTGGGGCAGGCAATGGAGTCAAGTGGTTACGGTCACACAAATTGTTTTACTCCTGAAACGCACTGGGCCGTGGAGCTAGGCAGCTTTGCCCTAGCTATTATAAATGCTTTGAACCACCATAAGACCAACCTGCTCCGCTTAAAGAAGACAAAAACGGTCCGGGTGCCTGAAGAAGCTGGAAGAGGTTGGGTGATGGCTGTAGTTTCTGAAACAAAGAGCCCGGCAGCCGGCAGTGCAGCATGTCCCGCCCTCCTGGGCACGGCTCTCCTTCCCTCTCCACATCCTTGCTTGTCCCATCTTAGCAGTGCCACAGACCCAAAGGAACCTGTTTTTTCCTCCTCTTCTCCCTTCCCTTCCCCTCAGGCCAGCGGACGAGCCCAGCCGAGAGCCGAACCCCAGCGTCGAGTTGACTTGTACCTCCCTCGCCTCCAAGGGCGGCCGAGACTCTAGTGCCAACGGCCCCATGGCCAAACCCGCCGGCCAGGACGCCCCCTCCGCCGTCGCCGTCACCAATTTCTTATACGGCGTCTCGCTGCCGACCCAGATCGCCGTCGACCTAAAGCAAGAGGTGTCCTCCGGCCTGCCCGGGCCGAATGCGGCCGGCGAGGTGCTGCTGCCCAGGCCCGCGGGAGAGCTGAAGGTGCCTTCCTCACAGGAGTACAGCGACTGCTGTGGTAATAGCCTGGAGTTTGCTCTCAGACGAGGGCCTGGTGTGAAGCCCACCCCCCCCCGGCGCTGACAGGGGACAGGCCCGGGTGTTTTGGTGGTCCTCGGATGAAAATCGGTGCAAAGCTTGGCCCGTGTGGAGATGAGCGGACACCCCCGCCGTGCCGCACCGCCCCGGCCCTTCCCTGGGTGCCTCCGAGGTGCCGACGGGGCGCACCTCCGTTCCCGCCCTGAAACGCCGGGTGCTGCGCCGCGAGGCTGGAGGGGCAGCCGGCGCGGGGGGACGGTGGGGGCTCAGTCTGGCCAGGACCCCGCCGGGTCGTCGCGGGCCAGGGTGCACGGAGGAGAGCCGGCAGGGTCGGGTCGGCGTCACCGGCGGGGGACAGCACCCGGGGGCTTGTTCGGCTGCCCGGAGCGTCGGTCAGGCTCTCATCAGCCCTTTCTCCTTGTCTGCCCTCTTGTCCAGGACAGAAATCATCGGTCTCCGGAGGTCCCCTCATCCAGAACGTGCACTCGTCCAAGCGCATCCTCTTCTCCATTGTCCACGACAAGACAGGTCTGTGTCCTGCTCCGGCATTTAGGGCAGCCAGCAGTCACCTCTTAGGGAAAGGTTTTCCCCTGGCCCCGTCTCTCCCCAGCGGTCTCCCAGCCGTCCCCATGCTCTATGGGGACCTGGCAGTGCTGGAGATGCTGCAGTGAGGGATTTTGTCCCTTTACTTGCTGCAACGTTTCAGCATAGCAGTCAAGACCTTCATCCCCGCTCGGGTCCGTCCCTGCCATCCTCACAATGCTTGCTCCTCAAGCGCTGCCGTCCAGCTGGAAAATCCCATCTCTGCTTCATGCACAGGGAACCGAGGCATGGCTTTGGGTGAGGCCGTTTGCCCGAGCTGCAAACAGCAAATACCCAACAAAAACTTGGCGTTATTTCAAAATAACTGAAACCCACTAACCCCGGCGTGATTCTGCAGCGGTGCCCGGGGGGGATCAGCAGTGGGGAGGAGACTCTTCCATTTCCCCACCTCCACCCCACCCAAGGAAATTCAACCTAAAAATGCTGATGTGTTTACATCAAAACCCTCTCCTGCCTGCATTAAAAAGAAGAAAAAAATATGGGTGGGAAAGTTGGGAAGGAGAAGGAGATGAAAAAGCTCCTCTGTGAAATGGCCGTGCCTTTCAAAGGTTCGTTTCAGGTTGAGTTTGCTCTGTCCCGGAGGGTCTTTCATTTCAGGGTTGAGAAGTTTTATGGGGTCATTTCTTAGGAATCTGCTTTGCACATGCATGGCTGCAGAGGAGGTTGCTTTGGGGCTGGGGATGGGGCTGGGGCTGGGGAAGCCCAGACCTTATCTGCCAGCCTGGCAAAATCCGCTCAGGAAGAGGGAAATCATTATTTTTAAAGCAGCAAAGTCTTGTTCCTGCTTCCCAGCGCTTTGTGCGAGAAAAGTGCATCTGCTGTGTACAAACCATATGGAAGTTCCTTATTTCTTATATTTTGTTTTGATAGATAAGTGGGACAGTTTTATAAAAGAAACTGAAGATATCAACACCCTTAGGGAGTGCGTGCAAATTCTGTTTAACAGCAGATATGGTGAGTAGGAGTTAATATCCCATTATGCATCTGCAGCGCTTGTGGTTTGCATATCATTATATAGCAATCATTTTTGTTCCCTAACACAGCAGCAGAAGCCATATGCTAGAGCTCCCTTCTCTTCCTAACACATTTAGCCCAGCAGTTCCCAGTCTCTGGGTGTCTGCTGAAGGTTATGTCAATATTTCCATTTGGAGCTCCCCCCACTGTCGAGGAATTTATAACTGGGCTGTAAAACAGTCCTAGTTTGAAGCGTGGCACGCCGGGTCACAGTGCCCGGGCACTGCCGGCGCTTGCAGGCGACGGGGAGCAGTAGCATGCGGCTGTTTTAAATTAACGTGGTAGGGGAAAAAAGAATATTGTCCTTATTTCAGCTGTGTTTTTCCACCTGCACAGCTTATGGGTGTCATTGGCGCTTCCCTTGCCATGGGCAGTGCTTTTGGGTTAGTTTCTGGGCGTTTGGGCACTTGTAAGCTCAGGAAATTGCTTGGGAATGGGTTGATGGGCTGGAGGTTGTCACCTACCTGTGCCATCCTCATCAGGCTGTGTAATTCATGAGTTATAGACGGGCTATAAATATGTGCTGTGTAACTCATGAGTTATTTATGGCCTATAGATGAACTCTGTAACTTATAAACTGTATATGTGCTATGCAACTCGTGAGTTGTATAGCTCAGCGACCTGCTGCGGTCACGCGGAAGTTGGGGACGGCACATGGGCCAGCTCACCCCTGGTTTGAGCAACGCCAGACACGTTTGGGGGTTTTGGAGGACACCGTTACCTGTGTTTGCTGCTGCGTTGTCTCCCTGTTGTCCCATCTCCCATGTGAGCTGCTCCCGGGGCTCACCTTCTGGGACAAGCAAAGGAGCAGAGGGCAGGAGGCACTTGCTGCGCTTGAGTTCAAACCATTACACCTTCATTTTATCATCTGTAAAAGGAATAGCGCATGTTTAAGTGAAAACCATGCATTCACCTTTCAGCTGAAGCCTTGGGGTTAGACCACATGGTCCCCGTCCCATACCGGAAGATTGCCTGCGACCCCGAGGCGGTGGAAATCATTGGCATCCCAGACAAAATACCCTTCAAAAGACCTTGCACCTACGGCGTCCCCAAACTCAAGCGGATACTGGAGGAGAGGCACAACATCCATTTTGTCATCAAAAGGTGGGTGGCAAGGAAGGCAAGGGAGAGCGCATGGCCTCGAGGGGGCTCAGGGATTTAAGCCGTGTTCCCTCCGTGCTCACAGGGTTTGTTTGGACACCCAAAACCCATTTTACCCTTTTTTATGGAAAAGAGCTAAACAGCTCTTTTTTCCCCCCAAACCTCTGTTTTCCATCACTCTCTCCCTTTTTGCAAGGATGTGGCAGGGCTGGCTGTATCACTGTCACCTCTGAGCCCCACTACCCTGTTGTAAGTCCATGCAGACATTGCCGGTGCCACCCTAAGCATTTTGGGTGGTAACGGGACCCTCCAGTTGTGGCATGACTCTCTCCAATGGCATTTGGCGGATGGGAGCGGTGCCTCCAGGCGGGAGGAGGAACATCCGTATTCATGACACACCTCCACCTTGTTTTGTGGTGATCACTTGTGGACATCCTAGATATACAATGATGAGGACGTATCCCCTACAGGCAGGGCGTTGTGTCTTGGTGTCTGTATTTGCACTGGAGTAAGAGGAGTGGACGCTTTCCTGGTTATCTCTGCACTGCGCAACCCCTCTTTGCTTCTCTGTCAGGAAAATCTGCTTTATAATATATTTATTTATTCAGTCCCTGCCTGTGCAGCACTGATGTTGTTCCCCTGCTAGAGGTGTGAAACCATGGCGCAGAAAACCCCCGGCTAAGGCTCCCAAGGGAGCTAAAATCACCGACATCGACAGGACTTAGGCATCCTGGAAGGAATTAGCTTTCCAGATGTCAGCCAGTGGAGGAGCCACTTTGTCCCACACCGCTTGGGCTGTGCCAGGCTGGATCAGGCCCTGGCACGTGGCCCTGAACACACTTTGCTCCTATGAGCAAAGTTGTGGGTGGCACCAAAATACAATATTCAGGAGACAGGTGACATCTGGTCGATGGTCTACACGGTGAAGTGGAGGTTCAGCAATAGCTACTTTGGTCCCACTGTCTCCGTTGGTAAAGCCAGCCTATAGCAGCTTCATTTAATAAGTTAATTAAATTAAGAGAATGACTTGTAAGCAGATTTAAAGGTGCTTTACTTAAAAAGCATATGCTGTAATATTGCTTGGTTGCACAACAGGCTGAAAGGCTTTTTTTTAATTTTTTTTTTTTGCTGAAAAATTCATTCCCTTTTTTAGAGAATGAATAAAATGACTATTTTGACTTGGCTTAATGCTGTTCATTAATAAAGCCTAAAACTCACTCATTAGAAGCACCTATTTCTAATCCCTTTTTTTCCCTTTCCTCCTAGGATGTTTGACGAGAGAATTTTTACAGGTACGTTCTCCACGTCCTTTGATTTATTGCCCACAAAATTGAAAGATTATCCAGAGAAGCAGAGTTGAAATAATGTCACCTGTAACCAGCAAAAGTGCGGGACACGTGCAATTATGATCAGTGAGGAGAAGCACACCCGGGCATGCTGAGATTGCCTTCACCTGGGATCGGTGCAAGCACTGTGCGCCCCTTAAATAGTGTTTTGAAGGTTTAAGCGAGAAATCCCTGGTGCGTGACGCTGGGATGGCTCCCTGCTTGGCAGTGTTAGGTTTACAGTTGGACTTAATGATCTTCAGGGTCTTTTCCAACCTAAATGATTCTATGATTCTACAGGCAGCACATGGCATGCTTCTGTGCTTTCAGGAGGAAGAAAAATCACTGCTGGGTTCCTCACTGGTAAATTATTCTCTTTTTGGCTGGGAAGTGCTAGCATCATCCAGCCACTGACTGTTTTTAAAAAAACAAAAATCCATTTTTTCAGTGACAAAACCCTGGGCAGGGGTTTTCTTCATCTTTTTTTGCCCCATGTTTTTACTCCTTTTGCCTTGAGAAGAAGCCAGGCTAAGTGCTTCTTGTCAAATAAAAGGAGACAGGCACCGGTGCAGTCCGACCTGACCCTCACTCCAGTGGCTGCCCCCATTCCATCGCCCTGATACCCACCTGAAATATGGCACTGCACCCAAATTTATCACCACCCAGCCCCGCTCCTGGATTGCCTGGGCTTGGCTCGCAAGTAAAGACATGTTTTGGGGTTGTTGGGTTTTGTTTTTTTTTTTCCCCAAGCTGCCAACCCCAGGTGCTGGCTTTCCAGACACCACCTTCTCCTTGGATATCTCCGCCAGTCAAATTAACCCTTGTGGCCCAGGGACAGCCCCAGCCCCAGGGGTGCTCCCTGGGGGTGATGACACCAGAGCCACCCAAAGGGGACCTCCAGCAGAGCCTGGAGGGGGTCCCACCTCCAGGGGGGGGTTTCTTTGTCTCCAGCCCCATTAATGACTGTGTTTCTCAAGAAAAGGATTTTTTAAGCTTTATCCCACCCCCAAGGGATGGAGCACTGAACTGTGTCTTGGGATGCTTGGCTTTTCCTTGCAAATCCATCATGGTTGTGCGGTATCTGTGGGAGGCATTGCATACATCTGTACCTCAGCTCAAGAGCTGCTGGTGGAAAGCACTGTGCTACGAGCTCAGGGGTTACATGGCAGGGAGGTGCAAGTGGAAATTAGGAGGTGAGGAAGCAAACCCAGCAGGGTTGGGGTGGATGGCAGTTCCCCCTCCCCTGCCTGGTCCCTGCAGGGCTACCAGAAGCAAAACACATTAAACCTGGCTTTTTGTGATTCGCGTCAGCACATCTGACTGTGCAAAAAAAAAAAAAAGCATCTGCTGAGTCAGGAGGTGCCATTTTTGCAAAGACACTATTTTCCGAGCGGAGCTGTATTTTAAATTGCCAATTGCAAAGTATCCCAAAGCTTCCCCATACAGTTTTGCTCACCCTTTAATTAAAATACCCACCACTGCTAGGAAACCTATTTTTGCTACTCCCCTGGGTAGCAGCTTCAGGCAGGCTTTGCTGCTGCAAGAACAAGATTTGGTCCACAGAAAACACAAATTAAAAGGAGCCTTTTGGACTGTCAGTAGATAAATAGTGTCTTTAAGGCTCTATATTGCTGCTGGTCCCATTGCCAGAGCCCTGCCCTTCCTTGCAGGCTGGAGCCAAAAGGAAAAAGGCTTCATGTTCCCACGGACGGGATATGATTTGGAAGGGTGGGGATGTCGCGATGGCACTTTGAGACCAGCGAAGGGCCTTTGGCAGCAGCTATTTAACAAGACACCTACGTGGTTTCTGCAGCCTCACGGTGTAATTTCATTCCCTCCTTCCCCCAGCACTAATCCTTCAGCTCTTTGCTCACCGTCCCTGCCCGATTTTCATTTCCTACCCTGCCTTCAGATCACTCTTTTCATCTCCAAGGTCACTGCTGAGGCTTCGTTTCAGCTCCTTTCAGGTTGCTGAGGAACAGGGAAGAGAGAGAGGAGGTTTTTCATGGTGACAGGATGCTTTTGTCCCCCTCCGCATTGCTGCAGCAGAGATTTCTCCCGCTGCGTGCAGGGCTCGGAGCTGCGGGATGGGGCTCCCTGTGGCACTGCTGCTCTGGGCTTTGCCAGCCTCCCATCCCCTCCCTTGGGACAGGGCTCTCTCCACTTTGGGGCTTGCTCCTGCAGCACTGGTCCATGGCCCTGGCCATGCCTGGGTTTCCCGACCCCGATCCCCACCTCTCGGCACCCTGTCCTGGCATCCAGCCCTTTCCGGAGATGCTCCATCCCTGGCGGGACTTCCCAGTGCACACTTAGTTATGCAGAGGTTTAAGCAAAGTTTTGCTATTATTTTAACGTGTAAACCTGATTAAATCTGTACCCTTCTCTTTGCAAGCAAGTGACGCTTGATAACCTGTCCCCCACCCCGACCTCAGCTCTGGGACTGGAGGGGGGAAAAATGGAGGTGGAAAAGCTGCATCATTGGTATCTCTGGTTGCTAATTCTGGTTTTGCTTTTCCTTCCAAACCTGCCCTGCGCACCCGGCAACAGGAAGCAAATTTACCAAAGATCCAACCAAGCTGGAGCCCTCCAGCCCCCCTGGGGAGATCTCCCCCGAGCCACACCGCGGGGCCGTGCTGGACCTGGCAGGGACCTCTCAGGCCAACAGCAGGTAAGTGCCACTCCTGTCCCCCAACCGCTGCAACGTGACATCACTCAGAGAGTTATTTTGGAGGTGTTAATGTGCACAGCACGTCATTGCTGTGCTGTGGGCTTGCGCGTTGGCTGGGAAGGACAGGCACAGGAGGGTGCAATGGGTGCAATTCAGTAAGATGCAGCATCAGGGAGATGTTGTAGGTAACATGGTGGGAAGGCGAGCGGCTGTAAAGGCGTTGCTTTCCTGTCTCCCTAAAAACCCACTGCGATGGTACAACTAGCTGGCACAGGAGGAGACAGAGCAGCCCCATCCTTTTGCGAGCCAAAATAGCAAAGTTTGGAATCATTGATTTTGTACAAAACTGATGAAATCAGGGCCGTGCCCGGGCAGGCTGGGATTATCTGCAGGAGCGCTCTCCGGTCTTAAAGCATGGCCTAAGGATTCACCCTCAGTCGGCACCATAACACAACATCCTGCTAATTAAGCATTACTTGTTTATAAAGCTCACAGGGAGACTAATAGCGGATTAGCAGATGTTTTAATAAAGGTGGGGTTATAGAGTTCAGCAGGGCAGGAGGCTTTTTATGAGAGTACCTGTTTCTGGTATAACCATGCCACAAGCTAGACTGGTCTGTAATGTGCTGGCAGGGCCTATGGAGTGTATAGTGCTTCTTTCCAACCGTGCTGGGAGATCCAGAAGGTATTTTCCTCTGTGTAACCTCAGTTTCCTTCATTTTTGCTTCAGCTGGTTAGAAGCAAAGTAATATTTAGTCCCGACATTTACCTTTAAAATCACTTTAAATAAGAGAAGCAGGGCAGCGGTTCATAGCAGTATAAGTGGTGCTCATGGGCAAGGCTGCGCTGCAGGGAAAGGAGCCTTTTCCCAGCCTTGGCCCGCACAGACGGCTCGGTCATGGATGGGTTTACAAGCAGCAAAATGAACTTTGCCGGGATGTCTGTTTGCACACCCATGCTGGAGGCCACCGGCTGCAGGGAGGCTCAGGACCACAGGTATAGGAGCGAGTGCTCCTCAGCCTCTCTGGCACAAAGTCTTGCTGCCCAGTGCTGACACCGCCACCAGCTGCAGCTGCAGACCGTGCTATGGGGTTGGTAACTTCTGCAAGCCAGAGGGGTAACCAGCCTGGGGTAACTTGCCCCTGTCTCCTCCATGGCATGTGTGGGGTTCACCTCTCTCCTTGGCTCTTTGTTGACATGAAACCATGACAGGTTGGAGACTCCTTCTGGTTCTCCCCAGTGCTGTTTCAGGTTTGTCACCTTGGATGTGGCTGCCGTGTGCCTCTAAAGCTGTGCTTACACTGGGTGGGGGAACGTGCCACATCGGCAGCGTTAGAGCAGGCAATGAGCGAGCCTGGAGGCGCACCAAGCACTGAAATCTCACAGCTTCAGAGGGCAGAGACCTCTTGAGCTGCCCAGTCTGCGGGACTGGCAGTCATCACCCAGCCCTCTGGGTATCTTCAGCTTCAAAGGAGGGTTTGGGGGTGGTTTTACCCCATGGGGTTGGGATGGCTCTTGCACAACGTTGCTGCCCCACTGCTGCGGGACACCACCGCGTCCCCTCCCAGACTTTGTTTTGCTAAATGGAACAAGCCAAATTCTTCTCATCCTCTCCTCCACCAGGGTTGGGGTGCCGGGAGCACCCATGGGTGTCACTCATGCCCCATGCTATGCCATGGTGATGTTTCCTGCACTTTGCAGAGGCTGGCCCCACTTCCTTGTGCCGTTGGCTGCGAGTACAATATAAGCTGTGCCACACTGGAGCTCCGATGCAAGGCAGAGTCAACCACGGGCATGGGAAGGGGGTTAAGATGAGCGCATGGTTGGGTTGGCTTGCTTGGACCAGGTCTCTGTGGGTGATGTTGGTTTGCTCTGTGCATTAATATTGTATGTGGGTTGAAATGGTCGGTGCTCAGTGTGCAGGTGACACCCCTAAAGGACAGCACCCTCAAATGCTGTGCTGGTGAAGCAAAGTCATGGCAGCACGGCCTCTCACCCGCTCTGCTAGAAGGAGGCTGGCGGCAGCTGCCTTTGGGTGTCCATGCCGGAGCGGGGCTGGCTGTGCCACTCTAGAACCTTTCAGCAGCAGCAAGCTCAGTGCACTGGGTGAGTCAGCCCTTTCCAACCATTTAAAATGGGTTGGAGGAATCACACCCCACAAGTACCTGTTTCTCTTCCTGATGATGAAGGGAGTCCGGATGAGAGCCTCAGCCAGAGAGGTCTGCAATGGGAACTTGTCTGTGCTGGGTCCCGGCCTAAGGTCCCTCAGTGGTGTTACAGGGAATTAAACTCAAATCTCCAGGATCCTCAGCTACGGCTTAGCTGCAAAACCATTCTTCAGCCATTTTTTGCTTTCTGCACCTTGCTGAATCGCTCCATGTCTGAAGGCATTTAGACTCAGGGACCAGCAGAGCATCTGCTGCGCACTGGATGCCAGGGAAATGGTGATGCTTCCAATACCGCTGGCCTCTAAGCACGCTGCAGGGCTGAAACCTGGCCTGATGCTTCTTGTTTTCCCGTTCATTTGTTAACATTTGCAGTTAGGACCCTTTTAATTTTTGCAACAGAAGATCCCACTGTGAAGTTAAATTGGTGTGACTGGAAGCAAGAATGTGGAAGGACAGAATATTAGGGATGCCGAGCTGGTTTCTGCAAAGCAGTGGGTAGATAACCAGCCACCATGTGTCTGTGGGAGCGTGCCAGTGGGGTGGGAGCTGAGGTTTGCCACTGCAGAGCTCCGAGGGTGGCTGGAGGCTCATGGTCCCTGTACAGCCCTCACTGACGCTGCACCATCCCCACCTCACCTGCTGCACTCCAGCTGTGGGCCAGGTAGGGGTTGCATGGAGCAGTAAAACCACTTTAGAACCCCCTATGGGGGAAAAGTAGGTTTTTTTAGGGGTGGTTTGTACCCAGCCAGGTTCAGATCACCCTCCCCATGGTGGTGCTGTGATGTGGACTGCACTGCGCTGGGCTGACCACCTTCCACTGGTGTAAATCTGGCACAACCTTAAGATCACCCTGGGGTCCCTTTCGAATTTTTCCTAGCTGTGTCTATATATGCCTTGTTCCTGATTTACACTGTGTGCGTGCACATTGAATCGGGCCACGGACCCCGAGGTTCATGTGTACCTCTGGTTAAAAAGGGAATCATGAATTGCAGTGATGGTGCACAGCTTGCTTTGCCTGCCGCAGGGGTAAACTTAAATCTCCCCAAAATCTCCCAATGCATTGATAACACCTATCTGCAGGAAAATATGGATATTCAAATCCCACTTTGTTCTTCCTGCAAAAGAGGAACCTTTGTTCCCTGGTAGGAGCAGAGCATTTCCATAGCAGTGGTCCACCCAGGTCAAAGTCGAGTTCCAGGGAAGGGGCAGTGCCAGATCCAGGGAGAAGGGCCAGATACTGCAAGGGGTAATGCTTTCCCTGGGGAAGCCCTCCTCCCAAATTTCCCTAGTGAAGGGTTGACTTTGGCCCGAAGTGGGAGAGTTTAAAACCCTTCCCAAGGCTCCTAGGTAATATATACAGTACTTTCTAGACCAGAGATCCTTTTTGCCCATTCCACATTTAGGAAGAACATTTCAAGAGCCCTCCTGGCTTCCTTTGCATTGCCTGTAGTTTGTTCTGCTGACGCTGCTAAGTGGATTCAGGCGAGTGAGCAAGTGCTTTTGAACATCCCCCTGAGCCAACAGGGATGTGGTGCTGGCTCAGAAGGGTTTTCCTTCCCCCTGAAGGACCAGCGTCATGGAGGAGTGTGTTTTCCAGTGCCGTTCCTTGGCTCCCTTACTGCCAAAGAGCCGTGGTTGTTCTTGTTTAAGAAAGAGAGAGGCAGAAAGCAAATGCGTCCTGAGAATGCAAAGTAATCTCATTTGGATGCTGAACACCTTGTGTAAATTCCTGAGCATGCAAAGTTAACTGTAGACACGGGTTTGGGATAGTGCCCAGTTTTCGGGGGAGAAAAGCTTTGAGCAGAATAAATATTTACCAAATCAATTGACTTTTTTCCTTTCTCCCTATTTGCTTAACTCCATGAGTAACCACATTGTAATGATGCTTTATGCACTGCTCTCTGCCACAAAGGGATGAAGTCAACCAGGTTTCGGGCTTAAAACCCTCTTGCTTTCAGGAGCTCTCTGCTGCGGTTACATCCATCGGTGTCTAGAGGCAGGGCGGCGATCAGCGGTGGTGCAGGACTGGGGTGGGTTTGGGAGCAGGCCCTATTTGCAGAGAAACCTGCAGACCCTGGCTTTCCCTTGTAGTCATGGATGCCGTGCCGCTGCTGGGACCGTGGGTGCAGTGTCCCCGGGGACCCGTCCGCAGCCCTTGTCTGCCCATCACAGGAGGCTGCAGTGTTTCTCCCTCCTGCCAGGAACAGTCCTATGCACACCGCTGGGTTTTAAGCTCTCTCTTTGGTTGCTCCATGACCACGTCTCTTGTCTGCCTTTCCCTTCCAGGTCCGAGAAGTGTAGTGCTTCTGAAAGCTGTGAACCAGGTGAGGAATAATTGATTTTCTCTTGCAAAATAGTGATATTGGGGGGGCACTAGAGAAAGCTGCCTGCAAAGTAACTTGGACATGTGGTACCAGTTACCTGGTTGCTCCATGGTGCAGTTCTCTAAGGACTTTATCCCCATTCGATAGATGCAGAGATGAAGGGTCTTACCCTGTGACCCTCCAGCTGGGTCCCAAAAGTGTGTAAATAGAAATAATGAGACTTAAGCATGTGCTTAAATGTGAAGCTAAGGGAAGTCTTCAGTCTCTGAGTTCCCTTCTTGAAAGCCACCACAGCTGGGTCACCGAGCAGTCAGCGGTGTCAGCGTTCTGAGCACCGAAAATGAGAAGGAAATGCTTTTTCCCACATTTAGGGGCTTGGACCCATTGAAACGCCACAGGGAGCCTCGCTGTCCTACCCGCCCAAGCTGCAAGCTGTGACTCAGCCCCTTGCAATGAATCAGTCCCACCCTAAGGGAGGAAATTTATCTGGAGATAAGAGGCAGCTGGGCTGACTGAGTACCGTGGGCAGCATCCTCCCAGGGCAGCATCCTCCCAGGGCAGCTTCTGCGAGCCGGCTGGTCCAGCACGGGCTCCCATCTGTCAGGGTTCAAACCACGCTGTATTTTGCTGGGGTTCAGCTGGTCGCATCCTGGCATGATGTGCCTGTGGTCAGCCCCCCCAGAGCATGGTTATGCAGCAGGGCATGTCCCAGTCATGAGTTTGGGAGCATTAAAAACGCCAGGAGCGCCCGCTAGAGACAGCTCCTCCTGTGTCCCCACCAATGCTTGTTGGCGACCCAGTTAGTTTTAAGTGAAGAAGGCCAGGAAACAAGCAGGTAATGGGGGCCAGCAGCCAGTTTGAGGGCACCAACAGCTCCTGCCAGCTGAGGTGTTTGCAGAGGCCATGCCCACGGGTGCCCTTCGGGTACCTCCATGCCATGGGCTTGATGCTGCTGGACCACTTGGCTGAAGCCTCGTTGCTGTGGGATGCTCAGCTGGCACTGAAGTCATGGCCAGCCGCGGTTTCCCTGCCTGTGTTGGGGGGCAGACACGGCATTGCTGGTTCCTGTTGGCGATTGCCTTTTGTTGCCTTTCCCCGGTAGGTACCTCAGGAGAACTGGGTGGGATCAGGCAGATCAAAATCGAGCCGGATGAGCTGGACATCATCCAGATCACTGTGCCAGGTAAGCAATGGGGTACTGGTTGTGTGCAGTGGCCTCTGTGCGAGCAGGGCTGCTGCATCGTAACTCGGCATTTTGCTTTGAGAAGAGGTGTTTGCAGGGTATCTCCCAGCATGGGAGGTCCCCCCGTGCCCATGCACTGGTCTTCCTTCCCTGAAAGTCATTTTAAGGGGCATATTGGGAATGAGCTGGTTTCCTGGGGGCAGTGGAGGGTCTCTTTGTTGTTTCTCCCTCTCCTTTGTTGCTTTTCTGTCTCGCCTTTCCCCTGGAGCAAGCGAGCCTGGTTTGCTGCTTTCCTTCATGTGTGGGCTTGAAGGATCCCAGGTATTGGATGCGGGATGCTTTTGATGAGGTCCTTAATTTAGAAAAACAGCCTGGTTATGAATAGTTTGTAAGAACAGGTTTAATATTAAGCACATGCTGAAAATGTGTTGGAATTGGTGGCACTGATGTATTTCCCCACATTTCTGCCTGGAGAGGTCGGTGGCGATGGGTAGTGATGGAGGTGAGCGGTTGGGTTCTTGAGAGACAGCTGGGAGAGTTGTTTTCCACTTAGCTGACCTGGACAGTGGAGCAAATGGTAGGATGATCCTCAGAGTTTAATGAGTGGATAGTTAGCACTTTGCATTTTCAGTGTGCTTTACAAACATTAATTAATAATCTCACCAGAATGAGGGCAGCAACAGGACTCGCAGCATGCCTGAGGGCAAGCGATGCTGGGGACAGCAGTGACACCCGGCCCTGCTGCACCAGTGCGATCTCTGTTGCACTCAAATTGTAGCAGTCCCCTTCATAAAGTGATACTTGGGGAGTCACTCCAGATTATCACAGAATGGACTTAACATACAGTTAATATAGGGGAAGGAGAAGGAGCAAGGTATAGTGGTAGGTCAAACATTTTCATTTTCAACTTGGCAGCTAATGGAAGAGAAGAAAGCTAATACGTGGTGAGCTGGCAGTGTGTGTGAGGAGGAGGAGGAGGAGGTGTTATCACTCCTCCAGTGCTGGGTAGATCATACTTCAAGTCCAGAGTCCACCTTTTCTTACCTTATTTGAAGATCAAGTTCAATCAGAGGGAGTACAGCTGAGGGCAGGGAGGAGGATTAATAGAAAAGAGGTGTTCACCTACAGGGAGAAATTGGTGAAATTTGGATTATTTATCCTGCGAGGTGATGATTCAGAACTGACCTTACTGAAGTATTTAAACTGGCTGAAGGTTTATTTAAAGCTAAATTTGGATAGCTCTTTGAGGATGTTGGAGAGCCCAGCATTAGGGGAGACAGGTTAAAATGAAGAGGGCGTACAGATTACGTAAGGGAAACAAAAGGAGGTGTGATTTTGGGGAGGAAGGCAGCATGAGTGGAATGGTTTTCCCACAGAGGAGTGGCTAAGTCAAGCAGCATTAACTTTTTAAGCCAAAATTGAGTGTCTAGATGGAATTAAGCCAAGTAAATAATTTTTAATTATTTTTGCTCTTCACCTGCTACAGAGGTTAGGAAGAAACTTTTGCTCCTTTTCCTTGGGCTGAAAGGGCAGGTGTGTTTCAGGGATGAGGTCCGGGTGGTCCCGGGAAGGAAGAAGGCAGATGCACCCCTGGAGCAGTTCCTGGTGTGGGGCTGTGGTGTGGGGGACCCTTTGCTCAGCCCTTGCTGATGGGCCAGAACCCTCTGAACCCTGTTTTGGGGATGATGCCCCTCAGCATTGAAACAAAAGCTGCCTGTGGGGTTTTGTCCACAGACCGATCGCCTGGTTCAGATGAGATGCACGACCCGGTGCCCACACACATGACCTCGGAGGAGACGAACTACATCCTAGAAACGGTAGCAGGTACCAGAAATGAAGCATCCAAGAGACTGCGTGGGGCACAGGAGTTTGTGCGTGTGTCAGAAATGAGTAAATACTATTTATGAGCCAAGGCGATGGAGTCGGGACCTACTTTCAGAGTTGTGGCCTCAATCAGGCCAGCTGGGAGCTGGTAGACAAACTGGTGGCTTTTCTGGCACCACTGCTCCTTCCCAGCCCCTTTCCAGTCCCAGCATGCTGCAAACCCCGTTCCTCAGCCTGGCTTATGACTGGGATTTACCTGGGGGATTTGTGCTGGCACTGTGGCCAAAGGGTGGACAGACCTCTTGGATGTAGGCGATGGGTTTATTCTGCTTATGCAGCTCCTGGCATGATGCTGCCAGTCTGAGCCTGTGCTGGGATGCATGCTTAGAGCTTAGTGAGGGGAAGGGGCAGCTGGGTGATTGTGGGGGACCCAGAGAAATCCTGCTGATGTCTGGTCTGGTTTTGCTGGTGCCAGCCACCGCTAACCCTCCTCTTCCTCAGCAGGGACGGAGAAGGGGCCCAGCGAGGAGTCACGACATGAAGAAAAGCAGATGGAGGGATCAGGTGAGTGTTCACTGAACTCTGAGCATCGCCCATCATTGCAAGTTTTTGGAAGGATGGATGAACACAGATGTATTTTGGGTTGGGTTTCGTGGGCTTCCTACATTATCAGCAAAGCATTCAGCCTCCATAAAGCTCAGCACAGAAGGGCACCACCATGTTCCTGGGCTCTGTCTTCCCCTCTCTTGCCCGGATTTACTTTTTCCCCTATTTTTTTTCCTCCTTGCTGCTGGCGGAGTTCTGTGACAGGTGCATCGCTGCCCTTCCTCGCTCGGGGATGAGCTTGGAGGCAGCTGCCGGAGGACCGGCACTGATCTGAGAGGCATGAAGAGCACGTGGCTGGCTCTGCCAGGGGTCAGGGGCTGCTCGCCTGGGCTGTGTGTTGCTTGCCCCAGAGGCAGCTGGTTTCTCCAAAGCATTTCTCTCTCTTTCTTTTTTTTTTTTTTTTTTTGCAGATGGTATAGGGGATGTTTTAAGTCATTTGAGGAAACAAGTTGAAATTTTGTTCAACACGAGATACGGTAAGATGGTCATTAACACACGTTCATCATGCCGAGTGCCGGCCTCTGCTGCAGGGAGCTCCTAATTGCTCAGAAATGTCACCTACCATTTCCAAAACAGCAGCTGAGTAAAGGTGCAATCTAATTTGTTCATTTGCTGTCTGCTGGGCTTACAAATGCATTTGAAATCTCCCTGGGCCTTGTTATTGCAGCTCTTCCCCTTGGTTTCCTCGATGCCTTTTCATTGGCTGCAGCCCAGGAATTGCTGCCGTGACCTTCAGCCTTCCTCCTGCGGAGGGAAGGACCAAAGTGGTTCCCCCATCACTTGTTTGAAATATCCGAGAGGGTTTTCCATCCGAGGTGGTCACGGCATGACTCCGGAAGGCTGGTGGGACCCTGGTGCTGGGGGCTGGCACTCAGCATGCTCTGCTCACCCCTTTTTAGAAAGGTTATTTAACCCAGAAAAAATACAAGTGAGGTCATATGTGCATTTTGAGAGCTGGCAGAAAGTTTTTGCTACTGGCAGGACCAGGAGATGTGGGTCTGCCTGGCGGTCCCCAAAAGCTGGGGGGAGAGCTGAGCTGCAGCCCCTGGGCTGGGAGAGCCCGTTGTGACCGGGCAAAAGGAGAGGGGCCGGGATGCTCTCGGGCGGGGTTGGGCACTGGGGATGAAGCTGGAATGGCCGGCAGAGCGATGGCCCTCAATGTACCCCACGTTTTAGTAACAGACTAGGAGTCCTCACCCACACTCATGGGATTTTGTTGGTTTTTCACCTCTGGCCAAACTCCGCTGCTTGGCGCTGGCTGTTCAGTTGCTTTTTGGCAATGTTTAGCAGAGCAAGGGGAGCCCTTGCCATGCCGGGCTGCACAGGCTGGCAGGGCACCCTTGGGCACATTCCCTGTCCCCTTGTCTAGCGGAGGGACTTCCATGGAGATCTGGATGTGGGGTCCCATTGCCTTGTGGAGAGATGCTTGCAACCTTTATAGGAAGCCCCTTTGATGTGTGCCACCAAAAGGTAGGCTGTGTTAACACAGCAAATGCAAAAGCCAGCTCCGGGTGGTTGCCTGGCTCTATCCCTGACCTCGTGTCCACCAGTATCGGGGACATCCCCACCAGGCACAGAGTGACAACAAACTCCAAACCTACCCCCCACTCCCTGCCAATATATCGTGTCGCTGCTGCTTTGACCGGACGTGGAGGTCCAGCAAACTAATGAGATTTGGTCCCTGTGCAGCAAAAGCCATAGGAATATCAGAGCCGGTTAAAGTTCCCTACTCCAAGTTCCTGATGTACCCCGAGGATCTGTTCGTTGTGGGCTTGCCAGAGGGCATCCTCCTGCGGCGCCCCAACTGCTTTGGGATCGCGAAGCTGAAGAAGATCCTGCAAGCGAGCAACAACATCCAGTTTGTCATTAAAAGGTAAGGCAGGTGGTGGACTGGCCGTCCCTTGGGGAGGATGTTCCTGCTTGGAGCTCCTGCTGCTGTGCTGTATCCTGGGGGACATCCATCACTTGGTCACCTTCAATAGATTTGCTTGATTAGAAGCAGCCAAGGCTTGTTGCCTTGTTGGAATCATCCCTGAGAGGCAGCGGTGGTGGTGTCACCTCTCCCTTGATGTCTTTTGGGGTTCTAACGCACTTTTGCAAAGGTTTGGCCACAGAAGCAGGGAGTACCCAAGGGTGGGTGAAGGAGCCAGAGCCTTTAACCTTCAGGGTGCACATCTGTGCTTCAGCAGGATGCTGCAGGCATTAAGGAAGATGCTGTCCTTGCGCTGGGGAACAGGGGCCATCACAGGAGCTGGGGGTACTGTGAGAAGCCACGACCAACATACAACAGCATTGCCCTGAAAGAGGGAACGGATCCAGCAGAGATGGATTTAAAAATGTCTTTAAGTATTTTGGGAGGTTTCTCACCCAAATGCTGACTCAACCTCCCTTGCAGAGGAAAGAGCTGATGCGACCAATGCATCGGGTGGCTGAAACAGAAAATAAATGTTGGAAGCACAGAGATTTTGTGGTGTCAGACCAGCAGCTCCCAGGCCAGCCCAGCCTTTGGGGTTTCTCCCGCCCCCATCCCAGACCCATTTCTCTGTGACGCAGCTTCAGCGCGGCTCGTAACAAGCCCTGCTATCGCCTCGCTGTGTGGTTTTAGCATTAGATACCCAAGTGACAATTTTGGGGGCCAATTGAATGTTGAAAGGAGCCGTGCACGGCTTCTCCCACCCCTGAGAAACATGCAGGACCATGTCTCCTAAAAGTCTGTAACCGCTGATTTAAGCTGCTCAGCCATCACCAGCTTAATCTTATCCCGGGGAGCGTTGCATCGGCTCAGTAAAGAGTCTGTCAGCATGAAAATTACTTCCAAAGTTCCTCCGCTGCATTGCAGGAGCTTTAAAATTGTTAGCCAGAGATAGTTAGTGGTTAGTGGCTGTAGGAGCGTTGTCTGAGGGGATGCTGGAGCAGCGGGGTGTCACTGGCCGGGGAGCTCATTTGCGTGCCCTCTGCTTGCTGTTTTCCAGACCGGAGCTGCTGGCGGAGGGCATAAAGGAGCCAGCGTCGGACAGCCCGGCAGCCAAAGGTAGGCTGCGAGACGCCCGGCAGCCGGGCCGTTAAGGACTAGGTAGGAGAGGAGTGAGAGCGTTTTCCTACAGTGCGTCTCTTGCCTTCCCTCCCCACCTCGTTTCTTGGCTGGAAACCCCCTCCTCTGCGTCCCCCTTGGCGGCACCGCGAATCCTAATTCCTTTTATGTCCCCTGTCCCAGCTGCCGGCGAGAGGGACTCGAGTGAGGTGCTGCTGGAGGACACTGTGAAGAGACAGGGCTTTCAAGGTGAGGGCCTGGGGGGGGGTTGAGGCAGAGCCCCCGGCCCGTCGCAGGGGCTGCGTAGAGCAAACAGATGTGGGAAAGGAGCGGCCGCGGGACGTCAGGGCTCGGTGGGTTGGCAGAGGAGCAAGGCGAGGCAAGGATGGGAGGGAGGAGAGGGCGAAGAGGAGGTGGGGTGAGAGGATGGGAAGGACAGGCAACCAGAAGACAAGATGCACAGCTGGGGCGGGCAGTCCGGTAGGTCCAAGGAAGAGGCTTGAAGTGCTCTGGATAGTGCCCTAATTAACTAGCTTTGCTTATCTCGCCATCTGACCTTGTGAGATGCATAATTAAGTCTTCCAAGCCTCGGGGTTTGCCTTTTCTAGGGCTTTTTCCACCTGGGTGATGTTTGTCTAAACACAGCTCCCGTCCCGCAGCCGGCATGGTGGCTCTGTTGGGGAAAGGAGTGACGGTGAGAAGCCTGTGGGCTGTGGGGGCAAGTGCTGCCCTGCTCGAGCATCCCTTTTCGTTGGGCCATGGGGGCCTGCGAGGGTTTGCAGAGAGGGACGGGAGGCTTCAAAGGCTTTGGCTTTTCAGAGAAGCTTTGGAGTGCATTTTATTTTTAACGCCGGTAATTATCGCAACTGAATCTTCGATTTCATGCGGCTTTTATTCTTGGCAAACAGGCGGGGGGAAAAAAAAATCATATTTCTGTTTAGATTATTTTTAAGGACTTTGAATAGCCCACTCCAGAGATTAGCTAATTGCAAGATAAGGACTTTCCTATAATTAGAAAATGGCATTACTTAAAAGTCACAGAGTGCCTTTTAATTTACCAGTAGAAGTCCATAATTGTTTCTTTATTTTACAGAAAATTATGATGCCAGGCTTTCCAGAATAGACGTTGCTAACACGCTGCGGGAACAAGTCCAGGACCTGTTCAATAAGAAATACGGTGAGAAACCAAGGGGGGAGTTGGTTTTATTCCCCCCTTATCCCCTCCTAATTTTTTGCTCCCTATCCCTCCCCTCTCTTCCCGATTCCTCCTCGCCAAGTGCTTTCTCTCACCTCCCCCTGGAGCGGCTGGCACCTCGGAGGGCCAGGGACGGAACAGTGGGTCTGGGAATTGGTACTCTTTGCTGCAGGCCCTTGCTGCCTAGGCAGCTCCCATGCAGCATGGGGGAGCCCGTGATGGAGAGCATGCCGCTGCCCTTCCCACTGCCTGCCCTTCCTGCTGCCTGCCCTTCCCAGCCACATTTTGGTGGGTTTTTTTCTTTTAACGTCCCCCTCCATGAAGAGCAGTGATGGTAAATTCATTAGCGGAGAATTGCGGAGCTGTGAGAGTGCGGGGTGCGGCGGGAGGTTGGGAAGGGAATAAGGAGGGGCCATAGCGAGCACTCGCAGGAGTGGCGGGGAACGAGTAGATGCCACTCCTCCTGTCCCCAGGGCACCTACCCAGGCTCTGCAGGGCACTCCTGTGGCCTGCCTGCCCCAGCATCTGTTCTTTATCAAGCAAGGCAGGGAAATGCTGTTATCCCCATTTTCTAGGCAGGGGTAAGACTTGTGCAGGTTCCCAGGTACCTGCAAGAGCAATTACTTGCAAGGAAATGTGTAGCCTCGGTCCTGCAGCCAGACCTCAGAGAGGCAACATGTCTATGGAGTTATCTCCAAAAAACGTCCCAAAGCAAAGAGCAGCGGCTTTCCATCCCTCCCACTGCACTGCGTGGGCATCATCATACAGGACGGTGCCTCTCCTCGGCCCCACCAGCTCTGCTGCGCGCACGCAGCTGCCTTGGGACCCCTCCACTCCCACCGTGGAGGCGGCCTGAAAATGTTGGTCCTTGATCTAACGCTTGACATGGTGCCTCAAGCAGCCTGCTCATGCCACGCTGTGCTTTGGCAGGGTGGAGTCAGAGCCGCGGTAGAAATGGCATTCCTGGCATCCCGCGTGCTTACTGCTCGCTTACCGCTCGCTTCTCTCCCAGGTGAGGCCTTGGGGATTAAATACCCCGTGCAAGTGCCATACAAGCGGATCAAGAGCAATCCAGGGTCAGTGATTATAGAGGGGCTGCCCCCCGGGATCCCCTTCAGGAAGCCATGCACCTTCGGCTCGCAGAACCTGGAGAGGATATTGGCTGTTGCTGATAAAATCAAGTTCACCGTGACGAGGTATGTGGAGAGAGGTGTCAGCCAGCCTGCCGAGCAGGAGGGAGAGAGGAGGGAGCTGACCTAAATGCACCTCCTGCTCTGCCAGCCCCATTGGGGCAGGGCTGTAAATACTGTACATGCCTCCAGCCCCCAAGACAGCAATTAAGTCAGCAGCTAACAGTTCGACGGAAAGGAGGGGACCATAAAATAGAGATTCCTGCTCTTTCCTCCTGTCCGCTGCCCGGGGAGTTAGTGGGGAAGGCACTGGCAGGAGAAAATGGTGCTCACTGTGATGGATGCGCAGGCAGAGAAATCCCAGCCCCTTTTCCAGGAGGCTTGAGATAGGAAAAACGTTGCTTGGTTTATTGCTGGTGCAAGGCAGTGCTCAGGGTCCCGCAGCGCTTGGAGAGGCACCGGGCACTGGCCATTCGTGGCAGGGTCCTGTGGGTTTTGCAGCCAAAGGGGATGGACACAAGTGGGAGGGGAAAAGCACTTTATGAATGTATCACTGTAAGGTGAGACAGGGGAAAAAATGATTTTTAAGAGTGGTTCCATCACCTTCTCACTGGGCCACGCTGCCTGTCTTCTTACCGACGGGGCGCATGCTGCGCTGAGCAGGACTGCAAGGACCCCATCCCCGCAGAGCTCCTGCCGGTCCCGCAGGAGTCGTCGCACAGCATGTGAAGGACAGGCTGATCCCTAACCCTCCCTGGGCCATGGGATGATGCTTGGTCCAGACGTGTTGGCTTCCCAGTGGCATTTAATTTTAAATCTCCTTTTTTCCTTATTTTTCACAGGCCTTTTCAAGGACTCATCCCCAAACCCGGTAAGAGATGACACCTTTTTGCCTAAGCAATGCATTGGCCAAGTGTTTAGTGGTGGTCAGGGAGTTGTAAGCTGTGGATGGCAAGCAATAATTTTATCAGCTGGAGGAAGGCTGCCCCTGACCTCACTTTTCTGGGCTTCCCACTTTGGTTTTGTTGTTTGGTACATTTGCTGAAGTTCCCCTGACCGAGACAGCTGGCCTCAGCGTCACCCATTGGTACTGCTGCTGTTGCCTTGAAATGATGGCATTTTTTAAGAGCTAAGCTAAGGCAGGGATCTGTGCTCTGTATTTAAGAAAGCACATGCCTTCTTAAGCTTTTCTTTTTTTTTTTTTTTTTTTTTTTTAAATAAATAAGTGTTGCAATGAGCTGGCAGGTTCGGTAGCGAGGGAGGGTCGTGGGAAGGGGATGATCAACCACAGGGTCTGCATTGGGCTGCAGCAGCGTGGTAGTGAAAGCCCTCTCCAGCTCATGGGTATCCCGTGTGTGGATACACCGGGGGGGACGTGGGAGAGGGGAGGTTGGGGTGTCGGGGGTGTGCTCCGTACCCAGCTGCAGAAATCACCGTCCCAGAGCCATGTCCTTCCCCATGCATCGCTGTGGTAGCTCTGCCTCTCGTTTCTAGGCTGCCCAGAAAAGATTGCTGCTGGCAGAAACATGGGTAAAAACCTGTCTTGGTTTTAAATGTCTGTAATTACAACTGTTGGAAGAGCACAGATGGGTGCAAAAAATGTTATCATCTTTATTGATGGCTTCCCATTTCCTTGGCCAGCCTCCGTGGGGATGGCACAATTTAGGGAAGACAAATATGACAGAGGAAAACATTTATATGCCCTTATTGGGAACAGCAAAAAGGTGTTAGATGCCTGAGAGGCCTCTAACAAAAGGTGAGCTGTCTGAGAAATTCAGTCCAGAGCATGGTCCATGTGTCGACCCTCTGCATCCCTGTGTATGGCCCAGCCCAGATGATGGGGATGTCCCCTGAGACCTCCAGGGACCTTGGCCCTAGACTTCCTATCTTTTTGGTCCTAAGCAGCAAGGTGCTGGCTCGCATCGGCTGGACCTTGAACGAGCCCTCGGTGAAATGCAAGTTTTGCAGAACTCTGGTTTTCCACAGAATTACATGGCTATAATGCTGGAGTAAGCCGACGATGTATCCACTCCTCCAGCCACATCTTGTCTTCCCCTTCCTCTGCCGTAATCGGTATAATTACGTTAAGAGACGCTGATCTGACACAAATCACATTAACAAAGGAGCACATCAGAAGGCAAATACTTCAACCTGCCAGCTGGCTGGGAAACGCAGCCTGATAAATAGAGATGTAGAGGAAATTGATTTTCTTTTCGATGCACAACATTTTTTTTCCCCCTCCTTCTCCAGCTGAATGCTCCCACCACGGGCTGGCCCATGCTAGCACAAACCCAAAGACATATTTTATTCTGTGTATTGTGGTACCCGTGTGGGCTTGGGAGGAGGTCACAGCATCCCTGCCAGGCTTGGGGCTTCGCTCCCTCTCCTCCCATGGGAATTTTAAATAAGAGCAGTCGCAGGTGAGGGGTTTTTCTTACTTGACATCTCAATTTGTTATAGACTATTTTATATATTTGCTAAATCTTCGGAGACAATTCCAGGACTTATAATTATTTTCTGGTAGTTAGACTACCACCAGAATGTCTCCTCGAGAAAAAAGCTGTTTGTATTTTGCCCCCAAAAAATCCCCGTTGACAGCAATTAACCTCTTGTCTGCTTTTCCACCCCATTACACTGAAGTGGATGGTGGCAACACAGTGGTACATTCACTGCCTTGGCTTTGATCACTTTTCATCTGCCTTAACAAAATTAATGATTTCCAACTAGCCATAGATCATTAAAAATTTAAATTTAAGAGTGTTCTTTTTACCTCAATCTTGTGTAGTAAAGTCCTGCCATGTAAAATGAAGAGCAGCAGCAGAAGTGTGTGCTTGGCGTTAAAACAAAATCAATGAAAATCACTTTTATTTCGCAGAGGAGCATTAAAATGACAGCAATAGTTACTCCCAAGCAGGATGGCATTGCAAAGGTCTCTAAAAGCTGGAAAGCCCAGGAGATGACTCTATAAATATAAGGGAAGTCATGGGTTTTGTGGATCATTTTGACCAAAAATTACATTAAAAGTACACATTTTAAGGGATATTTAATTCTTTTTAAATCATTTTGGGGTGATTTTAGTTGCTTTTAGGTTAAATTACAGGGTTTAGTTTGCTATAAACAAGTCGTGCACCTCCTGCATTGCGAAGAACATCCCACATCACTGCAGGACTGTGGACAACCAGCCTCCTTATCTCTCTCTTTTGGGGACACCCATTTTTTAAGTGAGACTGAAACAGATAAAAGGATTTCAATATAATCTGAGCGCCTCATGCGCTTTTTTTCTCAAGATAATCTATAATTTCTCTGTTGAGATGATATCTCCCCTCTAATGGGTCGCAGTGTGTGTGGGGGGGTGACGCTGCCGGCGCAGAGGCAGCTGGGGGTGCGTGCCTGCAGGGATGCTGTTTGCAGAAGGTGTTTATCTGGGGGGAATGAGGCTGTTTTTTGGAGAAATAAAGCCAGTGGTGGTCCCCAGTGCCTGGAGGAGGTCAGTGGCTGCAACCCCCTTCTGCAGTGCGGATTTGCAGCCTTTCAAAGGTGGGACGATGGCCCCGAGGTCGCCGGTGCCTCTGCCAGCACTTTACCCATATGGCTTCCTGGGGGCTTTAACCTGGGAGCACAAGCCTCCTGGTATCCAGAGATTTTCCTTTTGATTTCCAGTTTCTTTTCTCCCCACCGCTGGTCTCTGCTCTGTGGAAAAAGACCTTCAAAACCCCTTTTTGAAAGCAGAGTGATCTTTCGGCATTAGAACAGAAGTGAGCGAGCAGGGGTGAAGCTCCAGCACTAGAAACACAGTGCTTCTCCTTTCTTTTCTTCTTTCCTGAGGCACAGAGATACAAAACAGGCTTAATTTGAGCCTTTGAAAAAAAAATATCAAGCATAAGTAATCTAGCACACACAAAAAAAAAATCTTTCTGTATGTTAATTTTTATGTGCTTTGATTGAAAATGTACACCAGCTCCATCTGTCCTATTCCCCAAACTCCCTACCACCCTGATAGATTATTTCCCATACTCCAATTAATAAAGTAGGGCAGGCAGTGTTCTTTAATTAAAAAACCCACACATGCAGGCATCCTTTTTATATTTTTTTTTTTTTTTAATCACAAGAGCACAATCCTCCTCAAGACTTTGATGAGATGTGCCTCGCGTTGGAAACTCCTAGCAAGAAAAAAAAGAAAAGAGGAAAGCGCTTGATGGGGTGGTGATGGGAGCTGAAGGCATCTTGCTCCATCACCAGGTTGCTTTTCGAGATCCATGCCCCTCTCCCTTCACCCTGCAGCCCCAATGTTTAACCCCCACGGGAGCAGCTGGGTTATTTTTCCTTCTGATCTGCCTTCCTGTTATCTGGGGTAAATTATTTTTTTAGTGTTGAGCTGGTCAGTGTTTCTAGTCTGAAGGTGAAAATTCAAGCAGGTAGTGTGAATAGCTGTGGAGCTTCAAAGTCTGTTCATAAGCATCTCTGCGATTCCAGTCACCTTTTTCTTTGCCTTTTCTTTGTCTCCTTTCCCCTGTGCGTGTGGCATCCTCGCACCGACGAGAAGGCAGCACCATCACCCAGCTCATCCCAGCCCTCGCATTTGCTCTTGCCTTCCCCCTGCTCCCCGCCAGCCTCATACCCTGCCACGTCCTTCAGAGACCCCAGACCCTCTGTTTTTCACTGTGCTCGTTGAATGGTGAGATGGGTGCTGCTCCATCCCAACTGTGGTCTGGCACTTAGGGATGCGCTCCATACCTCGCAGCAGAGCGGCTGTGAGCCTGGTGGGATGCCTCCTGTGGTTAAGGTTGAGCAGCACATGTGGGTTACCAGGACAAGAAGTTTTAATTATCTTTCTTAATCAGCATGATTTCATAATGGCACCTTGAAATCTTCACCTGAAACACTGCAAGTGCCTTTGAGTTGCCACCAACCAAATGAAATGCTGTGCTGCCCTTCCTAGACTGTTTCTGATTCATATTGGAAAGATGCTGCTGTATGCTTCCCTTCCTCGCTGCCTGCCCACACTCCTGCCTGCAGTCTGCCTGCGTTCCTCCCCATGCTCCTGTCTGCATTCCTCCTTGACAGCAGCTATGCCAGGACTGCGTTCCCTCCTGGCTTGGACTCTAGCTTGGCTTTCCGAGCACCTGCATGACCCATCTACATCTCTTCCCCTTTCCATTGCGCATTTGCCTAAACATTTTGCGCGGTGGGTGCTGCCCGCAGGGTGTCCACACAGGCAGGGTGTCACCCGGGGGACGAGGCGACGGGCAGCATCACTTATTTTCCGGCTGGCTCCTGCTGCGTGGCAGCAAGCAGTGGTGCTCCAGTTGCTTATGGCAGGATTTGTCCGCCTGCAGCCCCAGGCAGTGCAGGGTCCGGCTCAATGCCCTAGCTCACTGTGGTCTGCACCGAAATGTCGGCACCTTCAGCTGCCCTGTGCAAAACCCACAATTTCTGTTCTTTTGGTGTCGCTGAACCGAAGCATTCTCCCCACGCAAACAGTCAGGCCGGAGGCATCGGCAGAGCTCTTGTGCCCTGTGTGCTGCAATACCTGCTTTCCTGAGCCTGCTTGAAATGTTTGATGCATATTTTGAGCTACTTCAGATTGCTCGTATCTCTGCTCAGCAAATTTGGACGCACACCCCTGTTCTCTTCCTCCCCATCCCCTCCAGTTTGTCAGTGCCTGCGTGCTGCAATTTGGCAGCAAGGCCCTCCCTGGTGGCGTGACCCACAGCCCCTGTCCCCCTCACCAGCTCTCCCCACGGCTGCTGGCTTTGGCATGATGAGCCGCTTCATTTCCACCTTTTGCCCATCATGCAAATCCTAGCCCTAGCCCTGTCACTGCTGCTTTTCCCCAGGAAATTAATTTCTTTTTGATATCGCTCGTCACTTCAGCGTCGGTGGCGAGCACCAGCCTCTCCTTAGGGATTCCTTTTTCTCCCCCGTTACTGCAGAACTGACACAGTTTCCCTGTTCGCTTTTCATCTGCTTTAACCTCAGATATATTTTTTCTCCTCCGGCGCAGCCACGCAGCATAACCGCTGCTGCTTTGGCACGTGCTGCAAACGCTGCAATTCGGCCGCGCATCCCTGGGCACATGTGGACCTTGAGCTGCTCAGGAGTGCGGCATAGCTCAAGGGATGCTCATGGGCTCAAGCACGTCCCAAAACGGGTCCCTGGTACACCGTGGAGAGCCCAGCCTGCCCGCCCAGCTCACTGGGCAGTTATTTAGCTATCAAAAGAATCTCTGTGCCAAGGGGCCTCAGGACCGGAGGAATTTTAAGCTGCTAGGGAAAGTGTCATCCTGGGTTTTGCTTTTATTTGTGACCAAGAAACCAAGCTGCAGCACTCATGGCTCTCTTTTTCTTTCTCTCTCTCTTTTTTTTTTTTTGTCTTCTTTTAACTTGCGCTGTAGCCCCTAGACGGATAACATCATTGGAAAAAGCCTATGCTGCCTTGAATGGTATGTAGCTCAGTTGATGCATCGTAGATGGTAGCAGACAAGAAATGCACTTGCATTTTAATATGGGAATGAAAATGTCTTAAACCCCCAAATTTCAGGTATTTTTTTTCCTCTCTGCTCTGTTTCCCTGTGATACCAAGAACTGAATGATGCAGGATGTGTTTAACAGTATTTTATTGTTGTTGTTATTAATCCTCTCTGCATTTCTAAGCACTGTTGCTGCAGTCCCTGAGCATCAGTGCCAGTTCTGCTCCAGACAAACCAACCTGCCATGTTATCCTCAGCTCATCCATGTGTCCAAGCAATTAATTTGTTAAAAAATCCACTTGCCATTCACAAGGAGAGCTTGCACAGATTTGGATTGGGTTTTTTTTTTGCTTTGCTTTAACACATACTCTGGGCCAGGGTTGGTGTGTAGTCATGTAGGCTCTGGGGATTTAATATATATACTAATTTACAGGAGTAAAGTGCCTGTATCTGTGGCAGGACACGGCGTATCTCTGGCAGATCTAGCCTTAGTCCCATCAGCTGGGATTCTGGCCACATGTCTAGATGTTAATTGCTTGCTCCCTCAAGTTTATAGCTCTGCTTTGAAAACATGCATATGTTGAGCTAATTCTAATTGTATTTAAACCTGAGTTACTGTGGAATAGCCTCAGTAAAGTCAGCGGGTTTATTTTGGATTTACACAGGGGTGTAATTGAATTGCACCCATTCAAGCTGGAAGGGGGGAAGAGGCATATATTTATCCTCTTAAGATTCAGGGCCAGATCCCGACCGCTGTAAGCAGCCTACCCCAGCTGGGTGTTTCTTTGACACGACTGGGATTGCCTGAAGAAGGGACCTGAGCCGCTTTCCTGGTGGGATGTGTTGGGCAGTGGCTGTTTCCCTGATGAAATGGGCTTCACACCAGGTGTTTGGGTAACGGGACGTTGTCATTCTGAGCGTGGTGGCCAGGTGGAGGACGTGCATCGCCTGGAGCAGCACCCTGGGATGCTGGCGGTGGCATGGGGAGGAGAAAGGCTCTGCCGGGTACCCTGCCTGGCCATGCTGCGGCTTCACCACCGAGATCAGGGCTCGCACGTGGCATCGCAAACCCAGACAGAACCATTATTTATCTGTGGGATACCTTGCATTTGTTTTTTTGTGGTTTTCTAAAGTCACTAGAGGAATAGGCAGTGTTTTGGATCCTGTTGTCCAACAGCAGACACCTAAACCCCATTTTTGCTAACTACTAAATATGACTTGGTGTTTCTAAAAGAAATGTCGAACTCTGACAAGTCCTATTGGAAGAGAGCACATGATGCTTTAAAAATGTGACCACTTTTATGTAAGTGCCTATGGAGTGCAGGGGTCCTTGCTTCAGGCAAGCAGGATCAGGAAAAAAATAATCAACTAGCTACTTTTTTTAATTAAAAAAAAATAAAATGCTAACACAGAGCTGAAGCCAGCAGCATGCATAAACCTGCTTTATGGGAAGGACTCAGCACATCCCAGGGGTGCCAGTGGCTTCCCCGAGTTGGTTATTTCCCAAACCCAAATGGATCAAGCCAAAGGTAGATGGAGATCACTCTTGCCCGGAGCTGCCTGGGGATGGAGGGGCAGGTCCCTGGGAAGTGGTGCTACTGGCCAGAGCCTCCTCTCTGGCTTCTCTGTTCTGCATGCTCAGTTCCAGGTTTTTCATGGCATATGTTTGTGTCCTTGGATGGGAATTTGGGAGTCCTGCCCACTGCAAGGCAGAAACACCCCCCCTTGGGATCTTGTTTCTTGCACTCCGGTTGCTCGGGGCACGAGCGGAAAGGAAAGAGCTGCTGCGTTTTTCAGTCCCAGAAAATTAAACGAGTGAGAACACTTAATTTTGGTGTTTCTTTGTCTGCTACCATCTACACATCCATACGGGTGTGTATATACAGCCCAGAAACTGAGCATCAATGACAAGGAAGTCACAGAGGGAGCCCACAGGGTTTACCCCTGCCAGCCTGCCGCAGCCTCGGGAGCGGCACCGCAAGGCAAGGTTCTTTAAAATCAGAGCTCCTTGGCAAGAGTTATTTGATTTTCTTCTATTTTATTTATTTTTTGCTCCATCCCTTTCAAGCTGCCTTGTTGCCATTTCTGGATTTGAAGCACGACTTGGCCCTGAGGTTCCTTTGCGGAAACGTCTCCCCCTTTTTTTTTTTCTGGTTATATCCAGGCAAAACTATTGTTTTCCAGGTGGAAAAGAGGCTTTTTTTTGCGCCGTACCCTGCAGTAGCAGGGTGCGGAGATTTAAGGGTGCCAGCTTCTCTCCAGGACCCTCAGCAGCAGGGTGGCTGAGGCGTGTGGTTTCTGCGCTGAGCTCTGGGCTCTGGGGCCCCGTGCAGGGAGGCAGGGACTGACGTCAGGTTTTCAGCTTGCGTTTAAAACCTGCAATCCATGTGATTGCTCAATATCAGAATCAAAACCATGTGATTGCTCAAAATCAGAATCAAAACCATGTGATTGCTCAAAATCAAATTAAATAGCTGCAGATCCGGAGCAGAGGATGCTCAGGTCCCTGATGCTGAGGTTTGCAGTGCTCACCTTGATGTTTTAAATAACCATCCTGGATTTCCATGCCGTGGCGTGCCAGCCTGGGTGAAAATACCTGCCTTGGGTGCGGTGAGGCTCATGGTGGTGATGCCTCCTCTCACCCAGCCGGCTCCACACTGCACACCCCAGCTGGCTCAGGGCTGGAGGGGTGGCCCCTGCGAGAGGCCGATAAGGTTCATTCAGTTGGTGCTTTATACCTGTGGGGTGAAAAAGCATCAAAGGGGGCCGGTACTCGCCCCAGTTGTTTTTCCTGGAGCCCCCTGAGGATGCTGAATAGCTGGGGGAAAATTCTACTGACATAGGCACGTCGTCTGAAATGAGAGAACGGAGGAGAAACTGTTTGGCATGATGAGGATAATTAAAAAAGCTAGTAAAGCCAAGCTGATTATATGGCATATTATAAAACAATACTGTACTTAGGAGCCCAGCTATAAAAGTGCTATCTCATTCCTTGATATCACTTGTGGGAGCATTCATGGCACTGAGGGCCTGAGTCTCCGTTGCTTTGCATATTTTGCAGTCATTTACAGCACCGCAAAGTGGATGTAAAATGCTCTCAGCCGTGGCAGTGCGTGGCAAATGCAGATTTGGCAGCATTTTATAGCTACTTTGCACGGCTCTAAAAGGTGACGCGAGGTGCAGGCGCGGAGCAGCTGCCTCTGAGGTGTCCCCACGCAGCGCTGGGGCAGAGGGACGGAGACACGGTCGTGCGTTGTGACAGTGGGATGGGTTTTCCAGGGGCTCAGAAAGAAATGGGGTATTCCCATTTGTCCCAATTGTCCAAAAGGACAATTCCCTGTCCTTTTTTGCTTTGCAGATGAGGACGATGCCAACAGGCTCGGAGAGAAGGTGATTCTCCGAGAGCAAGTGAAAGAGCTTTTCAATGAAAAATACGGTGAGTCTCCCGTCTGCACGCATCGCCAAGCGAGTTTGTTTTTGCTGACAGCAGCCATAGTCGAAATTAATTCGACTGAAGGCCTCTATTTATAGGCCAAGTGCGCGGCAGCCTGCTGCAGCGCAGGTTTCGTCCCACTGCTTCACGTTACAGCCTGTCCCCAGGGACGTTCCCATGTCTCGCTCTCGGCAGGTGGGACCGTGACCTTCTTGTTGACAGCTCATCCTTGGCGAGGGGAGGGAGGATGGAAAAACGCAGCCAAAGAGCAGGATTTGTTCTGTCTGGTGTCAGCCTTTGATGTGTTTTTAACGTGTCCTGAGCCGGCGTGAGCCATGGTGTGTGTGCTGAGTGTGCCTGCTCTGCCCCAGCCTGCTGGCAGGCAGCCCCTGCCTGCTCTGCCTGCCAGGCAGGGAGCAAGGCTGCGGCCGCAGCCCGATGTGGGGCACAGCTGGGGAGAAGCTTGCTGGAGCCACAGTGAAAAAGGAGGTCAGGAGATGGAAGAAGATTTGAAATGCTGTTTGCAGGCTCCTTGTGTGCCTTGCAAACCCCTCCTCTCACCCGTCGTTGGGAAAAGGTGCAGTAGGAATAGCAGCAGGGCAGGGGGAGCGTAGGAGCCAGCCGCAGGATGCACGGCCCCGAGCGGCGTCACCGTCCCAGCCCCACAGGTACGGGCTGCCACTGCTTGTGGTGTCCCCTCGCCGCCGTTGGGGCACAGCTTGTGTAAGTGCTGAGCTGTTATTTCTCAACCTGTGACTCCCCAGGGCTATGCAGCTGGGCCATGGCGGCTTGGTGGCACCCCACCACTTCAGTGTGGTGTCTTGCCTCGTGCCCCAAAATACTTGCCTGAAGAACAAAAATACCAAAATAATAGCAAAGCAGTGGGGAATGTCATTCCCCTCCTTTCTCAAGTTTCCCATTGTCAAGGCTGCTCGCCCTTCCCGCAAACCCTGTTTATTTTGGGGTGCTGCTTGCAGCATGGGCTGTGTGCTGCTTTGGGGGCGGATTTGCCGCACTGGAGGTGCCAGCGTATGGGTGCAGCTCCCCGGGGAGGCTGGTGCCCATGCTCTGAGCATCCCCATCCACCCCAGCTCAGCAGCACTCACCCCGCGTGGGGGCTGAGCCCACAGCAGATCCCTGCATTCCCATGGTCCTGGCACCGCTTATGGAGCACAAGATGCCAGGTAGGCTCCAGGGACGAACTCCCTGCGAGGAAAGCCAGAAATGTGGCTGAGGGGCATCTCACACCTTCAGGTTTGAGGGCTGCAGAGATGTGAGGCAAGAGCAGGCTTTTACAATCAGGACCAGCACAGGGGGGAGGGGTGTTCGCTGCTCCTCACCGTGCAGGAAATAAAGGGGTACCCAGAGAGGTGGGCAGCAGATTTAAACCACACAGAAGGAAGTACTTTTAAGGCAGCAAGGAATTAAATTGTGGTATTTCACTACTATAGGATATTGTGGTGGTTCAAAAAATGTGCAGGAGTGATGTGATGTGATGTGATGTGATGTGATGATGAGCGATGGATGTGATCTCCACCCCAGTGACGCCCAAACCTGCTGACAGCCAGAGGCAAGAGGAGATGGGCAGATCTCTCCCATTTACCCTCTCTCTTGGGCTGTCTCCCATGCTGCTGCTGCTGGCCCAGCTGTGGGCTGGTGCAAGCATGGTGATGGGTGTGCTCTGCACGGAGGAGAGGTGGGTGTGCAAGTGCTGGTGCTGTAAAACAGCCCTCACCTGAGCCTCCTGGCAGCATCCTAAATGGCGACTAAGTAGGCAATAAACTGGGCAGGCAGATACGAAACGGCTGGTTGGGATGTGGCTGCAGCATAGGTTGGGCATCACGGCAGCTGTGGCTTCTCAAAGTCCTCCCAGGGCTCTTGGTCCTTCAGCTGGTTGGATCCGGAGCCCTGTGGGGTAAAGCAGGTGCATTGACCTCTGCTCTGCCATTACAGGAGAGGCTCTGGGCTTGAACCGGCCCGTCATGGTGCCCTATAAACTCATCAGGGACAGTCCTGACGCTGTGGAGGTTACTGGGTTGCCGGACGATATCCCTTTCAGAAACCCCAATACCTACGACATCCATCGGCTGGAGAAGATCCTGAAGGCACGGGAGAGCATCCGGATGGTGATTATAAACCAGCTCCAGTAAGTTCCCGCAGCTCTGCGACTGGGGAATATTTCTATTCGTTAAGCATTGCCCTTGCTTCTCCAGTCGCGAGTGGGGTAAGTCACCATGGGGCTACCGGAGTGGGGCCACACCACCACGTACCCATGGAGGACCCGCTCCATGCCCAGCATCCGCTGTCCTGCACCGCAGGGATATGCTCGGCCACAGGTGGACACAGCAAAGCGTTAGCAGGGATGGTTCATCCCCTCTTTTTTGCACAGTTTGAGATGATGATGCTGGGAAGGACCATGGCGCAGGGGCAGATAACGGGACAGCTCAGAGCCCCAGCTGAGTTATTTCGGGTTGCTGTCCTCCAGGGAGCGGTGGGGAGGCTCCATGTCCCATCTGTGCGCAGGGGCAGTGTCAGAGGAGCAAGCTCGGGGTTGGGGTCGGGGTGTGGGCTGCGTCCCAGCACGGGCAGGTGCGCAGGGGAGAAACCACGGTGTCCGCCTGCTCTCACCCCCTTGTCTCTTACACAGGCCATTTGCCGAAATCTGCACTGAGGCCAAACAAACAGGTAAGCGGAAGGCTAAGAAATAACCATGGCTTTCCCTGCCCTGTGGCAGAGGGAATATACAGGCAAAATGGACGGGGGTTGTGGGGAGGTGTGTGAACCTTCCGCATCCCCAGGGGAGGCTGAGGAGAAGATCCTACCCAGAAAAAGTAGTCAGGCTCAGCATCTGTTCAGGAGCAAACCATCCTCTTAGATGACTGCACTTCTGTGAGCTGGGGAGAGACTGGGCTGTTGGAGTCAAACTTTCAGCGTATTCTGGAGGATTTGATTATCCCTTTCCCATTAGCGATTTACTCACCATGAGAAATTTATTCACTGGTTAAAGCCCTTAATTTGAGCCATCGTTTAGCAGCTGAACATCTAAGGAAACAAGGTTTCTGTGATCACTGCGAATGCAGTTCTCTCTCTGTCACACCCTCCCCAATAAATCTCAGCCAGTTTTAATCGAATGTGTCAGAATTAGCAGCCCCAGAGATAATTAGGATCCTATTAGTTTTATGAAAATAGATGGCTAGGTAGAAAAGGGAGATCTAGCAAGGAAGAGCATGCCCGCAACCTGATGTAAAAAGAGGTGCAAGAGAAGCTTTATATATGCAGATATATATGGGTATATCATATATGCAGATATATATATATATGGGCATATTGTCATCACAGCTGGCACCTTCACAGCCCCAAAGCATCCAGCACGGACAGAAGTCTGTGGGATATCAAGCTCTGTAAGTGCTGGAGTTGGGATTCACTAATTTGGGGGATTTTCTTTGCTGGTGCCTGAGGAAAGCTGGCAGCTCCATGCCAGGTTGTTGAGGCCAAGCCCATGTCACCAGTGGTGGCACAGCAGATCACCTTGGGGGGATGCTCAGCAGGAGGCGAGGTCGGAGCGGCGGGATGGATCCCCGCATTTAGGAACCACTCGCAGGGCTCGGACACCTCATGCCTTCCCTCTTTCCCTGCAGAGAAGGACAGCAGCGTTCCCAAACGGAAGCGGAAGAGGATCTCCGAAGGGAACTCGGTATCTTCCTCTTCCTCATCTTCCTCTTCCTCCTCTTCCAATATGGAGTCTACATCATCAACAAATCAGATCTCACTTGTGGTAAAGCCTTCCAAATATTAGGGGGGTTACTGCCTACCTATCTTTCTGCTTCAGGATGCTGCTCTCTGCTCTCCTCGAACCGTCACCACCTCCCTCCGCCTCACAAACACTATAAAGTGTGACATAAAATGGCACAAGCAGGTTTGGCAAAGGAGAGGATGCAGCTTTGGGGCTGCCTTTTTCTGCCAGGTTTCGGGGGTGGGGGGGGGTCAGCGGAGCAAAGCACCCGCTGCCCATCGGGGCTCTCCTGCATCAATCCTGCCGAGTGCTTCAGGGGGATGCTCAGCATTAGCGGGAGCCGCACATGAGACAGGCTCAAGCAAATCCCCCGACCCCACTGGGCTAAAACACAGGCGCTGGCGGCAGTGCCTCGGCCCCGTGGCACCTCTCGGCAGGACCCGGCGGTTCCCCCGTGGTCTGAGCTTCACCGGGCACGCTGCTCCGGCTCGGTCCTGGGAGCGATGCAGAGCTCCGGCGTGCAGTGAAACTACGAAAATAGGAAATGAAATCAGGGAGATGCATCCAACTGCTCTCCCTCAGGGCTTTGCTTCGGTTGTGGATGATACCAAATGCTTTTAAAAAATAATTAAAAAAAAAAAAAAGGCACAAGAGAAATATAAACTTAGAAGGTTTTTTTTGTCAGGTTTGCCAGTGGTGTTTTGGTTTGGGGTTGGTTCTTTTCTCTTATTTGGAAAGTGGGAGCAACAGCCCATGTCAGAACATGTCAGAGATTTGATGTGTGCATGGTTTTGTGTTGTGTCCTAACAGAGACTTTTGCCTTCTTTTTCTCTCCCTCTCTTTCAGCAATGGCCCATGAACATGTACATGTTAGACTATGGTGGTCTAAACGTCCAGATCCCAGGACCTATTAACTATTAGACCTCAATACCGAATAAGAACCTCAAATGAAAGAATAAATAAATAAATGTAATTTATGTAAAAAGTGTATATTCCAATATGTATCAATGCCTTTTAGTTTTTCCAATGATTTTTACACTATATTCCTGCCATCAAGGCCTTTTTAAATAAAAATAAAAAGTGTTGCCTTGCTCTTAAAAGTACTTATTTTATTACGTATATTATTGATAAACAGCATTTACAGGTAAGAGTAAGTGCAGGAGGGCACCCCCGGACAGACCTTGTCGTGCTTTGCTGCTCAGTAAAATCCTTAGTGTCACCAGTGCTTGAAACCAAGAGGTTTGACACGTTTTAATGCTTCATTTAATTTAGATCAAAGGTGTGAAAATTTGCATACAGAGCTGCAGGAGGAGCGGTACCAAACGGCAGCGGTGACAGACGAGGGAACCAGCCCTTAAGAGCACCAGAGACCTGCACCCACGAGTCCTGTTGGCTCTGGAGCGGAAGCGGGTTTGGATTAAGCGGGAAGGTTTCAGGCTCCCCAAGGAGCAAGATCCCCCCCTCAAGCCCTCTCATGTCTGGCATCCTGCCGCCTCAGACATGGAAAGGCACAGAAGCAATTTCAGTTGTATGTGTTTAACCAGCTTCTGAACCAGGAAAAGATTTTCATTTGGCAAAGTTTGTCACTATTTATGATTTTCTAAGAGGCTTTGACGCCTTATGGGGGGGAAGCTCCCACAGTAAGTACAGGCTGATCCCACTGATGCTCCACAGGTTCCATAAAACAGGACCAAGAGCTGCAAGTGGCATTGCTGAGAGCATCCAGGGGAGCTCCTGGGCATCTCCGCGTGCCCTGAGCCGCTTCGCTCCATGTAAGAAGCAATCTGGGAAATTGAGGGCTATTATTTGAAATTCCTGCAATTTTACTTCCATTCCACTCCTGGAGTTTGGCAGCAGAAGCTAATGGCGCCGACCACTATTACTAACCACTGCACATATTTCACTTGTGTTTTGTGTCTGCTGAGAGCTGTGCACGGGCGAGACACAGCAGGAGCTAATGCAGGCATGAGGGTGGCGTCAGAAGAAACATCCCAGCTTGTGTGTAGGTAAATGCAGCCCAGCAGGAACCACCAGTGAAGCGAGTTGCCCCGGGGCTTATAGCTTTGGTGTGGTCCCAAGCAGCAACACGCGGCGTCACTGTGGGGTGACCATTGCTGGGCGTCCATCCAGGCTGCAGGACGGGTCCCAGCCTTTTCATGGAGCAAACCTGCCCCGAAAGCGGCAGCTGTGGTCTGCTGGAGAGTGGACGGTAGCGGACACAGGATCAGTCACTCGTGACAGCTTTTCTGAGTGCAATGCACTGCTTTATTTGTTTTACGGGTTTTTGGTCTGCTTGAGTCCCTGTCTTTTCAGGCCACGGGAGAGTTTTGATGGTGGGTAGAAGTGTTTCAAGGCAGCTGCAGTTTTATTTCCTGGCTCTGGACTTGAATTTGCTGTGGAGTTAGATGCAAATGATCACATGAGATAATAAAAGCCCAAACAAATGCAGAGGACAGCACAAAGGCAGCAGCAGAAAGAAGGGCAAAGATCTGTATCAGTGACCCCAATTAGAAATACAGTTTGACATCTGAGCGGTTGGCATCAAAATCTGAAGTCTTTCATGTTTCTGCCTGATGCTCAAACCTGTGGCATCTCCAATTAGGAAACAAAGAAATATGATTCAGAGGTAAAAATACGATTTTGTCTTCCCAAATGTCTGAAAGGCCCTTATTCACAGATCAAACCCCACCGAGTAGGTGACTGCTAAGAGGGCACACTGATTATATTTTGACTTTTCTTTTTTTTTTGCCATTAAAAAATTAAAGGTCTGATGCCATAGCACTGAAGGCAGTGGCGCGGTTTGGTAATGAGTGGAGATGTTTGAGGCTGCCCCAGGTCTGCTGCCGTCCCGGCGTCCCACAAACAGACCGGCGGTGGGGGGGAGGCTGCTCCCAGGGCATGGGTCTGGAGCACTGCACCCTGCACGGGCCCTAATTACTGCTGCTGAAAGGCAGGGGTGAGTGCAGGCAGTGGAGTTAAATTAGGGCATGGGAGCTATGCTGGGGACTAATGATTTAGTTCAGAAAGCCGAACGCAAGCGTAAAGGCTGTAAATGGGAAGGGGGTGTGTGTGGAAGCCGAGCAAGGAGGCAGCGTAGGACTGTTTCCCCACTCTGCCTCTTCCCTCTGCCCCTGCCAGCATCCCCGGCTCGGAGCCTGGTTAGCAAGATGGGGCAGGGGAAGGCTGGCTGTGCCGCTATAGCACGGGCTGAGCCCAAGCTCCAGGCTCAGGTTTTCTTTCCTAAGTTTCTTGATCCATTAACTGGAGCTCTGCGTGCCTCCAACCCCGCTCACCGGAGCGCAGCTCCTGCCCTGCCCTGTCTGCTCGGTTGGGTAGCTCCACGACTGCCTGGCACCTCCAGCATCCCCAGGTTGGGTTTTGAGGCTGCTGGGTTCTGGTAACAGATATATTTTGGGGAGTGAATAGCAGTAATTCCCGCTGGAATTTCGGGGAGTTTCAGGGCCACAGCATCCACTTTTCATTTCCCGTGGCTGGGGTGGGAAGCTCCTGCCCTCAGTGCATGGGTTTGCTTGTGACCCAGGAGCACTGACCCTTCCCACTTCAGAAAAATGACAGATATTGCTTTATTACTGTTTTCCCTCAGCTGTAATTCTCACAGCTTCCCTAATCTTGATCCTGCAGTTGCAGGGTATTTTTATACCCAGTTTTTGTGTATAACGTGATTATCTGCTGAATGGAATCTGCTCCATTACAATTAGACAAGTGAAGATGCAGATCTTAACACTTGAGCCACGTTTCTCATTTATTACTTTTCAAAGACTTTGGTGGGTTGGTTTTTTTTTTTTGTTTATGTGTTTACAAATCCAATAACAATCCTCATTAAGAGTTGCAAAACATGAAGCCATTTTGATCCCAGGCAGATGGCAGCTAAATGAAGTTTAATTAAAGAATGAGAGCTTTGATTCAAATCATTTTTAAAAAACATAGTGCACCGAGATGCTAGAGAACAGCATAAACAGCATCTGTGATTTTTATTCAGAAGCCCGAATGCATTTGCGAGGAAACACTTTGCAAACCCTTTTGGAGCAACCAGGGGTTGTGGGCTGCAGCTCGATGGGCCGGCACAGCCGGCTGGGTGCCTGCAGAAACCTCCCTCCCCTGACGCCACGGCAAGGCCAGGAAACTAATAATGCAGCCAAGCGCAAGGTCTCGCTTCCTTCTTTGGGTGGTTTTTTTTATTTTGACTTTTGAAGAGTTCAGCTGATGGCAAAATAAGACTTGATTTGAGAGACAATCAAGTTTCAGGCTATTTTCCAGCAGTCGTTACACCCACCCCCAGTCCTCCCCCCCACAGTAACTAGCCCCTTCCAGCAGCGCGCGAAGCAGTATGGGTAGCATATACCTTACGTGTAGTCCTTTGTAGCCTATACAGCTTAAAGCATGTTGCTTATCAAAGGCTAAAGCTAATGAAATGGAGGCTGAGGTGGCATGGGAGGCTCTGTCCCGGTGGTGCCAAGGCTTGACTGCCCCAGGAACCCCCCCAGGCGGCTCCAGCTGGGGCTCAGAATCATAGAACCATTTAGGTTGGAAAAGACCTTCAATATCATCGAGACCAACCATCAACCATGCCCACTAAACCATGTCCTGAAGTACCCTGTCTACTCGCTTTTTGAACACCTCCAGAGATGGTGACTCAACCACTTCCCTGGGCAGCCTATTCCAATGTCTGACAACCCTCTCAGTAAAGACATTTTTCCTAAT
>JANHGO010000002.1:42517159-42531415 GCA_024606505.1 Aquila spilogaster | reverse complement strand
CATACTGAACCCAAAACATAACACTATACCAGCTACTAGAAAGAAAATTAACTCTATCCCAGCCAAAACCAGGACAGGCACCATGCAAACTGGCTAAAGAATGGGTATCCTAAAAATACAAGGCACTATGACTTTATACTTTGGAAAGACTCTTCCAAATGTTATTAGCAGAGTAGTCCAATGATAACCTAACCCAACTCCTGATCCAAATGCGATTCTGAGATACTGAGGCTGTGGCCTCACATGCAGCAGCAAGGTAGCTTAGGATATGCTGTCCTCTCTGTTGAGCCAGGATGGCTGTTTGTGAGGCTGTGCAGTAAATCAAACTGGGAGCCAGTCCAGTGGAGTGCTTCTCCTCCTGTTCCCTGGCAAGCTCCCCAACTTGATTCACTGTGTGCCTATGGATCAGAAACGACCTTCCAGGGATGGGAGCAATTCTGCATGGGGGAGGAAGCCTGAGCTGGCACTTCTCTGATGTGCTTGTGCATCCACAGCCTTCAAATGATCGCTAGAATTTCCTTGGTCTATTTTCTGGAAAAGGTACCTCTGCAAAATAGTGTCACGACCCAGGCTGGCCAGACCAGGGAGTCCCGTTGAATTCGGAATTCCCTTGGGCTAAATTAAGGTGAAATGACACCAAACGATCAAGTAAACATTTTATTCGTGGCAGAAGCAAACTGAACTTGGGAGGCATAACAATAGGTGGCGGGGTTTCTCACAACAGGAATTGGCATGAAACTAGCTCAGTGACCTGTGTAACCTGTGGTAACCATGCACATCAATTCAGGGGATAAGGAGATCCCTCCCGTTGGGTCTTGAGGTTCAGGGTCGACCCCCTTGCTTTCTAGACTCCTTCTCAGAGAAGAGCCTAAGGGTGGCTAGATCCACTCTTAGTCCCAGACTTGGTCAGCAGTTTTATGTCTTAAAGGGATGAGGTGTAGGGATTATAGAAAAGGAAAGAGAAAGAGAGAAAAAGACAGAGAGAGAAAAAAGAAAAGAGAGAGATTTCACCCGTGTCTGGGTCCAGTGTTGGTCTAAAGGTCCAGTTCCTGTGGCTGTGTGCATGTGAGGCTTCAGTTTGTGTCCTTTTATCATCCTTGCCCCTCCTTTGGGTGGGCACTCGAACTCATTAGGCTAATTAAGTGTCATGCGTGGTTTGTGCTTTCAGAACCTTTGGGAAATGGGTCGGTAGGCTTGGGGGTCATTTGGGGGGTAACTTCTTCCCTGCGGACATGACCATTGTTTGATCTTTGGCCATGCACTGTGAGCTGCCTTGTTAGCACATCAGAACAGGTTGCTGCCCACCCTTGGGCATGCCCTCCCTGTCCTGTTGCTGATGGGTGCTGATCGGCTTCTTTTCAGCTGGGGTTCCTTGCTATGCAGGGTTTGTTGTTATGCAGATTTTGTTGTTATGCAGAACTTGCCCCACCACAATGTTTCAGACGTTCACTCTTTCAGTCTCTCACAAATGGAAAATAAGTTTACTCTTGTTTTTACAGTATGATTTTTCACCTAGAATGGAGTAGGTACATATGTTAGTGCCACTGCTAGTTTGGGAGGTGTTGAACTGATGCAGAACATCTGTGTAGTTATGTTCTATTTAATCTTTAATATTGGATTGTTAAGATATAATTTTGAAAAGTCTAAAAGCTATCATGTTTAAAATCACTGTCAGCATCCTAACCACGGACGAGTTCCAAAGGTGAGCTTGAGAACTGTATTAGGTACCAAAAAATCATAGCTCAATGAAGATTGATTTATCTATGTCACATCATAATCTCCCTTTTCCCTCTGATATTCCACAAGCAGTAAGTAAGATGCCTCTCTTCCTCTGGAAGAGAACCCCACCATCCTCTGTCTCCCCGTCCCCAGCTGACCCTCTCTTAGGTCACTGAGGCAACCAACATCATTCAACAGTTGTTATTCCTTTATATTCACTCTTGAAGTTTTGTTCCTTTTCCAGACCTGGACCTCTTTGCCTACTCCTCAGTGTAGCCGGTGCCGGTGTTCAGACCTCTCATTACCTGCATCCTCAAACAGCTGCTGACTCTGCCACTGCTAGTTTGTCTGTAACGCAATTTTAAAGCTGTTTAAACCTTGCCGGCCTGTGTCTGGAGAGCCAGAAGGCTGCTGGATGGCTGTTGTGAGCTTGCAGTGTTGCTAGCCTTGCGTGCCTTGCCCCCCCCCGCCCCAATTTGTGCCATTTTTTTCCAATGTAAGCATGTATTATTGTTGTCCCAAAAGTGGGGTTGTTTACCCGGTGTGTGAATCACCAATATACACACAGAGCAGAGGTATTTTATTCCAATTCATGTTTGTGCAAAGATGGGGGCTAGGTGGTAATCCTCAAAGCTAGCACACCTCATGCCTAAACGGGCAAGCAATTTATACAGTTTAGTTTTACATATTTAGTTTCCAGTGTTCTTCCCCAAAACTATTATCGTAGTTGCTTATCTACCACAGTTTCTATTGGGTTAAAGTTTTCCCCACTTCGAATTAAAGGCACAGTGTTCTTTTATTCTACAGCGCATGCTCAAGGAGGGTGGGGAGGTAAGTCTTTTTGGTCTTGAATTGAGTCGGTGATCGTGATCTCCCCCTGCCACCTTTACCTTTCCTCCAGTTATCGAAGATCTTTGCTGACTTCATGCCTATTAGCAATTATTCGACTTTGGGCACCTCCTGCAGTAGGATGTTCCCTTCTTATCAGTCTTTTAGTTCTTCGGGGACACAGTTGTTAGCGAGGCATGCATTGTTTATACAAAGGGCATCCTGGTTCACAAGACCTTTGTGGCCTTTTTAAGGTGGCTTAAGTACATCATTATCACATGCAATGGTTATTTGTGCTGCCCTGACTTGTCTGCACATCTAATAGGATACAAGTCACCTTTGAAAACTTGAGCCATGTCCTGTGTCCAGGTTCTGCAGGAGCAGCAAGCTGTCTCATCGAACTGTTGTGAAATGTCTCATTTATCTGAGCTATCTTGACTTTTGAGGTGATTTTTCTCAAGACTTGTGCATGGAGTTGTAACAGCTAAATCTACCAGTTCTCTTCTCCTCCAGGCATGTCAAATTTTTGCTTTAGATACGCATAAATAAAACAGGTTGCACCACTCCAATAGAAAAATGTGCTCTTAACAGCTGCTGAAACTTCATTCTCAATATATTCATTGTTGTATAGACAGTTCTGCCAGCAGAAGCAAAACAAGTCCTGATTATTACTTATGTCTTAAATAAGTTTAAAGTCTCCTGAATGACATACAGAGAATAGGCTTAAATCTCTTTTTTGTGTCACTGCTGAAATTAAGTTTTTAATTTTAGCACCTTAATTGGGACTACTTAGCTTTGGAGTTAACCCTACAACTGAAGAATATGCAAATAAAAATGTCATGTTCTGTTTATTGATACTGTTTTCTCTGAGGCCATGATTTTGGGGCAGGGTGGTGGTGGTTTGTTTTGAGCTAGGCCATGATAATTACAGGGAGGATTGTTCTAACACTTGTGTCGTAACTATGATTTGCCATTTCTTTTCTGTACGTTAATGCCAGTGGTTTTTGCTGTGTTTATCTAGACTGCTGGAGTTGCAAACATGCTTAGAAAGAAAAATCAATGTAAATTCAGCTAATCAGTTAATATGCATCTTTCTAGGCACAAAGGGTTTGTGGTCTAGTCATGGCACAACGTTTTAACTTTTGAATGTTTAGCTCCAGCTTTGGATGAAACAGCAGTAAGCATGAAAGAATAGAAGAGTGAGCACTTCCTCCTGTTAATTTACCTGTATATTTGCTTGCTTGTGTGTGGTGGGGTGTGTTCTGGGGTTTTGAGTTTTGTTTTTTGTTTTCTTTGCTTGCGTAAGAGAGATTTTAGTTTTCTTGCACTGCTGTGTGTATCTGAACAGGGTTTTTTTTTATTATTTCATCTTATAGGAGGAAAATGGCCCAAGCTACTGCACCAGCAGCATCCATCCATGATGAAGACTCCTCTGAAAGCAGAATGGTGGTTACATTCCTCATGTCAGCACTTGAGTCAATGGTTAGTAGAGAAGCAGCTGTCTCATAACTGTCTTGGCATGTGCAGGATTACACCAATATATTGCCTCCTGCTGGGGAGCAGGAAAGGTGTAATGTTATATCTTTACCTTATTGCGTGCTGTTCAGCCAGCTGTAACTGTTATCTCCTTGCTTGTGGAAAGTCATGCTAAGGGTCTTCTTAACAGTCATCTTGTTTCTTGTGGTGTGGTTGTTTCAAAAATTATTTTGTCAAATAAATAAATGGGAAATATTTCTTGATTGCTCAGGTAGAGCGTGGTTGAAAGGCAAGAGTATGTTCTAGTCTTTGTTATCTGTAATATAGAGTGAATAAATGGTCTTGAGGTTAATGCCTTGTCCTCTGCTGCTGTACCAATTCAACAAAAATTGTTCAGAAAATACTGGTTGGTTTTTTTTTTTAAGTTGGCATATCACCTGTTTTGTAGAAGTTATTTTATCATCGCGTGGTGGGGTTTAAGGTTGGCCAGGGCTGTGAGTGGAAATGTCTGTCCTGTTTCCTTGAAGTTGAGGCACTGTCAAAGATTTGGTTCTTTAAAATTGTTGTCTTAAATGATAAGCAAGAACAAAAATTTTCTTTTGAGCAATGAAACTTTGAATGGGATGGTTATAAGATAATGGATTGCAAGCCTCTTTTCCCAATGGGTATATTCGATTCCTAAAAGCTTTGTGTCACTTTTTCCTCTCATGCTGCAGCAGTTGGTGTCTTTATAGGTTGCAGCAAACTTTGATCTGAGTTCCTAGGAGAAATTGACTTTGTGATCACTTCTTGATGGTCTCACTAATTTTCTTAGGATCTTTGCTTTCTCCTTGCGCCGCAGGCTTCCTGCCTTACTTCTTTGCCAGAAATTTCTCCTAGCAGAACACATGTAGGTGTTCACAGGGAAGGTGCAATCCTTCTGCTCAGGAGGAATTCACCTGAGCCTGAGCACAGCAGGCAGGACAAGGCAGACTGCAGGCAGCCTTCCTGCTTGCAACCACACCTTTCTGAACGAACATGATGAGTGATAAGTGTGCTGTGAATGAACAAAACTCCTGTACATTCTGTTGAAAGTTGGAGTAAGACACTCAATATGATTATCTAACAGGGAAGTGATAATTTCACATGGATTGATGTCATAAATCATTTTAATTAAAAACAGTGCAATCTCTGAGTCTAGACAAGGCCTTAATTTCACTAATGCATCAACAATGCTTTTAAGATTCCTGATGAAAAGCACTCCAGATGTATAAATTGTGCTTTGCTAATGGCTGATGTTATGTTACTCGCAGTGCCTTCTGAAGGGTGGATGCTGGCAGCAGGAGTAATAACTGTTTTACATGATACCACATACATTTCTATTAACTGTACTCTTAACTATGGTAATAAAAACTTTTTGTTTTTCTTTTTGTAGTGTAAAGAACTTGCCAAGTCCAAGGCAGAAGTTGCCTGTGTTGCTGTATATGAAACAGATGTGTTTGTAGTTGGAACTGAGAGAGGAAGAGCCTTTGTCAATTCTAGGAAAGATTTTCAGAAGGATTTTGTTAAATACTGTAAGTTTCAATGTTGTGTTTTTGTATTTCACAAGCTGCTTAATGTCTATTGCATAATACTAAGAACTTTGGGGAGCAAAGTTCTGTATATCATGGCTACGTGCTATAATTATGCTGGCTATGGCAAAACCATCTGTTTAAGAACGTAAAAATGATCAATAACAGTGGTCTTGTTTGGAGTGTTATTTCAACTGTGGCTGGAAGTGTTAATTTTTTCTTAGATAATGTGACAAACTAGTACAATAAGAAGTATTAGACTGTCCACCCTCACAACACATTCTGCATTTCCACGTGTATGTTAATTTTTCTTTGTATCCTTTCCTCCAAGTCTTTTTTCCACTCATGAAGGCTGGGCAGGACATTGACCAGGTAGTGGACTACTTCTGTCAGCTCCGATGGTCCTGGTTCTTCAGATCGCTCTATGCCTTATTGAAGCAGATACACATTTTTGACAAGATACTATTTTTTATGTAGCTTTATTTATATCACTATTATTTAGTAAACAGAAATATATACCTATAACATAATGACTTAAAATTACATCTGCATTACTTTTGTACTCCTTTAAGTACATCTAGGGTGTGATTTTGTCTAATTTCATTTTTTTTAGTAAAACAGTGGAATTTTTGTGTTCATAAAACACAGTCCATTGGTACAGGACAGTATTTTTAGGAGCTGGGTTTGAAAGATTCAGTGGCTCTTTGAGGGAGCATTGATATGCTCATTTAGGAAAGTGTTGTCGATGGATACTGCTTTATCAAGAAAGAAATGTATGTTTACCTGCCTAGGGAAAGGGAGAGATGCAGGTCAAGAGCAGACTGTAAGAGAAGAATCAGTCGGGAGGCAGCAGGGGGTGGGGGTTGGGGGGAGTTCAAAAGCAACAGCTGTAAAAGGTTCTGGCTTGACTAATTAAATGCTGCTTGGAAAGCAACTGTGTTTAATCTGTAACAGAAACATTTGCTCCTAAAAATGCTTTTGCTGCTAGCTAAAATTCTCCTGGAGGTTCTGTCTTGAGGTCATTAGTTCGTGGTGGGGCTCTGGATTTTTTCCACTGTCCTACTTGCTTGGACAGTGACTCTCCCTGCGCGTAAGTATATTTACTCTAAGGAAAGTCAAGACAATGTTGCATTGTAAGAGATAACTGATATCAAAATGCAGAATTATGACCTCACTGAGGAATCAACTATAGGATGAATCAATTCCTTTTTCATTTTTTTACAGGGGCAGTCTTCTGATACTGGTATTTATGGAAACTCTTAGCTGAATAATGGAGGAGAGTTCAGTTTTTCACCTGATTTCTTTTTTTTCTTGTTGTTGTTCCTCAAAGGGCTTCCCAGAGGTCCTAGATACTTTTTTTTATTGCCAGTACAGTGGTATCATGGGCCTTGATGTACAGGAGACTTTGTATCCTGGGCACATCTATTGGTAGGGAGTCTGAAATAACTGGGATTTGGTGTTTGATCTCCCTGGCTAGATCTGTATTTCTGGTTCTGTACCATGGGAAGCACTGGCTTCTCATCCGTGCTTGTGTTCGACTGTATCAGGTGTGGTTTCTATAGCTACGTGCATGTGTTGAAATCTTACATTAGTTGTGATAATTCTGATCCTTTGCTTTATTCCAGTTACAAGATGCTCGTTCTTGGGCAGTGTTTTGTACTGTCAGGCCAACGAGATTAAATAATATCCACTTTGAAAATAGTGTTTTCATTATGCTTCTTGCAGAACATTGTGGTTTAGATCTGTGTGAATAAAGCCAACTAACCTCAGTCATTGCTTTCATGGTTTCACTAAGTGCAAGTTCCCCGTACTTTCTGGAGTTTTGATGCTGGAGGTAGTTTTCTTGTGTTGCTGGAAAGATGTTGCAAATTCCAGAAAACTTGACTTCAGAACACCAATTATTAGGAATAATAGCATTACGTATTCCTGGCGATGCTGATTCCATCACTGCCTTTGACAACTTTGAAGTCTTGATGAAGTTTATAGTGTAATATCTTTTGATCTAAAACTTATAACTGTGGATGCCACAGTTCCTTTCCACTTGCACCTTGTTTCTTCAGTTAAATATGAAAGCTAGCAATAGGCAATGTTAGCTGCAATTTTAGTAGGTGTTTTGCAAAAGTCCAGGAAGGCCACAGTTCTGTGCATTTTTAGTAAGTTAGAGTTGGGCCCTTTTTGTTCTTTTATGATTAATAAAGGCTTCCAGGAGATTCTTACATTGCTGTTAGAATTAAATCTTTAAAAATTCAGCTGTGATGTCAGTCCCTGGAACACATGGTGCTGACAGTATTGAGAATTAGCTCTCCACTTGTATAGGTCTCTTCCTTTTTCTTTAAGTATGGAAACAGAAGTGTAGTTACTAAGCATTCCTCTCATTATGTCTGACTCTGTTGTGACAAGCCAGCATGTGTCTCCCATCTTTACCTCCACTTTTCCCACAGCTCCTTTGTATAGTTTGAGTAAATAAGAAGAGTTTTCAGAATTTGGAGGCCTCAGGCTTCAAACCCACTGCTTACTTTTAGTAACGAGTATAATTTAGTGGGCTAAATTGATGAAGTGTATATATGAGGTTTATGAAGGAAGTAGCATGTACACTTTCTAGCAGTATAGGACTGATAAAAATAACAGCGGTTAAGTGAAAGCAGCATTGGAGTTTGGTTTCCTGTGGCTTTCATTCATAACAACTTTCACCCACGTGGGTTCCCTAAAGCCTAGCTGCAGGGGAAGGAGGAGTCCTGTGCATACCTCATGTACCTTGTTACCTTAAGAAAATGCATTAGAAACAAATTATAGCAATGCTTTTTTTAACATTAGTATGGGTTGTGTAGTGAGTGTTGAAGAACCAGTCAACAGGCATTAATTATTTAAAGTTGGGTCAGATAATATATTCTTCTGAACTGTTCTTAATTAAGATGGCTAAGCCCTATGTTACAGTGAAATGGTATGTTTCAATCAAGTAGAACTGCATGTGCTTGTACACATAACATGTAACTTCGGTAACCTGTGGTGTCAGTTATTCTAAGCCTTTGTAAGTTTGTATTGTACATAGAAAGAGTATATTCTTTGAGTACTTGCTCATATTCAGAATGTGGACAAGCATGGATACTTGTGTACTGTAAGCAGTCAAGATCATACACGTCTTGCCCTACCAGTACCTCTTTGTTTTAGTTGCTGTTCCCTGCTGAAGTGTATTGTGTGGTCCTCAGTTCCTCTTGGATGGCCTCAGCAAGATGAAGTGCCTCCTTGCTCTCTGGATTGCTGTGGAGTTCTGGGTTATCAGCCATCCTGAATGGGAGACTTATTCCTGGGGTGCTTCAAGAATGCTGTTCCCTTCATGTATTCATCTTTGTCATCTTGGCAGTTTCCCCTGAAGTTTGGTCGAGGTTTGGTATCAACTCTGTGGAATTCATTCTCATTTGAATGGAGCTGCATATGGTTTATAAAATAAAAAAAACAGAAGAGGTCTCATCATCCGCAGGCTGTATTTGCCTGTCAGAAGTGACCTTTCAGAAGAGCTTCGTGACTCAAACACCTTTTTGGTCATCTGCTCAGGACTTTGAAAGAGATTTACCCAGCACTGTGTGTTCCATCCTATCTGCCAAGGAGCTGATTGTTCTCCAAGAATCTTGGTTGCCTCTGCTAGCATTTCCACTGGTACCGGCTGTTGCACCATCGGTATGTAGGTCGCACGGAAGCGTAATCCTGCTAGTTCTGTAGCTTTCTGTCAGCTCTCCCAGTCATGCTGCTTTTTTTCCTCCTTTGGTGCCAGGGCTCTGGGCTCGCTTGCCTGAGGTGGGGCCATCTTGCATCTGTAGATGGTTCATCTTGGATGATGTGTCCTTTATTTTTAGGAGCCTTTGTTTTCCTCCTGGTGGCCTCAGGTTTCCACACTGATTTTAACAGTGCATCTGGTATGGGCCAGAGTTTGGCTTCAAGTACTGCTAGAGACTTTTGCCCAGCATCTTTCACTCTTCTTACCTGTACCTCCATGTCCATCCAGCCACAGGTTGCAAGAACTCCTTGTAGCTTCAAGAATGCTCAGAATCCCAGTGGTTTTAATGGGCACAGCTGTTCCTCCTGCTCATGATGAATGAATGGCACACAATGCTCCAAAGACCTTTTGGGAAAGATTGCTCAGCTTTGGCTTCTCAGTATCTTGGGTATGTGGATTACCGTTCCCTTTTGGATATCCTCCATTATCTGCAGGCAAGTAAAATGACTCTTCCCATAAACTAGGCTACTGCAGGCCTGCTTGAAGATCTGTGGCTAGGCTTCTGTCTCATTGAATCCTGGCCTTTGAGCAAATAGAAGTATCAGGTTTTCTGGGGAATTCTTCTTCTGACATTGTGCTCCCTTATCTCTTTGACTCTGTAACTAATGTAATGCTTCAGCAGTTTAGAGGGGGGCAGAAAAAGCAAACAAAAACAGAAACCTGAAAGGCTAGATCTTACTGGTTTAAAAAACAAACTCAAAACTGGCAAGTCTAACTGGATTGGCAATTGTTGGACTGCTTTGGCATACTGTAATTTCCATCTGAATACCTGAAATTGGCATTTCTGGGCTTGTAGTAGCTTGTCCCTATAGTCTAGAGAGAATTAAGCATCTCTGGCTGAAGTTATACCGTGTCTAGATTCTTGCTGTGGTAGATGCAGGCTTCCTACTCCATAGCTGTAATTGTAGGTATGCAGTGACTCTCCTCATTTCAGGTTTTGGCTTCCACAGAAGCTGCTGTTCACTGTGCAGGATGTCTGCGGGGAATGAGCTTTTTAGCTTAATCTCTAACAAAGTTTCAAACGCACAAAAAGACTGTAGAGCGATCCTTTGGTCTTCAAGGATGTGCAAATGGGATTCTGAGTAGTCAGTCTGTGCATCACAACTACACTGGAGAGTGTCATTCTACTTCATCCCTAGCTGTTCATACCCATAGTCTGGAGGATGCCTGTGTGGGATTAAAGCAAGTCTGTTACTGCCTAGACCTTGTTTTCTAGGCAGCATCTTCCCAGCTATGGCAAGGAGGTATAACTCACTTCTGTCTTTGCTTTCTGTGTTCCCTTCAGTGTCAGAATTTTGATCTGTTTCTAGGGATTCTCCTCATGAAATCTTACTCTTGCTGTTCTCTGAATGACAGAAATAGTTTCTCCTTACGTTAAATGTTAATGTTTGAACTATGACTGCACAGGACAAACCTACTCACATGTTCTAAGAGGCTGTTTTGCATCTCTAGCTGTGATACTGCAGCACAGCAAAAGTGCTGTCGGTGAACATAGTGCGCTCCACCTGGGATTGGGGCTGTTCGATGGTATCACATACACCGTACTGAGATCCTGGGCACCTGGAAGGCAACCTGAACACCCTGGATACGCTTTGATCAGAAGTGATGGCTTTGCTCACTTCAAGAGATCTCATGAGCAGTGAATACGAGCTCTATGGTTGCTGTCTGCATGAGGACTTTCCTACAGAGGAATTCGGGGCAGTGGCTGGAGTCATCTCCTATGGAAAAGTGCATATGGACACTACAGCCCTGAAGTCCAACTGTTTGAAGGCAGCAGCTTCCTTTGCCTGTCATTATCTGTCTTACGCTGTTTCTTACTGACAAGAGGTACATGCACTCCAAATTGCCTAACAGGTTTTTTCAAACTAGAAATATTTTGTGAAATAAAATAGTCAATACTTCTTTTGCAATTGAGGTTTAAAAAATGTTAGTATTCTCCATTGCACCACCAGAGGTGCAATTAGTTCTAATATTGGCCATAATTAAAGCAATGCTAGCAACAAGGCCTAAAAAGCTAGAGGAAAATTTCTGAAAGTCTCCTTGGCATTTAAATAGCTCATAAATCAGTATTTTTGTCTTGAACTGTGTTCCCATTGTAGGTGACAATATCCAAAAAGCATGGTGTAAAAATACATTACTTCAATATTTTTTAACCAAAGCTCAGTAAAGCGGATAGCATATTGGTGTAAATATAAATTTTAACATGCTGAAGCTCTGACTGGCATGTCTTGCTGCTTTCTTTCATTTTTCTAATGGATGAAGCTATTTATGTGTTTGGTCCCGTCTGTGTATTGTCTATGCACTTTTACTATAAGCAGTGCTGAACAGACTGATATTGCAGGCCTGAGAGCATCATGCACAGATCTTGTGTTTAGAAGATGATAGGTGGGAGTCAAGCTATAGTAGTGTGAATATTTTTATTAACTCAGTAGCTCTGGGTTAATTTTAGACTTGTGCTTAAAAATGTCTTTGACTAAATCTGCTGAGATAGCCCCTGACACTGCAGCTTGCTAGTTAGTGTGTGTACTGTACTGCTAGTGTGGATGTAGTCCTTTTATGGTACTTTATCTGGATGCTCTGGTAATGATGTAAGTAAAGTATTAATACAGTTGGTTTGCTTCTTCCTTACTATTGTGATTACCTCTGATTATATTCTGTATATCTTGCTTGTCATGCCTGTAGTAATTCAGAAGCAATATCTAAATGGGGTGTTTAGCTTTTCAGCTCTAAAGTGGAATGTCTCAGGCTTGAAATTGAGTACAGATTGAATCCCCTGACCTGTATGGAAGCAGCCTAATACCTTTTCAGTATTACTCTAATAACAGAGGTTATTAGTGGGTCTAACTGCTATTGATCGTGTTTGTTTGTCCTTGTTATAATATCTAAAGGACAATCTTCATCATCATCATCTTTGTCTCTGATTATATGCTGCGGTATTACAGTGAAAATACCATTCTGTAACTAGCTGACACCTTTTTATGTTGTTCAGAGGCTAATCCCTTGACACTAATGCAGCTAGTTTAAAAATACCAGTTCTTTTTGATGATGATGTGCAAGTGTGGAAAACTGGTTTCCCACAGTCATTTTCTTTGGCCTTAAACTGTTCTGTGGCCAGCTGAGATTTCTGTGGCTTTTGCTGCTCCTGAAACTACAAAATATTTTGGAAGAGAAAGGAGTCATTAAATTGTAGACATAAATAGTAAATGAAAGAAAAATAATAAGAGCCAGGTGGAGGATTAATCCTGACAAAACGCTCATGGAGTTGTGTGTATGCCATCACTAATCTGTTACCTATTTTAAGTGCAAATGGGGGGCTGTATCTGTGATTCTTGCTTTAGCTTTGGTCTTCCAGCGCACTTCAAAATGGGTACACTTTACAGAATGTGTAGCAGGAAAAAAGGATGTTGGAATAGTTGCTTTTTAAAGGTGTGACTGTCAGGATGCTTTCCTATTGCCAAGCCAGAGCTGTTTTACACTTCTGTAACTCTCTACCTCTTTTTTCATGCCAGATTTCCTTCCAGCTATTTGGGAGTGGCCTCTTTAAAACAACCTTTGCTGAATGCTTATTCTGTTTGCGTATCTCCTGAAACAGGCTCTTCCCAGTCACTTTTAATAGGAACTTACTCAGCTGTGGCTCTCAGTTGTGTTCATGAGTTTTCAACTCCCTTTTTGCAGCAGATGACTTGGAATTACTTGCACTTCTCCAAATTGCAAGACCAGAAGAGATAGATGGCTGCTCCTGGCAACACTGACTGTAGCCCATCACTATTTCCCAGCCTAATTGTGCTGGCAAACATGATGTATATACTCCTACGGTGTCTGCCACTTGGGAGTTAAGACCTTGCATCTCTGCTAGTGGAAGGGATCACGTGAGCGTTCCCTTGTCCATTTTACATTACGTGAGCCAGGTTGCATCATGCCTGCTCAGTGATGTGTTAATGCTAACCTGGCTGGCTCTGCCTGGGGTTAATTAGGGAACAGTTTCATAATCCTTTTTGCTTGGGAGAGTTGTGGGCATGGTAACTGCTGGCTTCCTCTTGTGTGTCTGCAGCTGTATGTGCAAGATGGTCTTTTGCATTTGTGCCCAGACCTCTGTGTGACTGTAAAAACTTAGCACTGTGAGTTAGTTCTGGGGGTCCCCATCTCCCTAGGATGCTACAAAGATGTCTGGAGTGCCCTGATTGCTAAAACTTATGGGACATCTTTATTTAATAAAAAGCATGAAGCTTCAGATGTTCCTGCTGGAAAGCTAGGACACTTTGCTATATACATTGTGACTGCCTCCAGCACTCTGGGCTTCTGCTTTCCCAGTCTCTTAAAGTATTTACATTGTACTCTTTATTGGAAGCATTAGTTCATATTTTGCATCTGTTTCTGCCCCACCCCTAGCTTTTGGGGGAGTTTTTCTGTTGCGGTTGTAAGTGCTTGATAAATTAACTGAACTGTGTTCATTCTTGGAGTCCCCAAGAGCTTTTTTGATTTAAGATTTAAGTTTCAAATCACTTTCTATTTTGTATTTGCAGAATGTAGCTATGAGTTAAAGCATCTACCCTTAAAGACTTGATCAGTATATTCCTAATAAATCACATGCTTAGGAATTAGTTTAAAGATAACATTTCTAGCACTCATCACACAGTTGCAAGTAATAAAAATAAAATCCAAAGCAATCATCCCCATCTTTCTTAGAGTAAGAGCTGCTTTTTTTTTGCCATTTCTGTCTCCATTTGAGCTCACTTAAATGGTTCAGCTTACAGTCCCCTTCTGCCTAACCTTTTGAAATGCAAATAATGTAGTTTTTGAGCTGTCCTGTGCTCCATATTTCTCATATTAATGTGTTCATGTCCTAGTTTCAGCTGGGATAGAGTTAACTGTCTTCCTAGTAGCTGGTATGGTGCTATGTTTTGAGTTCAG
>JANHGO010000002.1:42459479-42517059 GCA_024606505.1 Aquila spilogaster | reverse complement strand
GGCCTGCTGAGTGCGGCCTGCTGAGTGCGGCCTGCTGAGTGCGGCCTGCTGAGTGCGGCCTGCTGAGTGCGGCCTGCGTGCCTAAAAGCGGGAGCTGCTCCTGAGTGTCTGACTGCAGTACGCAGATGGAGCTCCGTGCTTGCAGCTTCTGTGCCGCTCCATGGGTAATGCGTTTGTTTTGTATGACTGCCTTGTGAGCCACGTGGTTGGATGCTGCTTTTTCATTTTATCTAGGACTTTGGGTATGTGTTGGCCTATTTCAGTCCAGAAATAGTGAGAATCGAATTAAATATTGCTTTGCTAGCAGACTTGAGAATGGAAGAAGTCAGAGATGCTCTTAAAATAGCTGGTGTTGGGATTGCTCAGTCTTTTTACAGGGTCTTCAGTAGTAGCAGAGGTGAAAAGTCATTGCATCTTCCTGAACATCTCTGATGTGCCTGCATCCCAGCAGGGTTTCTGTGCTAGGTTAGCTAAGTGTCAGGCTTAATGTTTTCTGAGTTGAACTGGGGGACAAAATAGTGCTTCTTTTTTTGCTTTTAGCCAAGGTGAGTCTTTAAAAGGATTTGTTTGTGCTTAACAGCTGTGAGTTCTAATCTGTACAGTTTTGAGATGGAACCTTCTGTCCTTGGTCTGAAGGCCAATGTTTGCGTGGAGTTAAATGTGCAGAAGTGCTGCCTTGGTCCTGAAGGCAGAGAAGGCAAGGGATGAGACCAGTAACAGCCAAACAGTAGTCTGGCTTCCAGATAGATTTATAATGAATGCTCTGCATTCCTTCTTATTCCAACTTGGTAAGGAAACAAGTGCTCAACTAGAATGACATTTCTTACAGAAGGGCTCCGGTGGTCCAGCGGATGCTGGGTTGTTTTCCCCTGGGAGCAGATCTTCTCTAGCAGTGTGCAAGGCTGAGTGCAGACACGCTTGCAGCAGCTGTATTTCGGGGTTCTTGGTTATGAGCCTTTCCTTCTGTACAGTACAGTGGTTTTAGTGTTTGTAGTGCTGGGTGGTGGGTTAGCTGCTTTGGTGCTGTGTGAGACCGATGAGAAATTTGGCTTGTGCTGCCTCAAGCAGCCCGAGCAGGAAGAGCTGCAGGAGGGGAGGTAGAGGAGAGAAGCAAACCTGCAGAAGCAGAGCAGTGAACTGCTTTTCTCTACTTCCTCTTATGGACAGCATCTGTTTCTTCCTATGGCTGAAGAACATCAGCTTGAGGAAAAACATCTGTTTGAGCACCAAAAAAAAAAAGCATAACAGCAACAGATTGAATGACTGACTGAGGGGTGGGGGGTCCATGACCCAAGGGCAGTTTTGGACCACCTGGCCTATAAGAAAATGAGCACATATGTTTACCTTGGTCAGCCCACCACCCACAGATCAAGACCCCAGACTCAAGACTGCACTGGACCAGCAAGTGGTGAAACCTCTCTGTTTTCTGTCTTTGTCTCTTTCCCTTCATCTCTTTCCTCTTGATCTTCTTTTACATGCTTTTTGTTAGTAGCTGTTGCTTACATTTGCCTTAAAGTAGCTGATAAGGAAAGAATACCTGCGCCTAAGTACCCTTTATCCCAAATGCTTATTAATTGTTGTTAGAAAGTTGCCTAATTTTCCTTGAAGTAGTTATTTATTGTGCTTTATAACACTTAACTTACCCTCTGTTCCTTTGAGTCATTGCTGTGACTTCTGCAGTTCACTTCCCTTGCAGGCTGCCAAGTGGGATGGGGCAGGCATACACAGTCTCCTTTCTGGAGAGCAGCAGGCGATGCACAGCTGTATTGTATTGAGAATACCCATTTGCATTGATGAAGAGTAAAGATGTTTCCTTTTTGCACATTGAGACTTTTCTCTAAGAGAAGCACTTTCTGTCTCCTCCCCCCCCCAGTTTTCCATGTGTATACTTTGTGCTTAAATAAGTTTTTCCTTCATAAGGCTTCACTCCAATGAACTTGTACAGAGAATTATAGGGCACGTTGCTCTAACACCAATGTCAGAATAGTTTTGCCACTCTCTTAATACCCTTTTCTTTTGCTTCTGTGTGTCTGGCAACCAGCTGCTAGGGATTGTCCATTCCTGGTGGCTTTAATGGGATAGCAATGGCTGTCTCTGTGTGCAGGGAAGATGGAAATAAAGAAAATCACATGATACAGTTCATTCTTACCTTTCCTATTTCTACTCTAAGAAAGAGTGGTGATGCAGTGGCACAGGCTGCCTAGGGAGGTGGTGGAGTCACTGTCCCTGGAGTTCAAGAACAGTGTGGATGTGACACTGAGGGATGTGGTGGGTGGCCTGGTGGTGGGGTGGCAGTTGGACGAGGTGATCTTAGTGTTTTTTTTCCACCCTTATTGGTCTTATGATTCCATTGTGGTTCTCCAGAGCAGAAGCCAGCAAGAAGCCTGTGGGTATGTGTTTGATTTGGCTTCCTGAAAGCTACTGGGTTTGGTCTTTGCTTTTCTCCTTGTGAAAACAGAGGTTTATTTGCTCTGTGTTGCAGTAACTTCTCATGAGACAGGAATGGCTGAATGCTTCATCCTTGGTACTCCGACTGCATTTTGCTGTGGCTCATTTGTACAAGCCTTTACTTGGGCAAAAGGTCATCATGGCACTGTTAAACGGAAGGATTTATGCGTAATTATAACCAATATTAATTGATTTTCAGTTATCTGTGATTAAGATAAATAGATTAAATAGTGGTACTCTGGCAGCAAGCTTCTGATGGTTGGAAGAATGGCTTTTAGATTGGCCTTTTTGTGCAGCACATTGGTGAGGAGTTGGGCACTGCATGTTCCCACGGCTTTGCATGGGGGGCTGTGTTGAGCAGTGATGTTGTCACAGAATCTGAGCTGCTGGCATTTCTGCCTTTCACTTGCAAATACCCTCAGATAGCTGCAGACTGTCACTGCCAGTTTATCCATGACGGCTTTCAAACTGTTCAAGCCTTGCTGACCTGCCTGGAGCATCAGAAGGCAGCTGGGTGTCTGTTGTGAGCTTGCACTATCGATGCTGCTGCAAGTTTATTTTCCCCACCTTAATCTGTGTTCAGAGGTTTTGGAGGGGTTTTCTGCAGACTCATGCGTGGGGCTGTAACAGCAATGTCCCAGTTCTCCCCTCCTGCAGGCATGTCGTGTTGTTGCATTAGGTATGTGTGAACATAAGTTGCAACATCCAGCAGAAAAATGTGCTCTTGGCAGCTGTTGTTCTTGGTATAGTCATCCTTCTCTGCCAGCAGTTCTGCCAACATAAGCATGAACAAGTCCTGGTTATTATGTCTTTAAGTTGAGAGTTGGTTATGATGCACGTAAAATAGGGCTTAATCCTATTGTTGTCACTTCTGAAACGAAGCTTTTAATTTTAGCACCTTAATTGGCAATTCTTAGCTTGGAAATTAATCCTGCAGCTGTTTAATATGCAGATAAGGATGTCAGGTTCTGGTTGCTGACGCTGGAGTCTCAGGCTGTGATTTGGGAGGGCTATAGTGGTGGTGTTTCATTTGAGTGATACCCCAATGAACTTGTACTGAGAATTGTAGGGCATGTTGCTCTAACGCCAATGTCAGGAACGGTTTTGTCAGTCTCTTTAATACCTGTCTTTTTCTGTTGTGCCTATTCAGGCCATTGCAGATGCAAAGATGCACAGAAAGAAAAATCAGTGTAAATGCAGGTAATCAGTTAATATGCTAGGTGTTTGGTCTAGACATGGCACAGCATTTTAACTTTCAAACAGCAGGAAGTATGGAAGAAAAAACAGTGAACAATTTATTCTGTTGCTGTACTTGCATATTTGCTCATGTGTGGGTATTCTGTGTGTATTTGTAGGTAGATATTCCTGCCCTGTTGCGTGTATCTGAACAGGTTTTTATTTGATTTTACAGGAAGAGAATGGCCCAAGCTACAATAGCAGCAACGTCCACGTGTGATGAAGACTCATCTGAAAGCAGGATGGTGGTCACGTTCCTCATGTCAGCACTGGAGTCCATGGTCAGTAGCAAGCTGAGTGGCTGTCACAGCTTCTCTGGGCACATGCAGTGCCACAACAATACCTTGCTTCCCTCCAGGGAGCTGGGGTGTACTGTTCTGTCTGTACCTTAGTGTGTGCTCCCTGACTACCCGAGACCGTGTGCTTGAGGAAATGCATGCTAGCAGCCTTCTTTTTTACTTTGTGGTACTGTTAGCTATGAAACTTTGAGTGTGATGGTTATATATGATTGATTTCAAAGCCATTTTTCCCAAGGGGTGTATTCAATTCCTAAAGGTTTTGTTGCTTCATGTCATGCGGCAACTTATTGACGTCATTCTGGGTTGGTGCAAACTCTGATCTTCTGAGTGACTAAGGAGAGTTATCCTATTGTGGTTGCTTCTGGATCATCTCACTGACTTTCTCAGGAACTTGCCGTCTCCTTACTCTGCAGGTTTTTTGTAACTTCCTTGACTGGAATTCCTCCCAACTGAGCACACTTACACTTCTGCAGGGAGGCTGCAATCCTTCCCTTTCTCAGGAAGAATCCATGTGAGGCAGAGCACAGCTGTCAGGACAAGGCAGGCTGCAGGAAGCCTTCCTGCTTGCAGCCACACTTCTCTGAACAGAGCACTATTTGTGTTAAGTGTGCTGTGGAGGGATAAAACTCCGATGCAATTCCAGCTAAGACAACGTGATTGTCTAATTGAAGTGCTAATTTTCAATGGATAGATTTAATACATTTTAATTAAAAGCAGTTCAATTTCTCAGTCTAGATGAGACCTTAATTTCACTAATTCATCTACAGTGCTTTTAAGGTTCCTCATGAAAAGAATTCCAGATACATAAGCAGTCCTTTGCTAATGACTGATACATTATGTAACCCACAGTATCTTTTTGAGGGGTGGATGCTGGCAGCAGAAGTAATAACTGCTTTAAGTGATTTTGCATAGGTTTCTACTGAGTATACTTTTAACAAGGACAATAAATGCTTTTCTGTTTTTCTTTTCATAGTGTAAAGAACTTGCCAAGTCCAAGGCAGAAGTTGCCTGCATCGCTGTCTATGAAACAGACGTCTTTGTAGTTGGAACTGAGAGGGGAAGAGCCTTTGTCAATTCCAGGAAAGATTTTCAGAAGGATTTTGTGAAATACTGTAAGTTACAGCATTGTTGTTGTTGTTTTTTTTGTATATCACTCAAGCTGCTTAATGTATATTGCAAAATACCAGTATCTCTTGAGAGCAAAGTCCTGTATATCGTGGCTGCATGCTGTTAGTAACACTGGTATAAAATTATAGCTGCATTACTTTTGTACTCCTTCACATCTGTGGGAGTGTTTTTTGTTTCTGTTAATTTTTGTACTGAAACAATGGAACTTGTAATTATAAAGCATGATCCATTGTATACAGAGCAGTGTTTTAAGAGTGGGCTCTCAAAGATGCAGTGACTCTTTGGGGAGGGTTTACATGTGCATATAGGAAAAGGCTGTTGATGGATGCTGCTTAGCCAATAATGCAGTGTGCCTTTATCTTCCTGGAGGAAGGGAGAAGATGAAGGTCAAGAGCAGGATATGAGAGAAAAACGGGTCTTGGGGAATTTAAAAACAACAGCTGTAAGATGTTCTGGCTTGACTAATTAAATACTGCATGCAATGCAACTATGTTTAATCTGTAACAGAAACATTTGCTCCTAAAAATGCTTTTGCTGCTTGCTAAAACTCTCTGAATTCAGTTATGGTGGGACTCTGGATTTGTCCACTGTTGTGCTGTTGGACAGTGATGTTCTGTGGGCATAAGTGTATTTACTCTAAGAAAACCACTGCAGTGTGGGACTGCAACTTGATATCAAAATGCAGAATGATGACCTCAGTGAGGATAAATCCATTCCTCTTCTTGTTCGTAACTTCTACAGGGGCAGTGTTTTTATACTGGTATTTATGAAAACTATTAGCTGAATAACGGGAGGAAGTTTGTCTTTTCACCTGGCTTTTGCTTTTAAAGGATTTCCCTGAGAACCCAAATACTTTGTTTGCTAAAGCAGTGTTACAGCCTGAACAGTGGTATTGTGTGCCTAGATATAATGCTGTGGGCTTTGTCTGCAACCTATGTGTGTTGGTATGGAATCTGGAGTAGCTGGGGTTTCTTTGATCTCCCTGGCTGGTTCTGTACCATGGCAAGCACTGGTTTCCCCTCCATGATGGTTGAGCTGTATCAGCTAAGATTTCTGTAGACATTGTCTCGCTCCAATTTAATAGGAGGGAGAGGAGGTTCTTTTAATATGTGTATACCCGGCGTGAGATTAAGAAGCAATGGTTCAAATGTTGTTCCAACCAATTTTATTACAACTATTAGCCGTTTAGGGAGGTGGGGAAGGGAAGGTGGCTGATAGAAGAGAGAGGAAATATAAGCAAGGAGTCATTGTAGAGAGCAAGAGGGGAATATAGTCACCACCGTGGGTCGGGTGAAGTAGTTGCTGATCTCAGGAACTCATCTGGTTGCCTCGGGGATGGGAGGAAGTCAGGAAGGTTTGCAGCAAGCAGGCCTCGGAGGGGGCCGTGGTTCTTCCAAAGAGGTTTTCCCCTCAGGGAGTTCATCTCTGTCAAAGGTTTCTTTGGGAGTTCATCTCCAGAATCCTTGGTTTAGTGAGAGCCATTTTATCCCCCATTTTCTGGGTTTTTTTCTTCCTTTTTTTTTCCTCTGTTAGTGTGACATTCCTGGCCTAACAGATAAGCCAGCAGGGAGGGGTGCCTTTGTGCTGTGCATTATCGCCTTTGGCAGTGGTCAGCTCCTTCGAGCAGTACCCCTGAGAAAGACTGCTTGTCTTGTTTCTGCTTATCTTTACAATCCTAAGCAGAGGTGCTCTGGCATGGTGACACCCACCTAGATAATTAGCAGTTGTTAGTTAGAGTCTTATCACCAGAAAGGCCTTTACAAAGCAAGCTTTGAGACACAAAGAAAAACAGTTTTGTCTCTCACAGACATGCACATGTTTATTCAAATCTTATGTTAGTTCTGTTAGTCCCAATCCTTTGTTTCATTTCAGTTATACTGTCCATGAATATCTTTTTTTTATACAGTCAGATATGATTAAACAATATCTACTTGGAAAACAATATTTTCCTTATACTTCCTCCAGAACACCACGGAGTAGATCTGTGTGAATAAAGCCAACCAATTCTCAGTCATTGTACTTGTGATTTTGTGTGCAATTTGGGGATTTTTGGTGCTGGAGACAGCAACAGGAGAAAACTGATGGAATGTGACAGCTCCAGAAAGCAAGATTTCAGAACACCACTTTTTAGGGATAATAACTGCTGATGATGCTGGTTTCATTACCACCTTTCACAATGTTGAAGACTTCATGAAGTTTATATTGTAATTTTTTTATGTCATAAATGTAGTACTGTGGAGGCAGCGGTTCCTTGCTTTTTTCATTTAAATGAGGAAGTTAGCAGTAGATTGAGTTGCAATTCTACGTTTTCTTCTCCAGAAAAATCCAGGCAGGCTGTGGTCCTGTGTGGTTTTTAAAAAGCTGGGTCTGCCCTTCCTGTGCCTTTGTCATCAGTAAAGGCTCCTAAGAGTTCAGGTTGCTGTTAAAATTAAACCTTGAAAAATTCAGCTGCAATTTCAGTCTTTGCAGCAGGCTTTGCTGAGGACATTGAGAATGAATGACTTGAGAATGAGTATCAACTTGTGCAGATCTCCTTATTTTTCTTAGATATGGAAGCAAGTGAAGTTACTACGTATTCCTATCTTCTGTCTGACTTCCTCTCACAAGCCAGTGTGTGTCCCTCCAGTCTTCATTTCCACTTTTCCCGCAGTTCCTTCGTATAGTTCATGTAAATAAGAGGAGTTCTCAGAATTTGAAAGGCTGAGGCTTCAAACCTGCATTCTGTTTTCAGTAATGAGTATAAATTAGTGGGCTAAATCGAAGTAGATACACTGATGGTGAAGGAAGTAGCATCAGTATCTTCTAGCAGTCTAGGACTGGTAAATAACAGTTTAATTGGGCAGCAGTTGGATTTCCTGTGGCTTTCACTCACAATGACTTGCCTACATGAATTCCCTAATGCTTAGGTGTGGGAGAAGGAGGGAGCCCAATGAGGATCTTGTGTACTTTGTTACCTTAAGGTGTGCTAGAATCAGATTATAGCAATGCTTTTATTAATGTCAGTATGTGTTGTGTGCTAAATGTTGAAGAGGCATCAATTATTTAAAATGGGGTCAGATAATACACTCTTCTGAACTGTGCTTAAGATGACTACAAGCTCTGTGTTACAGTGAAATGGTTTGTTATACCTCCTGTTGTAGAACTTTGTGCTTGCATGCGTGATCTGCAACTCAGGTAACATGTATCATCAGTTCTTCTAAGCCTGTGTGAGTTTCTGCTTTCCATGAAAAGAGGTGTATGAGCAGGCACTCAAATGACATACAGAATGTGGGCAAGCATGGGTATGGAAGCAATGCAGCTCATACACCTTTTGCCCTACCAGTACCTCTTGCTGTTCCCTACTGAAGTGTGTTGCACGGTTCTTGGTTGCTCATGGATGGCCTGTGGTGAGATGAAATGCCTCCTTGCTCCCTGGGTTATCAGCCATCCTGAACAGGAGATGGAAGCCTGGGGTGTCTTGAGAATGACATTCCTTTCATGTCGTCATCTTTGTCATCTTGACAGTTTCTCTTGAGGTTTTCTATTGATTCAAAGAAGTTCATGCTCATTTGCACACAGACACACAAAAGGGCAGTAGAAGAGACCTCAGCTCATCCCTGAGCTGCATTTGCCAGCCAGAAGTAAACTTTTGGAAGAGCTTGTTGGCTCAGAAGCACCTTTTTGATCACCTGTTCTGTACTTTGAGCGGGATTACAAAGCACTGTGTATCCCATCCCTGCTAAGATGCTGAGTGTTTGCCAAAAGTCCTGGTGGCCTTTCCTGGCACATCCACTGGTACCAGCTGTGGCATCCTCAGTACATAGGCCATGTGGAAGTACAATCCTGCTAGGTCTGTGGTTTTCTGTCAGCTCTCAGTATTGCTGCTTGTTACTTCTTTGGTGCTAGGGCTTTGGGCTTGCATCTGTAGATTGCTCATCCTGAATGGTAAGTGCTTGATTCTTAGAAGCCTTGGTTTTCTTTCTGGTGGCCTCTGGGTTCCCTGCTGATCTTAACAATGCATCTGGCCAGAGTTCTGCTTTGAGTCCTGCCAGAGGCTTTGGCTGAGACTCTTTCCCTCCTCTTACCTGTACTTCCATGTCTGTCTAGCCATGGATTGCAACAGCTTCTTGTAGCTACAGGAATGATCAGAATTCCTGTTTTAAATGGGTACGGCTGCTGCTTCTGCTTGTGATGAACCACAGTGATGCCACACAGTGTTCCAGAGACTTTACAATAGTGAGGGCTCAGCTTTGACTCACCAGTATCTTTGGTTTGTGGATTACTGTTGAATATCTTCAATATCCTCCACGTTCTGCAGACAAATAAAATGACTTGTCCCATAAACAAGGCTACTATGGGCCTACTTGAAGATCTGTGGCTGGGCATCTGCCTTGTTGCATCCCTCTGGTCTCTGAGAATGTCTTAGGCTTTGCAGGGAGTTTTTTCCCCTCTCATCAGCAATTTAAAAGGAAAAACAAGTAAACAGAATTCTGAAAGGCTGCATCTTACCATCTCTTTACAATAAGGAAAACAATACTTTCAAGCTTCCAACTGGATTGCCAACTGTTGGGCTTTCAGGTGTCGGCTGTAACTTCCATCTGAGTAACTGAATTTAGAGTTTCTGGGCTATGTAGTAACTTCTGTATTCTGGGGAGAATTAAACATCCATGGCTTAAGTTAAACCATGCCTTGTGTCATGCAATGGTAGATGCTGCCTTCCTGGTCTGTAGCTGTAATTTTAGTATTTGTGTGTATTCAGTGACTGTCCTCAGTTTTGGGTTTGACTTCCACAGAAGCTGCTGTTTGCTGTGCAGGATCTCTCCTCCATAGAGAATGGGTGCGTTGGCTTTGTGTCTAATACATGAAAACACTGGTTTTTTGATCCTGCTCATCCTTTGATCTTCAAGGATGTGCAAACTCGATTCTGAGAGTCAGTTTGCACATAACGCCTGTACTGGAGAGCATCAGACTACTTCATCCCTAATTATTCATCCCCATAGGCTGGAGGATACTTGTGCAAGTTGAAAGCAAATGTGTTAGTACCTTGACCTTACCTTCCTTGCAATGTCTTCCTAACTATGTCAAAGAGATGCAGCTCTTCTGTCTACCCTCAGTGTTTAAGTGGCAGGACTTTGCTAGGTTGGGTGCTGCCTGTACCAGAAATGGAAAGTATTGTGACTCTTCTCAGTTTTTCCCCTCTTTGCTCACTTTCCCAATCTGTTTCTAGGGGTTCTTAGTAAATTTTACACTTGCAGTTCTGAATGATATTGCTCATTGCATCATAGCAATTGCAGTTACTCCTAAATACTGGCTGTAAAAAAGCAATGCTAGCAGTTGAGTTAGATTTACGAAGCAACTTAACTGCCTTGAAGATCTGGAGTGGTGCTTTCAAAAGTCTCTGTGCCATCTACCTGTAGGCATCTAAATAGCTCTTAAATCAGCTTTTTTTTTTCTTGAACTGTTTTTTCTTTGTAGCTGATGATATTCAAAAAACACAGTGTAGAAATAAATGACAAGTTTGGTTTTTTTAACCAAGCTCAGTAGCGTGTATAGCATATAAATACAAGATCCTAACACGCTAGAGCCCTGATTGGTATGTTTTGCAGCTTTTTTTCACTTTCTAATGGATGAAGCTATTTACACATTTGATCCATCTATATCATGTAAGTTATGCTGGATAGACTGTACTTTTGCAGGCCTGAGAGCATCATGCACAGCTGTTGTGTTCAGAAGATGATAGGTGGGAGTCAACAGCAGTGTGAGTATCTTATTAACTCAGTAGCTGTGGGTTAATATTGGTTTTGTGCTTAAATCTTTAAAACTGCAGAAGTAGTCCCTGATAGTGCAGTGTGCTGTACTGCTACTCTGGGCATGTGCCTTCTATAGTATTTTGTGTGGATGGTTTGGCTATGATGTAAACCAAGTATTAACAGAGCGGCCTTGCTGCTCCCTTATGATCCTGATCACCTCTGATTATATTTTTACTGTATATTTCTTGCTTGTCATACCTGTGTGAGTTCAGAAATAGCTCTAAATGGGATGGTTGACTTTTCAGCCATGAAGCAGAATGTATCTGATTTGAAGTGCAGGCTGGATCCCCTGACACATATGGGAAGAGCTAGATACATTTTTCAGTGTTACTCTAACAAGAGAGATTACTAGTGGCTCTAACTGCTCCTGATCATATTTGATGTGTCTTAGTTATATAGTATCTAAAGGGCAGCCTTTGTGCCAGGGCAAATAGTGAGGATACAGCTGTGTAACTAGCTGACATCTTTGTGTTGCTGGGAGGGTAATCCCTTGACACTAATACAGCTAGTTGAAAAATGCCAGTTGTTCTTTGATGGTGCCGTGCCAGTGGGAAAACTGGTTTCCCACAGTCATTTTATTTGGCCCTAAGCTATTCTGTGGTCAGCTGGGACTTCTGTGGCTTTTGCTGCTCCTGAAGCCACAGAATGTTTTAGAGAAGGGATTTGTTAAATTGTAGGCTTAAATAGTGAGAGAAAAACAGTGAGAGCCAGGTAGAGGATTAATCCTGACAGAACACTTGTGGAGGTGCATATGTGCCATCTCTAATCCATTCCTTATTTTAAATGCATGTTTTTGGGCTGCATCTACTACAATTCTCGCTTAGATTTGGTGCACTTTAAAGCATACATAGAAGGAGAACATGGTTGGATTAGTTGCGTTCTTCAATCTGTAACTAGCAGGATGCTTTCCTACCACCAAGCCAGAGCTGTTCGACACATCTGTAGGTCTCAACCTCTTTTTTTTAATTCCAGATTCCTTTTTGACTATTTGGGAGTGGCCTCTTTAAAACAACCTCTACTGAAGGCTTATCCTGCTTGAGTATGTGTTGGAGCAGGCAATCTCCAGTCAGTCTTACTGGGAGCTTCCTCAGTTGTGGCTCTTGGTTATATCCTTGAGTTTTCATTGCTTTTTTTTTTTCCCCTCCCTCCTTGCAGCAGACAACTTGGAATAATTGGCACTTCTGCAGTTTGCAAGATGAGAAGAGACTGACAGCTGTTCCTGGCTGGGCTGACTGTAGCCTGTCACCATTCCCCAGACCAAGCATGCTGGTTACCATCACATATTTACTCCTACTGTGTCTGTCAGCTGGGAGTTAGGGCCTTGGTGCCCTGCTAGTGGAAGGGATCATGTGAGTGCTCCCTTGCCCATTTTATGTTATGTGAGCCAGGTGGTATCATGTCTCGTTAGTGATGCCTTATGCTAACCTGGCTGGCTCTGCCTGGAGTTAACTAGGGAATAGTTTCATAATCTTTTTTTGTATGAAAGGTGTGGGTGTGGTAACTGCTTGCTTTGTCTTATCTGCTTTCTTGTTCTTCCTTCTCTTGCTTTTCTACCAAGGCCTCTGTATGGCTGTAAAACCTTAGCACTATGACTTAGTTCCAGGGATCTGTGTCTCCCAAGGATTCTAAGATGATGCATGGAGTGTCCTGATTATTAAAGGTTTTGGCGTATTATCTCTTTCTTATTGTTTTTTTTAATTAAAATGTATGACATTCAGATGTTCCTCCTAGAGAGCTGAGGTGTCTTCCTGCTGGCATCACACCTGCTTCCAGCACCCTGAACTTCTGCTGTTCCTATCTTTTCGGTGTTTACATCACACTCTGTTTATCGGAAGCACTAGTTTGCATTTTGCATTTGTTTTTACTCCTACCCTAGTTTTTGGGGGAGTTCTGTTGTAGTTAGAACTGCTTGACAGAACAAACAGAACTGCATTCATTCTTTGAAGTAAGTCTTAAAGCTCTTTGGAATTCCATCACTTCCAAGTCTGTATTTATCCTGTAGTGCGAGTTAAAGCATCTCTCTTTAAAGACTTGATCAGTTTATTCACAATAAATCGTGTTTACAGATGAGTTTAAATAAAGGTAATATTCCTTCCTAGCGCTTACTGAACAGTTGCAGTTGCAAGCAGTAACAATAAAATCCAAAGCAATCATCAACTGAGTGCTGCTTTTCTGCCATTGCTCTCTCCATTTGAGATCACTTAATGGCTTTGCCTTACAGTCCCCTTCTGTGTAACCTTTTGAAACACACACAGTGCAATTCTTGGGCTGTCTCATGCTGTGCTTTTCTTAAACATTGATGTGTTCATTAGGTGGACTCCGTGTTAATAATCCACGTCATACCATTTTAGCCTTACCTCGTGGCCTGTTAGATTCTTTTACTTTGGTCCTTAACTGTGATTCTCTTTCCCTTCTCTTTTTCCCTTCAACTTCCCATGTTGGTAAAAGGGCTCTAGCTGAAGTGGGTAGTGGTCTGTCCTGGCTAGCTATGCCTTTTTCTGTATCTTCGTTATAGCCTTTTAACACACACACCCAGCATTAGAAGTGAGTGACTCGGTTTTTGCTAAGCTTTACATCAATGTCAGTTTACTTTAAGGATTAGTTGATGCATTTTTGCAACTTCTCAAAATGAAAAAATAATATACCTTCCTTTAAGAACTTTTGAAAATGTAACTTGTGTGTAATTATACAAGAGCTTTAAAAGATCTCTCATAATAAAGAATTTTCTGCTGCCTTTCTCAGGGATGATTCCTTTGCTTCCACTGCCCTCCTCCCTGGACATGCAGATCTGTCAGGAATAGAGGCTCTTGCAGGCCTTGTGCCAGCCCAGGCACTTTATCTTTGCAGCACCTCCAGCGTTAGCCAGCCTGCACTGCACAGGGTTTGTTTAGGATGCGGTTAGCTCTTTTGTGTCCTTATTAGGGCTAGTTTGCTTGGCAGGAACCTTTCATTCTTCTGTCTCTGCCTCACCACTTAAGGTTTATTAAGCTAATAAGTACTTAAAAAAGAACACCAATAACAACAACAGAAAACGTAAAATTAAAAAGCAACCTGCTCAGAGAGTTCAGCCTCATCTCACTGCAGCCTTCCCATTTCCTTCCCTGAAGTCTCTTCAAATGCCCTGACTCCTTAATTTCTGCCTCAGGTCATCTGCTTCTTTTGTGGTTTAAGTGATCCTTTGACAATCATAAAACTATTTTTCTTTAATTTGAGGCTGTTGTCCAATTTCCTGAACTGCAGAGCTGCATGGCCTTAAAAAGCTTAGGGCTGAACTGGGTGGGTAAAGCCAAGCAGAAGTATGCACACTTTCCCACTGATTGTTTGTAGTTACTAGATAATAGTTCTGTAGTTACTGGATAATAGTCTTCTTTATGTAGGAAGGATTAAATACATGTCCCTGACTGTTGTTACGATGGAGTTTTTGGCCTTACCATGCCTCCTGGTGTCTGCACATGGTGACATTGGTACTCCTACAATCGCTTCCTGGTTTACTGTACCTGAGAATACAAACCTGTTGTTGCTGGATGCCTTGCGTATCATGGGCCCAATGCTTCTTTTGCTAGAGGAGTGTCAAATAGTGAATTCCACCTCCTTCTCTCTCTTCGTGTTTGCACACTGTCTCCCCTTTGACTTTATTTGCTAATGCTTGGTTTTCCTTAGGTGGATTGTAGGCAGCGCTCCCTTTGTTACTCAGCTGCAGCACAAGCTCTGCTCTGTAAGGAACTGCAGCTTGCAGCAGTGTTCCCTTCCTCGCAGTCTGATGTTTGAATGCAGATGTGCTTTGTGGCCTATTTTTGTCTGCAATCAGAGGACGTGCTTTAGTGGACCTTCAGAGCAGGTGTTGTGTAACATTGCCGAGCTGTGCTGCTCTTCATCAGTGTATAAGCATCACAGCACTTATTTAAGGAAGGAAGCTGGAGTGACCTATACAGAAGCTGGACCTGATCTGTGCAGAGGTCAGGCTGTAGATGCTGAACTGCTGTGAAGTGCAAAGAAAAAAAATACCAAACCGAAATTGCATCATTTCGAGTATTCTTTTGTCACCAAAAAGCAAACAAAAAACTCTTTGGAGGGCTTTTCTTTCAAAGTAATCTATTCAGCCCTTTTAGAGAAACGATTATTTTCTTTGTGAGGGTGGAGACAGTTGTGTGCTGCTTGGGTGACTGCTTTGCTATGTGGCCGGCTGGGCTGTCACCCACTGTGCTCAGGGCAAGAAGGTTCTGAGTAACCAAAACAGCTAACTAAGGCAGGAAGATATAGGTTGCTTGACCATACAGATGCTTGGTGCAAGATGAGGGCTGCTGCTGGGTAGCTTGCTTGTAACCCTGCTGAGCACGGGCTGGCTTTTTGTAGAGTATCATTGCTAATCCAGCAGTGTGCTCCCAGCTGTGGAGAACACAGCTCTTCCCCCACCTCACCTTCCCACCAGTACTGGGCCTGATGAGGGGTTTTTAAGGTGACAAATATATTTTTTTAGTACAAGTGTTTCTTCTCAGCTTGTTTCACAGCCATTTGTAAACAGTTGTTCAAACTGATGTTTGCTTTCTTGTGTTAGCCAAATTACCACTGTAGCAGTATTGGTGCGAATCGCAGCGTTTATGTTCTTGTTCACAGTGAAATCGTGATGCAGTTTTGACATTGATCCTGTTGCTCATAGGAACGTAGCTCTTTCTTGTGTTTTCTTTCATCTGCAGAAGAAATAAAGTATTGTTTTCCCCCATTTTTGCTGCGTGGTTCTCAGTAAAACAGACGGAAAGTGAAGGCTGCCACCCGAAATAGATCACTTCTGTTTACTGCTTAAGATCAAGACAGAGCAAGGTTTAGGACTGAAATACTCTTCTTGTTTATTCTGTTGTTTGCAGCTCCCCCTGTTCAGCAATAGGTGCACTTCAGTGTCTTTCAGAAGGTGAAAAAACCACACAAAGTAGCAGCTGTTGTGTCAAAAGTCAGATGCCTTCTGTAACAGGATACAGCATCTTCTGAACGAGACATGAGGCATAGTGCTAGAGACCTTCCACACAGAAGTTCTAGTATTTTCCTGTTCAGTATTCCAGCCCTTTTTTCTTTAGCCTTTTTGGCATTCAATTTCTACTGTATTAACCCCTCCTGGGATGAATGGTGTTTTCTACATCTGCATGTGAAGAAAAATCTGCTTGGCTGTGTCTCTTAATTAATCGTTCTTACACTCAGAGGGGGATATTTACAAAGGTTGTACAGAGAGCATAATGATATTTACCCACTGCCTGTGTGTATTTGCCTCTAGGTTGAAGAAGTTCTTACAACCTTTGAGCAAGAATCCCTCTAAACCCTCTGTAGTCTAAACCAGAGGGACTTGGTCGTGAGGTTTTTAATAACTTATTCGATTTTGTCTCATTTTTATGAACAACTTTTAGGTGTTGCAGAAGAAGAGAGGGCTGCAGAGCTGCAGGAAACGAAGTGTGTTCTGCCTGCCAACAGACTGACAGTGGATGTTGTGGAACTGGAAGCTCTCAGGAAGTCTGTAGAGGACTACTTCTGTTTTTGCTATGGTGAGTGCTTCAGGGTCTACAGAGTACCTGTTTTGGATTTCTGAATTTTTATTCTAGTTGGGAAGAATGTACTGTGATTTTGTCCAAAAGGCAGATTTGTTACCCAGTGTGCAGTGAGCCAATTCCCACACGCTCAGGAGAGATGCTGCTTTTTATTTGGGCCTGAGTGCTGGTGGAAGTTTACACAATCAGGCACAACAATGCAGTTCTCTTCACTGTATTTATACATGAAATTCCCAAGTATTCTGTATTCCACCTATCTAATACAGAAGAAACACCTCCTACCTATATATTCATAAATTAAGCAGTCACATTACTCCCTCTCCTTTTGGCTGCTTTCCTGACCATCTGTGCTTGTGTGGAGGTGTCCTGGGTCTTGGTGGTTGTTTGGGGAGTGCTCCCCTTGCTTTTTTTACCCTTAAATAGGCACCCAAGAACAAGCTGGACAGTTTTCTTGCCAGTTTTCCAAAGGGATCAATGGTTACTGATTAATCAGATAACACAAAAGGCTAAGATGTTCTGCTTTAGTATAAGTAGTACTTGATCGAAGGATTCTGTAGTTATGTCGGTGTAGCACAGACAGTACCCTCTTCTTCCCAAGGGAAGATTGTTTGCATGACCTGTAACCTCCCCTTAGAACGTTTCAAAATATCTATCTGGTATCAATCTTAACTTTTCAGCTGTGCTGTGGTATAGGTAATGAGCTTAATTTTTACTGGCTGATTCTACAGCATACACATATATTAGATAGTTTTCTTCTTTATTTATTTTGCAGCATTTAGTTTGAGACTATTGTGCAGTACAGCCCCTTTGCTTTTAAGTAAGCATCTGCACCTCAGTGGGTTCCACTGAATATTGGTGCATGAAGTGCTTGGTTTCCTGCAGGGATTTGCATCTGTGCCTTGTTTTCTCTCCAGTCCTCTCCGAAGTAGTGGGATTTATGAGGCGTGCATCCTTTCGCAAGCTTCTGGCTTTGTGACAGTCTCCTTTTGTTTTTAGGCAAAGCTTTAGGAAAGTCAACGGTGGTCCCGGTGCCATATGAGAAGATTGAGAGAGACCAATCTGCTGTGGTGGTGCAGGGCCTGCCAGAGGGGCTCGCGTTCAAGCATCCAGTAAATTACGATATTTCAACCCTGAAGTGGATTTTGGAAAACAAGTCGGGGATCTCATTTATCATCAAAAGGTTATTTGCTCTCTGGTTTGCTCATGTGTCCATTTTTGGACTTCAAATTTTGCTTTTTTAATTCCATTGCAGCCTGTTTCTATTAAACAGTGTTGCTGTCTTCTTAGTTTTATACTACAAAGTCAATATTGATCTGTTTTGCTAAAGCTGTGGTTTGTTTTTCTTTAAATCTTATTTCCACACAGGCCTTTCCTAGAGCCCAAGAAGCACCTAGGTAAGTTACTGCTTATTCAGACTTTAATTTAGGAATGAACTAGAATCTCAACAGAACTATCTCCTTTGTTTTAGCAGAGTTTGGGTGAAAGATTTGCTTAGCTTTGTTTCCCAAAATTTCAACATGAAATCTGGGAAGAAAGCAGTGGGAAGCATAGTGATAGGCACATTTGAAGCAATTTGATATTGGTGTTACTTTATAGTTTAATATTCCAATTTAATTAGATCTCTCCATGTTTTTGCAAGTACACGTGTATAGGTTCCGTATTCAAAACTTGAATTGGTTTTTCAATTTATGTGTAAATGGATTACAGGAATTTCAGAGGTTATCTTTTAACTTTCAGGAGCTCATGTGACAGACCCTTCGCATTCAATCATGCCTCCAGGTGGAAGGTGAGTTTAAAATAATGTAGGTTTTTTTTGCATGTCCTTAAATATTTCATCTACTTCTGTTGTATGATTTGATGTCGGTGTCAACGGTGCGTTTTCATGTAGTTTCATATAGTTTATCTTAATGGGCTTTTTCTGTCCAGCTGACCTTTGGGTAACTTTTGATAGCATGGGATTATAAAAAGCATGAGCAGTCTCTTTCTTTTGATCATTATTTGTGGGGGAACTCTTACAAATTAACCAGCTGGCAAAGTTTCCATTCAGTTTAACTAGCCCAGTGAGCGCTCTTCATTCACAGTCTGTCTATCAGTGATAAGTTTGCCATGTTTTATGCCACCGCAGTGACTGGGAACAGGTAAAATGTTCTTCCCTTCCTCCTCCTTAATTAAAAACTTTATATATATGTATATTTATTTAATTTTAAATGGAGAGCTTGTATCTGGAAAAAATAAGAAATGTCACTGTGTTTGTTCTGCTTGTGTTTGTAGTTGCCCTCCTGTTCAAGTGAAAACAGAACCAAGTGAGGATTCTGGTATGTTCAAAGCTTTGTCCTTATTTACTGAACAACGGAACCATCAGTTTCCGTTCAGAAGGCTGTACTGAAATGGTGATAGGAAGATCCAATATACACAGCAGAAAGCCACCCTGCGTGCGAGAAACTTCTCTGTAGTTAAAAATGGCCACTTTTCCATTGCAGTTTTTATCAGGTTTTTTACCTTAGCCAGAAGTTTCCACTTCTAGGTGGAGTAGATTTGTAGTGTTTTGTAGACTGAAATAATTTATTGTTGGAAGAGGAAAAAGGGGGAAGGTCTTCAGGTCTTTGTTTAGTTCCATTTCAGCACTGTTCTATCTCTAATGTGGAGAGAAAAACTTAGCTTATATAATAACAGTACCAGAATGTTGGAAATGACATAACACTGAGTGTCATTTTTCTAGCTAAAATGGAAACAAATAGGAAAATACTATTTTTTGTTTAAAAATAAATAGAATCATTCCCTGCAGCTAGGTCAGGATGCTGCAAGGCACTGCATTCTCTGTAGCAGAGCAGTGCTTGGGTGTATGCTTGGAGATTAACACAGCAATAATGCCAGTGAGACAACAGGTGTGCTTGGAGATGTGTTATGACTTCCTGCTTTCCTGGGTTGGGCTGTGCAGCTTGGCATTGTGCAGAGGAACTGTGTTTTTATGCAGAGGAAGGGAACTATTCTTTTTAATTCTTCAGATACGAGGTGGTATTTGCAGGAATGCCTGGTTTGTAGGGGAGCGTTTAGTGCTGGTTCACCTCTGATGGTAACTATACTGAAACACAAGAAACCTGGAACATCAGTGTGTCACTTCGTTACTGTTTTTTTTTCTCTCAACAATTGCTCAGTGCCTCAGCACTTGAAAATCATTTTTTTTCCTTTCTGGATTAGAGACTATCTAGAATATTAGTGGCTTTTTCATTTATTGACTTGTTTTTTAGTTTTTACGATCTTGATTGTCATTAATCTACTTATTTGATTCCTCTGTAGCTTCTACAGGAATTTCTTTGGAAATGTCAACAGTGACAGTGAAGGAAGAGTCAGAGGATCCTGACTACTATCAATACAATATTCCAGGTAGTGAGAGGAACTTCTGTACCTGCTTATCTCCTCAGTGGGCTGGTTGCTGAAAGCATTGCTCTCCCTGTACCTCTCCTTTTGCTTGTTTGTGGTTGTCAGACACGTAATTGCTGCTGTCATGATACAGCATTTCCATGCTGGCTGCCATTAGGTTGTACCTCAGGTCTTTCAGTATTCTTCAGTGTAATACTGGTAACCATATGAGTGTGTTTGAAACTTAAAGAAGTTCCTTTCTTTTTTTTTTGCTTGATTTTTTTCCTGCATGCAGACTGTTTCCCCTGATGTTTTTGAACAGGAAGCAAACCCTGATGATGTTAATGCTCAGAGCAGTGCTTGAATCTTTTCTTTAGATTCAAGTTTCAGTCAGTTGTGTAGTGCATCAAATCACTTTCCTTGGATGGAAAGACCAGTGTAAGCCAAAATTATCTTGAAAGTTATAAGATTGTAGTCCTATAGACAAAGCATAGCAACACCTGTGAGATCCATGACTGCGGCTGTGAGTGTATTTTGAAGTATTTTTCAGTTGCTTTGCTTCATCTGTACATATGTAGTTGAAATACTGCATGTTAATCTCAACCAGGAGCATATCAAAATGTCTCCAGTCAAGCGCAGAATTTGAAAGGTGAATTATCTGGAGTTATGATCATCTTTTCTTTGTGTTTGTTCATTGCTTAGCCTCCAGGGTCTGTGGGTTTACAGGCATGATATAATGCAATAATAGCTGCTTTTTTGGAGACATCCCGATGGTTGTTACTTTCAAAGTCAAGTCTTGTCATCTTTCTTTGCTTTTCAGCCCCTCGTGGCTTTCTGTTTCATGCAAAAAACAATGTCAGAATTTGGCCAATAGCCTGAAGTGCAATCCAACCCTGTTTGAAAAGAGTCTGTACTGAAATCACTTAGGAAGCAGTAACCCGTTGTAATGCAGTGTGTTGGAACTTAAAAAATCAGTTTATACAGTATAGTTTCACTGTGAAGTCTGGGCAGTGGGGACTTTCTTAGGGAGTTTCTCTTGTCTTTCATTACAGGTATCTAAATTTGAATCTTCTTATGGGTGGAGGGTAACGTACACCTTTTTCAGACAAATAGGTGCTCCATTAATAACTCTCCTTTCCCCCACTCCCACTGTAGTCCTCCAAACTTGTATTTAAGGAGAGGCTGCACTGAGTCCACTGGGTTAAAGGATGATGTGCTGTGAGCCAAAGAGATGTTACCTGTCATGTTGTGTTGCCTTCTCCTAAAGTAAAGGAGCTTCCCCTTTCTTTCTTTGAGTTGCTACCACTAAGATTCAAGCCAAAGGTTGTACAAAGTGCACAGAGCTATAAATTGTACAGGAATGCTGGGGTCTGAGTGTGCAGGAGGATGCTGTGCAAAGAAGTAAACCTTAAAGAAGTACAGCTCTACCCAGGTGTGTTTTGAGAGATGAGATCAGTCTACCCAAGCATTTCCTTTTGTACAGACAGACTGCAGAAAAAAGAAAAATGGTGAGGGTTGGATCTTACTGAGAATATCCTACAGCAAAAGCTGGGTTTATTGATTTATGAGAAGAAATAACTTAAATGTTACAGAACAGCAACGTGCCTGGGGCTTCCTGGAGAGATGATTTACTGCTGGAATTTCACAGTTATTGTTTTTCTGAGTATTTGCTTCCTCTCACACATCTGTGATGCTGACCAGAAGTCTGCATGCCTTGGTGGTGCACACAAGTCTCCAGTTAATCAAAGGGGGGAAAATGAGAACTGGAGATGTACGTTATTTTCATCTCTTATTATCTCCTAATCCGCTGTGGCATTTGAATCTTGCCATGAGTTAATCCTGAATTACTAAATTTAGGAAGATATTTGAAGTACAAAGCAAGAAGACAAGGAAATAGAACTTTTAGCCTTCAGAAACTTCTCGTGAGTGTTTGGATGGCGCTTTAGGGGCAGTTTTCCATCAGTGGGCAGTAGCACTATGGCAGGATATTGGTTATTTTTTCCTGTATCGTAGAGAAATGTGAAGATCAGCGCAACGTTAAATGCTTTGGCTGACATCAGAGACTACCTGTTTTGGAAGGAAGGTCCAGATTTGACTGGTGACTAAATAAGGAAAAGGATAGTAAAATTGCAGGACTAAATAAAGTATATGGGAGCATTCCAAAAATCATATGGGTACCTAACATTGCTGTGTGATAAGTACCATTTTTGTAAGGCTCTTAGGATAGGAAATGTTAGTTAATGTGCTGTTTCAAATTTAGTGTCCTTGAAACAAGTGCATCCTTGTGCCTATGCCTGTCTTGTGTTCAGGAGACTTTTTAGCTGAGTGTAAATGTATTTGTCAGTAACAGACCCGGACCCTATTCTAGAAGGCTGTAAACAAGATCCAGGCTGTCTCAAAGATCTTTCAAGAAAAGAATGAGGTCAGGAAACCATCAGTGCCAGAAGGAGAACAGCTCTGAAGCAATTAACAAAATAGAATTGGGCTATACGTATATATATTTTTTCAGTTTACACAGGAGAAGGAATATGTTAACGGAAATACTCAGGGGTACCTGCCATCTTCCATCCTCCTCAGCAGCATAGAGTGAAACAAGGCTTTTTGGAGACATGGCCCATATAGAACTGAGTCATCTGCTAATTACCAACACGTCCTGAAAGAAGCATGTTTTGCCCAATGAATCTTATGGGTGCAAGTCTTCAGTTACCACTGGTGCCTTGAAGTTTGAACAAAGAAAACTAGAAGCAGAAGGGAATGGCTGCAAGCAGTGTGTCCTGTGAATGAAGTGGGTTCAGCCCTTAGACTGGTGACCATAAGAACTTGGCTATATAGATCTAGGGTGATATGGGACTTGGCACATAGGTGCTAACTTGAAAATTCCAGAGTATACCTAGAGATAACACAATGTAATCTTGTGCTTTCTACAGTAATTTTCACTTAACCCTGGTAGTTACTTTTCATGTTGTTATCATGGGTGTACAAGAAGGAAAGTGTCCAGAGAGTGGCACAGGTGTGGCTTTGTCACATTAGGACCTAAAACATTGGCTGAGGGATGTGTACTCTCAACTAGTAGATGGGAATAAAAGGCCTCTTGGTGGGTAGCAGAAGGACAGCAGTGACCGAAGGGAATGACACCTACTCCTGTTGTCAAAGGAATTATTAGAGTGCAGCATTTTTGCACATTGGGTGCTTTCTCTGGCACAAGGTGGTGCTCAGCTCTGCCTGCACGTCTGATAGCGTAGACTCTGTGGTTTGAGCAGTTATGTTTTGTACCTTTGTGACCATCCCTCCTCCGCTGTCCTTGTGGCACTGGAATATAGTTCTTATCTCTTTGAGTTTTCTTCTTTTCTCATTTTTATGATTTCCTCCCACTTCTATTGGGATGGAACTCAGTTCGATCTAATTCTCACCCTGCTTGGTTTTGGCTTTTCTTAGTGGTGGGCTGTGTGCATCTGCCTGATACATGCACAAACTCATTGAAGGACAACAAACAAAGTGATCTCTGGAGGTCACTTCCTAGAAACCAGCTGGGTTTCCTATGCATGTGGTTTCTATCGACATGGAAGCGGTGGGTATTAAACTCTCTGTACTTAATCCCAGGGGCTAAAGTATTAATATTGTTGTTAAATTATTAATGTTTATTGTTGGTGTACTCTTAGACCTACCTCTGGATGACCACAATTCCTGGGGAGCTGTATGATGCCCTGCAGATTGCATTCTCAAATGAGCGTAGCAGTGATTCAATTTAAGCAGATCAGTTTCTCCAAATCCTACATTTCCAGTTAGCAGTGGGACAGCCCTCCTGTACACCACAGCCACGCCGGATCTGGGTACCTGGGCTATAGCTATGAAATGCCTTTTGCTCTGTGCGAAGCCATTCGTGCTAGCAGTAGTTTGCTCTTTCAGTTTAACTGCAGTAGCTCCAGTGCATTAAGCAGTGGGGTTTTAGGGGTGTTAATTTAGTGTTGAAGGTTTCTACAGCGGCCTTTGTAAAGCAGTTTGTACGCTGCAGTCAGAAGAGCTGCTGTGGTTGAAACCGGACATATCATAGTGTTGGAAATGTTCTCGGTCTCTCTGAATTTGTCTATTGCATGTAGGTAGAAACTGTATAGTCAGAAAGGAGTTGCTGGGGATGTCGGTCTTGAAAAAGTGGGAAATAAGTGGTGGAAATGCACTGAAAAAAAGGCTGAACCATCAACATTTGATATTTTAAAATCAGTTCATTAACACACAGGCACACAAGAACTCAAAACCTGCTGTTCTACATGAGTCTTTCTGCCTGTTCCATAGTTTGGGAAATGCAGGTGCCTTCCATTAGCCCCTCGATTTTTCTAATTTTGCTTTCCAAGCAAAGGCATGGAAGTGTTCATACTTCACACGTGTTCCTAAATTCAGCTTTGCAGAAGGTCTGAAGTGAGCATGTGGTACATAAAGTTGGGTTATTTGTCAGCTTTCTCTATGGAGTGGGAAGATGGATGTGTTGTGAGACTCAACTGAAAGAACATTCTCTTTGTTCCCAAGCAGGCCCTTCCGAAACATCAGAGATGGACGAAAAGATTGCTCTTGCCAAAAGTTACACAGGTAGATCTTATGTTTTTCCCACGTCGATTTTGTAAATTGAGTGTGTAAGTTCTGCTTTCTAGGGCTCTGTCTCCTTGATTTGAAGAGTTTGGGTATTAGAACATAAATTTTCAAACAGAAGTGATGTTTTCAGCTGTCTTCATTTTCAAGTGTCCAAGTGAAGAGACTTACAAAGGGTATCTTATTTCTTCCTTTCCTAAATTTGAGAAGAAGCATCAGGTGGGTCACTAAAGCACGAGTAATTTGTGAGTATGTGACTGTGTGCATTTGTCATGAGATTCAGTTGTAAAGCTTAATAAACCCTGCTGGCATATTATGGCTACAACTTGATATATGTTTATTCCTTTTAGCTGGGTGTGGGATGAAAAGCACACACAGAACAGAGTACACAGCAAGCGTGTGCTTAGGGGAAGCAGTTCCTTACCGAATCTCAGTGACATCTGAAAGGGACTGACTCATAAATTGCATTTTTTTTTCAGCTTTTTCCTGTTTATTAATAATACTCTTCTGCCCATTTGCAGACATTAGGAAAAACTCATCTGCATTTCAAGCTGTGGGTTTCTTTATGAGGTCAGGGTGCTCCTGCTGTCATCAGGTTTCAGGACTCAGAAATGGAACCTTCGTTATGGTGTTCACGTGATCGTTGCAGTTCTGGATTTTTGGCTTATGGAAATCCTTGCTTTGAATATTCAGCGTTAAAAAGTTATTTTTTGTGCTCTTCTTGTGAGATGTGTTTCCTTTGCCTGGAGGCAGCCACTGGGGTTCCAGTTGCAGTGAAGGAGCACACGTGGAAATATTTTGCGTGAAAGCAAAGTAATTGGATTTTTTTTTTTTTACAGAAATACTTGAAAAGTTGGCATCTTAATTAAAGCTGTACGTTTTCTCTGAGCATTCTTTCCACATTTCTACATGGTTGCCTTTTTGGTTTTATTTATTATGGTTATTAATCTCCCAAACCATGGCACTCTGTGGCTTACTGTAGGCAAGTTGTGGTGCTTTAAAATCATAAATGACAATTGCAAGGTGCCTATCACCCAACATTCAATGCTTTCTTCTAAACACTTGCCTCTCAAACCTAAGCCATAAGTATTTTTTGGACGTTAAGGCCAAGTTACAGTGACAGCAGTACTCAGTCTTCCCAGTGTCTTAATTTCGTGCTTTGAAGATGCATATCACCATATTAAAGGTGCCATTTCTCCCGATACAGGAGAATGAAGCTCTCTGCTCTCTTGCTGGCTGCACAGCTAGCAGTACTTATTTGAAATGCAAGAATCTAGACACTCTATTTTCTGAAGCATAGCACTATGAGCCCTTGGTGCCTGATTATAGAGAGCCTGAGGAGAGAGTGATACCAAATGACTGTGAATCTGACTTTGCTTTATTTTTGCCTATGGATAATTTTTATAGCTGTAGATGCTGTGTGTGGCACTTTGTGTCAGAATATGGTTTTCTTACATTCTTTTCCTCAGTGAGGGAGAGACAAAATGACCATGTGCATGAATAGCCCAGACTAGCTGTAGCTGCCAAGTGCTTGTTGGTCTTAGTAAGACTGAATGAGCGTGGAGCACAGCATGGTTGAAATTCAGTAATCAGAAAGTCAAGGTTATTGAAAGAAATTGTTCTAAACTGAATGGCAGTGACAGAGAGTGACAACATTAAGAACTGTAAAGAAGGCTGATGCTTAGAAGCTGTGTTTATTTACCTTATTACCTGATGTAAGGAGTTACTTAAAGATCAAAAAAATACCTCGCAATGATCGTACTGTGTTTGAAAGAAAACCAAAACAACAAACAAAATCTGATGGTATGTTCGATGTAATTTGTGTGTCCTCCAGCTAAGGTATCTCTGTATTGCTGAACCTCTACCACACATGGCATCATGTGAAAAGGAGAGAAGGTTCCCTCCGACTTGTTCCCAAAGTGATGTGGGGTGATGGAGCTTTCAGAAACCTGAGCTAAGATAGTCTTCCAGGTGTACAAACATACTATTGCTCTGCCAGAATAGTTGATGTTTTCCCTCATGCACAGCTACTTTGGATAGTTACCAATATGATTGACTTTGCTTTTTTAAACTTTCTTGGAGTTGAGTTCAAATTGCCTTCTCCTACCAGATGCTGATGGGCCTAATCCTGTTCGTTGTATTGGTACAGACTACCCCTACAGAAGCGTTTCTGATTTTCACTGTTGGCCTTTGGAACCTGTTGTGGAAAACCACTGTAGTGCAGCGGCTCTGGGTCTGTGTAAATGATAAAGAAAAGCATCATCTGTAGGGCTACACAGGCTTTGTTTATGTTTTTAGTAATCCTTGATAACTAAGAGAAAAATATTTATGATTCTGTTAATCTTATTAAGCCAAGAATAAGGAATTTCCTCCTGTCATTAATGTCAGCTCTCTGCGCTGCTGTACATGTGATTTAGCATGTATAATCCTTACCTCCTTACCCCTGCCTGGAGTTGTTTAAAGGCTCATGGTAAGATAGCTCTGCTTCTGTTTTTGTTGCATGCTGTGAATGCACAATATGTTGGTGAGCCATGGAGCTTCTTGACAGGTGTCAGTTAAAATAGGAAATCATTGAGTGCTTGGTTAAAAACGTTTGTGTCCATCAGTTGTTTCTTTTTCCCTTCAGACTCCTCCCAGCATGCTCCCTCAGAAACAAGTGAGGATCCTGAGGTCGAGGTCACCCTTGAAGGTTAGTTGTCCAGTTCCTGTATTTCTGTTTGTAGGGCATTTTTAGGTCAGTATGTAGTATTATACTTCCTAATACATGATATTACACTTCCTAAAACAACTGAGCTTGTTCAGCATGGAGAAGAGAAGGCTGTGGGGAAACCTCATTGCAGCCTTCCAGTACTTAAAGAGGTTTACAAACGGGGGAAAGCAACTGTGTACATGGGCAGATAGTGATAGGGCAAGAGGGAATGGCTTTAAACTAAAAGAGGAGAGGCTTAGGTTAGATGTTAGGGGGAAATCCTTTACTCAGAAAATGGTGAGGCCCTGGCACTGCTGCCCAGAGAAGTGTGGGTGCCCCATCCCTGGAGGTGCAGCCTGATCTGGTGGAGGGGCAACCAGCCTATGACACTGGGTGGGACTGGGTGGACTCTGAGGTCCCTGACAGCCCAACTATGCTGTGATTCTATGGTTCTAAATAAACTATATCCTTGTTGACCTGGGCGTATGCTATTCTATATGTGAAATTAACTTCTCCGTCTACTTTAACCATTTTTTTGTTCCAAGATTGCAAGTGTTGGTATTTGGAGTTTTCTAAGAACTTGGAGTTTGTAGAGAAGCTAGTATTGTGGGCTGGGAGCTCACTGGCTGAGAAGCACCTCAGCTTAGAAAAAGACCTCAGGGTCGCAAACTTCTACTCCATCCACTTGTATGTTTTTTGGGGTAGGGCAGACCTTCTGTTAAATGAATTTCCTACCTTAGGAAGTGTAAAGGGGCTTTGATTTGCTGGTGTTCTCACACAAATTGTTCCTACATGAGCCAGCAGCTTTCTAGAGTTACTCAAAAGAATAATTTGTTGCCAAATGTGAAGCTCTCGTAAAGCATGGATCAATATTTGTATTGAGGCTTGAAATTCAAACAGTTCCAACACTGCACATCAGTTCTCAGGATGATAAAGCAGTGATATCTTCATGTTTCTTTCAGATGATGAGGACTACTTGCCCCCTAACAAGAGATCAAAAAACACTGAGACAGCAAATGAAGCTGCCAGTACTGGGAGAAGAAAAGTGAGAGAGTTCAATTTTGGTAAGATTAAAAGAATTCAAGATTTGTTTCTGTCTAATTTGTTTTATAAAAAGGTATTAGACAGTTTCACAGTGCCGGAGTAAGGCATGCCAGTGCTTGCTGTAGATTTTTGTCAGTTCTTATTGTACAAGAAAACTAGACTGCATGCACTACTGAACTGAATGATGATAAGCTTTATATCAGAAACCTGTCTAGCTGGTCTTCCTTGACACATGCTGTGAGTTGTGAAGGCAACCAGTAACTCCATTGTGCTGAGTAGCATGCTCTTGTTCTCACAGATGCACAAACCTTTGTCCCAGGACTCTCCATGTGGTCAGCATCTCTATGCAATGAAACAGGGTTTTCCCTTCATCCCAGTAAATTCTGACTTGTGTCTTCCTGACTCTTATGATAGAGCTGCTGTTAATCCACTGTCCTGTAGTTCAACAAAAAATGCTGTTGTGTGCTCTCTGTCATAAGCAGAAAATAGGATGTTAATATGTTGGCATTTAATCCAATTTTCCAGGGAATACATAGTTGGAATTGGATAAATTCTGTCTTGCAACTTGCATCTTCCTTCAGAAGTAGGATTTATGTGGATGTCTTGCAACATCAGGACTTGGGGAAATGCTGGATTAAGGATGAGGAAGGCGTAGTGCTTTCTGATCCATGTAGTCATACAGATAAACTCCAAAGCAGTTCATGTACTCACTGTAAGCTTTATCAAGCTGTTCAGGCTCTGGATTTGGATAGCTATCAACAGCAGCTGGATATTGACTTTTCACCTAATGGTGGTGAGAGCTGCTGACTGAGGCATCAAAGAAAACCTAGAATGGGACTTAATTTAGCTTGAGCATTGTCCCTTTATGTGTTTTTTTTTTAAGCTTGATTTAATATCTACACAAGTTTGGGAGGTAATCTTAAACATTTTATTCTTTTTCTTTCTGATTTTATCCATATATTTTGAGGTGTAGTCTCACCAGATATCTGTATGCAAGTGAGAAGTAAAAGCACACTGCATATTTCTGTTAGTAGTAGCATAGATTTTACAAGAGATTCTCATTTTCATTTGCAGTCTGACATGTCCTCTTCTTTTCTTTGCAGATAAATGGAATGCACGAATTACAGACTTGAGAAAGCAAGTTGAAGAACTGTTTGAGAAAAAATATGGTATGTGTTACACTCCTTGGCAAACAATTGCTTCTATTCCTTTGATTTCCATTTGGATATCACAGCATTTTTGCATGCATGTTGATGCTGGCTCTGAAGCAGACTAGCACTGAAGAGTTAAATATTACCAGTGGGCATCATCCTTTTTGATGCACTGAGTTTGGCACTGGAGTGCAGAACTTGGTTTAAGTTTTCAGTTATGCTCGGTTTCCTGGAGATCCAGTATGCCTAATGTTTTGGGCACCTGTATTTGAAAGACTTAGTGTTTTTTGGTAATTATATTGAATCTTTAAGTAAAATAATCTTACAAAATGCCCTTGGGGATTGGTTACCATTGATTGTTACTTTCTGTTGAGGATTGGTTTGCAGCAAAGCATATCCTGGAGAAAAAAGAAGCACATATATTAGACTTTGGAATGACTTCGGGTGTTGCACCTGGGCATCTTTTGTGTCCACATATCACAGAGTAAGACAGCATCAGTAAAAATTTCAGAATACATGGCTGTGCTTCTCTGCCTTCAAAAGTGGAAGTGTCCTCAGAATGGAGCTTGTGGTCTGTCAGAGTTGTTGCATGTTTCATGTGTGACCATCAGCTGACATTTAAACAGCCTATTGGAGGCAACTCACACCAAATGAGAACAGCTCAAGGTCTTTTACTGTTTCTGTTTCTTGTTTTTGCTCTGGACGTTCTGTGAATTGCTTTAAATTTCATGTTGGTGTTTGCACATATGCAGTGTAAAAATCTCCTGTGGAGTCTGTTGGAAGAGCTATTCCTGACTTTATATCAAAGGTTATGTGATATTAAACCATCCCCTTTTTCCCTATGGATGACATTCCATTGATTCATGAACCAATTCCATACCAGATTCCAGTTCTTTCTATCTACATGGGCATGCAGTTTCCTATTTACTGAAATGAGTTATGGATGTCCAGAATTCCCAGAATGCTTTTCAGATTTGTTGGCTTTTGGAGCTCTAAAGCGTTCTAGCAGTGTCGGTTGCTGTCAGACATTACTACAGACGTGTCTGAAAATATATTTATTTTGGTGTTTAGATGCAGGCTGAATGAAATTACTTTTTGTAGTATAAATACAAGAGTGTCTCACAGTATAGGCTAAATTGAAACCTATATTCAATGGGACTTCTATGCAAAAACTTGCAAATCTAAGAAGGCTCCCTGCAGACTGTGTTGCTGATTGTGTTGCTTGATTGAAGAGTATTTGCTAAAACATTTGTTGATTTAAGTGAAATAAGGACTCCTACTTAAAAAAAAAAGAAAGAAAAAGAAAAAAAGACAAATAATTAAAAAGACAAAACCTCCTTGGTGTTAGCTATTTAAAGAAGCTTTTGTTACTCTGAAGCTGTGGAGTGATCTAGATTTTAGAGCTTTTCCTTGCTTTTTTTTTCCCCCTGTGGCCAACTGTTGTTCACAAATGCTGCTTTCCAGCTGAAACTCATCTGCTGGATTTGTTATGCTTCTTTCAGCTCACCACAACAGCCTCCAGGGCTGCAAGTTTTGTTTGAGTTTCTTAGAAGAGGTATATAACTGCAGTAAGATCCTGCTTCAGTGAAGGGCTACTATGATACACAGTGGTTCGTGCGGTGGTTGTCCTATGTCTCTTCTGACAGTCATGTTTGAATAGGTTTTCTTTGTCTGTTTGTCTATCTCTTTACACAAGTACATTCTGCCTCTAGTTTTGGCCATCTTATTGTTAGCAGTTGGAGCCAAGTCTGATTGAAACACAGTTCTCCTCATGGTTTTCTGGAACTTATGTATTTCACGCTTATCAGAATTTAAGGCAAAGATGCAGGCAGTATTTTCATAGCTTCCTCTTTTATGCAATAAACACACCTGAAGCCACCATTTCTAAATGGTTGAAAGGATATGTTATGCACATGCCTTTAAAAACCAAATTGTTTTATTGCACATAAGAACTTGGGAGTTAATGTGAACTTTTTGCAGATATGCTATCTATTTTCCATTGCCTGAAAAAGTGCCTGGGGTAGTTTTGTGTAACTACATTGGACAAGTTGCGTTATCAGAGGGGTCACCTCTTTGATCTATTAGTATTTTTCTCCTCAAGTCATTTCTTACATCTGATGTCCATAGCAAAACAACGTAACGTAGCAAGCTATTTGCAGACCAGTCAGACGCTAATAGAGAATTCTTGTTGTGTGATCTGCAAAATTAATCTACCCTTGTGAGTAAAAAGAGATTAGATCTCTTGGTATTCTCACACTATCGTGTCTTTTTCTAGGACGTGACAGCACGGTAGGTGTATTGATGTGATCTGGTCCTTGTAACTTCAAGAGGTTATTTTCCAGTGCTATGAGAATCTGTTGTGTTTTTTTTTTTCACTGGCTTCAAAGGTTTCATTAGTGGCAAAACTTTTCTGGATGATGGTAGAAGTATGATATTAAGTTCTGTAGTGATTTCTTGCATTTCTAAAGTGCACCAAAGCTTTGGGAATTCACTCATAAGAATGGATGCTTGCCCCCAGCAAGTCATGAGTGACTTTTGTCAACCAATAATAGTAACAAATAATGATAACTAGAGTTGATGACTGTTTAGAAGTGCTGAGGCATTTCTCACCTGTATGCAAAATGTTGTGTTTTTTAGGGTGGTGCTAAGGTTGGGTAGAGGTGCAAGCTGGTCTAATGACTTGATTCTCCTTTTCTCTTAAAGCTCAAGCTATAAAAGCAAAGGGCCCCGTGTCCGTCCCGTACACCCTCTTCCAGTCCCATGTGGAAGACCTTTATGTGGAAGGACTGCCGGAGGGAATTCCCTTCAGAAGGCCGTCCACGTATGGCATTCCTCGCCTTGAGAGGATTCTTGTAGCAAAGGAGCGGATTCGCTTTGTGATTAAAAAGTAAGGAATTTTGTATTTTTTTCCCCTATTTTACACTTTTTTTTTCTCTTGGTTCACTCTGCTTTGTTTTGTCTTCGCATGTTTCCACACTGATTTCTGCTGAGGCACTGCTTTGCAGTATTGATGAGTAGTTTTTGTTTCAAATTTGCTCAGATAGAGAAATTGAGCTTATCAGATCAGCAGAACACCACAACAGTGGCTGAGATCTGGATGGATCTCTCAAATCTTAGAGACTTCTTATCATGGGCAGATCTCTTTGTAATATTTTAGTCTCAGCAGCTGTAGTATGCGTTGAAAGCCATTGACTTTGGCACATTTAGTGCTGTCTGAAGATCCTGGCCTACATTTCAGATTGTGCTTTTATTTTTCTCTTGCTGCAACATTGTAAAGGTGTCTATAGCCGTATCTTTATATAGCATCACCCAGGACAGGTTTGAGGCCAAAACAGCAACTTGTTCTTGGTATTTGTGTGTATGTGCACATACAATGTCCTTGATGTTGTCTTGAGGTATATCTGATAGCATACACGAAGACAGACCTTACATGTACATGGGGACTGTTCGAGGGCTCAGCTGCCTGCCCTATCACCATGGCAGTATATTGCCTGCCTTTAAGTCTCACATCTTCACTCTATAACATCTTCTGGGCTCCTTTCTCTTTTTCTCATTTCTTGCCTCAGTGTCTTTTCTAAAAGAACCCTGAGGTGAATTCGTACAAAGGCAGATGGGATTGGAGCGTGCCGGAACCTAATGTTAATTCAGGATATGCTGGGAGAGACTCTGCAGTGGTACAGAGCACTCCTAGATGCAGTGCCACGTGTACCACTTCGGTAGACCAATGTGCAGATTTGATAGTCTGGTTATTTGCCTTTTGTCATTTGTTGCTTCCCTTCAGACATGTGATGTTCCACACCAGAGATAGGCATTTACTTATTACTGTGAGTAACAGCTGGCGTTGTACTGTAGGGCCTAATCCAGGGGCTTTTGAAGTGGGTATGGATGTGCTGATTGCAGTGGTCGGGCTCAGAACCAGTGGAAGTGACACCTTTGAAAGGTTTTATGTTTGATTTCTGTCATCGTAAACTTTGCAGATAAACAGAAAAGAGGGAGAGCAGTAGATCTGCCTTTTGTCTCACTTCAAATCACACGCAATGCACAGCTTTTAATATTATTGCAATACAGGCGCCTGCTCTGGTCAGATATCTGTTAGTGGGTAACAGTAGCTCATTGATGCTGTTCACCGATCTTGCAGTGTATAAGAGCAGCTTGCAATGTAACCAGAGCAGATCAACAGCTCTGTGAGAAATGCCATAATTTAAAAAAAATGTGTTGTTCTGCTATGGATAAAACCAGATGCGTTTGTCAAACAGAAACGTCTGCTGTCAATATTGGTATTAACCTTTTTTTAGTTTGCTTTGTTGCATCTGATGATAGTGTTGACTGGTAAGTGCATCTTAGGCCTCAGAGATTATTTCTGTCTCTGTTACTTTGAAATGTTATGGCTCAGGTGGATATGAGTATCAGGAATGAGCGATGTTTTTATCAGGAGAGTTCCACCCAGCTCTAGTAATACTTCAGTGTTAACTGGAATTTAATATTATGAATTATTATCCCGTTACTATTTTTGATCCTTCAGTGGTGACTTTTGTTGGCTAGATGTATCTGCTAGCAGGGCTGTAACTTCTGGTTTACCCCAGTTTGTATCACTGTTGAAGCGTGGATCTTAAATCTTCTAGGCACGAGCTTTTGAATGCAACACAAGAAGATGCACCATTGGACAAACCAGCTGCAGGAGGTAGGTCTTCAGATGTACGAGTTGAGTACCGTATGATTTTCTCTTTGTCTGTCCGTCTTAGAGATGCCTACCATTGGCTTTTACTGATAACACATTGCAAATAATTCTTATTGTTCTGGATTGTCTGTAGCTACAGAATGACAGCAGTTTACCGATAAAATCTTCAGATCCTGCAAATATTTTGGAAATCTGGCAAATTTCTTCCTCTGTGTTTATTCTTTATTCATGAGTACGACACTTTTCTAAGTTAATATAATTAGATGTAGAAAGATATTGACAAAATTGCTGATAATGTGCCATCTCAATTTGTGAATTTGAAATGCATTAAAGGAAACGACATTTTAATCAAAGCCACAAGTAAAATTGGAAACGTTTGAGAGGGAGCAGACATTGTAGAGTATTCTGTAATGTGCTCTGAGATCTGCTGTTCAGGAGTGTCATGTGAAAACGAGGTGTTGCTGGTTTTTAGTGTTTCCTTTTAGGTTTGAATGTGAAAAGCAATACTGAGTGTCAAAGTTGCTCCTCTTAGAAATATAGCAGTGCTAACACTTATTTTGAATCAGCTGTCCAGAATTAAAAATAATGAGCAAAGTCTGAGATACAGAAAAATGGCAATAGTTCCTATAGATGATACTGGGAAGGGAACTGTCTGTATCATGGAATATTTACTTACATCTGGTATTTGCCAAAATTAGATGAACTAAAATGCATTAATGAGTGTACCGGTTATAGAGATATTTGTTAGTGTGGTGTACGATTTGCTTGCATGATGAGACTTCGTTTTCTAGTAGCACTGCAGAGGCAGTGCGTTCTGACCGTCAGCAGTGCTTCTCGGTGGATAAATGCTCATACATGGTTTGTCTCCATTCAGCACCCATCCAAAGGTAGCAAAAAATGACCGTGTAAGAGCTGAACTTCAAGGACAGATTTTTATTACACCCATGAACCCATTTCTCTGTGAGTTGGGAGGAGAAAATAGAATGGAAAAAAAAAATCAAATTTGGAAAGAATTGCGCCTTTGTGTGGGCAAAAATTGCTCAATTACTTTCCTGGACTTAATTTCCTGCTCAGTTGTATTCCACTGTCTCTTGGGCTCCAGGGCTTTTTTTTAACTGTCCAAGTAAACCAAGTGTTGAGGGCTTGTATGCCTGAACTGTGGTAGCAGACCAGTTGCTGCCAACCCCACCATGCATCTGGCTGGCAACCTCAGCCTGGCTGAACTGTGCATTTGTAGTCATACCAGAGCAATTCTGAGTTCAGACAGAGACACAAGTAAATAAATGGTATTATCTGCACTACTACAGCGCCGTTATAGTGGGTTACATACCCATAGTCTTCTGTTACAAAAAGTATATCAAAGGCTGTACTTGAAGTGAACACTGAAGATCTAAATTAAGAAATGATGTCTTAAGGATGTCTCTTTAAAGTTTTTGTGCAGTATAGGTTAACCTTTCCCAGTAGGTCAGCATCTCCTCTGCCATCTCAGGAGGGCGAGCCAGCCCTGGGCTCAGCTCTGTGTATTCCTGCTGGTTGTATCCCCAGTGGGAGTGGAGTGGGGTGGCCGTGGAAGTTGTGTTTAGGACCGGCAGAAGAAAGATGATTCACATTTGTGTTCCTGTGGGAAACAGGCTGGTCAGGAAGGTGCTTAAAATAGTGCGGTGCTGAAGTCCTGAGAAGACAGATTTGGCATGGGAAATGACTGAAGAACTGTGAACAGGTGCCTATGAAGATAACGCAGCCTGGTGCAATGCAGTTCTGTAGTGGGAGCTGTTGTTTGTGTATGCTGATACACCTGCAGCATGGCAGCTCTCTGGTTACTTGTTAGTGACAAAAGTACCTGGGCTTTTATCCCAAGTGACAAACACACGACAAAGTTGTTACCATTCCTACTGCCAAACAGGACAGAGCTAACATCACCATTTTGCTCTTTAGGAGGACCAAATCTCACATTATCTTCAGCTACAAAACTTCCTCCATGAGCTCTGCAGAAGATGTATATGTATTAATGAATGACCAAAGAAGCTCAAGTAATAAAATGATGAAAAACTAGATTTAAGCTTGTTTTATTCACCTAGGATATGTTAATCTACATAGCTGCCACTTGTATTCTGCATCTCAGTTATGACTTAACTCATATCTTAATTATTGTCAAGAGACAACACAGAAAGTTGAAACTAAGCTGCTTGACATTTCAAGGTGAATAACAAAATCATTTGATGTAATTCATTGGGGGTTGGAGCTAGTTGATCTTTGAGGTCCCTTCCAACCCAAGCCATTCTATGATTCTAATAGGTATTGTACACAAAGAGAAAAATAGATTCATGAAGTTCAGCGTGAGTATACAACTAGGAGCGGACTGATATTGCACCTATTGTAAAAGCTTGTGGATGTTCAGTGCTTAAGGAAAGTTCCTTGAAAACAAGTTTTTGTCCTGTACACATTGTATTAAGGTAATATTTGAGAAGATTAAACTGGGAAAAATACCAAAACAAACACTAATCCTACCTCCAAATGAGATCTACGGATTGAAGGAATATAAAAGCACTGCAGTTGAGAGTTGAATTCATGCTTCTTCAGCTGTCCAACTGAAAATATAACCAAAGTAATTAGGGAATGTTTCTTTTTTTTTCTATGTCACTCTAAAATACAGTGAAGGAGGAGTGGTACGCCAGAATCAACAAACTGAGAAAGACGGTAGATCAGCTCTTCTGTAAGAAGTTTGGTGAGCACAGTGTTGTTATTTTCTGTTGCAGCTTTGCATTTCTTGAAGGTTCCTCTCATTCATTCGTGTAAATGTCTTTATAAGTGGCACCTTTGATTATTTATAGTCCTGGCAGTTGATGGGAGAAAAAAGTGGTACTATTCTCCTGCGTATAGAACAAGTTAAGTTCTTAGTAAAAGAAATAAGATGCAGTACTGTTAAAATTTGAACATTTCTGGGTTGTATGAATTTTATCAAGTTGACAGTTTTTTTTATTTTGGAGAGAACATAAAAGCTTGGATAAAACATTGCATGTTGCACTGTAATAGATTTAAAGCTTTGGATAAAACCGCTATATTATACCTTAGTGAAGAACCCATTAATAATGTCTAGCAGTGTGACTGCCCAATATGAACATAATACAGTTTGATAAAAGTTTGTTCTTGATGTGCTGAGACTTGGGGTCTGTTGGATGCATTGTCTCAGCTTCTAAGATCATGCTTGCAGTAATATGGAGGCTTTGGAGCTTTTAACGAAGCTCGTTTTTAATAGAGAGAGGTGGCCAAACTGTGCAGTTAATGGATTTATTTTGTTCTAACAGCTGAGGCCTTGGGGAGCACTGAGCCTAAGGCTGTTCCGTACCAGAAATTTGAGGTCCATTCTGCTGACCTCTACGTTGAAGGTTTGCCAGAGAACATTCCCTTTAGGAGTCCATCCTGGTATGGGATCCCTCGCCTTGAGAAGATAATTCAAGTGGGCAACAGAATAAAATTTGTAATCAAAAGGTAAGCATTTGTTTTTGTGCCTTTTTTTTTTTAAAGAGGGCAAACAAACACCATTTATGTAATTAAGCACTTGGTTTCATTCAGTCGCAAAGCATTCAGTCTTCATTTGCCAAACAGGCACTGTAAATATTCTGCATTTTGAAGTGAGTATTTGCAATCCAAACAGGTTTTCCAAAATATTTTGGTAGCGCGTTCACAAGTGTGAAATGCACAACAGAAATATCCCAACTCTTCACCTGATGTTATAAAAAGCATGCATTACTTATGTTGTGTGAAGAATGGGCAGATGATTTGCTTTCTGTTTGCAGGCCAGAGCTGCTAACTCTGAGTTCGCCTGAAGTTATTCAACCTGGGACAAACACATCAGGCAAGACAGGTACTGTCTCTAAGGGGCAATCTAAGGGGCAGTCTAAGGGATTGGTGTGGAAACTAATTTGGATCGTTACAACATTTTTCAAGAAGTAATCCTTCTGTGACGCATGTCATGACGTGCTTTTTGTGAGGTTTTAACAGAATACGTTGATCATCATGAAAATGGATGGGTTTCTGAATTGTAGTGCAATCCAGCTATCTTTGAGTAGCTAGAATGGATCATATGCATGGTCCTGGAGAACTGGAGTTGCCATCCTGGTCTGCTGCAAAGCTCTGGACTCCCTTAGCATTTCACAGCTAATTTAGTTGGGCTTTTTTTAAGATTCTGTTGGTAAGGAATTTTAATGACTTCTCGAAAGCACAAGTGCTTTTGAAATAGGAAAAGAATCCAGATTAATTTTGTGTGATTATTTTTATATTATTATTTACCTGAGACAACAGAATGCTCTTTTCTTGCTACAGAAGTGTACAAGTGAGATCTTGGTATTTTATTTTTAAGTGTGAATCTACTTGTAGTGTAATAACACAGACTGAGATCCTGAGGTTCCTAGGCTTTTTCCCATGTTTATCTGGATAAGTAGTCTGTGACTTCAAGAAACAATTGTGTTGAGTTCTCTACAGTGGACAAAAAAAAAAGCCAGACTTGTAGAATCATAGAATGGCTTGGGTTGGAGGGGACCTCGAGGATCATCTAGTTCCAGCCCCCTGTGCTGTGGGCAGGGTTGCCAACTGCTGGATCAAGCACCATACCAGGTTGCCTAGGGCATCATCCAACCTGGCCTTGAGCACCTCCAGGGATGGGACATCCACAGTCTCTCTGGGCAGCCTGTGCCAGGGCCTCACCACCAGTGGAAAAACTTCCCCCTGACATCTAGTCTAAATCTCTCCTCTTCTAGCTTTAAGCTGTTGCCCCTTGTCCTATCGCTATCTACCCATGGAAAAAGTTGATTTCACTCCTGTTTATGATTTCTCTTTCAACACTGAAATGCCATGATGAGGTCTCCCCACAGCCTTCTCTTCTCCAGGCTCAACAAGCCCAGCTCTCTCACTCTCCCTTTGTAAGAGAGGTGCTCCAGCCCTCTGATCATCTTCGTGGCCCTCTTCAGGAATCTCTCTAAAAGCTCAACAATTTTCCTGTACTGGGACCCCCAGCTCTGGATGCTGTACTCCAGATGGGGCCTCACAAGGGCAGGGCAAAGCAGAGGGGGACAGTCCCCTTCCTGTCTGCTGGCACCCTTCTGTTGGTGCAGGCTCATGTCTCTGCAGGGCTCCTCTCAAGTTGTTCTTCCAGGCTTGCCCTGACCTAAGCTTGTTGTCTTCAGCAAACTTGCTGAGGGTGCACTCAATTCCATCACTTATGTTATTGGTAAAGATGTTAAAGAGTACTGGTCCTCACATGGACCACTGGGGGTCACTCCTAACCAGCCTCCACCTGGACGTAGAGCCGTTGACAGCAGTTCTCTGGCTGCAGCCATCCAACCATTCCTTATCCACCAAATAGTCAAGCCTTCAAATCCATCTCTCTCCAATTTAGAGATAAGGATGTGGTGTGGGACCATGTCCAAGTCCTTACACAAGTTCAGGTAGATGGCATTAGTTGCATTTCTGTTTGTCCACTGATGCTGTCACTAGGCCCTAGAAGGCCACCAGATGGGTCCGGTGCAGTCTGCCCTTATTGAAGCTGTGTTGACTATCTCAGACCACCTCCTCATCTCATATGTGCCTTAACATCACTTCCAGGAGGATCTGGCACTGTATGTCAGAAAAGAAATGCGTTTTCTGGCTGCTAGAGCATCCTTTGTTTTCTTCATCTAAGCTATCGTTGGCCAGCTCTAGCTAGCACTCCTAAATTGACTTCTTTGTGACAAAAAACAGGATTGAAGACAGGATTTTAAGCTAATAAAAATGTCCAGAGAAGCACTCTTTAAATCCGTGTCTTCTGTTCTAAAAGGTGTTAGAATTAATTCCAGTGTATATCTTTGGAAAACCCACTAGAATAATTCTGCATCTGAAAGGCATCCTGCTCTGAAGAACAACTTTACCCACTTGGAACAAGTTTGAAATTTGGAACTATATTTAAAGAGATCTTTCATTATCTAAAGAGAATTACATGTATCGTTTCAGCTTCCATTAGTAGTCATTACTTACTGTATGTTCTTGTCTGCTCATAGGTGGTTAGAAGTTCTCGGGTTGAAAAAAACATGTTCAAGTATATCTCTTTATCTCGAATTGGGTAATGCTCAATCTGTTTCTTGTTCTCAGCCAAAGAAGATTGGAACGTCAGGATCACAAAGCTGAGAAAGCAAGTAGAAGAGATATTTAATATGAAATTTGGTAAGTGGAATGTTGAAAACTGTTTTATAACGCTGCTGTGTTTTAAAACTGTTCTGTAAAAAGTGTTTTAAATTTTACTGTATTTACTTAGACATCAGAAGTGTGCTAGGATGCATGGAAGTGCTGACTTCTCTTACCTACTATCCACTGACTCATCCCTTTAACTTACATTAATGACTCTGTGACAAAATCCTACCCTATAGTTTTTCCAACTGTATGACGGAGAGGATAAGTTTACAGGAAGCCTTTGGATGTAAGAAGTTGGCAGAAGAAAATATTAGATGGCTTAGATAAGAGATGTTATCTCTAACACGATGGACAAAGTCCCCATTTGTAAATACTCTACAGAAAATAATAAAAAAAAATAGTGTACATATTTCTCTTGTTTGTTTTTGTTACCTCTGAGTAGAACGACTTCTGGAAGCCAAGCTTCTTAAAATCCCTTGTGTTAAAATACCTCCCATTCAAGTGTGTAAAGTATTGTTAAATCTTCACTTTCAGCCATAGCTCTGGGGCTTTCAGAGGCAGTGAAAGTTCCCTATCCTGTATTTGAATCAAACCCTGAGTACTTGTACGTCGAAGGCTTGCCAGAAGGAATTCCCTTCCGGAGTCCCACGTGGTTTGGAATTCCACGCCTTGAAAGAATTGTCCGCGGGAGTGGCAAAATCAAATTTGTTGTTAAGAAGTAAGTTTGTAATTCAGTTATTTTCCCTCCGGATTTTGAAGCTGCTTGATTTTCTTCTCAGAAAATGGAGGGCTTAAATTATAGCGAAGTGCTGTTCCCACAAAGCAGGAGATTTTGCACTAAGTTGATCTTGCAGAAGCGTATGACTTCCTTAGGAAATTTAAATGAATAAGTTGAGTTTTGTGCCTCATGGACCTAGGGGAAGAAATGACCCTGTACCTGGAAGCTTCATTTCTTTTTTCGTTCCTCATTTTTTGTTCTATTTATTAGAGTAGAACATGTAGCTTTCTTTTCTGGCTTTTTCTGCCTATGGGTGGAGGGTCGCACATGCTTCTAGCAGAACTTTATTACAAAGAGGTGATGTTATGTACATTTGAATCTGACAGAATTCCATGAAATTTGGGATATTTTGCTTTATTACTTTTCTTGCATATGGAATTGAATTGTATTCTGTTCAATTTTTAGGCCTGAGCTTGTCACCTCCTATTTGCCACCAAGACTGGCTAGTCAAGTGAACACTAAAGGTAAACAGTTAAGTATTAGTTGCTGCCATCAGTTTATAAGCACTTGCTTTCTGCTTCCTTAGCAGACAGAGATCTTTGTGGTAGGAAAACAAGGGTGTTGCAAACAAAGGCACTTCTTAAGGTAAACCAGCATGGTAACCTCTGAATCTCCAGTAGAGAATATATCATTTACCCAAGTTCTAAAACTCTTATTTTGCTGCTAACCATCTAAAATATTGTTTTTACAGTGCAAGCTGTACTACTAAGTAGTACAGATACAAGTCAGTCTGTTAGAATTTTCAAAATACAGTTTGGTTTTCTTGTTAGCTGTGCAAGCGATACGGTATAGAGTGTTTGTGCGTTGCAGCTTATAATATCTTGATTTCTAGCAGTGAGTCTGAAGAGTTCAAAAAGGTCACAAAGTTCTGCAAGCAATTTACAGGTTCCAGAGATAGAAGTTACTGTTGAAGAAGGTAAGGAAGGAATATAATAAAATATTCTTACACGATTCTGTTCTATTCTTGTAATTGTTTTACTCTGTCCTTTTAAGTTTTCATACCATGTAATTGATGTCTGTATGCACCTTGTGTAACAAACCCACTATCATTTCAGGGCTGCAGATATGTTTCAGTATAGAAGAGGTTTTATTTTTCATTTCTGAATAATACTGGATTCTGTGCAGATAATGGTTATGTAAAATGTTGGAGTTTGACAGTTTGCTTGAGCCTTTCATTCCAAGCAGAGATGGGGGAACTGATGTAGTCCTGAGCAGAGAAATGACAGATGTGAGCAACTGTATCAAATGCTTAATTACAATCCTGGAAGAAATTCTGAAAGCTTATTTTTTAATTCCAGTCTTGATTCAGAAATTAAACTTTCTCTGGTAATCAAGTTGGGTGTGTTGTTCTTTCTGTATGATGTATGCTTCTGCTCTCTTAATGTATATACGTAATGTCTTACTTTACAGGTCCTAACAAAGCACAACCAGCAGATGTTCAAACTAATTCTCAAACCAATGGGTCCAATATGAGTTTCAAGCCAAGAGGAAGAGAATTTTCTTTTGGTAAATATTATGGGAATTAGCGTGGATACATTCCATTCATATTGGTGTTGAAAAATGTGGTGGTTTCATATCAGAGAGATTTTGAATTCGTTCACAAACTTCGTTTTCACATACATTGAATTCTCAGCCATCAGTAGTAATTTGCATCAGAGGAACCCTGGATAATGTTTGGAGAATGCTGCTCCAATGCATCACAGGTCCATTAAGATCTTATTAACCTTCAGAATTAAACCCTCGAGACTTGTGATGCTCTGTCATTTCACAGTGCTGCGGACTCTTGATGGATTTGCTTTCTGGTGCACAGTGCCACGAGAGTGCTTAAACAGAGCTGAGATCTTACATTGTGCATATGCCTAATAAGCCCTCAGCGAACCTGAAATGTTGAGCCTCTCTGTGCAGATGTATGGGAGCGGTACATAAGAGCAAGGGTGGATCTGAACTATGGTTAGTAAGCCATGCTCTAACAGAGCTCATTGTGTGAGATCTCTGCTTTGGACCTCTCCAGTGCCACCAGTTCCATAAAACCAGTAGAGGCCAGGCAAGCCTGGAAGTGACACAGTGGGGCATGTGTCACTGAGTGTATGAGGAGCTTTCTGCTACTATTTGCTCAGATGAGTAATTTCTTGCCTGATATTGTAAATTTGGATTAATTTCAATTTCAATGTACTTGCTTTATGTAGTAGCAGTGTTTTTCAAAGCTTTAGCAAAGTGAGGGTTCTCGTGGCTTTAGGTTTAGGCTGCAGCAGAGCATTTCAGGGCCATTTGCAGAATGAAAGCCATTTTGTTCTTTTGAATGTCACAGTAAATTGGTTATTGAGCATAATAATTTATTAGATAGCTTTAAAAATATTCTTCAAGGATGGAGTCACTGTGTGAAGCTTGGTTTAATTGTTCCCATTTTCTCCTGACAGAGGCATGGAACGCCAGAATTACTGACCTAAAGCAGAAAGTTGAAAATCTTTTTAATGAAAAATGTGGTAAGTTTGTTGATTCCTTATCACTGAGATGTCTTCCTAATGAACACATAGTTGGATGTATGACAGATACATTCACACAGTTCTTCCCAAGGTCCTGCAGTCCTTGAGTGCTGTAGGCAGTCTCTCACTTGAGTTCATTCTCACGTAGGGTAATTGCAGTTCTGTGTCACATTTCCTCGAGTTATTTGGGTTTGGAAATGGAGAAGTTGTGGTTTGATTACTGCTTCTTTAATGACCCAGAGAAACGGTGATTCCACATCCTGCCACTCTTTTTAAGCTTTTCTCACTCTGATTATGAATGGGGGTTGGTATCATTTGAGCCTCTGCATGATTGTATATGTTCTAGAGAGACGTGTGCCCAATCATATCCCACTGTTTCTTCTGAAGTCACTACTCCTGCAAGTGCAGTTTTTGGAACAAGAGCACCAGTGTCACCTGCCATTGGTGCTATTCTCTAGCAAACACAGAGACAAACACATTGTGTATAACGAAGTGGAGTACGACTAATAGCCTTGCATGCAGGCCAAGCCAGTGGCATAAGCTGTCTAATGTTTTCAACTGCTCGTTATAATCTGATTCACTGCACAAAAATGGGTTAGGTTGGTGATTGTTTTTCTTCTTGCCTAATCGTAGCCATCACCAAAAAAAGCAAAGCCTGTTGCTTCCATTTAGCCTAGTGTGTACGTGCCAGCTGTGATATCCTGTTTATACCTGAGGTATTCTCCTTTTTACAAGCACAGCAGTTGTCCAGCTGGTGGATTGTTGGCTCTGTTGTGTTTCAGGGGAAGCACTGGGGCTGAGTGAGCCGGTGAAGGTTCCATTTGCGTTGTTTGAATCCTTCCCAGAGGTTTTCTATGTGGAAGGTCTACCAGATGGAGTGCCATTCCGACGGCCTTCTACCTTTGGAATTCCAAGGCTAGAGAAGATTCTGAGAAACAAATCGAAGATAAAATTCATTATTAAAAAGTAAGAGTCCTACATGTCTCTGGTAATCCATTCTTTTAGAAATGAATTGTATACTGAAAAATAAACTCTGTGATGCCAGGTTGCTGAATTACTCCCTCACCAGTCTAAAATACACGCTGGGATATCTTAGTGAATGAGCAAACGATTAGAAAGCTCTTATGGAGGTGGAGTGAGATATAGTCATTTCCTTCTGCTCTGGAAGACTCACGACCTGTTTAGGGCAGAAGAGCAAGTCCGGGTTCCTCAGCCCATTTCAGTGATCATACCACTTGTGTAATTCCTTTTGCATGGGGCACTTATGAGTTAGCCAGAGCAGTGTACTGAGGGCTGAAAAACGGTGATGCATGTGTTGGGGTGTTGTAAGAATTGGTTTTACTCATCTAGGATGGGTTTAGATAGCCATGTGGCAGTGTGGAAACAAGCAGGGGAAGTTTGGAGGTTTCAGTCTGTCTGGCCTAGAGGATTGTAAGCATTTATAATATCGGACAGTTCCTGTCTTTAAATATAACCACTAGGATATGGCATTTTCTTTATTGTTAATGAAATAAATGTAATTGTATTGTTGCACATGAAATGTTTAATATGTTTGCAGGCCTGAGATGTTTGAGGCAGCAGTCAAGGAGAGTTCTGCTAAAAGTCCCCAGAGTGAGTTTTGCAACTGCTTAATGTCTTAGATAAGTCTGTTTCCAGGATTACATGCAAACCAGGAATGCTGCTTGGTGTTGATGAATTCCTGAAAGATTCACTCTATGTCGTGGTTGGTAGGTTTGGTCTTAAGATACAAGGAAATTGTTATCCAAGCTGAGTTTGAGGCCCAGCTTGAAGTCCTCTGCCACTGGCCCACACACACAGCAGATCTCTCTACTTTCCAAACTATTTGGAATATAGCTTTAGCAGGGGTGTATTAAAACTTCGTGTTATCCACAATGAAGTATTCATGCCTAATGGAGTTTTACTGCCTTTCATCAAAATGTAACAAATGATGTGCAATCCATAGAAGTAATTTAGATCTTAGATTAATTGGTGCTAATATATAGCTCATTTTAAATGAGAAGTTCTCCACAGATAGTGCGCAGATAGCTGGTAGAAAATCATGTCAGCAAGTGGCAGATCATGGATTAAATGTTTTGAGTCATTGTTAACTGTTATTCTGGGTCTGAACTGTGTGGCTCAAGATACAGCTGCGGGGGAATAGTTCTGTGAATGCATTTTGGAAATGAGATTGTGTGTGCTTTGAAAGCTTTGCCAACTATCTGCTGTTCTGCCACGTTTCCTTTATATCTGAAATTCAAGATCTATGGTTCTCTACAGCTGTTTTTTAAATGAACTCTCCTACTTTCAGGAAAGAATAATCCATCCAATACAGCCAATACAGCAAGCACCACAACAAATACAGCGGTGAACACAGCAGCTGGAGTTGAAGATCTTAACATCATTCAAGTGACTTTGCTAGGTGTGTATAATCTGATTTCACATCGTACTCCTTGTATTACAGTCTTCATGGTACTTGTTTATCTGTTGTTTTCCTACAACCCAGACAGTTTACTGAAACAAGTGCAGTCTAGAAAGAGCATAATTTAGCATCTTGTTTTTCCAAGATGTTAAATGTTTTCTGACTTTCATGAATATGAGTATCTTTTTGGTGATGTGTCTCGAATATTCTTGATCCAGCCCGTAGTTGAGAAGTATCCTTATTTTCCCCCCCCTTTTTTTTTTCCTCTTTAGATAAATTAAGTACTGATTGCCAACTTTCTTGGCAACTTCAAGAGATCTGATCTTGGACTTAATTGATTAACCATGCAGGCTGAACTCTTTTCTCTTAAACAACACTGACTGCTTTCTCAAGCATGCCTTACATTCATTAGAAAGGAACCACATTGCATGCTACGGCTATTGATTGAATCTCTCTTTGCTTTTACCTTTCTCCCACCATTATATGTACTGTAAGAAAACAAACACAATATATGTTTTCAGATGAAGCTTATAAAGCCACCTCTAGATAGTAAATCCTACATTGGTCATATAGATACTTAGAAGTTCCTCACAGATTTCTTAACAACCGTCATTTTTTGCATATTCCTACAATGTAATGGTACTGCCAAAAGTAGGAACAAAGGCAAAGTGTGTTTTCAAGCTTCAGGAAAGAAAAATCTGCTTAATTCTCATGCTTTTCTAATAATTTGTTTCAGATGATGAAAGTGAGCGACTTTCAAAAGTAGAGAAGGCCAGACAGCTGAGAGAGCAAGTGAACGATCTCTTCAGCCGGAAATTTGGTAAGTGCTTCTTCCCTTTTTTACATAGGTGTGAATGGAACTAATGCTCGTATGGTTGTTACTGAATCATCGTTTATGGTATGTATCATCACTGAAATGAACAAGTTTGAGAGTTGTATATGAAAGTTGTGCTCTGACTTCCAGAAGAATCTTTGATAATGGAAGTAGGTTGCTGGGTATTTTGAACAAAAAATCTCAGCAGTATTAATAGCTTTATGTTCTCCCACATCCTTATTTCTTTCTGTGTGTACACGGACAAAATGTTTACTTTGCTTGCAAACCATGATTCTTCTTACAGCTCCATAGTCCTGAGTAATTAATACTTGAAATTAGAGCAATTTTTAAGATACAATTTTCTTTATTTTACTGTGTAATTGCATTGTACAACAATAATCACCTGAGTTTCTTTATCTGAAATTCCTTTGCTAGTGCTGTGTTGAACTGGATTTTGTGCATGTTGGAGGAAATGCTTTCTTTTCCTTCCCTTCATTATTTCCTTGGAGAGCCTGTTCTTCAGGAAAAAAGGGAGCCTGGGTTCTTTATGTGGGAGCTGTCAGAGTGGGATTTTAAACTAATGATCTTATAGCAATGTTCATGAGTGTAATCCAGAACACCCACTTCTAACACTAATGATTTAATTGTCAAGTAGGTTTTCATTTTCAGATCTGATAGGAAGCTTGTATTTGCATTTAGTTTCTTAATTAACTGTGTTTTCTTTCTTCAGTGTGATCATAAATACGTGAACCTGAAAACAAACATGACCTCTCTCATTTAGGTGAAGCCATTGGTATGAATTTTCCCGTGAAAGTCCCGTACAGAAAAATCACCATCAACCCTGGCTGCGTGGTGGTGGATGGGATGCCCCCTGGCGTGTCATTTAAAGCTCCCAGTTATCTGGAGATCAGCTCCATGAGGAAGATTTTGGAATCATCAGAGTTCATCAAATTTACTGTCGTCCGGTATGTAGTGGCCATGGATTAGATTGCATGAATGTGAGGACGGTCCTGTAGCTTGAATTAATTCGTGTCGCAAGAAGAGAAGTTGCAGTGCCTCTTTCAGTAGTGGAAGATACAGCTCTTTGGGGTAGCAATGTGTCAGATCGAATGAAGCCCATATGTTGGTAGCAGTATGACAGAGGACGTATTATTAATACTGTATATTAAGGCAAGCTGTCTTCTGAGATGCTATCTTATTCATTTTATGTGCTGGAGTGCTAAAGGGCGGTGGGCCCTGCTGTCCTGTTTATAAGATCAAGCTTGGAGGCAGTTCCCTGCTCCAAAACTTTTTGGTTCTTGACAGCAGATAGTATGTTTGTGGTTGTATTACTCTTAATGATTTTGAGATACTTAAGTTGTATCAAGATTCTTGAGTGAAGGTAAATTTTTTGATAAATGTTTTTTCCAGTATTTTCAAACACAATATTTACAATTATAGTATAAGTTAATTTCATTTTTGTGCGTGCATGTGTGTGCATGTATGTATATGTATATGTGCATACGCACACACACATCTAGACAAAGTATATGTGTGCATGAAACAGAATAGATGAAATACTGGAATCTTACTTAGAAGGAGTTCAGGAACTGAAAACAAAGATGGAAGCTTTTGTGATCCATCAAATGGCAATCTGCTTCACAGGTATCTGAAAGCTCTGGTTTCTGTAGGGAGAGAGAGACTACTTCAGTATAACTTCACTAAGGTGTCTAAATTCTCAGCCCCTAGCCATTAAGAGTTCTAAACTGAAAGGACTCTTGCTAACTAAGTTTTGTTTAATTGAGCTCTGAATAATAGCTGATTTCCCTATAATAGTCACGACCGAGGGAAAGATTTAGATCTCTTCTATGTTTCTCAAAATGCCAATGGAGAAACCACTAGCCCAGGAGATGCTGTGATGGTACCTGCTGTTTTGTTCTACTTCCTGTTAGCAGTAGGTAGCAGAGCTCACAGTTTTTAGGTGAGGAAGATGCCACGCAGTATGCTTCCGCATCAGTATGGTGTGTTCTTTCTGTTTGTGTTTTTTTTTTTACAGACCATTTCCAGGACTTGTGATTAACAACCGTAAGTAATTTCTGTGATGCTGATAGCAAATGTAATTTTGTTACTTGCCAGGATTAGTTTTCTAAACGTTGGCTTTGTGGCAAGAGGCTCCGTTGTGGTTAAGATCTATCTATGTACAACTCTCTTGTCTGTGTCTTTAAAATTTCCTGGCAAGAAATGCATGTGAAATGAACACGAGAGCTGTGTGATCAACTTAAAGAACAGCCTCAAATTGGCATTAACTTTGATTAAAAAAAAAAAATGCAAGCCACTCCTTTTGTATTTTTCAGCTTCAGAGTCCCAAAGAGATTTGGGACCCTGACTGTGCAACAGGCTTTCACAGCCTTGTCTATGTTTTAGGTTTATCATTGTAGCAGTTAATAAGCAAGAGTTAGGTTAATAAACAACCTTGGAGTAGTTGCAGAACCGTGTCCCAGTAAAAAGTTCTGCATTCTACTGCAGCTGTAACAGTTGAGAGAGGCAGCGTGTGATTACCAGTGTGGCACATTGGCAACGATGCTCAAATTTGGTTTGAACAAACAAGTCTTAGAATTTTCAGTTGCTTATAATAATTGTGATCTTATTTTTTAACATCTTCTTTAAAGAGAAAGCAAGCAGCAAAGTATTGGCATTACGAGTGACCCTTGTGTTGTATTCTTTCTGAGCCAGTATCACATTAGAATTTCAGTGGCCAAAGAAATTGCTGTCAGTAGTTTGGCCTTACCCAGCCTGAGCCTTAGCAACCCAGTACTCATTCATTTGCATCAAGCCACTAGTATAATATTCTGGCTGATGTGCTGAGGTCTATGAATAGCAAGGACAGAGTGTTCTCAGGAAGGTATTGTAATTGGGAACTCAGGCTGAGCTGCTTTCCAGTCCTGGGTGCACCTTCTTAGGTGGGAATGAGATTCCTTTGAAGGAGGGAACGTTTCAGGCAGACAAACATTTAATAACATTGCCAGAGGATTGAATTAGAAATGAAAGAATCCATTAAACTGTTGTCTCTCCAGCATAATTTTCAGTGTTTGCTGGGACTGATGCTAGCTAATTAAGTGAGTAAGAACAGCAGATATGGGATCATCTTCCATCACTGGAGCAGGAATTGGTCACTGAACATGTGACTTTCCTGCAGTGTCTGTGTCAATTAATTATGATCAAAATGAACTGATATTGGAGGGAATTATTGTTATCCTCTGAGCCTAATTGTAGGTATGATACATCCCTGCTCTGGGGAACATCTGAGAAGTTTCTAGAAAATTTTAGGTACTTGCAGACAAGATAGGGAATGCTTTTTTTCTGTGACAAAAACTAGTGAAGTGTGGCTCAAATACAATGAGTGTTTAGTAACCTTTTAATGCAACAAGTTTCAGGGTTTGCAGAGACCAGAGGTAAAATTGTCCTTGTGTTACATGTGGGACTGTGTTTGTTGTAAAGTTAAATGATGATCGTGTCTACCCTTAGAGCTGATGGAAAAAGCTGAAGCAGAAGCACCACCAACAGCACCAGCAGCAGCAGCACCCGCACTACCAGGTGATGCAGTGTGACACATGTCCTTGCAGAAGGGGTAGGGTGTGGAGTTCTAGGTGCTATTGGAAGATGATGTCGGTAGTCATGTCCTGGGTATGCGCTGCTTATGATGAGCTGTTTTATTTTGACAGATGGTATGCAATGATGACATTTATAGCTATTAAATTTTAACAAGTTAATAGAAAGAAGCATTGCTTCCTTCAAGCTATGTTATTGGCATGTTCCTTAATTTGATTTTTGCAGATGATGAGTGAGCTGAAAGGAAGGATCAGTAGGGGCAATATATAAAGGCAATTCCGTGTCTGTTTATTGATGTCTGCTTAACTCAGAATGTGTGTCTGTGCCAGACTGATGTTCAGCTGAGTTAAGTTTGCCTGCAAAACACGTTAAGAACCCAGAAGAGGGTCTGGATGGAATTTCTATCCACTAAAACAGCAGTGAAAGCCCTGTTGGGTTGTATCCGGACTGCACTCACATGACCCTTATTAATCTGAATAGAGAATTTAGTTCTGTGCCATGAGCTGCTGAAATAAATGTAGTTGAACAACTTCCTTTTGACCCAATATTTAGGAATGTTCAGAAATGTGTATCTCAGGTTGCCTGTACTGCAGGCAAGTCTTCTGCTATTGACAGAATGGACTGTTACTCAGAGAAACAGAGAGAAAACATTTAATAAACATTTCAAGAGTAAGGGGCACTTCTATAGTAACATAAAGGAAACAGCTCCCTCCTCTGCTTCTGCTGGGAAGAGGTGGCAGGGAGAAAAGCACCTGTTTCTGTTGGGTGAACTTGCTGCACTCTGTCCTTAACTCACCTGCGCTGTTAAAAAGGCTCTGTGACTGCAAAGTTCCCAACACCTGTCTATCTCTAAGCCATCAACACAGATTGTACAGTAATCCTTACGGAAATAAAATGTGCTTTTTGCCCTCTGCTCTCTCCACCAAAATACACACGCTCACCACTGAGAACAAAACTAACCAGAAGTGGTGATATATATTTGAGATCCGGACTTATGTTCAAGGGGTTTGAATTAAGCGGATGCAAACTTGATATATTCCGTGCAAGCATGCATTGTTCTGCTGGAGCTCAGTGCTGTGTCTGCCACGGTGACCCATGCTCTGAAGAAAAAGTTTGTGTAATACAATGAACGTTTGAGTGCTTTTTATATTCTGCTACAGAGTCGATAGCAAGTTACAGGCTTTTATCTCAGACAAAAATATTTCTGTGATTATAAGAGGGGATAAAATGAGGCTTTTTTTCCTTTTTTCAGAGAAAACTTATGTTGCCTAACGTTTGCTAAGACGCTTGTCTGTTTCATACCATAGAAATGACGTGCACACTCATTTGACTATTTTTTTTTCATTTAAGAGTCAGCTGAACCAAGCCAAATAGAGGTGTCTGTAGGAGGTGAGTGTTTGTCTTCAGATATATCCACAAATATTTTCAAGTCATTTTGAATGAAGCCACATCTTTCTTTTTGAAGAAGGCACGTCAATCTGAACGACAAAAAAAGGCATTGATTGGTTGCCAGGACATTTTTTCATCTGTATTAATATTGTGCTGCATCGTGTGAATGATACTCTGCAGCAAAAGTTATTGTGCAGATAATTTTACAAAAGAGTTATGAATTGTTGTTTTCGGTGGGTGAGTCATGGCTATATATAGGCTTTGAGGGACTGCTTATATCCTGAGCGAAGCATCTCATTATTCTGTGCAGTCATTTTGACCATTTATGCAAGTGAACGATTGCCATCGTTGGGAAATTTGAATGCTGTATTGGCCTGAGTATACGCAGTGGGTTTGTTTGGGGGGAGTTGTGAAGCTCTGGAAAAACAAGAAGTGTGGGGAGTGGTGCAGCAGCACTGGGATGGGGGTGATGGTGCATCACCGCTTTGCATCTTAAAGCTCACATCTTGAGCTCGTTCTCTAATCCTGATTGGACTCTCCAGAAGAGAGAGCTGCAAACCGCAGCGCTTCTGTTCTTCTGTATCCTTTCCAATTTCCATTGCTCGCAGTTTCTGAAAGCTGAAACATCAAGTGTCTTCGTGCTGCCAGAACGGTGTGGGATCACTGAAATTGTTAGATGGGGTGGGACAGTTCCTGAATATCCCTCGTGCAGGGGGAGCCTTTCAAGTGATTCTTTTGAAGAAATAGACAAATGTGGTTTTGAATTTGCCATCCAAAACTGCAGTCAGGTCCAGCTGCCAGAGGAATGATCTTGAGGAAAGGTGTGTCGCTGCTAAAGAGCACACAATCCCATGAGAAGTAGGCTGGGAGGGATCAAGCATCGTGTGCTGAGATGGCTTAGCTTTGCTGTGATGAATTGCTCTAGCCCTGAAACTTGGAAACAGCTTCAGTAAAAAACCAATTTCCTTTCAACATCATACTCTCTGTTTATAAAAAGAAAAAATCAGGCTCCAGGATATGTGGGCAGTGCTATAAAGACATGAGATTGCTTTGATTTACCTCCGAGCATCCCTGCAAACAAGAAGAGCAAAGATTTTCTAATGAAGACTTCTGGAAATGAAAAATATCATATGAAAAGTTGATGGATGCTTGATCAAATTTCTTTTTTTTTTTTTAACATCTAATAATGCCTTCCTGTGTGATACTGTGCGTTGGAGAAGAAAAATAAGCTAAGGACAAAATTTATTTTGCATAGATTGAAATATAATAATGTATGTGATTGGGGAGAGCACAGTGGTTTTACGGATGGTAATAAAATAAGAGAAATGGCCAGTGCTGTGAAAACAGGCTTGTGCAATGAATGGTAATTTGTTAACCACCCCAGGAGGCACGACTTGAGCACAAGGACGTGTGGTCAGATGTTGTTAGCTTTGGAAGACGTTCAGTTCATTCATTCGTTCATTACATTTGTGCTTTTTCAACAGATGTTACAGAAAGAGAAGAAAGTCCTCAAATAAAGCAAGAACCAGACCCGACGTGGTAGAGCTCATCCATACTGTGGTAAAAGAATGTTGTGGTTCCTGGAGTTGGTACCTGTCAAGGAATAAACGCTTGTCAGGGAATAATGCTTTTATAATTTAGGATGGGGAGAAGAGGGCTAAGATTGAATGCCAGAAGGTGCCAGCCCTTTACTTCTGAATTATTTTGTCTTAGTTCTCTTCTATGTAGAACGTTTTCACTGCCTTCTCAGAATACAGTGTAAAGCGTGCTGTGTTCAGATTTGTGAGGCAGTCATTCCAAGGGAAATCTGGGCTGTTAGCATAGCCTATGAATAAAAATAGGTGATGGTAATTACATACCTCAGAGGCAGAGTAAATGAAAGCCTGGGGAATTAGTGTTCGCGAAGAGCTCTGACGTGGTTGGTGAAAGAGCGTGTTTATTCTTGGTAAGGCTTATACTGTTTCCAAATTGTGCTTGAGCAGGAGAGCTCTCCTCTAAGACTGAAATATTGCCTAAGCCTGAGACAGTGGCCAGAAAGTTAGCTACACTTTGACTAACTAACTTCCTTCAGAACCTTTGTGTTCATCACAGAGATTCTGTATACTATTCCAGCCTGAGGGCACAGACAGGTGATCAGGAAAACCGAACTCTGGCTGTTCACCATTACTTTCCGCTGACCTAAGCAGATGAGCCTGACAGTGCAGCTTGCCAGCTTCCACAAAGCAGTGGCTGGAGGAGCTTGTGGATTTCACTCCTGGCAGCATCTGGCTTTTTGGAGACAAGGACAGCCAAAGCCATGGCCCTCTGTCAGTGCAGCATAAACACTGACTGGTGGAGGAAATGATGCACCCTAACTGATGTCTTGCATCTGTTGTTGGTAGTTCTAGCACTCAGATGAAGGTCATGTACATAGGAACATCCCAGTTGGTGGGTTTCAGCTTGGAGAAAGCAGGTTTGTTCTCTTGCTGATGCTCTTCCACTTTCCTTGGGGTATGAAGCAAGCTTTTGGGCACCCAGACACAGATGAGCTCTGTAAGGAATCGCAGCACATCTTAAGGCTCTGACAAAGGATAACAGTCACACAGAGAAGTGGCAGAACCCACATCCTCGGTGGATGTTAAGATTTGTCAACACCAGGGCTGAGCCAAACTATTGTGAGCTGCAGTCCTTTGGGAGTGAGACTGGACTGTATGAGTTGCAGAACATCTGCTCCGTCTCAGTGTGGCTGTGCCATGCTACAGCCCTTGCTCCAGAGCTGCAGTGGTCCTTGTGTTCTTTGTAAAGGAGCTTCAGAGCTCCTTTCCTAAGCAAAAGCTATGCTTTTGGCCGAAGCAAACATGCTTTTTTTGTGAAGGCTTGGGGGAAGAGTCCCTCATATGGAGGGTGTCTCAGGAGCACAGAAGTGAGGAACAAGAGCATCTGACCCTGACGTGCTCCATAACCAGTTTCATCCAAGCAAGTAACAAATGTAGCTTTTCTTGTTATACTATATATGTATAATAAGTCATCGCCCAGCTAAAGGATGTGTACTAAAGCAAATATTCCATCTAAATTGATACAGGAAGCACTCAAGCACACACGTAATCCCATTGATGAAGAGCAGTGTTCACCTGCTATGTGATCTTTAATTCTAGGCCTGCAGAACTCAAAGCAATGCAGCCTACTGGTATTTGTAGTAAGGCATAGATCTGCAATACAACTAACTTGCTTTTGTATTACTTTTGTCTAGCCAGAAGCACCCTCATCTGAGAAGAGCTTGACAGGACTGACCTGAGCTGTGTAATATAACTGTATAAGAGAAGTACCTTCTATACAGACCCTTTTGTACTTTTAGATAGAAATGTCTACTTTTTCAGCAGTTCTGTGAATTGACTTAACATGAAGAATGACTGCAGATTTGGAATGGCTGCTTTTACTCCGGAATATGTTATAAGGACTAAATGTGTTGCAGCAATACTGGGGAGATGACGAGGACTAAAGTGAACAGGGACTTAACAGAGGCTGTCTACATTTCCCAATAAAGCTGAATTCCACTGTGCCTGAATGTATCTCAGCTTTTGTAATGAGGAGGAACTCCCGCGAGTAGTTCAGTTTTGTTAGTTTTACTTTGAAGAGAACAAATCACCGATGTTTGGTTCCTACTCCTTTTAATGGCTGATTGGTCAGTGATCTGTGTGTACTTGAACTAAGTTTATCTGCATCTACCACAACTCCTGTGTTTTTCATAAATAAAAGGTGAACTGGTTCACTTGACTGTTAGTATGCACTGGTGAGATGGACAATATATCAGTTTGTGGACTGGAAACCAAGTTAAATTTAACCCTTTTGTAGTTTGCTCCGTTAATTGAAAGTAAGAAGTGCATGTTTTATCAGGGTGTCACATGGGTTTTGTATGATGGGTTTGCTCTGGCAGTCAGTCCTACTTTAGGCAAAACTCAGTGGAGCTGAGTGAGAGCTTTTCTCCTGAAGGCTGTGGGCAATGCCCTGCTGTTCATCCAGAACTAGCTCTGGAATCCTGCACCACGAGCTGCTGTGAGTCCTAATGTGTCGACACTTCAATCCCCCATAGTCCTGTTTATGCCCCACATCATGTGAGACTCATGGATTCATTTCTTGAAGTTTCACAACCCATGAGAGTTGTAAAATTCTGGCTGTATGGTAATCTCTATAGAGAAGATGCAGACTATTGTAAAGGTTTCTCTTTCCTGGGCATGACTTTGGGATGACTGCATTATGCACAAATGCTAAACCTTCTCCCCTCATTAAGAAATAAAGATATTTCTGATGGTTTTTGTGACTGTCGGTGTATGTTCATATATCAAGTTCTAGCGGTGACTTGTAGGCAGATAGAATGTGCTACAGCATAGATAGTACAGTGAAGAAATAAGTTCCTGTCGCACCCTTCTGCCAAGGAAACCAGTGCGTGGGGGGTGAGGCTGTTGCATCTTCTAGGACAGCTTTGAAGCCTTGTGTGCAGTGGGATGCAGTGTCTGTCCCTAGGAACACTCAGCAGGAGCAGCTCAGAATTGAGCAGACAAGTTCAGAGCAGCACGCGTTCTCATTGTAAGGCAAGGGGAGAGCTGCAGCTCGTGTGCTGGCATTTTCGCAGTTGCTCCTTGTAGGTCTAGGTGCTCCTACTTCATAATATTTGAAGGCGTTATAGGTATCCGGATGTGATTCTGGGGGTGGCAGTGGGAGCAGGGATAGCTCCGTGCTGAACTGCTTTGGAAATGCTGACAGCAGGTGGTGGTGGATGCAGTGCTGCCTTGGCAGACTGCTGTGTCTCAGCCCCACATCAGCGAGCCCCCTGGATTTCTTTACCTGGTGACTCACCTACGTGGGCGCTGCCCCAGCTCATGACCACTGACATATTTCACTTCAGTGGACTTCCATAAATAGGTCGTTGCAGAACAACGGCCACTTTCATGATTGCTGCTAGAGATTTGTAGGGTGGGGAAATGAGTTAACGCGGCTTTTCATGTGTTTTCAGCTTCCCTTCTTGAAAAAGCAGAAGGGATGGCCGTCCCTCCTCCGCTATCAGCTCTCTTAGGGCGGCACTCCTTGCACGGCTGCCCAGTGGGGCTCTGTGTTGCTAATGCAGTTGGTGCTAACATGAGTTACTGTAAAAGTAGTTCAGACTGCTGCCTTGCGTTGACATCCTGCAAATGTATCACATACTGGGCGTATGAGCTTAAAAAAACGAAGTGAAAACTGATGACAGTGGATTTACTGGAAGTAGTGGAGCAGTTACGTGAGGTTGGGACTCGGGTGCTGGTGTGTGCGCATCAGCGTTCAGCACCGATGTCTCTTTTGGTCTCAGGCATTTTGAGTTATAAGCAGTAGAGAGAAACTGCTAAAATAACTGCACTGATATTTATACTTTCCAAATACCAATTTATATTGAAAATGATCTATACATGTAGTAGGTAGCAGACTTCTAAGATGTTGACCATGTATGAAAATCTCTTTCACTTCTGAACTAGTAATACATGAGGTGTGTCACTCTTTGGGCATTGGGTAATACAGCCCTAAAAAGCCACGGCTGTACTGATAAATGAGTAAATAAATAAAACTGCAACACCTTACCAGAGCTCTGAATGTTTTCTCTCTTCCAGCAGAGGAACCTGGGGGTGATGAAGTGCCAGAGGAGTGTCTGTCCTCCGTGTGCTGCTGAACTTACAGCCTGTCCTCCATGAGCCGCTTCCTCTCTCCCAAAGATGAGTTTGGTTGCAGGTAGTGTAGGACTCCCTCAGGTAGGCACCCCGATCTCACCGCAGCAACGACTGGGGGTCAGATGAGGCCCAGCACAGTCCTTGTTGTAGCTGTCAGCCAGTGCTTTTCCTTTGAGATGCAATGTTGTCATAGAATCACAGAATCATAGAATGGCCTGTGTTGAAAAGAACCTCAGAGATCATCTAGTTTCAACCCCCCTGCCGTGGGCAGGGTCACCAACCACTAGAGCAGGCTGCCCAGAGCCACATGCAGCCTTGCCTTGAATGCCTCCAGGGATGGG
>JANHGO010000002.1:42432775-42459379 GCA_024606505.1 Aquila spilogaster | reverse complement strand
ATCCTTGACTTAGTCTAAACACTACTTGGCAACAACTGAAAACATCAGTGTGTTATCAACATTCTTCTCATACTGAAACCGAAACATAACACTACACCAGCTACTAGAAAGAAAATTAAATCTATCCCAGCTGAAACCAGGACATGAAGTTACTGAATCATCACAGTGGATGATATATATGATCATTAAAATGATCAAATTTGAGAATTGTATATGAATGTTGTGCTTTGACTTCAAAAAGAATCTTTTATAAGTGATGTAGGTTGTTTGATGTTTTAAATAAATAATCCTAAGAGTATAAATTGCTTTATGTTCCCCCGTCCTTCCTGTTTCTTTCTGTGTAAACATGGATGAAATATTTATTTTGCTGGCAATCCATGATTCTTCTTAGGGCTTCATAATCCTGACTTCTTAATACCTGGGACTACAGTAATTTTAGAAATGCAACTTAACCTTTTTGCTGTGTGTGGTTTCTTTTTTTTACTTTGTATTTGCATTGCACAGCAAAAATGACCTGAGTTTCTTTATCTCAAATTCCTTCACTAGTGCTGTGTTGAATTGCCTTTTGTGGTATTGCAGGAAACACTTTGTTTTCCTTCATGTAGCTATTTCCTTAGATATCCTGCTCTATACCTTTTTTTTATTAAAAACAGAATCTGGGTTCTTTATATGGTGAGCTGTCAGGGTTGGAGTTGTAACTAACGCTCTCATATTAATGTTCATGAGTGTAATCCAAAACATCTATTTCTAACACTGTAATGGTTTCATTGTCAAGTGAGTTTTCATAGTTTCAGGTCTGATAGAAAGCTTGCGTTTGCATTTACCTTCTTAATCGTCTGAGGCCTTTTTTCTTCAATGTAATCATAAACATGTAGACTTGAAAATAAACACTATCTCTCTCACCTAGGTGAAGCCATTGGTATGAATTTTCCTGTGAAAGTCCCATACAGAAAAATCACTATCAACCCTGGCTGTGTGGTGGTGGATGGGATGCCTCCTGGCGTGGCATTTAAAGCTCCCAGTTATCTGGAAATCAGCTCGATGAGGAAGATTTTGGAATCAGCAGAGTTTATCAAATTTACTGTCATTCGGTATGTAGTTGCCATTGATTAGATTGTACAGGTGTTGCAAGGACAGCCCTGTAACTTGTATAAATTGAGATTTGAAAGAATAGAAGTTGCAGTGCACCTTTAAATAGTGGAAGATGTTGGCTCTTTTGGATAACAATATATCAGGTCAAATGAAGGCCAGATGTTCATAGCATGAATGAAGATGGTAACTCTTTGGGGGACACGACCAATTTAGTATGACAAAGGGCATATTATTAATACTGCATATTACATCAAGCTGTCTTTTGAGTTGAAATCTGTTCATATTATGTAAGAGTCTTAATGTCTTGTGGGCCTTGCTCTCCCATTTATAAGATGAAGTTTTGAGACAAGTCCAGAGCTTGTTGGCTCTTAACAGTAAATAGTCTCTTTGTAGTAGTATTACTATTAATATTTTTTAAATATTTGACTTGTGTTAAGAACACTGAGTTAAGGTAAGCTCTTTGATAAATGTTTTTTTTCCCTAAAAATGAGTTTATCTACAATATTTGAAAATACAATATTGTACAATTACAATATAAGTGAATTCTATTTGTATGTGTATATTTCCATAGACATATATATACACACATGTATATACAAAGTATATTTGTATGCATGAAGCAGAATAGATGAAACCTAGGAATCATACTAAGGAGTTCAGGAATTGAAAATAAAAATTGTATAAGTTTATGTAACTTCTCAAATCATAGACTGCTCCGCAGGAGTCTAAAAGCTTCGGTTTTTCTTTAGAGAGAGAGAAATTTCTTAAATGTATTTTACTAAGGGGTCAGAATTCTCAACCCTTAATCACTGAAAGGACTCTTGCTTGATACATTTTGTTTAATTGAGCTCTGAAGAAGAGGTGACTCCTTTGTTAATTAGTGGTGACTGAGGGAAGGATTTAGATCTTTCTGTGTATGTTACTTTTCAAAATGCTAGTGAACAAACTACGGTGCTAAAGAGCTGCTATGATGGTTGCTTCAGTTTTGTTCGACTTTGTTCATTTTTTAACATGACCTCTTTTACAAAAGGTTAGGTGAGGTTGCCTTGGGAGGGAGACCCTGTGCAGTATATTTTAGAATCAGTAATTCATTTTTTTTTTCCAGACCATTTCCAGGACTTGTGATTAACAATCGTAAGTATTTTTGAGATACTGATGGCAAATGTATTTTTGTAACTTACCAAGATCCGTTTTCTAGGTATTGGCTTAGTGGCAGAGGCTCCACAGTGGTTAAGTTCCACGTATAACTCTTGTCTGTGTCTGTCTCATGAAGATTTCTTGACTAAACATGCATGTGCAATTAACTTGAGAGCAGTGTGATAAATTTACAGTACAGTATTAAGATTAGCATGAACTTTGATATGAAAATGCAAGATACTGATTTTGTATTTTTCAGCTGCAGAGTCCCAAAGAGATTTAGGACCCTGACTGAGCAACAGACTTACATGGGAGTGCCTACATTTTAGGTTCGGATCCATCGCAGTAGCAGTTAATAAGCAAGAACTTTCCAGTAGCTGCACAACCATATTCCAGTGAAAAATTCTGCACTCTGCTGAAACTATAACAGTTTAGAGAGGCAGAGTGTAATTACCTGTAGTTCCATGGCCAATTTGGCCGTGTTAATGAAATCGTTTGGGGAGGGGAAAAAAAGGTCTCTTAGTATTCTCAGCTGCCTAAAATAATTGTGACCCGCTTTTTAGATCTTATTTAAGAAAAAACAAACTGCAAAACTCTGTCATTACAGTGTCCCTTGTGTCATGTTCTTTCTGAGCCAATGTCAGATTAGAAATTTAGAGGCCAAATAACCTACTGTCATTAATTTGGCCTTACCGAGTCTGAGCCTGAGCGACCCAGTGTTCGTTCATTTGCATCCAGCCACCAGTATGTTCCAGTTAACATGCCGAGGTCTATGAATTGCAAGTAGGAAGTGTTCTCAGGAAGATATTATAGCTAGTAACTCACACTGACCTGCTCACCAGGCCTAGGCACACCTTCTTAGGTGGGAAAGAGATCCCTTTGTAAGAGGGAATCTTCCAGGCAGATAAGTGTGTAATAGCATTTCCAGAGAACTGAATCAGAAATGAAAGAATCTATTAAACTGTTATCTATTCAGCATAGCGGTCAGCATGTGTTGGGACTGAGGCTAGCTAATATGCTGAGTAAGAACAACACAGATATCTGATCATCTTCCAGCACTGGAGGAGCAGATTGCTCATTGAACATGTGGGGTTTGTGCATTATCCATGTCCATTAATTATGATCAAAATTATCTGATATTGATAGATACCAAGGTGAATGACTGAAAGGCTCTGAGCCTACTGCTTATACGTATGATGCTTTATCCTTCTTATGAAGAATACGTGGGAACTTAAAAGGAAATTTTTGGTGCTTGCAGGCAAGATAAGGAATGTTTTTTCTGTAACAAAAAATATTGAACTACAGCTCAATCACAAGTGTTAGTAACCTGTTCATGCGACAAGTTTCAGGATTTGCAGATTCAAGAAGTAAGATTGCCCTTGTGTTACATGTGGACCATTTTCATTGTGAAGTTAAACAGTGATCATGTCTAATCTTAGAGCTGATGGAAAAAGCTGAAACAGAAGCACCACCAACAGCACCAGCAGCAGCACCAGTACTACCAGGTGATGCAGAGTGTGATGCATGTCCTTGCAGGAGGGGTAGGGTATGGAGTTCCTAATCTTATTGGCAGATGGTATTAGTAGTCATGTCCTGGGTACATGCTGCTCATGATGAGCCATTTTATTTTGACAGATGGTGTGCAATGGTGACTTTTATAGCTATTAAATATTAATAAATTAATAGAAAGAGCCATTGCTTCCTTCAAGCTATGTCATTGGCGTGTTCCTTGATTTGATTTTTGCAGATGATGAGTGAGCTGAAAAGAAGGATTAGTAGGGGCAATATATAAAGCCAATTCAGTATCCATTTACTGATGCCTGCTTAACTCAAAGTATGTGGGTGTCTGTATGAGATGGATGTTCAGCCAAGTGAAATTTGCCTGTGTACCATGTAAGAACCTAGAATAGGGTCTTGCTGGAATTTTGCCCACTGCACAGTTCTGTAAGCCCTGCTAGACTGTGTCTAGACTGCACACACATCATCATCTATCTTAGTCTGAATGGAGAACTTAGCTTTATGCTATAAATAGGTAAAGTAAATGTAGTTGAGCAACTTCCTTTTGACCCAGTGTAGTTTCTAAATGTTTGCAGACCTTTAAAAATGTGTATCCCAAGTTGATGTAGTGCGGGAAAGACTTTTGCAATTGACTGAATAAACTGTTACTCAAAGAAACTGGGAAACTAAGAGAAGACATTTGATAAACATTTTAAGAGTAAGGGACACTTGTATGGTGGAAGTAATTATAAAGGAAACTACTGGCTCCTTTGTTTACATTTTGAGGTGGTAGGAGGGAGGAAAACAGCTGCTGATGGGCAGTGAACTTTCTGTAGTCTATCTGTCCTTAACTCACCCGCAGTGTTAAAAAGGTTAAATGGCTTTCCTAGCACCTGTCCATCTATAATCCATCAACACAGATAATAGAAAAAGCAGTATGGAATTAAAACATACTTTTTGCCCTCTATTCTGCACCTTTACACTCTCCCCCAAAATACACATATTCTCCACTGAAGACAATACTATCCAGAAGTGATGGCGCTTTTTTTTTAAGACAGTTTTATATTTAAGCAGTTTGAGTAAAGCTGTTCCAAACTTGGTATGTTCTGTGCAAGTGCATATTATGGTCTGCTAGGACTTGGTGATATATCTGCTGCAGTGAACCATACTCGGAAGAGAAAGTGTTAGCTAGTGTAATGTAATAAATGTTTGGGTATTTTTTATATTTTGCTGCAGACTCTATAGAAAGTTACACACATTTATCTCAAAGATACTTGAGTCTGATCATAAGAGAAAAAATTGAGGTGCTTTTTTTCAGGGAAAACTTAATTTCCCTAATTTTTCTAAGATACTTACCTGATTCATATTGTTGAAACTATATTCATATTCATTTGACTATATTTTTTTCATTTAAGAGTCAGCTGAACCAAGCAAAATAGAAGTATCTGTAGGAGGTAAGTGTTTGTCTTCAGTTATTACCAAGTATTTTTAAATAATTTTGAACAAAATTGCATCTTTTTTTAAAGGAGACAGGTTAATCAAAACAAAAAAAGGGCTTTTATTGGTTCCCAGGACATTTTTTCATCTGTACTAATATCACACTGCATCATGTGAAAAATACTCTGCAGCAAAAGCTATTATTCAAATAATTCTACAAAGGAGTTTTATGAATTGTTGTTCTTGGTTGGTGAGTCATGACTATATATAGGCTTTGAGTGATTGCTCATATCCCGAGCGATGCATCTAGTTATTCAGCGCAGTAGTTTCCACAATTTATGCAAGTGAATGATTGCCGTCATCAGGAAATTTGAATCCCATATTGGCCTGAATATACTGTGTTGGGGAGGGGGAGTGTTGTTGTTCTTCCAGAACTTAAGCCCTGAAAAACATCCAACTTTCCTATTGTCCAAGAGTATACCCGAGTTGTATCTTTTTCAGATGTTGATATATGTGAGACCAAGGAGGCTGTAGATCTTCTACACCCCCTGTGCTTTTGCATATGGTCTTGGAGCATTAGGAATAGTGAATTGACCTGTGAACTGGGATGCTGGTGTCTGCTGTGTGCTCTGATCCTGTAAATGCTGCCTCTGCTATAGCCCCAGCTTGTCAGCATGGCCCTGGACGGCTGTGGCTGCCTCTGGTGTGGCCGGCATAGGGGATCCAAGGTGCTGTGACAGTTTGATGGGGTGCTGTCTTCGTGCCAGGTAGTCCTCAAAGGGGCTCTCTGGTGTGTCAGTAGCAGCTTGACAGCAACGGAGCACTGGGATGGAGGCTGCTGTGCATCAGCACTTGTCATCTTAAAACTCTCGAGTTCATTCCTTAATCCTGCTTAGGTTCCCCCAAAAGAGAAAGCAGCAAATCTCAGCACTCCCGTCCTTCTGTATCCTTTGCCATGGAAATGCCCTTTGCAATCTCCATTGCTTCAGGTTCCCTGTCATGTCACTGAGACAAGCCAACATGCTCAACCAGAGCTACTGTTACAAGCTCAGTGACAGGTTCACTCCCAGTGTTATGAGTAGGTTTTTCTCAGAGCATAGATCAATCCTGTGGCAGCAATCAAGACAAAAAAAAGGCAAGTGTTAGAGTCACAGAAGAGCTGAGCTGCAGATTTTAAGCTCACAGTTATTGAAAGCTGGAACATCAGATGTCTTTATAATGCCAGAACTATGTGGGATCACTGGAATTGTTAAATGATGAAGGGGAGAGACAGTTGTTCCTGAATACCTTCATGTGGAGGAAATCTAGCTATGAGCCTTCAAAGTGATGGTTTTGAAGAAATAGACAAGCATGTTTTTGAATTTGACGTCCAAAACTGGATTCAGACCCAGTAACCAGAGGAATGATCTTGAGGAAAGGCATGCAATTGCTAAAGAACTCAAAATCGCTTCAGAACTACGCTGGAAGGTACAAAATGATCATGTGGTGAAATGGCTTGGCTTTATAGTGATGAATTACCCTAGCCACAAACCTTCCAAACAACTTCAGTGAAAAACCAGTTTCTCTCCAACATCATATTCTCTGTTTATAAAAAGAACAAAATCAGGCTCTGGGTCATATAGGCAGTGCTATACAGGCACGAGATTTCTTTGATTTACCTCCAAGCATCCCTGTGAACAAGAAAAAGCAAAGATTTTGTAATGAAGTCTCCTGGAAATGAAAAAAGTTGTATCAAAAGATGATGAATGCTTTAGCCAACAAGATAAGATTTCTTTCTCTCTTTATTTTAAGCATATGATAGTGCCTTCCTATGTGATACTGTGCATTGAAGAAGAAGAATTAGCTAGAGTCAAGATTTGTTTTGGACAGATTGAAATACAATAATGCAGAAGTCTGTATCTAGTTGAAAAGAGGCGGGGAAAAAATCTGAAAAATTGTCAGTGCTGTGAAAACAAGAGTTTGTGCAATGGATGTTAATTTAATAACTAACCCAGAAGGCATGACTTGAGCACAAGTAGGTTCAGATGTTGTTAGCTAGCTTTGGAAAACAGCATCTTAAAAAATGTGGTCATGCCTGATGTATTTGAAGTCATCAGCTACAGACTTACCTATGAGTGAAAAGCTTCACCCAGCATCGCATATCCGATGAGGTGGTTGAAGGAAGGAATGGTGCTGCGGATTAACAAAGAGGAGGGAGAAGGACTGAAGAGCAGGATGCAGACCAAAACAGTGATATATTGTGACATTTTTTTCACTGATTACGTGTTGTTTCCTTTTTGGATTAAGTACCTTTCCGGCCCAATGAGTATTTCAGCCACATAGGAAGCATTTTTCAGTTTCATACACTTCTAATACCAATTTTTAGTTCTGTTCTTTAAAAACTAGAGTTCTCTAAGATCCCAGGGTGCTTTACATTGAAGTGAATATGGTAATTTCCACAGAATCAGATTGTTGTGAATATGTTTTTATTTGCCGTTAATAGTTTAAAAGGATAAATTAATGCTTTTCACATTTTTGTAATTCTTTTCTTATGAAGTACAACAATAACAACAAAATTGTTTGGGAAGTTCCCTCTTTTCTTCATTCATTACTGCTTTTTCAACAGATATTACAGAAAAAGAAGAAAATTCTCAAATAAAGCAAGAACCAGACCCAACGTGGTAGACCTCTTCAATACTGGGTAAAAGAATTTAGCGTTTCCTGAAGTCAACACCTGTCAAGGAATAATATTTTTATATTTTTGGGTGGGGAATAATATTTTTATATTTTTGGGTGGCGAGAAGAGGGTTGAGATACAGGACTGAATGCCAGAGCATGCCAGTCCTTGTGAATTATTTTATTTGTCTTATTTCTCACCTATAAAATGTAGGATGTTTTCACTACCTTATCCAAATACAACATAAAGCACATTGTGTTCAAATTTGTGAGGCAGTCAGTCCTAGGAAAATGTGGCCTATAAATAAAAATGGGTGATGGTAATTGCATACCTCAGAGACAGAGTAACTGAAAGCTTAGGGAATTAGTGTTTACGAAGAGCTCTGACATGGTTGTGTGAAAGAGCATTATTATTCTTGGTAAAGCCTATAGAGTTCCAAATTGTAATTGAGCAGGAAAGCACTTCAATATGATTGCAATATTGTCTAAGCTTGGGACACTTGGTAAAGCTGTTAGCTGTGATGACAAACGAACTTTCTTTAAAAGGTTTTTTATTTTCTGTTAACTTTTATGAAAAGCTTGGTTTAATTTACAATGCAAAACATTTTGGTGGAGGTGGAGAACAGTGCTAACGATGCTGTCGCGTCTCCAAATGTAAAAGGCTGACCCACACAGTCATGAGTCTCTATGCTTCATTCAGAGAAAAAGGCAATTTTAAGCTATCACAGCTCTGTAGTACTTTTTCCTGTTTTGTTTTTTTGGTAATACTCTAAACCAAATATTTTCTTCATTGTGTAGTGTTCGTAGTGTTTGGTACTTAAGAGATTTGATTGATGTAAAGTTGGATGCATTTATTTAGTATACTTGAGCTGTAACCTGTCTAGCTTTAGTAAGAAAAAGACATGGTATTCAGCTCAGAGAAGTCGTCTGTGTACTATGCCCGTTCTGAGGGCACAGACAGGCAATCAGCAAAACCAGGCTCTGGTTCTTCATTTCTGCTGGCCTGAGCGGCTGAGAGGGATAATACCATTTGACCCTCACATGAAGCAGTGGCTGGGGGAGCCTGGAGCCTGCGGGTTTCACTCCTGGCACCATCCAGCTTTTTGGAGAGAAGGACAGGCTTGGCCATAGCCCTCCATCCGTGCCGCATAAACACAGCCTGGTACGTGTCAGGCTGATGGCATTGGGATGAGGGACTGAAGGGACAAATGCAGAAATGATTTGGTAGAAACCGGCAGAGACTGACATACCAGCATACCAACTGTCTGTGCCCTAAGAATTTTAAGTACAGCAGTAGTCTTCCTAATAAATTGGTGAAGGCTGCTTTGGAAATATTTGTCATAAAACTGAACATGGCAGGAGAAAATATACTAAAGAAAACATTTTGATATGTTGTGGGAAGCACTTCGCCCAGTGTAGATATAAAAAGCCATCTCACTTGTCCATTAAAGGTCACGGAAATTTTGCCTGAGCAATGGCTGCACAACTTGGTGCTGCAGTGGTTCAGATTTTTGGATGCTATAGGCCATCCACTGAATTTATACTAAAGCAAATACTTGATCTAAATTCTTACAGAGACCACTCAAGCACAGATTTAATCTCATATTTATTGAGAGCAATATTCGGCTTCTGCATGCTCTCTGAATCTAGGCCTAAAGAACGTGAAAAGGCAACGCAAACTACTCATATTAGTAATAAAATACAGAGCTGCAATGAAACTAACTCACTTTTGTAATTTTTATTCTCTAGTCAGAAGCATCCAGTTCTGAGAAGAGCCTGCTGGGACTGTCTTGAGCTGTGTAATATAACTGTATAAGAGAAGTACCTTCTATACAAACCCTTTTTGTACTTTTAGATAGAAATGTCTACTTTTTCAGCAGTTCTGTGAATTGACTTAAAGCAAAGAATGACTGTAGATTTGGAATGGCTGGTTTTACTTTGGAATATATTATAAGGACTAAAATTCGATGCAGCAATGCTGGGGAGATGACAGGGATTAAAATCAACAGGGACTTAACAGAGGCTGTCTACATTTCCCAATGAAGCTGAATTTCACCGCACCTGAATGCATCTCAGCTTTTGTAATGAAGAAGAATTCCTGCAAGTAGTTCAGTTTGTTAGTTTTACTTTGGGGGAGAAAAAAACCCAAAAACATTGCTTTTTGGTTCTTACTCCTTTAATGGCTGATTGGACAATAGTATCTGTATATTTGAACTAATTTTTCCTATGATATCTATCACAATTCATATGTTTTTCATAAATAAAAGATGAACTGGTTCACTTGACCGTTAGTACGCATTAATGAGATGGACTGTGAAATGGTCAGTATTTCAGTGTGTGGATTAGGAACCAATTTAAATTAAACCCTGTTATAGTTTGTTGCATTAATTCAAAGTAGTAAGTGCATGCTTTATCAGAATATCACACGGTTTATGTATGATGGGTCTGGCCTTGCAGTCCTAACGTAGGCAAAACTCGCATGGACCTGAGTGAGAGCTTTTCTCCTGAAGGCTGTGGGGGATGCCCTTCTGTTTATCTAGAACTAGTTATGGAAACATAAGCTACAAGCTGCTGTAAGTCCTACTATGTCAAAAGTTAAGTCCCCTGTAGTCCTGGTTACACCCCACATCATGTAAGAGACTCGTGCACATTTTTTTTAAGTTTCACAAACCATAAGAGATGTAAAGTTCTGGGTATATGATAATCTCTATAGAGAAGATGCAGATTATTGTAAAGGTTTCTCTTTTATTGGCATGGGTTTGGGATGACTGCATTATGCACAAATGGTAAACCTTATTCCCTGATTAAGAAATAAAGACCTTCTGATGGTTTTCATGACTATCCATGCAGTATACGTTCACATATTTTACAACAAATCAAGTTATAGCAGTAATTCTGTAGGCAGGTCGAATATGCTGTAGCTTAGTTACTCATTCCAGCAAAGAAAGTAAGCTCCAGTCATGCCTTTCAGACAGAAATCCAGCTCTGGGTGGGTGAGGTGGTTGTATCTTCAAGGAAAATTTTGAAGCCTTAAATTCAGTTGGGTACAGTGTCTGTTCCCTGGGACCAACCTGAAATTCAGCAGATGAATTCAGAGCAGCACACGCTCTCATTCTGGAGGCAAGGGAGAGCTGTAGGATGTGTGCTTACATTTTCACAATTGCTCTGTGCAGATCTAGGTACTCCCACTTAAATACTCGGACCTTGTGCTGTTGATGTCAGTAGGAGCAGGGTTAGCCCCATGCTGAGTCATTTTGAAAATGCTCATCCCCATTGTACTTTCCAGCTCTCCAGATGGGAACCGGTGGTGACCGATGCAGTGCTGCCTTCCTGTCTCGGCAAACAGCCCCTATCTCAGTCCCGTGGGAATGAGCCCGTTGACTTAATTTACCTGTTGACTCCCAGCTGTATGGGTGCTATCCCAAATCATAACCACTGATGTATTTCACTGCTGATTGCTTTAATAGACATGCTCAGTTAACGTACCTCCGTAAACAGGTTGTTATCAGGGCGATGGCCAGTTTTGCGACTGCTGCTACAAATGTTTAGAATGAGGAAATGAGTTAATGCAGCTTTCCCTGGGTTTTCAGCTGGCTCTCAACTTCCCCTTTTGAAAAAGCGGAAGGACGGTCCATCCGTTCTTCACTCTGAGCTATCTTTAGGAGGCACTTACTGCACAGCTGCCTGCCCAGCAAGGCTATATATTGTTGATGGAATTGTTAGTGCTCGCTCAAAATGAGGGTGAGGCATCATAGCAAAGGAACTGTGAAAATAAGTAATTCCAGCCTACTGCCTTGTCAAGTGTATAACAGCAGAGTGTGGACATGCTGCAACTTCACGTGCAGGAGCTGAAAAAAAAAAAGAAGTGAAAACTGATGCCGTGGTTCTACTGGAAGGACTGGAGTCCTTATGTGATGGCGGGAGTCAGGGGGGTGGTGTGCCTTGGTTCCGTCCCACTGCTGGGCTTGCGGTAATGCTGCTGGGTGCATTGGCATTCAACACTGAAGTGTCTTTTTGGTCTCAGACATTTTGAGTTATATCCAGTAGAGAGATATTAGACTGACAAAATAATTGAACCAATATTTATACCTTCCAAATATCCGTTTTATATTAAAGAAGTATCTATCTCTCTATATACAATAGTCCTAACAGGTAGCAGACTTTTAAGATGTTGACCATGTGTGAAAATCTCACTCATTTCCAAGCTAATACTACATGAGGTGTGTCACTCTTTGGGTATTGAGTGATAATGCCCTAAAAAGCCTTGGCTGTACTAATAAACAAGTAAATAAATAAAATTGCAACAACTTACCAGAGCTCTGAATACTTTTTGTTCCAGCAGAGAAATTTTGTGGTGATGAAGTAGCAGAGAAGTATTTATTCCCCATGTTTTACTAAACTTTAAAAGCCCATCCTGTGCCTTGGGCTGGCTCCTGTCTCTAAAATAGGGATTTTTGGATCCAGGTAGCATAGGATCCAGGGTGTCTGTCATGGAGCCTGGTGTTCCTCTGGTGCAGCACCCCAGCTTTTCCTACAGCTGTAACCACTAGATGTCAGATGAGGTCCAGCACCTCCGTGGTGCAGCTGCTGGCCAGTGTTTTTACCTTGGGATTTGAAGTTTTCCACATACAAAACTTGAAGCCTTTCTCTTTTGTTTCTTTTCGTATCTGTCCTATCAGCAACAGACTGCTAAGAAAGATGGCAGACTTTCATTTTTGTGATTTTGCAACAGCTGTTAGAGCACATAGTACTGTTCACACACAGCAGTTTACCATCAGTGACATAAGCAAGGCCTCCCTTGGCTCTGGATTGAATTAAATTTAAACTAAAAAAAATAAAATAAAAAATTACATTTTGAACAGAATTAGGGTGGCATTCCTTTCTTCAGCTTTTAATTTCTAGGAGGCTTTGGTACTAGTTTTGGCTGGAGCACTACAGAAAAGAGAATAGTCCATTCGCCTAAGAAACTCTCAACCTCCAGTGCTTTCTCTTCAATAACCCTGATTGAAATCTGTCACCTTAAGTCCCGTATCTGCTGTTCCCACTCCAAAGCAGTGGTGCATTGCTGCAAAGCACTGCTACCAACTCGGTCTGGAGGCTAGTGGGAGTTCTCCATCTCTCTCAAAGATCAGGTCCTGCATTCAGATGCCAGCCTTGTTTCCCAAAGCATGAATCAGCTCATAAACTCCATAAACGCAACTTGTTTGTCAGGTGGGTCATTACTCCTCCAAGAATTTTCTTCTAAAATTATGCTTCTTGACACATAGTAACTATGGGGCAGTTGGTGGAAACACTAAGCGGTGTATATACTGAGTTACAGGTTGCGTCTTGCTGTGAACTAACCCATCGCCAGCAGTGAGATCTACAAGGTCCATTTCATTTCTCACATCACAAGATGCGGAGTGAGGAAACAGGAAGAAAGCGGTTTCCAGTAATGTACTGTCTGTAAAGCAGTTTTAAGCTTGGTACAAACAATTGTAATTATGAAATCAGCTTTCATGACAAAGTTTGTGGTGATTCTGCACAAGAAGCACAATCTGGCTATTAACAGAGCAGAATCCAGACAGTCCTGGAGGTATCTTTTTTTAATATTAGTGGTTGTGTAATTTTGCCTCACATACAGGGAAGTCCCCATGTTAAAATAATACGAAACCAAATTTAAATGACCATGTTTCTGATCTCAACAGCTGCAAAGCACCATACTTGAGATTCAGGGGAAAGCTAAGCTTAGTATTTGATTTTTTTAATGCAGCCAGAGCAAGCTTTTGTCTTTACAGCTAATAAGGGCATCAGGGGCTTTCCCTGTGCCACGGTTTGCTGCTGATGATCAGTGGGAAGCCAGTGTTAGCTCCACTCATGGTTTGGGGCTACTGCCTGCCAGGAACAGGGACGCAGGTGCTGCCTTGCTGACCAAGACATCTCCACTCCCGGTTGAGTGTGGGTCTGGGCTTGCTTTGATGACTAGCTTGCGGTAAGGTGTTGGCCTGCCGGGGACACGAGCTGCACCCGAGCACGGGCTGCCAGAGGAGAGGTAGCGGAGGGAGTCAGGGATGGGGCCGAGGGCTCGCGTCCGGGCGGCCAGCTGGAGCCGGGCTCCTCCCGAGCATCCCGTGGAGAGCGAGTCCCGGCTCTGTCGGGACAGCCCAGCGCTGGCACCCGTGAGGGTGCCCTTGCTGGGGACAAAAGTACTCCGGGGTGTACCTTTGCCTGCGAGCAGTGTGAGATTGATAACCTGCAGCCCTTGTGTCCCTCCAGGCCTTTCTGCTCCGAGCTGGGGGCGGAGGAGGAGGATGCGGATGCTGGTGCGCTGCCATTTCAGAGGGGCTTTGCAAGGGACCCTTGTGCTCTCCCAGTGGGAGGCAGAGGTCCATCTCCAGCCCACCCTGGGGTTTCCCCATGCCTGGGGTCCCCCGTGGCCGATGCTCCCACACAGCCCTGCGCCCGGGTAAGGCAGCGAGCGGAGCTGCAGTGCTGGGGCTGGCTCGGGTCCTCGGGGGCTGCTCAAGGGAGCCTTTTGGTGGCAGATTTTGGGGAAGCCACAGGTGACTGTCAAGAAATGACAATGCAAGGGCAGGACCTCTTGTGTGCGCAGCCTGTGGCTGCCCCATCCTGCCTGTGCTGTGCTCCCAGCTTCCCTGCCTGCCCTGGGAGCACAGGACAGTCTCCCAGCCGTACAGATGACAGTGCTGCTGTCCCCGGGCTCAGGGAGCACATTACATACTTCATTCAGCCCATCTAGCTCTGCTAGGGAGGGTAAAGACTCCTCTGGTTGCCGTTGCCAAGGCACTTGTCCATCCTCAGCCCTCTGCAAAACGGGTGCTGGAGCACCCTGTGCCATCACAGGGCAGTGCCAGCAGTCAGAGGGGCCGCTTGGCTAACGGAGCAGCTGCCCTGGCCCTGGCCCTTCACTGTCCTCTGATTTGAGAGGTGCCTCCAGGGCACCCCCGAGGCCTCCCTGCTGCCCTCCTCCTTCCCAGCCCTCGAGCCGCTGGAGGGGCTGGGCTGGAGACTCCCCACGGGAAACACCGACTCAATACAAACCACAGCGGGTGAACAATTATGGGTGTCATTGCAGCAGGACTTCCGCTTTCCCGCGGGCTTTAACAGCGGAGCAGAGCTGTGTGAAGGCAGAGGAGAGGGGAGGACGCCGAGACGCCTGGAGAGGCAGGAGCAGGGGCCGGAGTGGGACGCCGTGGCCAGGAGCAGCTATGGGGGATGTCTTCATCCGGCACATCGAGCTGCTGGGCTACGAGAAAAGGTTTTTCCCCAGCCAGCACTATGTGAGTATGCAGCGACCTTCCAACAAGATGAGTAGCGAAGACTGGCCAGGGTAAAAACCTGGCCAGCAAATTTTTTAGATAAATGTGACCGAGGGCCTAAGAGCATCCTTTTTTTGGGGGGGGGAGGGTGGGGTGGTGGCTGATGGCATGAGCTGGAGGCAGCCAGAGGCTAAAATGTGCTGGAGGCAACCAGAGGCTAAAATGTCCTGAACGCACAATATTTTGGGCACCTCCTTTGCAAGCCATCAGTTACTTTGCAGGCTTGGAAAGGTCTTTTCCCTCTTTGATTCCCACCTGTCTGCATGTTTCTGTCCCCACTCCATCCCTGCCGAGCTGCCCTAGCGCCCAGCTCGCTCGCTGCCTGGGCAGAGCTACTCGCTTTGGGGTGGTGGAAGGAAAACACTCAGTGTATCTAAAACTGAAACACCTGCGGGGCTCCCTGGGGGCTTCGGTCACAGCGGGGTGAGGGGTCCCGCTCACGCACAGAGCTGCAGTGCCTTTGCTTTGCCCCTCAGGTCTACATGTTCCTGGTGAAGTGGAATGACCTCTCCGAAAAGGTCGTCTACCGCCGGTTTACCGAGATATACGAGTTCCATGTGAGTCACCCCGGGGCAAGAGCTGGCCCCCAGCACAGCACACCAGGGCTCTGGGTGGGGAAAAAGAAGAGGGCAAATTCCAGGTGGAATTGCCCCAAAACAAACCTGGCTTAAAAGAGGCTCCTGGGTCCCAGTGCTTCAATCTCCTTCACCCCTTGAAATGGGGAGCCATCGGCTCTGTGCTCCCCTGGCAGATTGCTCCTAGTGCCAAGGCACAAGGTCCAGCCAGCACATGCCAGCGGCAGCGGGGCGAGCGCTGGGAAGCAGGGCAAGCTGCAGGCAGGGGTGCGGGTGCTACAGGGGCATATCCCGGTGCCATCCTCACGGCCATGCCTGGCTCTGCTCCGCAGAAAGCGCTGAAGGAGATGTTTCCCATTGAATCTGGGGACATCAACATGGAGAACCGGATCATCCCACACTTGCCAGGTGAGCAGCAGGTGCTGGGCCTGGGGAGTGAAATAGAAATTGCAGCTTGTTGGGAAATTCCCCAGCAGGCCAAGCTCTGCTGGCTGCCTCCTGCGCAGGTGCTTGGTGCGATTTCTGTTCCCCACTGGGTTTGAAATCAAACCCCCAGAATGTTCTGAGCAGCGGTGGTGGTTTCTCCCAATACTCACCAGCCCCACAGACCCCGTCCTTCCTCCCTGAAGGCTGGGTACCCCGGAGACATGTCCTGCAGCATCGGCTGCGACCCCCGGCTGGTGCAAAGGGTCTGGCTTTGGGGAGGCTGAGCCCTCCTTTGGTGACACCATCACTGGGATTGGTTTTAGTGACCTTATGGCAACAGAGATATTTTGTAAGAGGAAGTGATGCAATGTGTCTTCAATGACAGGGAATGAATTCCTGATCCAAAGAGCTGACGGTTTGTCCCCAAGCAAGGTGCAGGTCAGCAAAATTCCCCCTTTTATTTAATTTCCTGCTTTAGAGGAGGCAGGAAGGAGTATGAGAAATAGCTGCGGGTTGTGGTCGACAACTCTTGAGGAGGAATAAACCTGCACCACACAGCAGTGTGCGTGCCACGTCTTGGGGTTGCTCCCCTCGGGGTCGGTTGGACTAACACGGCTGTGCCGGGACCCTTCCCACGTGCTGCTGCTGCCATGCTGAGACTCTTCAGAGTGTCCTTGTCCCGTTTGGGGAACTGAAAGCACTGGGGGATGAGGCAGGCGTCAGACTGCTGCAGGGGGTGTGGGGGTGTCACGGGCTGCACACATGCAGCCCGACATGGGGTTCAACACTGCTGTGGGTCAGGGCTGCCAGCAGCATTTTGGAGCCCTGGGGTCAAGACCGGCTGCTGCAGGACATGCACCATGGCCAGTGGGACAGAGGGACATGTGCGTCTCCCCCAGCCGCAGGCTGGTCCCGAGCCCCTCCTTGGGCCTCGGTGCAGCTGCTGTATTTGTAGCCCAGCGGCTGGGCTTAGTCTGAGCACGGATGTGGGAGTTGTCCTGTAAGTGAAATGGGGTCAAACGGGGTCTTTTCTGGGCTTGCACGAGCTGTGTAAGGGTCCATGGGCTGCAGGGGTGAGTCCAGCTGCACAGAGCTCTGCTCTGCACTGCCCATGGCACCTGGGCTGGGCGCTGCACCGTGCTCGCCTCTCAAGCTGCACTGCCAAAACGAGGAACCTGCAGCTGTAGCTTTTCTGCAAAGCAGCCATGGCCCTGCAGTCAGCTTCTCCCCAGCTTTTTCAGCACTGTGCATCACCCTCCATGTGCATGCCAGGGCCAGAGCAGCGAAGGAGGAGACGGGGCCATGCTCCCGCAGAGCTTCACCTTATGGGCACCATGCAGCCATGCAGCACCCTGGGGCCAAGTCCACTTGTTTTCAGGGCAAAATTAATGATTCAGAGCAGCCTGCTTGGGAAAGTTGTAAAAACAGGGCACTCTGCTTTTTCTGAGTGCTTTCCCCTCTCCCCCAGCACCGAAGTGGTTTGACGGGCAGCGCTCAACGCAGAACAGGCAGGGCACGCTGACTGAGTACTGCTACGCGCTGGTCAACCTGCCCCACAAGATCTCCCGATGCCTGCACGTGGTCAACTTCTTCAAGGTCCGTCACGACGACATGAACCCTGTCACAGACAGCCAGTGAGTCCAGCAGCCTGCCATTTTGGGAGAAATCCTGCATCCCTGGCCCCGGGTGCTGGCAGCAGCCCGCAGGGAGGGCACCACTGCCAGCGGTGAGGGGTGGTTGGTATTGAGCTGCCTTTGCTCTGACCTGCCTAGAACCAAGAAGCCCGAGGTCTTCCTCCTGCCAAAGGATGCCAAGAAAAACCCCACTGGTAAGAGGCCTCAGAGGGGTGCAAGCAGCTGCCTCGGCAGCAGCGAAGCCTGGCAGGGAGAGGGGCAGCCATCCCATGGCAGATGCCCTGACTGAGAGCACGGTCTCTGTGCCAGAGCTGCAGCTGGGAGGAAACCACAGCCTTGGGGGGAATGAGTCCTTGTCCTGGGATCCAGCTGGTTTGGGACCAGAAGAGGCTGGGAGAGTGCTTTGGGCTGTCCTGGGGCTGCTTTCGGCTTGCCTGAAATAGGGTATTTCTGTGCTGGGGACTGGGAGAGGTAACGTTTCTCACTTCTCCCACGCAGACATCACGGGCCCCATTGTCCTGCAAACATACCGAGCCATCGCCGACTACGAGAAGAGCTCCACATCCGAGATGGCTCTAAAAGCTGGGGACATGGTAGATGTCGTGGAGAAGAGCGAAAGCGGTATGTGTCCATCTCTCTGAAGAGCCCCCGAGGGCCAGCCCCCTCCTAGCTACCATTTCAGCAGGGACAGGGACTGCCCTTGCATCTCATGTCCAAATGCAGCATGCGAGTTAGTTATGCCAGCGCATGGGTTAAAGGGTAGGCGGTTATATCAGGGTCTCCTGATGGAGAGGAGAGGCTCAGAGCAAATGTAACTGGCAGGACCAAACCTCTTGGTGCTTCCTGCCCTCTTGGGACATGTTTCACATTCACATGGAGCCACATGACAGTTGGTTTTGGCTGGGTAGGGTGTGGGGCAATCCTAGAAAACCGTGCAACCTCTTTGCATGCCTCAGCCTATGAGGTTTCCTGCCCAGGAGGAAACAGGATGAACTGGCCAAGCTCCCTGGTTCCACCATGTAAACAGAGACCAGCCCCGGTGCCACCCCTTCCATCCAGGCCACATGGATGCCTGCGCCTGCCCCGGCCAGGGACAGACCCGGTGCTGGTGCCCCCACAGAGTCCCCGCAAGACCCTCTGCTCTTGCCCACGGCTGCTTTCCTTGCAGGATGGTGGTTTTGCCAGATGAAGAATAAACGGGGCTGGGTGCCAGCTGCCTATCTGGAACCAATGGATGGTCCTGATGAGTCTGAAGAGCAGGAGCCCAACTACGCAGGTAAAGTGTTGGGGTAACTGGGGTGTGCACCAGAGTACCAGTGTGCCGCACCTCCCTGCTGGGATGGTTCATTGCAAGGCCCCAGTCGGGCAGTCCGCACTGAGCAGGACCGCTGGGCAGGGAGATGTTGCTGTAGGAGCTGCCAGGAGGGATAAATCTCATGGTTAGGTACCTCAGTGTCAACCTCAGGAGCTTCCCATGACCTGCAGCTCAGCAGTAGATGCTTGTTTTGGCTGATCACACAGGCACATCTTCATCCAGGGGCCATCCTGAGCTAGCTGGGTGAACACCAAGTTGCTGGGTTAGCAAAGGAGTATGGTGCAGCATCCGAACCGAGGCACAGGCTTTCCCTAGCGCTTGGCTTCCGTGCTGTCCTTATCAGCCCTCCGCATTGCCCCACTGTGACAGCAGGGCCTTATCGCACAGGAGCAGAGGGAGGATCCTGCAGACTCATGCTGATTGCTCTCCAGGCTTCATCTTTGTGGTTTTCAAAACACTGCAACAGACTATTAGCACAACACTTCTTCCTCATTTAATCATCTGAATTATAAACATGGTCTTCAGCAGAGATAGATGTGCTTCCACTGCTTGCATTCACCAGCTTTCTCCTGGAGAGGTGCTGGAGGGGCTGGGATGAGCCACAGGCACTGACAAGGCTGAGGAAAGTCTGAATCCAGACTTGGAGACCTGAAGCACCCTGAGTCTTGCCTAGAATGTAGGGTAGATGCCCTGGTGCCTCCTCTCCTCAGCGGCTGGAGAGGCTGAGCCCCATCCCTGGGGTGGTAGCACACAACCCACTGTCCTGATTTTGTGCACAGGTGAGCAGTACATTGTCCAGAAAAGCTACACAGCCGTGGAGGACGATGAGCTGACCCTCAAGGAGGGTGATACCATTGAAGTCATCCACAAGCTGCTTGATGGCTGGTGGGTCATCAGGTGAGAGATTCCCAGAACAAATCAGGCAAGTGGGATTTGGGCGGAGGGAAGGGATGAACCGGCTGTTCTGCACGTCAGGGCTGTGAAAGCCACCGACCGTTTTGTGCTGCTGCCCAGCACTTCCTTTTTGCAGGGCTGCTTCTTGTAGCCCGTGGCTTTGCCAAATGTTAAATGTTGCAGCTGGGGCTTCCTCTGCTGGGGGCTTCAGAAATATCCAAGAAGGAGGCAGATGAAAAGAAGATGTATCTGATATTTTGCCTTTAAGTATTCTGACACATTGTGCTTTGCGAAACCTCAGCTTTCATCCCAGCCCTGGCCTGCCCTGCAAACTCGGGCTTTCCCAAGGGGAACCCCAGCTGCATCTGTGTTCTGGAGAGTCACAGATTGCGCATTCACAGCAGGACACGGCATGGCTGCAAACCCTGGGGATCCTCCTGCCGCAACCTGTGCCCAGGCGAGTGGCACCAGGAGGATCTCCTGGTGTTTGCAGGTGTGCTGGGCTGGAGGGGGAGACGGGCCAGGGACCAGGGAGTGTTCTTGAGCATACAGCGGCAGGGTGTCTGGCAGGACCCTCTGAGCAATGCTTCAGGAGCCCAGTGAAAACCCGAGGGGAGATAATATGAGCTGGTAAGACCCTGAAAGCTGTGAGCCATTGCTCTCTCTGCTACTTACTTGCTTTTGGGACTCAAGCCACACTTTCAGGGAGAGCCACAGGCACACAGGGTGGGAGGACAGTCAAAGCCCGCCTCACTGCAAAGGACATGAGAAATAACCCAGCCAGCACCAGCTGGGGACAGGCATGAGGAGCTGGTGGTTGCAGAGCCACGGCTGCAAGCGATGTTGCTTTGTGTTGCACTGCAGGAAGGATGAAACCACAGGTTATTACCCCTCCATGTACCTGCAGAAAGCTGGGGAGGCGAACACCTCCATGAAGAGTGAGCTGAGGAACCGGATTGCTCCTCCACGGAGGTAGGAGAAGCCCTGGGTGGGGGCGAGGAGGACTAAAGCTCTTCTTCGAGGGGGTGAAATGAAACCAGACAGTGATTTGTGGTGTCCCTTGCTCACCCTGGCAATGAGGAACTTCCCAGGAGAGACGTGAGCAGGGCAAAGACAGAGCAGGAGGCAGATCCTGCAGGGCTGCAGCAAAAATAGCTCAGTGCTCCCCGACTTCCATGGGTGGAGAGGCACCCCAGCATTTCTGATGCAGGGCTGCATGATCCTTGCTCTGTCAGGTCCTCTAGCCAGGAGTATTTCTCCTTGTCCTTCTGCAAAGTTTCTTTTCTGGGCTAATCTTGTTTAATTTTCAAATTGGCCTTTTTCTTATTTCCTAAGTGCATCCACTGAATCTTTGAGAAGCGAGGAGAGATTTGACTAATCAGAGTTGCCAAATGGCCTAATCTGATGGGAGGATTTGAGCTAATGGAAAGGATTTTATTTTGATTAAAAAGATAAAAAGCAATAATAACTCATTAATTCCGATGCAAAGAAAACTGCTAGGAAGGGCAGAGCTTGCCTCTATCTTTTCTTCCCTACAAGAAAACACGGCAGCCTTGCTATAAAATCTCTCAAAATCCAGCTCTGCTGGAGCACGTATTGAGTGTGAGACAGTGTAAAATGGCCCAAATCCACCTATTTGAGCGCAGTGATGCTTACTGATACCCTTGGAGGAGGTGAGGTGGCCTGTTTCAAGGACAGTGACTTGCCCCCCATGGTGAATGGTGTCCCTGTGGTGCTGGTGATGGCAGGCAGGCTGAGCCCCATTGCAAAGGTGGAGACCTGCCATTGTGGGCAAGAGCTTTGCTATGAAATGGGGTGCTCAGACCAGGGAGGGGCTGAAGGTAGATGGGCATGTTGCCTTGAGCAGAGCAGGAGGACGATGCCATGGGGTGGACATCAGGAGCCACCTTGCTCATGCCCTGGTAGTAAATACAAAGCAGTGGCTTCCATCTGCCTGCCTGGGGACGGTCCCCAACGCTGGGGGTTCCCCTGTGGCAACATGCTGCTGCACAACCCCAGGCTGCTCAGCCTTTCACTTCTCTCAATAGTTTCTCTGCTGTGGGTTCAACACCGCACATACAGGTGCACGCTGACACATACCCCACACTCTGTTCCCCTGGCCCAGGGACTGAGCCTTGGGCGTCGGGGAGCCATGCCAAACCCCACACCAGCATCTTAGTGTTGCAGCCAGTATAGATGCCATATGTGTATGTCCATCCATCCAAAAGCAAAGCTATAGATCACTTCCAGGGCTTTCTCGAGCTCTGGGGAAAACCTCACGCCCATCTCATCTGATCTACCTTGCCATCCCCATCATTACTTTCCAGGCTTGTGCTCGGGCTTTACCGTTCAGTATTTGCTTCCAAAGCACCACTCCAGCTGCCTCCTAACAAGCTGTACATCATGTCTCACCTATGCTTTCCCTCGAGGGGTGGCATCCCCCTGCTGCTTTCCACCAGGCAAAACCAAAAAGCAGATATTGGGGTTTGGGTGAGGCAGAAGAGGAAGCACAGGGGGGAAATCCTCAGTGAGAAAGTGCATGATGTGAGAGCTGCCGGCATGGAAACTGTAAGTTTTGTTTCTCACTCACTGCAGATCCACCATCCGAAATGCGAAGAGCATCCACAAGCAGAGCCGGAAGCTGATCAGCCAGGAGACCTACAGAAGAAACAGCAAGAAGTACATCCAGAGCCGGAGGAACATGAAGGAAAACTTGCAGAACAAGGCCAAAGTCCTCAGTAAGTCTCGATAGGGCCTTTGCCCTGGATGTGGGCTGAAGTCCTGCAGGCACAGCTCATGCCCTCCAATGCCTGTTGCTGGAGCTGTGGCACGAGCAAACAAGCCTGGGAATCCCTGTGCCACGCTGAAAGATCTGGGTGGGGAGGAGGAAATGAGTCTTCTTTTCTCCAAACCGTCTGCACTTCATGCCCCAAGGTTGGGCTGTCCCTACAGGGTGGCACGGCCTCTGGCTCTGCCCCATCACAGGTGGGAGGTGATGCAGTAGGGCAACACATGTAAGTCACACGTTGCCTGTCCACCCTTCTCCTGTGGGGAAAGCATGTGCAGGGAGGTGTTTCTTTTCAGTGAGGTTTCTTACCTCTGGTCTGACAGAGAAGGAGCAGCACATGGTGGCATTTCTGCCCTCAGTAGGTCCTGGTGAAGGTAAGCCCACATTTAGGACCTATGTTTTCCTCTGTGCACCTAACTTCACCTGTGCTGCTCTTACCATTACCATTATCATGTATGTTAGCTGTCAGCAAAGCACATAGAGGGAGGTGGTGCATAAAGAAGGAGGCTGCTGTTGAGGTAGACGCTTTAGATCTGGTAATCCCTGTGCATGACCTTCCCAAGGGAGAGCAGCTTCTTGCACAGACCTAGAGCTGGGCTCCCACCCAAGCAGAGCTTCCAGCCAGGAACCGATGGGCTCATCTCACCACCCTGGCCTCCAGGGAAGACCATCGCACACAGCTGAGACAGGAGGAGAGGCAGGAACTTCGGTGACCATTACATGAACGTTCACATGAAGGTGTGGGGTGGTGGAGAGCTCTGACACATCTGTATGTCCACTTTACCTGCAGTTGAGAAAAATGAGCAAGAGGAGAACAAGCCCAAGGCTCAGCCTGCTGTTCCTCCCCGTCCCAGCAAAGACCTCATCCTGAACCGCTGTACCGAGAGCACCCGGCGGAAGATCCTGTGAGCCCTCAGCCCCCCACACCAGCCAGCCGATGCTTTATCTCCACCAGCTCCTGCGCAGCCGGGGCTCAGAGCCACACTGGGGGATGCAGGTGGCTCTGGCAGCTGCCACAGGCCCCGGGTCGCTGCCGGCCAGATCGCCGCAGCCCAGCGTCCATCTTCATCCGCTGGTACGGCAAGCCCAAGATGTCCTAATGACACTGAGAGGAGAGCTCCAGCCCCGCTCCACCGGCTCCTGGAGGGCTGAGGCCACTGGGGACCCCTCGCCACTAGACCCCCTTTTATCGTCTGTTTGTATTTTGAGTGATTTTGCATCTTTCACCAATAAAGGAGAGACACTTTATAGATGTATTTCAGTGTCTGGGGAGCAGCCTGGTGGCCGGCAGCAGGAAAGGCATTTCTCCCCGGCATGTCCGGCGGGGTATTGGGCAAGGGAGTCTTGTGAAAGATGCTGGCAGGAAGGAAATTTGGTGGAGGGGGCAAAAGGACAGCAGCTTCCTCCTGGAATGCAGCTGCTTCACTCCCTCTAATAGAAAGCGAAGGCTGGGGTGTGGGTATATGGTGTTTGCTGGGGTGGGGTAGGAGCCATGAGGCAAGGTGGCCATGCTGAATGGCAGTAAGGTGTGAGGGCCACGCGGGGCGGGTGGCCCAGGGCCCGTGGGGCTGCCAGGGCATGAGGGGCGAGCGACTTCCCAAGGCTGCGGACGCTGGTCCCTCCTGCCACCTCATGGAGGGCCGCCATGTTGGGAGGCCAGCAGCCATCACAGCATGGCCAGCGCCTCAGGGACAGGGCTGTTTTGCAACAGGGAGCGTGGTGCGAGATGCCACCACAGCCAGCCCTGCCACCGCCACGCTGGGCGGGTTCGGGTTTGGGTCTGGATCTGGGTTTGGGTCTAGGTGTAGGCTGGGTGTGGGTCTGAGCCCAGGTTAGGGTCTGGGTTTGGATTTGGGTTTGGGTCTGAGTCTGGGTCTGGCTCTAGGCATAGGCTTGGGTCTGGGTTTGGGTGTGGGTTGCAGTCTGCGTCTGAGTCCGGGTCCACGTTAGGGTCTGGGTTTGGCGCTGGGACTAGGTTTGGGTCTGGGTCCAGATTAGGGTCTGGGTTTAGGTCTAGTTCTGGGTCTGGAATTAGGTTTGGGTCTGGGTTTGGACTTTGGTGTGGGTGTAGGTCTGCGTCTGGATCTCGGTGTAGGTCTGGGTCTAGGTTTAGATTTAGATCTAGGTCTGGGTCACTGTCAGGGTCTGTGTCGGGTTGGCGCCCACCCCCTGCAAAGGGCGGCATAGCCCCTTTAAGACAAGACCTTCTCGCGCCCTAGCTCCCCGCCTCTCGCGCCGCACGTGACCGCGGCGGCGCGCCCTGGCGCATGCGCGCAGGGGGTGGTGAGCCTGCGCGCGCCGCCCGCCTGCCCGCGCGGGGTCGCGGGTGAGAGGTCGGCAAGATGGCGGCGGCGGCCTGAGGGGCGCGGGGAGGCGGCGGCGATGTGGTGGGCGCTGAGGGGAGTGCGGCGGCCGCCGCCGGCCCTCCGCAGGGGCCTGGCCAAACCGGCGCGCCCGCGGAGCGTCCGCCAGCTGAGGGAGGCCGAGGAGGCCGCCCCGATCTTCCAGTACGCGGGGAAGGCGGCCAAGCGGAAGGACCGCGTCTTCGTGTGGGGCTTCTGCTACTCGGGCGCCCTGGGCGTCCCCAGCTTCGTGAAGCCGGACGTGGGCTGGAAGAAGCCGCGGCGGATCCAACCCACGCCCTACCGTCTGGAAACGGAGGAGAAGGTGGGCTTGGGGCGCGGGTGGTGGCTCTGTTATGTCGCGACAGGGCGGCGTTAGCATTGCTTCTTGAACAGCGGTGCACCGCTTCTGTCCATGCCAGTTAATCTGGGCAGGTTTCTTTTCTCGGCTTTGAACGGCGTTAAGTAATCTGAGTTAAAGACTTCGCCGTGATTCTTTTTTTTTTTTTTTTTTTTTTTAATTGACGTAGTGGTATTAAGCAGGGTGGGGTTTGGTACAAGTAGAGTGGCATGCGATTTGGGAAATATATATTCCTTTGTCAGAGGTGTAAGAGAGCAAGAGTGTGAACATCTGTTGGAGAAAATGGGGCTCGTTTTCAGCGGCTTTCATGGCTACTCTCACCTTGACGAAATTGGAACCTTGTGTCGAAAATCGTGTTATTCTTTTGTCTGCATGGTTCAGGCATCATGCTCTGCTGTCCAATTCAAAGAAGGTCCGAGCTTTTATACTGGGCTTTTTTTGGCAAAAGGAGTAAAACAGGGGAATGTTATTCTCTTAATGTCTCCTTGTGTTTGGTTTTTTATTGTTTTTTGCTGATGCAGGTCAGCAAATAGGTCTTCCTGTTGTGTTTGAATGGGTCCAAAATAATGCAAAAATAAAGATATATGCACGCGATAACAAAACTCTAGGGCAGTTGTGTTGGACTTGAGTTCGTACCATTGTGCTTATCACTGAAGAGTGTTTCTGATCATTTTTGCAAAGACCATACATACCATGAATTTGGGCCGTATTTGGATATAGCTGTCGTGGTTTAACCCCAGCCAGCAACTAAGCACCATGCAGCCGATCACTCACTTTGCCCCCACCCAGTGGGATGGGGGAGAGAATCAAAAAAAAGTAAAACTCATGGGTTGAGATAAAGACAGGTTAATAGGACAGAAAAGAAAGAAAATAATAATAATGGTAATAATAATAATAATAAAAGGATTGGGATGTACAAAACAAGTGATGCACAATGCAGTTGTTTACCACTTGGTGACCCATGCCCAGTTAGTTCTCAAGCAGCAATCCCCACTCCCCCCAGCCAACTCTCCCCCAGTTTATATATATACTGGGCATGACGTCCCATGGTATGGCCCCTTTGGCCAGTTTGGGTCAGCTGTCCTGGCTGTGTCCCCTCCCAACTTCTTGTGCCCCTCCAGCCTTCTTGCTG
>JANHGO010000002.1:42383076-42424696 GCA_024606505.1 Aquila spilogaster | reverse complement strand
TGCACTGCTGAATCTGGCTTTCTGTTAACTAAGCCTTGTTCTGGATCTGAGAACAAAAGAACTGCAGCATCACTTTCTACAAAGAAAGCTCTGCTGTTTCTTGTGCTGTATCGTGCTGTTTGTAGCCTTCCCTGCCTGTAGAGCGTTTTCGTTTGCGGAGAAAGGTCAAAACCTGAGCTGACGGGCATTGTAGAGGTTCATTGCTCAGTTTCTCTGCCAGTAATGCTTCATTAAATCAATTGTGAACACATGACCTTTCCTGACCAGGTCTGGCTTTCTGTTTGTGTGCAGGTTGTGTGTGGGCAGGACCACAGTCTGTTTAGAACCAAGAAAGGTGCTGTGTTTGCATGCGGTTGGGGAGCTGATGGACAAACAGGTAGGAGCTCAGCTGTATTCATCCGTTCACTAAAATGCAAGCTCCTAATTCAGAGCTAAATTTGTCTTGCATGTGTGGATGGAAAGGGGCTGGTGTGTTTCCAGCTGTGTGCAGATGTTCTCAGTTCTCTTGTGTAACTGCACTGACACAGACCAGTGCAGTTCATTTTCCAGATACCGTGCTGTCAATCCCAGCATGTAGTCTGAGGAGGATGTGTTTGCTGTTTGAAGCTTGACGGGAGGGTATCTGGAAGTGGCATGTGAAAGTTAGCTCCCTGGTTCCATGCAGACTTTGCTTCATGTCTCATGTCAGGTTCTTTTGCTTCCTATTTTGTACTAACAGAGATCTTTGACTGCAACTGCTGTCTTAGCATGGGATCTTTGGCCAGGCCCTCATTCTGGTGGCTGTTGCTGGCAGAGGACTTTCTCTGAGCCTTTCCTACTGTTTAGTCCTTCTGCTGCTCCTGAAGCCGGGTTCTCCCTGTGGTTTTCTCATGCAGGCATACTGTAGTCCATCTGGGTTTTGGTCTCTTGTCCAAGCAGCTGTCATGTCATGTGCTGGCTTCCCAGCATCTTTTGCCACTTGACCTGCTGTTATCTGAAATGATTGCAGAGTGTGCTGTCACTCGTGGCTGTCCTTGCAGAAGACACGGTGCAGCTGGTCTGTGGAACTTTGCCTTTGTCAGGATATCTGCTTGGCTTGTTCAGTGCTCTCAAACTCTTCAGTCCATGCAGACAAGAGAGGCCTGGGCCTAGGCTGCTTCCTGAGTATGGCTGTATAAAGTTGTTTTGTATTCCTGAGAGAGGTAACTTTGGCTAATGGAACTGGTGTTTGTGGCTGCTTGTCCATTGAAGTGGGTTGTTGCAGACAGATTTCTTTTGGAGTAGATATGAGTGTTCATAACATGACAAAACGGTTCTGTGTAGTAATTAAAGTATGGCTGGAAAAATATTCTTGATCATCTTTCTCTTTTTTCCCTCTCAGGTCTTGGACACTACGATATCACCAGTGTTCCAACTAAGCTAGGTGGTGACATTGCTGGAGTAAACATTACCCAAGTCTCTTCCTATGGGGACTGTTGTCTGGCTGTTTCAGATGAGGGAGACCTCTTTGGTTGGGGAAATTCAGAGTACTTGCAGCTGGCATCTGTCACAGAAACCACACAGGTCAGTTGGCCTGGGGGCTTGTTTGTACGTGTTTCAGTTAGGCCGCAGTTAAAAATTAAGTGTTTCTCCCAGCTCTTTTTGTTTGTTTGTTTTTTTGACAGCAGTGTAAATCAATATAAACTAACACCACTAGCAGGCTGATTTTCCTGATGTTTACAAAACCAATGTGTCTGAAATGGTTGTATAGCTTTAGGGCAGTGTGTTTCCCAGCTATTGATAGGCAGAGGTTTGGGTTACCTCATCCCAGTTTGTTATAGAGGGATTGCACACAAGCTGCTTTTCCTCAGCCCATTGCTTTTGCACCCAGTGAGATCCAGCTTAGTGTTTGTGCTGGATACTTTTAAAGAGGCAATGTTAGGATCTGTAGAAAGAAATAAAGATTGAAAAAAAAACAAAACCGTATATTACAGAGAATCCTGTTTTGTAACTGTTTTAAAATCAAGGTTTTGTCAATACGTGTGTATAATACAGCAGGGAAATTACGTTCTTTAATGATGTGCTTCCTAATTTTGAATTCTATACTGTGGGCTAGAATTTTTACACCAGCTACCTTAGTAGATTTAGAGCTGGCCCTATACAAGTCCCAGTGTTTTGCAGCTGTAAGCTTTTTGGAGCAAACTTTTGAGAGTAAAGAATACAGTGCTGACTTGACACTGAGTGTTGTAGTACTGATGTAATTAGACAGATGGTCTCCTCTTGGAGTTAGTGTAGAAAACGGAGTCAGGGAATTCATTCATACTCAGCTATTCTTGGCAGCAAGAGCAAGCAATTGCATTAGCATGGCCCTAGTAAAATATGTAACTTTGTTTCCTATGCTGCCCCTGATCTGTCCTTAATGTAGGGCTAATTACTGAGGCTTGGAAGGCCTGAAGACAGTGACTGTTATAAGTAGTTCAGTAGCTGCCTGACTGGGTGCTTATGGCTGAAGTTGGAGGGGTCTGAAATAGGTGAATGGCACCTTTACTAAAGCTGGAGTTTTACACGTTGCATAGGTAATGTGCAAATTACAGAATAACAGATACTAACTGTAACCAAAACTATAGGAAATGTGAAGAATGTAGGTGTAGTTTCCAGTTTATTACCTTGTCTGAAACAACTCTTGCAACCTCATGCAGGTGAACGTTCCCAGACATTTGCCATTCAAGATTGGGAAGATAAAGGAGGCTGCGTGTGGAGGTACTGGCAATATTGTGCTAACTGGTGAGTTGATTTTTACAGTCATCCTCTTTAATGCAAGGCCATGCAGTGGATGGATTATAACGTACTTAAGCAAGCTTCTTGTTCACTAGAAGCAGGGAGTTGCTGTCAGTGAGAGGAAAGCTTGGATGATGAGAACACTGTGATTTAAGAATGAGCTAGAGATCCCTTCTGATCCCTTGTTTTCTGATCACATAGGTAGCCTGTAATGAAGGTGAGTATAGGAAAGAAGTAAGGCAACACTTGAGAGGAGGAGCAGCCCTTCAGACTTGATATAAGTCTGACTTAGAAATAAATCTTGAAGAAGTAGACTAGAAAGTAGAGAGTTCTGATAATTCTTGCTGAATGTTCTTGGGATTGCCAGTGGTATGGGGAGCACAGCTTGAAGAAGGTTCCTGAATAAAGGAGCGAGGGAAAGGGTTGTACTGCTTTGAGGAAGGATTTTCTTGATGAAGAGATTCCCATTTACAATGCAGTTACTGTGAAGACATTTGAGCTTCTAGCATGAAGGCAGCAAAGCTGGCAGTCATAGCAATTTATTCTGTCTTGTGCTGTCCAGCTGCTGCCTTTCTGAGGCATACAGCTTAAGAGAGAATGGCAGGAAAGGCAGCTAGCCTGCCGCTGGTTTGGCTGTGCCTCAAAGGAGAAAGCAGTGATGATAAAACATTCAGTCTCTAGCTGAAGTATTTTATCCAGCCTGCACTGTGTTGGAGTTTTTCCCCCACAGAAGTTTTGCCTGTGAAGCTTGATTTGTCTACACAGCTTAGGAAACAAATTAAGGCATTTGGATGGGAATGCATCGTTTATTACTTTTGAATATTCAAAAGGTGTTAGACCTCTCCGGGAGAAAGGAGAATATCCCTTTGGATCTGATTAACTCTTGGTTGTGGCATGAATTTCACAAGCGCAGACTTTATTACGGAGTGTCTTCTTACTGTAATGCAGAAGAAGGAAGTGTTTTCGTCTGGGGATATGGAATTCTTGGGAAAGGACCAAGCCTATCTGAAACAGCAGTGCCGGAGATGATCCCCCCCAGCCTTTTTGGCTGGTCGGACTTCAGTCCAGACATCCGTGTTACTCATGTTCGCTGTGGACTCAGCCACTTCGCAGCACTTACAAGTAAGTTCTAGTCCTGTTGTCAGGAAGAAGTTGTATGGCCTTACTCTTCTCAGCTTAACTGACAAACAGAACCATCCTTCTTTAAACTTAAACCACGCTGGAATGCAGCGGCAGGGGCAGCATGTTTACAGGAGTCAGCGTGGTAAAGCCTATTTCAGTGTGAATGTGTCTGTTACTTACTCGTCGCTTCTGAATTACTTTTCTAATAAAAAAAATAAATCTCTCAAACAGGAAAGCCAGACAGGTTTTTTTTAATTTCCTCATACAGAGTAAATCAACCAATTACACTTCAGAAGCAAAAGGGATTCATGTAATAGATGGACAAGTTAAAACTGAGAGTTTAAATCAGAGGTAGATGTCAGGGTTTCTTGCCTCTTCTGACCAATTCCATTAGCAGTCTGAGGTAGGAAGACTTATACAGTTTGCTAGAATGTGATACTGTGGTATGTACACCATGTATTTGATACCAGCCTTCAAAAGAAGCTTTGGATGAGAAGGTCACTTAAATATGATCAGCAGAGGGCAGCAGCACAGAAAACCCATGTTCTTGCTAGCAAAAACAGTAGTTGCTAATGAGAAGTGCTTGGTCATTGTTGGGGAAGTTATGTGCGTGTAACTGGTCTCCCCTGTCATCCAGGAAGTGTTACAAACAGCATTCTGACTAAATTGTACTTGTTTTACATGGTTTTGGTTGTCTTTTCTGTGGAGCTGATCTGCATACTCCTGAGCTCAGTATGCTGAGAGGATTAAAAAATGATTTCTTCTTGACACAGCTGAATATAACTTTTTTCTTTTTCCTCAGTTATCCTTATAAGGTCACTTCTGTCAGGCAGCTGAGTAAGCACTGTCCAGGTGATGGCTTGGGATGGGTTTCACTGCCTTGCTTACCCCAGAATAGCTGCTACCTGGACTTGTGCAAGGCCTGTGACATGGTCCCACGCCACATCCTTATCTCTAAATTGGAGAGAGATGTACTGGAAAGCTGGACTATTCAGCGGGTAAATAATTGGTTGGAAGGTCGTAGCCAGAGGGTTGTGGTCAGCAGCTCTATGTCCACGTGGAGGCAGACACAAGTGGTGTACCCCAGGGGTCTGTTTTGGGACCAGTGCTCTTCAACATCTCTATCAGTGACATAGACAGAGGGCTTTCATGCTGCATGTGTAACTCTTTATGCTCCCAGCAGCACCACAGCTGCCAACGTCACAAATAGAGTTTTTCTTTTTTAATGACTGTGCCTGATTTTTTTAATAATTCTTTTTTCTTTGCGTAGACAGAGGAGAACTCTTTGTATGGGGCAAGAATCTAAGAGGGTGCCTGGGAATTGGAAGAATGGAAGACCAGTATTTCCCATGGAGGGTAAGGACAGTAATGTTAAGACCAAGAGTGTATTTTTTAGCTCATCTTTGTTATCATGAGGGCAAGAAATGTCATTTGCTGCATGGTTTGGTTAAGTAATTTTGGCAGAAGTGGAAACCTAAGATGACTGCAGGACTGCTTCCTTTTCCCGAGATCCTTGCCTAACCTGCCCTGGTGGTGGAAGTATTTTTGAGTCTGCTTTGTTGCCTCCAACAAGTAGCTCCTACAGGACATTATTACAGCACTGTATCAAAGCAGGAGCAGTTACCATTCTCCTTGTAAAGTCCCACTCTAGAGCTAGCCATCTCTGCATTCCTTTAGCTCCAAGGAAAAGCTTGCATCCTGCTGTTTGTAGCCTCTGCTTTCCTTGAGCTTTAAGTCTACTTCAAGTGAAAGAGGCATAGCAATACTAGTGAGTGATCTGGGTCTGCTTAGCATCAGAGCAAAAACTGCCTTAGGCAAAGTTGAGTTTTTACACCTCTGCTGCCCTTGCTGATGAGAGAAGAGACTAATCCTTGTGGTGCTTGGGCAGATCCTTGTCCTGTCGTCTGGGTTACGTTCTGTTTGGGCATGCTGTTTGTTCTGCTGTGCAGATGGATGAGGATGCAGTCTCCTTGCTGTCTGCTAGTGAGGCCTCTCTTTCTGCCTTTCCAAAACTTTATGTGCTTCTGTGAGGGGAGAATGGGAATGTTTCACAGCTCGGTGCATGAGCACCTCTGGTGCTGAGTCTTGCTTTCTCTGGGTTTTGCAGCTGGCACTTTCATAGGTGTAAGTTGTGCAAAAGCAGCTGGTGCGTTAAGCAGAAGGGAGAATGAGAAATGGGAAATACTGTGTACAAAGTCTCAGCTTGAGAAATAATCTGCCCTTGTGTGTCTGATCCAGGTGACTATACCCGGTGAAGTGGTGGATGTTGCGTGTGGAGTTGATCATATGGTAAGCATGGTCAAATCTTTCATTTAGTAATATTGCTGAACCTCGGTACTGTGCTTTGAAGATGAGGGTCATGGTGACGAGCGTCTTGGGAAGGAAGTCTCACTCCAGGGAGCCAGGCAGGAAGTGACTGTGAGCGGAGACAGCCATAGCAGTGCCTGGGTGTGCTGTCATCTCTGCATCATGGAAACGCTCCAGCCTCGCTGCAGGGAGGAATTACATTTCCCCAAGGAGAGTGGAAACACAAGGAGTGCTCTGGCAGCTTCGTGGCAGGCTCGCAAAGAGTCTGACACCCAACCCACAGCTGGTGAGTCCCTCTGGGCCTAAGGATGAAGAGCATCTCCCTCAGGGAACACTGCAGGAGATGAAATTTGTAGCTCAGGACAGTGATTTATGGATGCTTTCTCTGTTACCAGCTCTGGCACATCAGTGTTGGACTGAGCCAAGCTATTTCTCAAGGGAAAACTTTTTTTGTTACTGTTTTTATGCGGAAGAAAACTCATTCTGGCTGTTGGAGTCCAGCACAGCTGTCCCCAGCATCCACCACCAGCTGTGGACTCTGAAGACTGAGCATACAAGGAACACATTCGTTAAACTGGGAGAGTGGAACTTGTCTTCAGGGGGAAAGTACTGCTAAATAAGACAACGTGGAAAGATAAATCATATGCTGCCTACACTACCACTGCTATGGAAGCACAGATTGATGGACAGTGGAAGCAGGCTGCAAACGAAGCTCCCTCCTAACGGCAGGCAGTGGAAATAAGCAGCGCTCACTGTTTGTCAAGTAGTTTGTCTTCATAGTGCTGCTTTTGACTTTTGGAAGTTCTTGCAATCTTTCTTGCTTGTGGGGCTATGATTGCTGTCAGTTGCCAAGAGCCTTTTTGAATTAGGCTTTTCTGCAGTGCGTGGCAGAGGAGGGAGTCTGAAGGGGCAAGAAGCAGAGTTACAGTAGAGCCTTGTTTCCTGGTACCTCCTGAGCAGAGTTGTTGCAGTAAGTGCATCTGAAGGATATGGGATGCAGAACTTGTAGTAGGCACTGAATGGGAAAGCTGCTGTGAACCTCAGGCAGAGTATTATCGTATGTCTCTCTAGGAGATACCTCCACGTTGTAAATCGTTTTTGTTTCAAAATCCAAGCAAATGTTTTTAATAAAGCAATTACAGAGTCTTTGTATTGATAGTAATGGAAATATTCCTGAGCTTGACTTCCCACGGGGGCTGCTCTGCCTTGCAACACTTCATTTAAACTTAAGCCTTGTGGAACACAGGGCTGTGGCAGGAAGCATCTTCTGTCAGCTGAGGCACCTCCACGCTGGCAGCACTGATAGTATAGCCATGCTCCCTAGGACACCATGTCTTCATACTTCAGCTCCACGAGCTGAAATTCTAGCTCAAATCTGTAGTGTAATTACTGAAACTTGGGGCTGAGCTTACCGTGATGAAGTCACTCTTCAAGGACTTTACATTAAATAAATGGAAGGTGAAACAAAGTATGTAAAGATGCCTATGAATTACTGTTAATGTAACTGTAGCTGGCGTTGTAGTGGTGGGTTGAGGCAGAACAAGCAGAAAGTGAATGTTCAGTTGTGATGGACCTTTACTGCTGTGAATTCTTGGTAAGCTGGCTTTAATTTAAACCTTCTACATCTGGCTTGAGCTGCCCAAGCATATCTTGTTGACCTCATGGGAAGTAGCTGTGCCCTTTTTTCATGTGGGAATGTATTAAAGCATTGAAAATGAATACAAAAAACTGCTGCCAGAAGGGTGTTTCTAACAACCCCCTTCTTCATGGATGTTGCTGTTAGATGGGACCGCAGCATCGCTGCTTGGTGGATGGGATCACTGCTGGCTATTAGCTGCTCTTTCACAAGTGTTTCCTGGTGCCCTCTGGGGTTGGGCCTTTTGGGCAGCTGGGAAGAGAACTGATTCCAAGCGATACCTGGCTGCGTTTCAGTCCTGCTGTGCAATAAATTGCGAAGTCTGTATGTTAATTAAATGCCAGCGAGGTCTTTAACTCGAAATAGAAGTGTTACACAGCAGTGGGAGTGTTTGCACTTTCATTACGGTGGCGGTGGCTGCTTTCTGCCACACCATAAGGGTCTGTGGCCTCAGGCTTAGTGGCAGATCCTGAGGTGTGGCAAATGCTGCTGTCCTTTGCTTTGGTTACGGTGGGCATTGCTGAAGCGATGACATTGTGACCATCAGACTGGAGCTTGTCCAGAGCCGTTAGCATGGACATGGCACCCGTCGCTTCGTTATTCACATCGTGCACGTGATTCACTTGCTTGCAAGATCAAAGATGAGCTGGGAGACCCGGGAGCAACAGTGTGGTCAGCCCTGATGTGAAGCGCGGTCTCTGCAGAAGGCGCAGGATGGACACTGGTGGCTTCTGACCCCCAGAGCAAGGGCTCACAGCTACACATTCACTGCTCTCGGAGGTGAGGAGCCAGCCCAGCTTTGCTGGGAGGATGTGTTCAGCACTTCGTCCTTCAGAGAGAGCCCTGGAGGGCCCTGCAGTGAGGTGGGTGCAGGCCGGGCCCTCACGTGAGCACAGCTCCAATTAACGCCAACATAACCTCCTTGATTTTGCACTGATTAGCAAGAGTAATTCGCCCTGCAGAACCCCACTGCGGTGTCAGTTTGGGCTTAAAATAGCCCGCAAGCACTGCGGGACAAGGCCTGGAGCAGAGCTGTGCCCACACAGCTGGGCACGGGGCGCCTCGGAGCCCCCGAAAACAGCAATATTTTAGGCACCTGCGAGCTCTTTTCTCTCCAGGAGCCTTCAAAAACAAATGACTCAGAGGACAAATAATCAGAGCTTGCAGCAGGCTGCTGGGATAACATTACTCACGACTCCACTTCTTGCCTTTTCATAAGGGTTGGAGCCGCCCCCCAGCACCTCCTGCAGCATTTGTGCCTTTGGGTGGAGGACAGCAGCCACCGATGTGGGGCACGGAGTGCCTGTGTGCAGTGCTCTGGGTGGGAATGCAGCATGCTGCATTCTATAAAGACAACGCCAAGCTCTGCTTGACTGACATGGGGCTGATCAGTACGAAAGCAGACAGCACCTCACCTTTTTTCCTTCTTTTTCACTTTAATTAACGCTTTTACAGAGTACAAAATATACCGTCATTTGTTTGGGAACATTGGGATTTCTTCTTTCTTTTCTTTCCCGTGTGTGTTCTGTGTTTTTCTTCTTCCCCGTACAGTACGTAAACCTCAGCTTTGCAGCAGCAGACCGGCGAAGGAAAGCAGCGCGCTGGGAATGCAAAGCGGCCGCCCTCAGCTGCACAGCCCGACGCTGGTCTGGGTGAGCCCCACAAGGGATTGCATTGGGCTGGGAGTTAAAGGGGAAAACAGTAATGCATCGTTTGCATTCCCCCCAAGGAAAGGCTCCTGGGAGGGCTTTGTGTGGGTCCAGGGGGCTGTGTACCCCCGCATGGCCACTGCAGCAGTGGGGCAGCCCCTGCTCTCCTGGCAGCTTGCTGGAAATTTGCTGGGGAGGGGGCAATACTGGGAGCATCCTTGAAGAAATGCAGGCTTCCGAAGGGCAGAGAGAGCTGGTGGGCCCTGCTCCAGCCAGGCAGGACCCCAGCACAGCATTAGGGCTCCCAGGTGCTGCCAACCAGGGCACTGCAGCCCCGGAACCACACTACAGCCTCAAGTGAGGGGGATGGTGGGACTTGTCCATACAAAGTCCCCCCTTGCAGTGCCCAGCGAGCAGCAGACAGGCAGCAGAACCATCTCACCCCTCATTTTAGCAACAAACCCAGGGTGAACGGACCAGCTGCGTTAGTGGGGAAGGGTGGGGATAGGATCTCTTGAAGCACCCCAGCTTCATGAGAAGGGGGTCCCGCTGCACATCACCCCAGGGCACCTCGTGCTCCCCAGCATCTCCACAAAGCTGTGCTGTCCGGAAAACGGCATTTTTTCAAGTTACAAAAGAGCTGGAAGGAATTCTTTGGGAAGAGGGCTGATGGCTGCTATTGCAGAAAGCTGGTGCAGCGCCTCAGCACCGGGACAGCACGGGAACAGGGGAACCCTACGCTGCCAACAGCATCTGCCCGAACGTGCCATGCAGGGGACACTGCCTCTGCCACTTCCACACCTGCAGGAAAAATCCACCTGAGGCCCAAAGCGAAGGCAGAAGGGAGTTGTGCTTCTGCCACTGTCTCCCAGGGCGGCATCGGTACCGGTGGCACTGTGCCCGTGCACCTCCTGCTGAGCTTTGGGATCCAACCCCACCGTGTCTCCCCCGGCCACGCCAAAGCCACACACACCTCATGCACAGAAGTGAGCTCGGGGAGTGGGGCCGTGTGCTCTGCGTGGCAGCGTTCAGCCCCAGCCCTGCCCCATCACCACCCCAGCCGGCAGCAGAAGTGGCCCGTGCTGCCCGGAGACCGAGAGAGGGACTTCTTGGCTATGCAGTTCCCAAGAGGTATGTTTCTCTGCGCATTCACACCCTAAAATTGTCATACACTTGGCTCGCAATGCTTCATTCATTCCCCTGTCAGAATCCCCTGCCAAGATCAGGGCCTGTGCGTCGCCTCTGCAGGGGCAGCACCAGGAGCGTGCTCTGCTGTGCTGCAGGACATGGCCCTTCTCCTGTGCTGGTGACAGCTGGCGTTACACCACGTTGTGCTCTGTGGAGGCTGAGTGATGGAGGAGCAGGGGACGGGGAATGGGGCTGAGATGGGCTCGGTCCCACAACGCAGCGCCCCGAGTGCTGCCCATGGGATGCGCGTGGCCCCGGCACGGACAGCCCCGGACGGATGGAGGGACGCATGGGAGGAGGCAGCTGAAGCTGCCAGGCAGAGCCGCGCACCTCGGCCAATGTAAACACGCCCCAGCACACACCACACAATGTAAATACTGTTTGGCAAAAGGATTACCGGGTTATACTCTGCAGCAGGTAACAGAAGTGTAATCCAGCCCGACATCTGCAGTCAGGACGGGGACAGTAAGTGAGATGCCTTAAGCTGCTGCTCGAGATGTGCACAGGAGCGGCAGTGACGGAAAGAGAAGGATTCCTCATCGCCAAATGACACCCACCACCGACGGCTGCAACACGGCACTGCCGGGGCCGAAGCCAACGCAAGAAGTTCCTTCTGGAGCAAATGGCGGTGCCCTGGTTTTGGGGACAGCTGTGATGCAGAAAGAGAAGAAGCCGATGTGTTTCACAGCTCTTTGCCTCCTCCCGTGCCACGGTCAGAAAGCAGCAGTAACCCAGCAGCCGGGAGGGACCCCTGCCTCTCTTATGGGCACTGCACCAACACGGGACCCGGTGCCTTGTGCTCACATCACTGATCCTTCATGGAGGGATTTTGAATGCATGATCCCAAGTGGCACAGCAACAAAAAGGACGAGAGGAAAAGGAGCAGCTTTTCTCCCCCCGCTGGGCTGGAGGAACCCAGCTGCACAGGGAGCAGGAGGAGTGCTGTCCATGGGGGCTGCTGCTCTTTGCTAAAAACCTTCTGAGAGATCCAGACAGCGGGGCCACGGACCCCTACTGCCAATACACTTGAATTCAAAATACACGGTGAGTACATGTGTGCATACGGCATCTACTACAGCTGTATGTGCCCGTGTGCACACACAGCATGAGTGAATCCACACTGCTCAGGTGTATGTGCTGCATCCAGGCACGCCGACACAAACCACCACGGGCATTTCTACGTGCACACACTTACACAGCAGAAAGGGATTTGCAGCTGAAATCCAACCGGGCAAAGACCAAAGAGAAAAAAGGAAAGGAAAGAAAAAGAAAAGGCAACGAGGGTGAGAAAAGCCTCAACCGTGGGGAAATGGAAGGCCTCCAGGAGGTGATGCTGAGGGTGATGGTGATGGAGACACAGAGTGGAACAGCTGTGCACCTTGTGGCACTATGGGGCCACAGATTTCAGCAATTTAAGGCCACTTCCCTCCAGGAAAGAAGTGGAAGATGTAAACTGAAAAAAAAACCCAACACAACCAAAGCAAAACAACCTCTGCATCGTCCTGAGTGCGAAATCAAATCAAATCAAATCCTGTGCTTTCACTTTCTCTTAAGGCTCAGTGGAACTGTCGCTTGTTTCAAGTACTTCCTCTCCTCTCGCTGCTCCTTAGGAAGCAGCACCAACGGGTGCACGTCCTGCACACATCATCTCCTCCCTGCTACAGATTGCTGCAACACCCTGGCTCGCAGCTGCGGGTTGCAGCCTCATGAGCTCTATGCCAGAGGCTCTTGGGCAAGGCTGGGAAGTCCTCTTTGAAGCCGTGCAACCTGCCATCTCTCTGCATACAACGTGGGAAGGACGGGAATGCGAGAAACGGACTCCTGAGTGCGAGGGCAGACCCTGCGCGGGTGGCTTCTCCTTCTCCCTGTCCTGGGTGACATCAGCTCTGGGCACTGGGCGATGTCGTGCAGTTTTTCTGGGAGTTTTCAGCACAGTTCAGCTTTCATAGAGCTGAAGCCAATGGAAAACCTCCAGGAGTGCGGTCCCCACGTGGCAGCCGTTTCTGCCCTGGGGAGGAAGGAGCTGATAAAAGCCACAGGAGGGGATCAGTGGGGCTCGTGGACCTCCTGCCCCCAGTGAGGACAACCTGGGTGAGGTGGCTCAGGCTGTGGGGTAGGAGAGGAGCAGGGATCAGGACACTGGACAACACTTTGTGCCCGGCAAAGGTCTGAAATCGGGATGGGAGAGGAGGAACCTCTCTCCTCCTGCTGGTCCTGGGAGTGAGGGGACAGCAGCTGCCCGGAGCAGGGACACAGGGGGAGGACACCGGGGGTGGTGGGAGGGAAAACAGACCTAAGCCAGACTCAAAGCAGACAGAAGCTATGGTGGAGTGACCCGCAGGGCCAGAGCAATGCCCCCCCAGGGCTTCCTGCACGCAGCCAGGCTGTGACTGCAGGGAGAAAGACAAACAGGGCAGTTCAGAGCACGCGCTATATCTTCCCCTTTTCCAGCGCCGAAGAGGGGAAACAGAACCCCAATCCCATCCTAACCCAACATACGCAACGACGGACAGTCCTCAGACAGCCTGATGCGAGGAGACAAGCCAGCACCGTGCAACGTCTTTTCTGTTTAATTCCACATCTCATTCGTTAGGGCTCTCTGGCAGCCAGCGGCCCACCCGCTCCGGCCGTGCTATGGGGGCTCAGGGCACAGCGCCCACATCCGTCCATCCGTCCGCGTCCGTCCGTCCGCGCCACGCGCTGGGGAACAACGGGAGTTCCCGGGCAGCTCCATCTCACCCTGAGCTGAGCCTCAGGAAACAGCCCGACCTCCCCTCCTCCTGCCCCTCATTCATAGAGAAATTTAATAAAATAACAATAATAATAATAATAATAATAATTAAAACAAAGGCTATTCGGAGCTGCTTCTGCTCAGCTTTCCACAGTCTCTTTTCATGTCACTCTCTGGAATCAGATTTTTTTTTTTCAAGAAATACTGTGAGAAAAAAAAAAAGAATAATAATAATAATTATAATAATAATAAAAAGCATCTGGAACCAGCTCAGAAGATTTCTAATGCTTTTCAGCTTGACTGACTTGGAGTGCATTGACCACACCGTTTATATTTTCTTCGGGTACCTGCAAGGAAACAAAAAGGAAAGGTCAGGTTCAAGCAAACCTTGGGTTGGATGGCAAAAGGCAGAATGAGGAGACAAGGGCAGAGCAGCACCAAGGAGCCAGGACTGCTGGTGGACACCTGAACCCGCTGAGACAGGGCTCCAGCTATGGGACCCTCCATTTCAGAAGAGCTAATGCAAATACAGCGATGGGACTTTCTGTTCTTTCTTCCTCTCCCTCCTCTCCTTCCTGCTGTTGGCGAAGCCCTGTGCACCTCTGTTCTTGCAGTTCCCAATAGGGCTTTTGACAGGAGGAAACCATGGCGCTGAGTGACAGGGTCAGTGGGCATGGTGGTGATGGGTGGGTGGCTGGACCTGATGATCTCAGTGGTCTTCTCCAACCTTAATGATTCCAGGAGAGGGGGCATTCAGGTAGAGCTCCTGGAGTCCTTGTAGCTCCTTTACTTCAGAGCCTTGAGTTATGCATCCGTATACCACATACCTGCCCCTCCGGAGGGCACCTGACAGATTTATGGACCCACGGCTGTGGGTGGAGAGCACCCCAGGTGATGGGGAGCTGGGGGTCAGCACTGGTGGAGGAGCACAGCACCTGAGCTTTCTATCCCATTCCTGTGATGGAACTTCACCATGGAAGTCCACCTAGACAACTACCAGTGGGCGTCTCGTAACAGAAGATGCAGAAGATCCTGGAGTGACTGCCACTGGCAGAAAGGAAATGACACACAGAGGCCCCTTAGCAGCAGAGAGGCACTGACCGCTACCTACACTCAGCGATGGCACTCTGGGGATGGGCAGCCAACGGCTCTTGGGAAGTGGGAAGGGGATGGAGGGAAAATAAACGATCTGTGAGCAGCTGCGGGAAGCCAAAGTAACTCCTGGTACGGGAAGATGAAGGGACTGCTTCCTCTGCGAGGTATTTGACTCCTTGGCCAGGAGCACAATACCTGGATTCAGTGGAGACCCTCTGAGCTCAGTGGAAATATGGCTGCGATTTTCCGAGAGCTTTTAGCAAAACTGAGAAAAAAAGGAACAACCCATGAGAAATAACAAGAGAAGCATTCAATTTTCCAGCGGGAAGATGGAACGGGAGCTGCTGACTCTGATGATGTGTGAACAAAGGTCTGCTGGGAAAGGAAGAAAACAGCCTTAAAAGAACCACAGAGCCAGTTCTTCTGGGTCTGGAAGAAAGCTCCAGCAAACATCCATCACATGAAATAGGACTACGAGACTTCGCTGCCTCTTTCATTGCTTTTCCCTGTGTGTTGAGTGCTGCCTGGCTCCCTTAGTGCCAAGGCACTATCGATCATACAGCAAAGGGTTGGGCTTCGTTTTCTCCAGGACAGTTTTGATCTGTGGGACACACATCCCAGTTGTGCAAGACACCTCCGAGATCCCTGGAAAAGGGCAACTGGTGCAACACGCTCACTGGCAGCCAGAGGGCAGATCACACATCTACAGGGAGAGCCAAAGCAAAGCTCCAAACTGCTTCCCAAGCACAGCTCCAGCCTCGGTAGGTGCAAAAGGTGAGCAAGGCACCTCCAAGCAAGAGGCAAAGGGAGCAGAGCACCTGGAAAAGGTAAAAGGGACTCTGCTCACTGGCTCTCTCCAGACATACCCTGCAGGGAGCTGGAAGCTGCCTCCAGCCCAGCCCCACCTCATCCATCCATGGAGAGCTGGAGGTTCCCATCTTGGCAATGCCTCCCAGAGGGAATGGCTTCCAGAGCACTCCTGCAGCTAAAAGCAGGGAGAGCTGAGCATCAACAGCCAGGTCAAATGAATAACTGAGCAACACGAAACACCGTAAGATGCACAGGAATAACAAGAACGGGGCAAGGGCAATGAGTTCTTATAAAGAACTCGGAACTGTTGACAGCAAACACTGAACGACCTTAAACAAAGAAAGAGAGGATGGAGAGAAGAGGCTCAAGATGGTCTTAGACCTTGAGAGATGCTGCTGCAAGGAAAGGCGTTTGGGAAGTCAAGAGCCTAGGAGAGGGTCCTGGCCAACAAAGCAAAGGAGGGCTTGCAGTGCACCAGCAGTCAGCACACCTTGGTGCTAGAATGGCACGACCCAGGTGAAAAGGCTTGTAAAAGCATACAGAAAGAAAGCAAGTCGCAAGGAAAGCCACAAAACACTGCCTCAGAAAGGAAGATCCGCAGACCTTCATGTGTGGCCCAAACAACAGCTGCTTGGAGGCTGTGGGGTCGGACGCAGCCGCTTCGAAAAGGCGGAGCTGCTGCAGAGTCATCACAATTGCACCGCACTGAGTTCTAAGTGAGGTATCTATTTTAAGCTCTCCAGATACTGCCTGACAATTAGCAGCACTCTGCACCCCGTGCCCTGTGCAGCCAGCATGCTCCTGGGGCCACGGCAGCAGGTAGGAATGCGAGGCAAAGCTAACAGTATTGATTTTAAAATGGTGTTTTATTAGCTTATCTTATCAGCACAGTTAATATTCAAGAAAATAAGGCAAACACATACACCACTCTGACCTTTGCTATCTAGAATAATATTTACTTTTACTCTTTACATGCATGACCTATGGGCTGCAAATGGTTTGCGCCAGCTGTGAAAAACCCAAGTAACGAGCTGAAAAAACCCAGTGCAAAAAACCCCTTGGACTCCTTGGAGCTTCTGAAGGCCACAAGTAGGGCTGGACAGTGAGTGCGCAGTGATGAGAGGAGAAGTAAAGTGGCGATGGGCACATTGAGGGAAACGAAAGGGAGAGCGCAAACCAGCTGAGCTCTGTTGGCTTTGTCAGTGCGTGGCTACGGGTGTTCTCGTCATGGTTTGCCCTCCCCTGCCCCAAAGAAGCTGTCTGGATACTCACCAACGCGTGATCAAACTTAAAGGTACTGATGTAGTAGGCTGGGATGTCGGCCGCGGCCAAAGGCTCAGAAATCTGAGCGACGATTCCACATTCATCTGTTGGGGAGACAAAAAATGAGTCACTGTCCGTTCCCCCAAGTGGAATCCAACCGGATTCTAAGCTGACACATTCAAATGTCGCACACGTAGGGGACTGGCATGTGCCCTCATGCCCCATCGATGAAACACGCCATGTCACTTCTACATATTTTGCCACCGAGATGCGTTAAGAGGAAGTGCATGAAAATGGTGTTCTTACAGCTTTCATTCATCCGACGTAGGACTAAAGATAAAAAACACTGAAAACTTTTCTGAAAGCCGTGAAGTCTGTATCTTTGAACTGTTTTAGAAACCATGGAAGGAGCCCCCGCGTTCTCTAAGCACCAGGTCTTTGTTAGAGAATTCACATCAAACTCCTTCAAACTGCAGGGGCCATAAAAATAAGAGGGATACCTCTGCAGTCGTATTTGCTCTGTGCTCTTAGATCCCATATTCTTTTGAGTAGAGAAAACGTTTGCAGCACTGAACAGTAAAACAGTTCTCCCATTTGGATTTCTATAAATCTATACTCAATATACCAAAGCCCCAAAGGCTGTGCTGGCACACCACTGCTTTCAGCAATCTGCAGTGCATGCTGTGCCACCTCTTTGTCCATTTCTGCTCTTTAAATAGAGACCCAGTTGCATCTGCCTCTGAAGTCCTGCAGATGGACGTAATTTAGGTGGAGCTGTCAAGCATGTAGCACTTTCAAAGGTATATTTAGAAGCCTGACTTATTAGTAGGAGTCACCTATTGGGAAACCTCAACCTGCAAAGTCATGTTGAGCTGCTGGCACTTAGAAAGCCTCAGACACAAATGGATTTCTCCATCCTTTGAAGGCCCTGAGGCAATGGACTCCCCGTGCACCGACTGATGGCCCAAATGTTTACCTACCGAAGCCAAGGGGCTGCCCACCAATCCGCACCATCTTCCAGAGCTCGCCAGATGCACTTGTAAACAACAAATTATTAGGAAATCTGCAACAGAAAGGGAACACCAAACGTGGCAATTAAAACACAGCGGTGTGTCGGGTGCTGCCTGCGGGGATGCTGCTGTTCCTGCATCCTTGCTTGAAGCCAACAACAGCGGCAGGTGTTCAAGAACCGTGGAGGTTCAAGAAATGCAGCACTGAGGGTCAGTGGGCATGGTGGGAGGAGCTGATGGCTGGACTTGGTGACGGTTGGACTCAGTGGTCTTTCCAACCTTACTGATTCTATGCTTCCCTACCTACTCTCTTTGATATGCAGTGGTGCTCACTGTCCCTGTACCCAAGCACCGGCAGTGCTTTTCTCCATATCAGCCCTAGGAGGTCCCTGGGGTCCCTGTAGATCCCTGATTTGTTGCAGAGAAGGAAGGCTGGTGGCCAAGCGACTTGCTGAGACCAAGCAGCAGCGAGTGGCTGCCCACACTCCTCAAGCAGTGGGTGCTGCTCCAAGCCTCAGGCCTCTCTCGAAGGCAGGCAGAGCTTTACTCCAATTGAAGACATTTTCAAGAGAGCAATTAATAGTTTGTGGAACAAGTCCTTAGGGCAGGCAAGAATCAAACCAAACAGCTGCACTGTGCGTCAAAAGCAAATCTATGCATGGCATCTCCGTGCAGCAAGCTGTCTGGTCTCTGGACCTCAGAGACCGCTGTGATGTAGAGCTGCAGAAGTACACACACGAACTCACGTCTGCTCCCTCTGGCTCTGGCTGCACGGGGATGACAGTGCATTATTATCACGAGGAGCCCGCACTGATCCCAGCCGCGTGTAAAGGCAAAGCGGGAGGACAGCGTCGCTCAAGTCCCCACTCTGCTTTTGGTTTTTCAGTTTTCAACCAGATTTTTGAGGGTTTTTGCCCTTAAAAGTACAAGTTGTGAAAAAATGGAACGAAAACGTCCAAATTGCTCTGCTACAGTGTTCAACAGTGGGACAGCTCTTGGGATCCCATGTGATGCTGTTATTCCATTCTAGGCCTGGCCCAACATGCTGGACCTGCTCAGTAACGTAATAAGGTGTTCAGGCACGTAACGGCCACACAGTGAAGCTCCTCAGAATTAACACGTGGGAGCTTAAGCTGCTTCCTGCTCCTCTGAGAACTCCCCAGGGGGTTTCTTGGAGTTTGGGAGACCCTAAGACCGAAGCTCACCTCTGCTGTGTCTGGACATCCATGACCAAGGAGATGTAACCCTCGATGAGAGAAAAGGAGAAAAAGCGAATGTGTCCCGAGTCTTCATTGCCCACCACCGAGTCCTTTACTCTGAGGAAACAAGAGAACAATGTTAACCGTGTCTAGAAGAGCGAAGGAGGGCACTGAAAGAAGATACAGCCACTGACACCAGAGGTGCTCAGACACTGATTTAGGGCAGTGTCACTGAGCACTATCACATCCCATTACAGCGGCATGCTGGCCGGACATCTTTGGGTCACATATGGATTTGCAGCTCACGGACCACACTGCTCACTTTCAGCTTAAGTCTGAAAGGGCTCAGCTTTGCAGAGCCAACAGAGGTCTTTGTGCTCCCACCTCTCAGGACAACGCTCTCGATCCTCGGTCCTCTCCGTCCCTAATTGCAAGGCACCACAGCAGCAGTGAGGCTGCAGCAGGTCCCCAGGCAGTGTGAATCTGTGCCCCCCAGAGCCTGAATCCTGCCACGACCTACCCATTGGAGTAAAACATCACATCCATGAGGAGTGTAGCAACAGTGGGAAGGGTATCTGGGTCCAGGCTGGTGACGCAGAACATATTACTCGGACTGGAAAGGGGGTGAATGACAGGCCTCTGAACTGCAAGAGACACAGACACACAGCCGTGAAGCCACGTCCCACCACGTGATAGCCACACAGCAGCCACAGAGAAAACCAACAGCGCTGGCAAGATAAAAGCAGGAAGTTTCTCCTTACTGAAGCCCTGCGGGCTATCAGACTGAGATAAATTCAGGCTCCCACCATTCAGGGGCATTTCTCTGGCTGCTGGCAGTATGCCTTCCCATCCTTCCTTTCTCAAAGCCTATTTTACTGACGTTTGTGCTCATTTTCTTAAGAAGGAGACCTACAGTTATCGAGCGATGAGGCTGAGTGGCACTTCACAAAGGATCCCTGCTTTGTTTGGCTGTGGGCACACAACTGCACGTGGGTGTGGAGGAACAGATGTATTTAAGTAGTTGCTTTTCCCGACTGTGCCCTTTGCTTGATGCTTGCTCCTGCAGACTGCAAACATCCTAAGATTTTGTATGGCCGTGGGCGCACCGTGGCCTTGATCCTGAGTGGTACTGAAGTGTGAAAGGTGGACAACAACATTCTCTGTGCATCAATCACTGCAGTGCTTAACCAAGCCTCTGTAGAAGCCATCTTCTATTGACATGTTAAAATATGGAAGTATGGGTTACAGATGATGTTTTCCTTTCGCAGCTGAAATGAGCTGCGTTTTAACCTTCTATCCTACATAAAGACACATCTCCTCTAGAGACAGTAAACCAGCATTAAAAGGCTCCAATTCCGCAGAGCTCATCAGCATTGCTCAGGAAGTTAAGCACCTACTCCAGTCCTTGGTGAGCAGGGATAGACTTGGGCACGTGTTAAGCAGACTCCTTGCCCCCATGAAGACCAACACCCCAAGGAGTAGAGCCCAGGCTTCTCCTTACCCAATTTTGGTTTGACAAATCCATTTGTTATCCCAAGGTCATCGGCGGCCACCGTCTCCCCGTTCACTACTCTGAGGATGGTGAACTCCGCAGCCAGCGTGTGCATGACGAAGGGCAGGTCTCGCTCACGTACCTGGTGGGGGACGACAGGGTGAGCTGGTGATGGCACGCACCAGAAGGATGAAAATGCTGCAGTGGAGGTTAAGGGCACAGGGAAGGGAACACATCATGCCCACGTGAGGCAGCAGGCGCACAGGGTGCCGTCTAGATGTGTGTCTAGAGAAGCACTTTTGGTGCTACTACTGCAAATATCAGTAGGGTCCTCTACCATAAGTAGGGTATAAATATGTTTATCTGCCACATAACTCATACCAACAAGTGCCCTGTTCCTCAGAGATGCTCCTGAGATGCCAGAGTGCCTAATGGCAAGGCATGGAGCTCCGGGGAAAGCAAACCTTGGAGTTCCTGCTGCTCCTCAAGCAACTGGTTCCCCCAAGTGTCACTCAAGTGTCATTAAGTGCCATCTGTTGGCAGGCGACCCTGCCCAGCCCTCTGATGTCTCTTACCAGGATGAAGTCTGTCTGATAGGTGGAGAGCATGAACACTGAGATGTTTTGGTCAGCTAGCGGTGCTATGACTGACTTGGCAATTTTGGTCACGCCGATGGGCTGGGAGCCAGAGAAGCCGCCTCCGCCGGACACCACGTTGAGGGCGAGCCATGTGGCATCGGCCACGCTCAGGTGCTCCGAGGAAGGGAGCTCTGCAGAGACAGAAGGGGAGCACAGAGGTCTGTCAGAGAGGCATGGAGAGCCAGGTCCATCACCCGGTCCTCGTGTGGTCAGCGCAAGGCGAGAGATGAGCCCCGCCAGCCTGCCCGGCATCCCACACTGCCTCGCAGCTTGGCTTTTCTGATCTAGCTTTACTTTCCATCTGACACGGAGGTTGACAGAGGAGCCCGGGCACCGGCCCAAGACCTGGAGATGCACAGCAGGTCCCTGCTGCCTCCAGCCCCAGAGCAGAAGACCCCACAGCAGAATCCCTATTCACTGCAGAGGAGTTGGACGAGATGACCTTTGAGGCTCCATCCAACTCAAACAAGACTGCGAAGTGATCACACACTGAGGTACAGGAAGTCTTTTTAAGGATAACACCGGTGCCATCACATTTGCTTCTAGTCTAATGGTATTAACTCACTCAAAATCTGTACTTCAACCACCCAATACGGATCCTTCGTCATTTTAAAGAAACCTTTGTGTATTACCAGCCCGTAAAGCCAGGCACGGGCTCTGGAATGACGGCATAACCTTCTCTAAGATTGTTTGGACTCTGCATTTTGGTTTGGCAAATTACAGAAGCGAAGAGCTCAGAGCCAGATCCAGATCCAGCGTCACAAACGCATAATCCCACTTAAATCTCCTTGGCTTCGGGAACTTGACCTCAGCTGCAGACTCAGCCAGCACAACACAACACAACACAACACAACACAACACAACACAACACAACACAACACAACACAACACAACACAACACAACACAGCGCAGCGCAGCGCAGCTCCCAGTGGAAACCTACACACTTTGCTTTGAGGTTCGATGCAGCCCAGCAGTACGGGAACACAAACCCATGGATTGCTGCTCTTGCACCAACTGCTCCGCGTCCCCGCACCCACGTTCCCTACCCCACAGCATCCCCCACACCCCGTATCCTTTCCTTCTCCTTTGGGGAGGCCTTTGGGAGCTGTTTATGTCCGGCTCCACGCTCCGTGTAATAAATTCATTCCCTCACACCCCGAGTCCCCAGGCACTGCCGCCACGAGACGACGACGGCGCTGAAAACCCAAAATGAACTGAATAACAAACACTGTTCGTTTTGCTCTCCTCAATAACCTCAATTGTGTGCGGCATGAAAATAACCCTGAGCAAATACACGGCAAACAGTGGGGACGCTGAGGGTTCTGCTTTTGCATTTTGATGCTCAGCTTCATAGGCCGACGCTTCTTTCTTTTACTGAATAATCAGAGCTCGCACGGAACGAAAGCTATGCACCGGAGAGAGGGGGTAAGTTGGTGCATTCATCACAGCGTGTCACCTCGGAGAGGCCGCTGCGGGTTGCTCGTGGGAAATCACTGCGGCCGAATGCCATTTGGTGATCGGTTTGCCCTTTGCATCACACGAGCACCCCCGAAACCCAGCTCAATCCGCCAACCGGCGCGGAGGAGCTCGGAGCGGCTGCTGCTCTACCAGGAGGCCGATGTCCTTCTCCCTTTATTGCCACCTCTGCTCTTTGCCTGAGAGATGAATAAGAAGGGGAAAAGAAAAAAGGAAACGATGCGTTTCTTGGTCGGACGCCTGTTTGCTCCCTGGCAGCACGTCACTGGTATTTACACTTCCACCTCCCGCATCCCGAAGCCATTAAGGCAGACAGGCACCTAAATCACAGAAAGGTCAAGAGACGCCGCTCCTCCCCACACAACTGTCCCCAGAGCCACGGCAGTGCCGTCCCAGCACACCCCGGGCTGCGGTGATGCTGCAGGAGGACGTCACAGCTCGTCTCCCTCCCTGCAAGCAGAACGGACGGCATTACTGCCTTACACGGGTGACCTGGCTGCAGTTCAGTGCATCCCATAGGCTATTTTGGGGCAGGGATGTGATGGCAAAGCATTTCGTGGCGGGTGGAGGCATCGCCGCGATCCACGCTGGCAAACCTCGCCGACCTCTTCCTCGGGGGCACCTGCAGCTGCTGGGCACTTGAGGTCATGTTACTGTGGGTTTAGTAGGAAGGCCCTAGAAAGTGTGACAAGGACACTCCGTTTGCTTAAATAACCTGCTCCTCATCGCTCAGTTAACCCTGCAAAAGTGACGGAGAACATCACTTCTGGATTCTGTTTCCACCAGGCAGCCAGATGGAACAGTACAGCCCGAATTCTGATGGAACAAACCCAGTCTAGAAACTCAACCAATTCATCTAAATAGCATCAAATAAGCCACGTGGGAAGGTGCTGTGCGCAGGAAGCTTGTAGAAGCAGAAAGGAGAGCTGAAAACACCGGCTGCAACATTAACACGGACTCATTAAGGCAGAGGAAGGCAACAGAATTGTATCATAGAATCATAGAATGGCCTGGGTTGAAAAGGACCTCAGAGGTCATCTACAATAGCCACAGAGCAAAGATTTGTCCAAGGTGCAGCACCAGCCCAACAATATGGCTTAGGGCATGAGTTAGATTTGTTTTCACACCTGGGGTGACTGGGAAGCAAGAGGGCTGCCCCAGAACTCTTGATCCCATTTAGCCGGTGTGGCTGAACTCCATGGCATGTATCATAGAATCGTCACCCCAGGACGTGTGCTGCTGAGCATCAGATTGGCCATAAGTGGCTCCTGAGCACAAATAACCAATGGCATTTCCACCGGGACAACAAACTCTGGCCAAGACCCAAGTGGGGCTGAGCAGCTGCCACCAGGACATACACCATGTTCAGGCCCCATGGGGCACTCAGAAATCCCTTTGGGAAGACACAAATGGGTTCAGATCTCTCTCAAAAAAGGCTAAAATTATGGGGCCAAAGCAGTGTCTGGGAAAGGAATGGTTCCATGCTGGGAAGCCATCCCACCGCTCTCTGCGGAGTTCATTCCGACATGACGGCCATCAGATATGCACTTGAGGACACCCATTAGCTCTCAAATGAAACGGCGGATATGGGAAGGATTTATTGTGCTCGGAGGGAAATGAAGATGCTAAGCTGGCTTGTTTCTCTGGTGTGATGTGCTGGATCATCTCCTAAGCACTTACCTTCACTCAGCACAGAAGTTTTCGCATTACAGCAGAGCGCTCCGGGTGATGCGCTGCTCATTGATTTGTTCTGGTGCTCTGAATGAACCAATTGCTCATTCAGTTCATCATTACAGGGCTTACGTTTGCAGCCACGGCCAACTGTGAACGTTTAAAGATAACGCAATTAAAAATAACCGCCATTCTTTTTAGCAGCCTTTTGGCTTTAGATCCCTGGTACTGTACTTACTTCACCTTTCATAGCCTCCCTCTGCAAAAAAATGACAGCTGGAGCCTTGCTTATATTAAAAAGATGGAGGAAAAAGCTCCTGCAATCACAGGACTCCAACGGTCAGGCATTAAAAATAAAAGTGCTGCCAGCTGCAAAATTCACGACAAATGGGGAGAGCTGTCGCCCGTCCCTCTACGTGGCAGCACAGTTTATGGACATATCTTTTTAATATGATTTTTACGTTTAATAAAAGGTTTCCTCCCCGCTGCCCTGCAGAAGGCGCTCAACGCTGTGCGTGTTCTCAAATCCCATCTTAGCTCGGATTATCTCGGGTGGCAAAGGCTGATCCGAAGCCCAGGGGTCTCCCTGACTTCTGTAATGGTGCGGTCAGCAAGGAGGGCTGGGGGTGCAATGGGCAGAGCACCAGTGGGGCCACAGCGAGCCAGGGTGGGCTCCCAGCGCCACCAGTCTGGTTTCCTGATATGTGAGATGCTCTATGGGTTTGAACCGGAGGTCCCCGCTCAGAGAGCTTTTTGGGATGCTCTTATTCTGGAGAGCACTCTGAATGCGCAAAACAGAGGTGCAAAACGGAGCTTTCCATCCCATGCCCCTTCAGTGGTGAAAGCTGCCATCTCGTTCTCCTATGTACGTATTATCCCACTCACAAAACTGTCAGAAGAGCATCGTTAGGTTCACAAACTCCAACACTGCAGTGAGGAGATGGCAGCTTGACATGTTATGTATTTAACCTCGGAGCTTCCGTGCCTCAGTTTCCTATCTATGAAGTGGGTACAGAAAACAACGTTTCTTCCTTGAAAAGAACCTGGAAAGCCCATTCCTGGGGAAGAGCTAAATAACACCATAACCAAGCAGGAGCAGCTGTGCAGGAGATGCATCCTGGCCAGCTGCTCACCCAGGCAGGAGCTCCCTGTATTTGTCTCCAGGTATCTTCCTTCTATTCGCTTTCCCAAAGCCACCTGTGACCATGGTGCCATGGCACCAGGAGGTGATGGGTCTCCAGGCCTCTCCTTTCACTCCGAAGGACAAAAAAAACAGTAACAGCTGCAGCAATCCAATCAATTGCTTCCCCCCCCAACCCTCCCCATTAGGCTCCAGCCTACAACCACAAGCACTCCTTCGGTCTGCATCTGGAGCGCAGCTGGATCACCTTGCACTAATGAAAGGCCAGGACTGCCCAGGGGGGGGGAAGAATGTGTTTGCAGTGCAAGTCCCTCTTGCCAGAGGGATCTTCAGCCACGTGAAGCAAGATCTATCCGCTCTCAAACCTGCAGATATTCCTCCCAATCTCAGCTTCCCCACGCTCCAGCAGAGAATTAGCATCTCTGCGTCGATGCGATGGAGAGCTGAGCTCTGCACTTCGCAGCGCTGCAGGCAGAGCCAGGAACGCTGCCTGGAGTCCCCACGTGTCCCACCAACCACTGATGTCCCTTCCAACCTGAGCTGTTCCATGGCTCTGCGGCTCTCCTTACATACACACAGCACCTGGACGTGAGACCACCAGCAGAATGGGACACCACATTTGTTCTGCGCCTCGATGGGGAGGCACTGGAGGGCACAAGGTGCAGCCCCCCACGTCCGATCCCACGCTCCCCTTTGCCCCCTGGCCCAGAACTGCATCCCCAGCCCTGCTCCCTTCCCTGCCCAGCAAAGCCACCACCCAATTTACTGGAAAGAGCCAACCATACAGATAAACCGAACCCGTGCCTGCAAGCTGGGGAGAGAAAAGGCAGTGGATGGGTGTATTTTTGCACAGCCTCCTGCATCCAGAGCACCGGGAGCTGCGTGCATTACATCACCGCACACCCCAAACCCTGCATGGATCAAACCATCAGATCCTGCAGGCGCAGCACATCGCGCAGCACAGAGCACAGCACAGAGCACATCGCTGCTGGAGGAGGATTTCACCTTTCCACGCCCACCCCCATACTTCAGTCACCCAAGAAGTGGGCACTGTGAGTGTCACCCTCCCCTGACGCTGTTGAGATAGAGGTGCAGGGATCTTGTCGAGAGCAACACGAAAGCTTTTCTTTGCAGGAAATTAAAACAAGGGAACAAACACCAGCACTCGTGTAAGCCCCAGACTGGCTCAGACAGAAAATTACTTGGAGACTGCTTGCATTCCAGATCCATGGATCAGCTGCAGCATGGGGCAATTAGCACCTTGAAATTGTTCGGCAAGCCGAGGTGTGGGGTTCTGGGGAGGGGGTGAGAGCAGGAGGGAGAGCAGAGCTTTCCTGATGCAGAACTCAGTGCTGGGCTCCAGCTGAGCAAGGTCAGCTGGATGATGCTTCTGCAAGGCAAGAGGAGGCTGACAACATTGCTCCTGCTTAACCAACACCAAAACCCTTCCTCGTTTGGGATGTTCTAGAGGTCCTGGGCTGATTTCTCCTGCCGCTGTTAGGAACAGGACAACCTCACTGCTTCATGTGCACTGACCCAGGTGCACGTAGTGTGCTTTGCTATTGCCGTCAGAGGAAGAAGGGAGGGAGGGATGGATGATGCCCTAACCCAGGGACTCTCCAGTGTAATCTTGCTTTTTGGGCCTTCTTTAAACAAATCCCACCTCCAAACTCACCCAGAAGCAACGAGGTGCTCCCAGAACTGCTCCCAGCCTGCGGGGATCCATGGGGACATGGCCTTTGCAATGGGACATGGGCTCTCTCCAGCACTCCTAAATGCAAACCCACAGAACGGCAGGTACCAAAGGCAGGTACCAAGGATTACAGCAGCTACCTGAGCAGCCCTGCTCCTTGCTACCAGGTCCCCATGCTCCTATTGTTAATCCAGGAGGAAAGGAAAACCACCTCTGTCCAAATGGTTTCCTATTATCACAAACGCGTTTCCATCTCTCCAGACCATAGGCAAGCGGAGTGCAAAACTCTTTCAGGCACTGATGCTCTTAACACTTCGAAATCATGCTAATCTGATAAGGCACCGAGGGAATTATGCAAGTAAACAAAGCCAGCCCTGATAAGGAGCCTTCCAGATAGGGCACAGCATCACTTAGCACCCGCAGGCAGCTGTGCTTTGCCCGTCCCTGCAGCCTGGGGCAGAAGCATGGCCAACCTGCCCCGACACACGGCAAGGAAAAGCAAACAGCAGCATGCACGCTGCTGCTCACAGCAAGGTTTCTCTGAGACGGTTTGCTGTTTTCCACTCATCTGCAGCACTCGATTGTGTCAAGTTTGGCTGAAGGCAGCAAAGCACAGAGGCTCATTGCCGCACACGGGCAAATCTCACTTTCTTACAGCGTTCCTGAGGCAGCCAGGATTTGGGGTAATCCAGCACTAAGTGCCACCAAAACAGCAGCACGAGGAGTAATTAACAGAGAGATGCTTTCCAGGGCTGTGCGCTTTGGAGGCAGGCAGTTCACCCAAATAGGATTAGGATGGCTCAGGATTTTACCTCTTTATTTCCACTCCCTTAACCATGAGATCAATGTAGCCAGCCTTGGAAGAAACAGGCGCAGAATTCACTTACGCTGAGATGGGTCTGAAGCTAAAAAACCATCTTCCTCTGTTTCTCCAGAACATTCAAGACAAATACAAATATGGAACAGGGCTGACACTGGAAAGCAAATAGCGTTTAGTCACCCACACAGACCTCTAACAAGCACTTTACTGCATAAGTGAAAATCCTCTGCAAAAGCAGTTTAATTCAGGGGAAGGAAACCTTCAGGAGAGCAGGAGGAGAACTCCCTGACTGCCCATTTGTGGGAAATTAGAGGTAAAACCAAAACATCCGAGGGAAACCAGAATGGTTTGAGTGGGAAACCTCCAAGCTGAGGAAGCAGTGGGGCTGTGGTGGCCTGCTAGCACGTAAACACATACAGTGTTTGTGTGCATGCACATAAATATGCCTATGAGCGCTTCCAAAGGCAGCACAAAGTCCCTGCAGAGCTCACTAAAGCTAAGAACCACCCTCTGGATTTCCTTCTCCACCCAGGGACTAGAAAAGATGTTCTGTAACACAGACACTACCACCAGGTGCTGGTGAACACGGCGATCATTTCTAGCATTGCTGTGTTCAAGGACTCAATATCCAACTCAGGTTGGATATTAGGAAACATTTCTTCTCAGAAAGAACAGTGATGCAGTGGCACAGCTGCCCAGGGAGGTGGTGGGGTCACCATCCCTGGAGATGCTCGAGAGCCATGGCGATGAGGCTCGTGGTCAGTGGGCACAGTGGGGATGGGTTGGGGTTGGACTAGATGATCTTAGAGGTCTTTTCCAACCTTAATGATTCAATGAATCTATGAGTAACAGAGACCAAGACATGTGCCAAAGAGGACACTGGGTTGGGCCAGGAGAAACTTTGGTCCTGAGCTCCTGTGTGTTGCTCAGTGAGGAAGAGGAGACAGCTCTGAGAGAGCCATGAACATCTACAGCGTGGGGAAAACCATGCCAGGCTGAAGTGCCAAATGCAACTGTTCTCTTATGAGTTCCTTAGTAAAGTTGTGTACGCATGTTCAAAGTCCTAGAAGAAGACATCCAAAGGGAAAAAGAAAAGAAAGAAATCTCCATGGCTGGCTTTTCAAATGATACAAAAGCACTTAAGAGTGCCTGGCAGACCTGTTTCTAAGGGCCCTATTCCCACATCAGAAGGTCTAGAAAAGAAGGTGGACACAGGCCAGGCGCCTTCCCCTGCACAAGGCATGTATCCAAAGAAGGGAAAGCAGAGAAGAGTTGGGTTATACAATCCCCACTGCAGACAGACCACAGCATCCTGTTTTTCAGTGCTCAGCTTTAGAAAAAAATCCCCCAAACGTGACTGTTTGTGCCCAGTGGTCTCACAACACAGCACCAGGGGACTTTATTAACACAGACGCTCCATCACGGACCATCCTTCTCACAGCTGTGTGTCCCATGGGTTGGTACAGCCTTTCCCCTTTACAGGGGACAGTCCCCACGAGATGAGTGCACTTTGTGGACTGAGCACACATTCCCACTGCTTCTGAAACCGCAGTCTTAATTTAACAGGCACAAGGAATCCATAGAATGGTTTTTCTTTGGGCGGAAAATGGCATCTACCCCTGTCCACATGCTGAGCTCGGAACTGCACTGCTGGAACCATCAACCAGGTGTCCCCAGCCATGGCAGGGGCCCATAGGTGTCCTGGCACAGGAATTTTCTGTTTAACAAACTTTCCTGCAGTAGTCATGGTGACAAAACTGGGGTCCTTGGCAACACACCAATGATGCTGCAAATCTACGATGACTAATCCTAAAAGCCTCATTTCTAGAACTCATTGAATGCTTAAAGATTTGCAGGTCACCACAGGGGTTGATTTCCATTCGCCAGTGAGGGAAGGGAGACAAAGTCAGTAATCACCGGAACTGTGCTCAGCCGGACCGACGAGAAAGCGTTACAGCCACTGGCTCTTTCTTGCACAGCTTCCACCTTTCCACTCCTGGCATTTAACTCACAGAGGCACAAGGAAACGGAGTGGCCTCCACGAACACACAGCAAAACCCGCTTTGCATGGGCTCTCTCTCCCTCTTTATACCAGTGTAGCAGTAAGCTACACGCTGCAGACAGTATCTCGCCCCAAAGAAAGCAAATCACGCTGACCTAAGGCACAGAGTCCTAAATCTTTATCCCACAGTGCTAAATAATTATCACTCACCTAATTGATTGTGGTTCTGAGTAGGCACTCACATACCTCTCATTAGCAGCTGCCAGCAACAAGCACCTGCACACAGCCAGGTTATGCCGTTCCATAGCACAGCAATGGGATTTCCACATCCCCATCGCCTTAACCATCCTACCCTTCTTACATGGGGGTCTTCCTGCAGAAAGACTTCTTTCACCTGGGACACAAGAACACCCACATGGCTGAAGGTGAGCAGCTTTAGTTAAAAGCAAGCAGATAAAAATAGTTCACAGAGCCATAGAATCGTTTGAGTTGGAAGGGACCCTTAAAGGTCCTCTAGTCCAACACCTCTGCAATGAACAGGGACATCTACAGCTCCATCAGGTGCTCAGAGCCCCATCCAACCTGACCTTGAATGTCTCCAGGGATGGGGCACTGCCACCACCCTGGGCAACCTGTGCCACTGCCTTGCCACCCTTATTGTAAGAAACTTCTTCCTTATATCCAATCTAAACCTCCCCTTTTTATTGAAACCATTTGCCCTTCTCCTATCACAACAAAGAGTCTGTCCCCTTCTTTCCTATAGTTCCCTTTAGATACTGAAAGGCTGCTCCCGCCTTCTCTTCTCCAGGCCCAGCTCTTTCAGCCTGTCCTTGCAGAGGAGATGTTCCATCCCTTGGATGATTTATGGTTGGTAAAATTCTAGTTCCACTGACCAGGATTTTCCCTTCCTTAAAACTGGACACAACATAACTGCACCCACTGAGGCTGACACAGAGCCAAGTCAAGTGCAAAGCACTGTCGGTTCCTCCATTAGTTTGTCAATGTTTCTGTTCCTAAGGAGGAAATTAAGTTTAACCAGGAGTTATCTCCACTCATACTTCATTATATTGCTGTAATAGAGCAATAGCAACACTAATTATTATGGGTACTAACAACTTCTACAACACCTTCAAGAGCAAAACGTGCCACGCAACGTATATAACCCTTGTCTCAATTCAATCTCGGTTAATTCTTAGAATCACAGAACCATTAAGGTTGTAAAAGATCACCTAATCCAACCATTCACCTATCACCAATATTGTCCACTAAACCATGTCCCATGCCGTGCACATCGGAGGCTCTGTAAGTCTTGAAGATAGACAGACTCAAACCTTTGCTCTTTTGAAAAACAAAAACCTTTACTGATCTCAATGGAGGCTGAGCCAGCAACCCTGGAGTGCCTGGACTGTTAGATGGGATCTGCAGGCACTTAGCAGAGCACCTCCAGCTCCTACAATGGAACCATCGGTCCCACTGTCTACAGAGGTGCCATAGTTCCTTAACAGGATGACTTAGTACAGCAAGAGACCCGAATACAGATTTATTCCATCAGAGGTGATGTTCTGGTGCTACTGGCTTGGGTACAGAATCACAGAACCATGAAGGTTGGAAATGACCAGTAAGACTGCCAAGTCCAGCCATCAACCCATCCACACTGTGCCCACTAACCAGGTCCCTGCCCTCTCCCAGTACTACCGCTTCAACTAAAGCACTCAGAACATTTTGAGATCTGCAGTGCTACTTACAGTGCTATAAATCCCTGTGCAGACTGAAATCCTGAATGTGTGGATGCAAAGAGTGCTTTCGCTCATGGCTTTTTCAACCACGATTATTCGAACTTCTCAAAACAACAAAACCTGTGGGGTCCCCACCAGCAGTACAGCTCATGCTGTTGTCTGCATCACCTCCCTGCAGCTCCGTGGCCACCTCCTGTGGCCCAACGTGTCCTTAATCCAGGGTGATGCCAAGCCAAGGCCAAGGCACTGCCACCCTGCAGCACTGGGCTCTGTATCCCACACCAGTGGCACAGCATCGTTCTGCTGCGTAGGAGCTCCTCAGAGATTATGCTCCATTTCTGTACTTGTAGCCTGGGCTGGGCATCCAGGCATTGGTAGCCAAATGGAGGCTTGCATGGGAAAGACAGTGCACCCTGAGTTGCAGCTCAGCTGCAGGAGAAGAGCTCCCTGTAACACAACCCATGAAGCTGTTGCACGTCTGACGGCTGCAGCATGAGCAACTGCAAAATCTATTCACTGCTCCACCGTCCTCTCACCTCCTTCTGAAAACGCAATGTCCCCCATGGACATCGTATGATCACACAGTGGTGGGGTTGGAAGGGACCTCTAAGACCACTCAGTTCCAACCGCTGTGCCATTGGTTGCCAACCACCAAATCAAGCACCTGATCAGGTCCCCCATCTAAAGCTCAGCTGAACAAAGCGTTAGAAAGGGGCTGCAAAGACCAACAGTACGGTCAGTGGGATGGGCAAACCCAAGAAGGGACGGATAAGGCATTAAGCATCACTAAAACACTGGGCAGAAGGGAAAAACAAGGCCGAAGAAAGAGGGATAAGAGGCAGAACAGGTTGCTGTGAGGTCGAGGGGAACTGTGAGCTCTACTTAACATCTGCAGGAGGTCTGAATCCAGCACAAGAAACCCTGGGACGATGCTTGTTAAATGCTTCAATGAATTGGAAGTTATCTTCCAGTGTATTTTTAGTTGGCACCACCAGGCATTACATAATGGCTATTATATAACAGCACCACAGCTACAGATCCTCTCGTTTGGGCTTTTGGTTTGTTTGTTTGTTTTCCTCCCTCCTTTTTCTTCTGCTTTTCATCTTCCCCTCAGTGGGAAACTGATCAATAATTGCGCTTTCCATCCAACGAGGGATGCAAATCCTTCAGAGAAAAATCAAGTGGAGTAACAATACTGTTACCGAGCCCGTGTGCGCTCCTCTCTCGCCCAACCTCAAACAGAATTAACTATTCCCAGAATAGAAATTCCACTAAGGCTTATCTGTAGTTTAAAGGGACAGAGGCTGCGATTCTGTGCAGACGCTGAATTTCTCAACGCTGGAGGATTTTTATTTTCATTTTATCTCTTACCGACGACAGCTCAGAAGACAAAAATAAAGGGGGAGAGCACCACGCGAAAGATGCCGAGAAGCTGAGGGAGATTTTCTTTATCTCCCAATGAGATCAGCGCTGCTTGGTGCTCCTTTAAAATCCTGGCATAGCGATGGCGTGGGTTTTTGTAAATCTTTTCTTCTGAACGGCCACACTGGCAAAGCAACAGACACTTCTGCTTCCAAACCAGGTGCTACGTGGAAAAAAGAAGAAACTTTCCGAAAGCGAGGGATATTTCTTTGCCTTTATTTCATATGTCTGGACCCAAGCGGAGCCGAGGCGGGCGCTCTGCTTCTGAGTGCAAAAGCAAAAATCAGATCAGTGGCACAGGACGAGCTCCCACATCACGCTGCCCTGCGGGCTCAGGCGAGGGCTGGCTTTGTTCTTGTCATCCCGGCACAGAGCCTCTCCAGCAAACACAGCGCTCAGTAATCCAGCCTTTTGCAGGCTGCTCTGCTTTGAAACAAATGAGGCGATTCCAGAAAGAGCAAAGGCATCATCTGACGCAGTCGTTTCCTTGCTAGCGAGCTGTCCCCCTCTGCTGTCTCACTGTCCCACCTCCCCAAACCCAGCAACGCCACCGCTACCAGCTTTATAAATAACCTAAAGCAGCGCTGCCTCGCTGGGAAGGCACCGTGCAGAGCACATCACTGGGTGTCACACAGGAACAAAAGCCCTGAGAGAGATGAGAGGGGAAAAGAATACAAATGCATCTGCTGGGAGAGCGCTCCCTCTCTGGAGAGAAGTTTTTTTGGCTTTAAAAGCTGCCGTGGCACAGAGCAGACCCCAGTGCTGAGTGCAGATCTGAAGGCAGCGACTGCAGCCCCATGCAGAAGGAAAGCCGGGCAGGGCTGCTCGTGTAAACAGGAGCAAAAAACCAACAAGAAAACAGGACAAAGAGGGAGCAGAAGGGAGGGAAAAGAGTTCGCTGGCATGGCAGCACTACGTCTGGGCTAAAGTATTACAGTTTGGAGAAGATGGAATAGCTGACGAAAACTTACCCAATGCAACGAGATACATTATTACACGAGGAACGCTGCCTCGCTCTGGTTGGCAGGCTTTTGACACCTAGGATCCTGAATAATCAAGTTGAGAAAAAGGTAATTTGCTGGAAGAGCTGCCTCTGGAAGATGCTGGGGCTGTGCAGATATGAATGCACGGGAGTTCTGCTCTGCGGTGCATTGCAAGTAGTCCACGCTAAGTACAAAGAACACAGCCATTTGTCATTCAGGACTGAAAATATTAGAGAAACAAGCATCAAAACAAGCAAGAGCTGTAAGTTTGCTTGCATTTGTCATGGTTTTCTTCTACTCTGTAAAAGCCATTAAGGGACTGCACAATAACCGATCACTTGCAGCACCGGGAAACAGCAAAAGCAAGCTTAAAAGAGACGAGCATTCGTGGCTCCCAGGAGAAATGCTCCGAACTCATTTCAAAGCCACCCTGCCCTGCTGATCCTCCACCACAGGTACTCGGGATGAAGGCATTTGATACAGCTCTGGGTGCAGCGCTGTTTCAGCTACTGAGTGCCCTTCTCAAGATCAAAGTGCTGCAGGCAAAGATGGCCCAGCGGCGAGATCCCTGGTTACCGAGTGCTGCTCCACGGCTGTACGTATGGATCAGCAGCTTGTTCACGCATGTAGGCGGATGGGAGAGAATCACAGAAGCATTAAAGATGTAGAAGTCCACTGAGATCACCAAGTCCAACTGTCAGCCCACCCCCACTGTGCCCACTGACCATGTCCCTCAGTGCCACGGAGCAGCACAGAGCCCCGGATGTCACCGTCCCTGCAGGGTTTCAGGTTGGATATTAGGAAAAATTCCTTCTCTGAAAGAGTGGTCAGGCTCTGGAATGGGCTGCCCAGGGAGATGGTGGGGTCACCAACCCTGAAGGTGCTCAAGAAACATTCAGACGTTGTACTGTGGGTCATGGTTTCATGGGGAAATACTGGTGGATGGTTGGACTGGATGATCTTGGAGGTCCCTTCCAACCTTGGGGATTCTATGATTCTAGAGCAGCAGTTACCCCTCATAACCTCGAGGCACACCTTAGTTTCTTACTTTTAGGAGACTTCTGGGGAAGTGCATACAACAGGAGGGCAAGGAATCTTATCTTCTATCAATGAGCTGTCATACCTTTAAGAATACAATAAAAAGCCTCAGATCTGCAAAACAGGAACCATTAATCAACAGGAAGACCTCCCTGTGAGATGCCTGGTGATCAGCTGTGGGCACCCAGCCAGAGAGGCCTGTGAGCTCTCCTCCACTGACATGTGTTTTTAAACCAGCTCCCACAAAGAGTGGGTCATTTAGGGCCTGGAACACTAGTCCTGGATGCTGGGACCTGGCCTTACGGATGCCCTTGCAGAGCATCTCTCCATATCTCAGCTCTCCTCCTCTAAGATCAGGATATTACGCCATCTCCTAATGCTTACCTCGTTTATAAGTCCGAATGTGGAGAGCACAGACCACCTCCTCCTACATTTATGTCACTTGAAATGCTACTCTGTCCCTGTTTGATGCATGCATCTGTAATAGGCACAACAGGGAGGTGACCAGGGAGGTGGTGGAGTTGCTGTCCCTGCAAGAAAAGGGTGGATGTGGCACTGTGTGACATAGCCTAGAGCAGCCACAGGCACGGGCTGATGCTTGGACTGCATGATCTCGTCGGTCTTTCCAACCTCAATGGTCTCCAGGCATAATGCAGCCAGTCTACAGCAATGCCTTTTACCTCCAGACCATTCCCAGTGGAATTATCTCAATGCAATGCCCTCCTTAAAACCAACCAGCGATAGTCTGTAGGGTCTTTAATAGTGCATGGATGAAGCGCATTGCCACAGCACTGACACAAACTACTGGAAGCATTCCTCAGACACATGGACATCCCCTGAGCTCCAGGCGTACCAAACCTGCCTGGGCTGGGCCAGGACAGCCCGGTATGCTACAAGGACAAGAACAACACAGTAACAAGCACAGAATTAAGCTGGCAGTTTTAAAAGATGAGTGAAATGTTGCATTCCATTCAAATTAGGAATAAAAAAGAAAGATTACTTACAAAAAACCCAACTCCCTCCACAAAGTGTTTGCTCTCTCCTGAGATGCTGTGAGAGATTATTTGCATTACTGCAGATCATCATCAACAGAAAAGCAAATGTTTAACAAGGGGGAGAAAAATAGGAGGCGCTGGAAAATAATGCCGGTTAAGGGGTTTTCAGATTGGTCTGCATGAAAGGAAATGGGTAAACAGTGCTCGTCTGAACTCCATGAAAGCAATAAGCACTTATGGGGTGTGAGAGGCCGCAGATGGGTGCTGAGCACGGGGCGAGCAGCAATGTTAGGAGAGGAAGGAGGTAAGGACAGACCGGGACAGTTTCCATTCCATTCTACAGACATACTCGGAGAAGTGCAAAGTGGAACATCTCTGCGCATGGCAAGGAATCAAAAGCCAAAGGAAGTCCCATGATAGGACTCAGCAGAAGCTCAGCACAAAGAAATAAAACAGGCATCCCTGTATAAACACAGGTCTGCAAGAACTGCCTGATGCCCAGACATGGGCTTTACAAGCACTGCAGACCGAACACTTGGCTCCATGGCTGACCTGGGCACGTCGATTGATGGAGATGGGCACACAGCTACTGACGTGCTACCCTGCTCTGCGTGAAGCGACCTGGGCTCCTAAAAACATAATATGAATCAAAAGACAGCTAACTTTTCCAGCTCTGCTGCGTCCCGTTGTGGTGGTGGAACGCCGTGGGACAGCTTGGTATGAAAGAGGGCATAGAAGCAAAGTGCCCTGCGGAACAAAGCCGTTGTGTCTGTGCTGGACCCGCATGACCTCTTCCTGAGGGTAAACAACGCCGGACCTCTGAAGCAGACCTGGTCACAGATGGTTCCGCAGTCCCAAGAATCCCAATCGATCAGAAAGATGAAAGATAGCCCTAAATGCTGAGCGCTCACAGCAGGGAAGGCGCTTTGTGCAGGTAAAAGCAATGTCCTGTCCTGCTGGACGTACTGCACTCATCATCAGTTGACTACCTATTTATTCACATTTTCCAATTTCCTTGTGAACGTGTCGTGTCCTCAATGAAAAGAATGCTCCCTTTTCTTGCTGGTCATCACCTGCAGTACTTCTCTGTATGGACGGTTTACTCCAGAATCCCCTGACAGCGTGAGATCTGGGGAGCACTGCTCATTCACAAACCAGACACCACCAGCCTGCTCCTCTTCTCTCCCCTCCTCCCACTCCATTTCCCCTCCCTGACCGCACTGCCTCCTCCCATTCTCCTTGCTCACAGACCCAGCTTTGCTCCCTTTTGCCTCCTTTCCCCTCCCCGTGCAAGGTCCCCTTGCATGGATACTCTCATCCCAGGTTACCAAATCCAGCAGAGAACCAGGCCAAAGGCTCAGGGCATTTTCATGGGAAGCACCGAGCATGGTTAATGTGAAGCAGTCCTATCAGCTCCACCTAGAACAAGTTTTGCTGACACAGTTCATTATCTTACAAAACAAATCGCTCCAAGTGAACTGTGACATTAGCGTGTGCGATCCTCCAGTCGCTCAGGCTATTAATGTTTAAGATGTAATTAGAAGTAAGGGTAGAAAATAGCCTTTGCAGAATATTTTTCAGACCATTAGTTGAAAGAATTTTCCACGCAATTTCTCTCTGGCATTTCTGAGCACAAGGGCCTTCCCTTTATCAAGTGCTCCCCACTCCTGCAACTCCGGCACTGCTTCACCTCAATGCAAAAAGGCCAAATCCATCTTACTCTCTGATCCATGAGCTCCTCTTGGGAGCCCGGCTGTTAAAGAATTGAAGAAGGAAGCTGGGAGAAAAAATACAATAGGTTATGGAACTGCCACCTGCTGTAGAAATTAAACGTATTGATACTATCCAGCAACAGAGATGGTTTGCTCATTAACATAGAACCGTTTAGTTAGAAGGGACCTTTAAAGGCTGTCTGGTCCAAGTCCCCTGCAATTAATAGGGATACCCACAGCTCCATCACAAACATTCTGCCCATTTAACCAGAACTCTTCTGCACGGGAAATTCTTCACGTTAATCCTCTTTGCTGAGTGCTCGTCTTGGAAACCAGGTATCTCATGCCTCCTTGCCACCTAGGACGTTCTAGCTGCAATGGCTGCTTGGAAAAAACAACAGGATTTTCCAGCTTTTTGCTTCCTGGACCACGTTACTATCATTATTTGTGCTGTAGAAGAGGCTGAGGAGGATTGGTTGTGGACCAGAGCCTCAAGTTCACCAGGGAAAAAAAAATAATCAGAAAAACTCAAAAGCACAAAGAGCAGCGGATGAAAAGCAGTGTCTAATTCTTCTTCTTTCCCCAATTTACCACCAAGCGCTTTTTAAGAGTCATCTTTCCATTTCCAAATGAGGAAGCTGCACCCCGTGTCGGCAGCCCAACTCATCAAAACCGACAACAGCAGCATCCCCACCTTGAGCAACTCATCACAGACATACAACCCCACCTAGAGTAACTCATCACAGACATGCCAAACAACCACAGGAATCTCTATAGAATAGGCTCCTTTTTCTTTTCTTTTATTCATACTAGATTTCCCTCCAGAAACGTTTCAATTTTTAAAGCATCTGGGAAGGACTGAGGGCTGGCAACAAGTACAACCTGAGCTGGAGCTGTCAGAGCCCCTGCAAGCATTCCAGCACCACTGCTGCTGTAGTAATGCACCTTGCTCAAGATCCAGTTGTGCCAACAGACCGTCAGCTGCCCTGGTCACATCACCCAAGCTGGACTGAAGGAACAAGGCTTTCACATGGGTAGAACCCTTGCTGATGCCTCCTCCTTCCCACTGTGAAGAGCCAGGCTCCTGCAGCTCCCCTCCCTTCCTCCAAAGCCATACATTTCTATGGGACTGTACGTGGCTTAGTGGGCATGTGATGATGGGCTGAGGGTTGGACTAGACGATCTGAGCGGTCTTTTCCAACCTTAACCATTCTGTGAGGGGTCCTGATGTTTTGGATACTTAAGTCAAACTCAGCTTCAACACACGAATGAGCCCCTAAGCCCCAGTGGTACAATGTGCTTAAAATTAAGCAGGTGCACATGCCTTAAAGGTGCAGCCATTACTCCGCAAAGAGCACTGCTATTAAACCTCTGGTTCTCAACAGCGTTTTCTGTTGGGGCTGGAGAAGCATGCTCCACAGCTGCTTTGAACTTCGTGTTTATGAGACACAGGTTGTTCTTCTGACAGCAGACTGGTTTCAGTTAGTGGTTTCCTTTCATCCAACTGGGAGGCAATCTGAGAAGCTGGCATGGATTGTCCTCGATCCTTGGACACATACATTTCCTTGTAAAGGTACATGCAAGCGGCTACACCAGGCACATTGTGGCACGCTGCAATATTCATCTAGGTCAAGAATTTGTTTACACAAATTCTAAAAATGAATTTGTCTGGGGGGAAAATGATCTCTGTTTAGAGCATGAAGAGACATGGTAAACATCCTTCAGAGCAGGCACTGCTGCCTGCTGCAAACAGCAGAGAGCTTGTTCACGAGGCTGCTTTTTTGCTGGTTGAAACGCCAAAACAGATATCCACCAGGGGCTGATCCACACCACAACCCCCAGAAATCCTCATCCCACATCTCCCAAGGCTCAGGTCTGACTTCAAAAACGAGTGAACAGACAAATAAAAGAACCTGCAATTCAGCCAGCTTAAAACCTGCTATCCAAGGCCAGGACACAAACTGCCACCAAGCTCATGGATACCCCGCTCCATTGGACTGTTCTCAGCTATAAATGTTGGTGTTTGCACGTGAGCCATCTAATTCACCAACTAAGGAAAACTTTGGCTTGATCCTGGACTGCTAAATCCTGGCAGATGCTCTCAGTACATCAATTAAATTGAAATTCCAATATACTTTGCAGTTTTAAGCTACAACTGAAGGACAGATTGCTGGAAAAGAACGGCTTTAAATGCTTTCAGTTAATTCCCTTCTATATCCCTGAAGAAATACGCACGTGTAAATACACAAATACAGGCACGCTCACATACATACATACAGCCATTACAGAAACTGGCAGCTCTTCATTACACAAGTTCAGCACAAAGGGATTCAGGAAACAAATACCTTTCCCAAGCCCAGAGAAGCAGAAGAGAAAAACAAGTGTGAAATGAATACCTTCAGACACAGCTACTCCAGCATGACTCCAGAGAATGCCACTTATTTAGAGCTTACAATCTGCTCAGCAACGTGCAATAAGGAAGTCAGGTTGTCGGGGACCCTTCAGGGGTGCAGCAGCCATACAGTCAGAACATCACCTCTCGTGTTACGTTTCACGTACTCCAAAACCAACACAAAGTAAATGCAGACCACAGCTGTGGAGATGGGGTTCGTTCCAGCTCCAGAAATGCAACAGATGTGGAAGTAGAACTGAAAAAGGGAGCAGTAAATCTTGTTAAAGAAAGATGAAAATGTTTCGGTCGAATACGGTGATGGAGGTCCCAGGAAGAGCAAACTCAAAAGAAAATGAACTTAACTGATTCAAAGGAGAACTGGGGACATCCACTCCTTTTTGCCTAGATGGTATGTAAAGAGCGAGGAGAGGGATTATGGTAGAACAGGGGAAAAAAACCTGGTTCTATGATTCTCAGGAGGAAGTTGGCTGCTGTCAACCACCTCTTACACCTAAATGAGGTTTGTGGAGTCAGGTTTGGATCTAAAAAATACTGTGGTTCAGACTGACATATTTCCTCGTATATACTACAAGAAATCCAGACACACTGCGATGCTTTAAGTGCTCATACTTTAGGATTTCTTTTTCTGCTAATAGAAAATATCAGCACGGCCCAATTTCCTCAGACCTGACAGTGTCTCAGAAGAACTGGATAAATCCAGGTTAACACAGACAAGAAATCTGCACTGTTATTATCCATTGCGGTTGATGCAGTAATGTCTCCTTCATCACATGACTGTACCTGAGCAGGACATCAGTCCCCTACAAGAAAATGGAAGAACAGAATCCATACCAGAAACCTTCAATAGAGCCCTCTGGTCTGTGGTAGAGGGTGTGCACGTAAGACTGCTCAACTGAGCGCTCTGACTGCAGATTAGCAATCAGCTGATTAGGGCTGCACGACTTTTAAACAGGCACCCAATACATCAGGAAATGCAATTTTGCATCAAGGTTATTTAAATGGCACTTCAGCGCTTAAATAACTGCAATGGTGAGGACTTGGTATGGGAATTTGTCAGAATCGTGAATTCTGGAAATGAATAAGAATAGAGAGCAAAACAGCAATATATATATATATGTGTATATATGTATTATTTTTTTTTCCTTTGGATTCAAGATTTCAAGAGAAGCTTAAGAGTTAGAAGAGGGGAAAGATTCCTGAACAATCACTGTCACAGGAGGGAACTCAGACCTCATCGATTCCTACAGCTCAGTGCACAGAGCATGTGTAAGCACACACCATGAGCCAAGATCTCATTAACAAAACCTGATGCTAACACCCGTTCCAAATGGAATAAAAGATTTGGAACAACAGTTGACTTGCATGTTTATTTCCATCACTGCCTGATGGTGTGTTAAGTGCATCAGCCATGAAAGCAACATGTGGGCACCTCTGTGTGGCAATACAACCCCCATGAAGCTACACCCTTCAACTACAGGTAAATGTCATATACTTTCTTGTTCCCTGCGTGTCTCTAAAATGCTCTGCATCCTCAGCTGTGCAAGTCCCATTCGTCTTGATGTGATGATAAAACATATTTCTGGAAGGTGGTTACAGCTGAAAGACAGATTTACTGATGACACAGTCCAAAAAGATGAGAAG
>JANHGO010000002.1:42321723-42382895 GCA_024606505.1 Aquila spilogaster | reverse complement strand
ATTGCCTAATTAGAGGCCATTGTTATCTGAGAACACTGTTTTTGCAGCTGTCAGGAAATTAAATAACCCAAGGGTAAGCTGGAATTAAATGAAGCTGTACAAACACATAGCCCAGCTCTGAAATCCTGACTCTGACAAATAGCTCCTCTGCTTTCCAAGGGACTAAACATCTAACTAGGGCACACAGCTATCCTTTTCTACCACGCCACAGGATAACATGATCTCAGTCCTTTTTGAGTGGCTGACGTGTAGGCATTTAGAGACGGGGAACTTGTGAATCTGTATGTATGCACAGGCACTGCCTTCCCTCCACTTAAATAATCAGCACCTCCCGAGGAAAGACCTTCAGTACAAGTGCACACTAAGAGAGCAATCAAGGGCTGATAAAGGGAAACGCTCACACAGAAACCCCAGCTTTCGTCTCGCTTTCCATCAGTTTCTCCTCCTGCAATCCCTGCAACCTAAAACTTGGACAGAAATCTAAAATCTAAGCTTTACAGTGACTTCTTAAAACTTAAACACAAAGGAGAAGCGCATTTCCAACGGGACTGCTGTTGGCATGAGAAACGCAGAGAGGTGTCCATTTGGAAAATGCACTTATGGTGGTCTCCCTGCTCAGCTCCCTACATCAGCAACTCAGACAGACAGCAACAGACCCACAGACCGCTGGGAGGTTCATCCAGAAAGTCATGTTTCCACACTCATGTCTCAGAAGAGAGACTCCAATATCTGGAACGCAGTGATAAATAAGGCCCAGTTTTGAAGTGCAGACAAGCCACCACGTAGGCCATGAGCAGTGCCTGGGAGCAAACAGACCTTGGGAAGGGTCAAGCTCTTGGTCATGGCACAGAGAGGGCCAATATCCGCGCTCTGACCACATTTGGAGCCAAACTTTGTTTTCCTTTGCTTCCCACTGGTGGTTGCTGGAAATTTGGGCTTTTCGTTGAGGCAAAAACTGAACGGTCCCCCAAAAACGTGTACTCAGTCTCCTTTGTTTACTGCGTTCTTCATATGTGCAAGAAAAAAAGTGACTTCTTACCGTACCGGGGTATCATAAGACAGGAAGTACAAATGCACTCCAAAAACAAAGCATCGTTATTATGCTTGGCCAAAAACGCGGAACACGGCAAGGTGGATTCCAAAAATAATCAGTGTTCACTCTCAGTGGAGAGCCGGGTTGGGAAGGCAGAGCCAGGTTATGCTCCGGTCTGCTCGCAGGAAACCAGGCTGCTCTCTTCCTTCCTACTCATGGGATAATGCATTGCTACTCATGAGCAAACCTGGAAAATCAAAACCCAATCCATGCTCGGTGAGAAGGGAGAAAGGAGCAGAGTTTGGTCTCCTTCTCTAGTGAGCCACAGAATCATAAAGGTTGGAAAGACCTCTAAGGTCATCTAGTCCAACAACCACCAGTGGGAAGCAAAGGAAAACAAAGTCTGGCTCCGAATGTGGTCAGAGCGCAGATATGGGCCCTCTCCATGCCATGACCAAGAGCTTGACCCTTCCCAAGGTCTGCTTGCTCCCAGGCACTGCTCATGGCCTACATGGCGGCTTCACGAGGCCCTGTTCTCTCTGACAGAACTTTCCCTGTGTTTCAAAGTACCTTGAAGAAGCTTTGCTCGTAGGAGCCAGGGCCGCCGAGAAACCGAAAACACAAAGAAAAGATGGAAAAAAGGCAACCAATGCAGTTGGTTTCTCATGTTTTCAATTCTTTCTCTATTTTCAAACCAAATGGCATCAGGAATTCCTTTTTTCTGCATTTTTTAAACTGCATTTCAGGCAATGTTTCATTGGGCTGACAGAGCAATGCCAACAATTACATTTCCAACAAGGCTTGAAGATGGAGCCACTGCATTCCTAACAGTTGTATGGCTGTAACCTTGAGGCTGCGTGACTTAATCCTAAGCAAGATTAAATACTAAGATAGGAGATTTTAAAAAGATTATGCAATTTTTCTTTTTTTTTCCTTTTCTTTTCCATAGAAGGGTGATTTTTCCACCACAATCTCCAATCTGTTCCACTGGAGGGATGATTTATTTAGCAGGTCCACAAGCGTACCCGCTGTAAAAGGTTCTATGAATCCTTTGGGACAGCAGCTACCTCAGTTGTTATTTATCACGGCCCTTGCCTGTTACATTATCAAAGCATTTCCACATGTTTACTAATTAATCTTTATAAGGACTGTTATGAGGTGATTTAATAGGATTATCCGTATTTTTCAGATGAGGAAACTGAGACACAGTGAGAGATTTGTCCAAGGTCAAGGGGAGAAGCCTGCAGCAGACCTGGGAACTCCCTGTCTCCACTCCCAGTGATTGCAACAGCAAACAGAAGAGGCTTGTTTCCCCATGGAGCCCTTCCACGAGTCCTGCAGATACCCGATGATCACCAGGCCGAAGTCTGAAGATGATCGCTGGCCAAGGAACCAACATCTGCTCTTTATCTGCTTTAATTCCACAACAGCCAGCTCAAGGCATCAAGCTTCCTGCCATCCCCCTCAAAAAAGAGCTGTTAGCATGGAGTCAAACCCATGCAGCAGCCTCTGCATTCCCAGGCTAAGAAACAAAGAATTCAATTGATTCCAGTAACAGAAAAACCAAAACAAGTGGACACGCTGCACTGAGATTATCAGAGCAACTTCTGATCCACCAATAGCTCTGGAGATTTGATACTAGGGCTGACAGAAAGCCAGAGAAGATCAACCCCTGCACCAGGAGAAAATAAAATCAGTGATGATTTGGGGCACAAAACTCACCACCTCTGCCTGACAGCCTCTGTTTAGGATGGAATGGAGTTCTCTATGTTTTTTCCTGCTCCTCTGACCAAGAAGATCCTTCCACCCCACTGCAGACAGAGCTCTTCTCGTCCTGGTGAACAAATAACTGCTGGTGCCCAGAAAACCTGAGGCACAGGGACTGCCACCAAAGAGAAAATCTGGCAAACCTGCTCCAATGCCAACCCTGCAGAGTGCTGCATGCTGGCGTCTCGCAAGGGACTACAACAAAAGGCAGGTTTTCTCTGCTTGCAGATGATGACAGACTGTTTCGAGGACGGTTATCGTAGGCTCATGACTTCTAGACTAAGGTCTCAACATTTACGTGAGGGATGCCAAGGTGGATGAAGGCGAGTTCCTCATCAGGTTCCGAAGGTGGGAGAAGTAGGGCTTGAAACTTAGAACAGGGTCACAACCAGCAAGTGTGGGAAGTGAGGGCTGGATGCTTTCAGCCCTGGAAAAGGAGTTTATTTCTCTGCTCTATCACCAACCCCTCTTGGGAAGGTTGCTCAGATACAGGCAAGCACCCCTTAAATCCTGCCCAAAAAGTAATAATTAAAAGATCCAGCAGTGCAACAGCATGCAAATTCTCAAATGCTCTCTAGTTAAAACACATAAGCAGGGCTGCTACTTGTTTTTTGAGTTCTATCTTGCTTTCAGATACCAACCTAAAATTCCATCGTTTCAGACGGAAAAGAATTCTTAAGGCCCTGCATTCACCAGAGCGGGCTGATGAGAGCAAGCCACAGGTATCTATCCGCTCATCTGCCTCAGGCTTTGGAAAGTGTAAGGAAGCAGCCAAGATGGAATGAATTTGAAGGAGGAAATCATGGGCAGTCAAGTGGTTCAGGGAGAGATGTCTGGGTTTTCTCACCATGGGCTGTGAAACAAAACCAGATACTGACACACACCCATCTGCAGGAAGAAGCGGTGAAAAATCTTTACTATGTATGCAGTATTTCTTTAAATAGGAGCAGGCAGAGAAACTGGACCGAAAGTCTTTATGTGGCAGGTTACAAACGGGAGAAACATGAGGAATAGTATCTGCAAACTCACTCGTGCGTGAGCAATAAAGTTCCTTTACCTGGGTGACACAAACCAGACCTCGGAAGAGGACATACTTCTCATCCTTCCCTCCCTTCCCCCAAAAACTGTAATACCAAACCTCACTGCCCCCCAGGAGAGGGCAGAAATCCCACGTAACCACAGCCCCCCAACATGCACACTGATCTGTACCAGCACTGCAGTAAAAACCTTCCCATCCAAGCACGCATCTCTCATTGGCCAGTCAAGTCCCCACGCTTTTAATTTGTATTTAGGTCATTAAAACCACGTTACTTAAGAAAAAACCAAACAACCTGAACGTCACAGAGTATCGCGTGGCCAATACAGAGATCCGAAAGAGAGCGACTGTGCACGTGTTCAATAGAGAAAAACATCTTCTGCCTAGCAACCAGCCGGCTCTCCTGGCGGGCCAGGGGAAGGAATTCAGTGCTATAAATGTCAGCAGGCAAATTAAGCCATCGTGCCTGAGATACAAAGGCCCAGTCACTGGGCAGTAAAAATTTAAAGGAAAAACAGTTAGGGGAGAAATATTAAAACAAACCAAACAAACAGATGCACCTAATAGCTTGCTTCCCCCACTATCTTTAAATAAAGTTACAGATTGCTCCCAGCTAGATGGGTTCTGTGCCTGCACTTATTTATAAGCTGATTTCTTGCCCATTTTGTATACAGGATGAGAGAGAGGATACGGAAAGCAGTTTACCATTTTGATGTTACTGAAAAAGGGAACTCAGTGCGGTACTAAAGTATATGATGGTCCTGAATCCAAGGTCAGATAGAGAACAGGCTGTCTGAGGATGACGGTTATCAGAACAAAGTGCTGCCAGCAGGAGGGCTTCTCTCCTTTTCATCCTTTCTTCTGATTAGAACGAGGTAAACACTTGATGAATTCTGACAAAATCTCTCTGCCACTTTAAGTAGTTGAGGTTTCTTTTTCCAAATAGTTCCATTATTCTTAATGCAGTGGGCAGTTTGCTGTGAGGTCTGAAGTGAGATGAGGAACCTCCTCATCCTAGATGCTGTGCAGATGCACGGACTTCTGGCCTTAAGGAAATCGCTGTCCATTTCAGGCAGCCCGGGAAGTTTAAAGGAAGGACTGCTACCTCCCCTTGGCAGATGAATTCCACTGTAGGGATATGGAGAGCCCGAGGTCACGGATGAGGCTCAGTCAGTGCAGCAACAGGCTCTGTGCATTCCCAAGAAGCCTCCAGACTCCAGCCACTGCCCCTCAGGGGTCTCAAAAAGGGAACGTCATAAATGGGGCAGAAACTCAGAAAGCAGAGCTTGTTGCCTTCTAGATGTAAAGCAACTATCATGCCCCAGAGGTGGTACCATAGAGGAACGGTGGTGACTCTGTGAAGGTCCTTTCCAACTGCCTAGCTTTGTTTCAAGCAAATGCAAGAGAAGCAACAAAGAAATACCTGAGGGTAACCCCCAGACACCTCTCACCTTCATCTAACTGGATCGGCTCTGTAGGTGACCCGTGGTGGGTCGCTCCTTCATTAGTCTTGTAGTCCTGAAGGAGGCTGAGGAAGAGCGTTAGTTCTTCTACCTTTCACACTGTGCTATACAGTTAGAGACATTATGTAAAATGGGAGGCTAGATGAATGGCACCGCCAAATCAGAACTACCACTAAACCTAGTAGTGGACTTCCAAGAGAAAAAAAGCACAGGATAAGCAGAACTGCAAACGAACCACCTGAGGAAACCAGCATCAGAAAAAAGGATGAGAAAAACCAACCAAACACCCAAACTGCCCCCTTCCCTCCAATAAGAGGCCCACTGGGTATAGGTAGTACAGAAGCTGCAACAAGATAACTGCTGGGAATACCACTGGAAGAATGCTGCTACCCCATCTGCCCCGAAACCCATGTCTGTGCAAGCACCCGGTCACTGAGACCACTGCCTTCACACAGGAGGACCCACGCAAAACCCCTTCTGCCAATCCATCCCAGCACCAACCGGCAAAGGACACTTCTGTGCACTGTCCCCGTGTCATTTTCCTGCATAGAGTTCTTCCCCATAAACAGGCCAAAGTCCATGAAACACCCACTGGAACAAATGAGGTTCTGTGCAGATCTAATCCCCCACCTCAGCGCCAAGGAATTAAAGCAAAGAATTAGGCTGTGGCCGTTCCCTTCCAGCACGAGGAATGCTTAAGCAGGTTATGGCTTTGTGCTGCAGACGTCTTCTGGGAAGGAGAAATAATGACTCTGTTGCCAGCCCAACTCACTTGCTTCTTGCAGGGAAACAAACCTGAGGATTATTTTTTGACAGAACAGTTAAGAACAATCACTGCATGTCAGTGTGTTTGAAGCGTTAACCTCAAGGACTGCTGGAAGTGCCAGCATTTCCCCAACCCTTTCTTCTCCCTTCAGTGCTGTCTGTGCTATGCAGGACAAGGGGCCTGGCTAACCTGGCAGGCAGTGGCTAGCAGGGCAATCCTGTCACCGCTGCCACTGCAAAAATGCATAGAGGTGCCTGGGAGAGAAAGGTCCTGATTTCCTCCAGACGGTGAAACACTTTGCAGCACGTGGAAATGAGAAACGGGATGGAGCAACAACGGGATCCCAGCAGGGCTGACCCTGAGAAAGAAGCTTTGAACGCAGTGGTGACAGCTCTGAAAGAAGATCTCGGGCTGGTCACAGGCCATACAGGAATGGGGCTGTTAGGAGAGTTAGCAGGGCGCAGAGAATCCATGTCTTGCCATCACATCAACACTTCCCAGCACAGAAAAGGTGATGAAGTTGCTGTGCTGTGACACTGCTGCACGTGCTGGGATATGCACCTGGCTCATTGGCCTTACTGTGCTCCCTCCTTCCTCTGCACTGCCTGGAAGATGATCTTTGCTCTTGCAAAGCTCTGCTTTAACATCCCATCTGCACGCTGTGCATTTGACCAAAGGGATGTGACACGCTGCCAAAACCACAGCCCAACAGAAGCACCGAGGGTACTCGAAGCTTCAGCCATAAATTCATGTGCGTATGATAGTCAAGGTAACAAAGTCAGATGGGTCCAAACAGAGAGGACGGCTGCTTTGAAGCACGGCAGCACTGCCTGGTTCCCAGAGATAACCCAGGGCAGCAGCAGGACATGCAGTTCCACAAGGACACAGCTCTGGCTGGCCCCAGGATTTGCTCTGAGCACAACCTCTGGCAACACAACCTCACCACTGATGAGCAAATTGCTGCTGGAGCTTACCTTTGTTTCAAGACAGCATCACTTCCAGAGAGAGAATGGCCACCAGTGACTGAACTGAGGAATCTACTTGGTGTTAACTGGGAAAGGAAGCTCTGCCACATGCTGCAGCACTTAGGAAAACAAAAAGGAACAACTTTCCTCCTCCTTTGGTGACTTCTCTGTTATTATCAAGCTCTTAGAGGAAGGCTTTGCGTCCTGTTATAATGGGGAAACCAAAATTGAATTGATTTCCCCCAGCTGCCACCCGTAATAGAAAAGCCAGTACTATCAATAGCAGCAATAAAAGGTTCATGCATATGCCACCTGAACAAGCACAACAAGGGACACTCAGGCAGCAGGATCATAAGTCACCCCCTCTTTTGGGAACAAAATCAGGACATGTGACTTCCAAGCAAACCCTACAACTCCCAACTCACAGCAATAGCTGTAAAGACCCATTCACCTGTTGTCAACATAGTGATTATTTTAGGAAGATGTTCAATCCACCATTACTGTATTGCAAAATGCAGTAATTTATTCTGTGTTTATGAGTACTCCTGAAACAGAAAGGGGAACAATTCAGCAATGACACTGATTATAAACTGACTCTGCACTGAATAGTAGAGTTTCTAATTTTCTACTCAGGATTTGGATATGACAAAACCACTGAATGTCACAGTGTCACAAGCAGCTATTGACAGTTAATTCCCATCCAGGAATGAAATCCTCCTTCTTCATATTTTAATGAATTTCCCCCAAACTGGTAATACGTGTAGACTTTGGATGCCAACCACAGAAAGCAGCCACTGAACGCAAATAATAATAACTGCACACTTCCTCATTCCACCATCCCAACAACACTGCTACAAACAAAACCTCCCCACACGATAAATGGCATTACAAACTATTTCCATCCACACAGCCAAACTTCTCTCCATCAGCGCTCACCTGACACAGGGTATCTGCAGCACCAAGCACACACCAACCACCTTCCTTGACACCCAAGTGACCAACTCCACCATTGACGTGAGTCACGACCTTCACCACGGTCCATGGATCACAACCTTTACCCCATGGCAATGATGGCACATTGAGCTGGGAGAGGTGGGTGAGAACAGGGAGAAGTCACAGCTTTCAGCGATGAACCGAAGGAGCTGATTCACAACTCCATGGCGCTGGGATGGTGTGGGGATGATGCGAAGTGCTCATCCTCAAGAGCTCCTTATAAAGGGGGACTAGAGGAACGAGCTGGAGATGCGAGATGTGGTGTGCTCGTAGAGGTTCGGTCACAAAGGTCAGCTCAATTCAACATGAGGGTAACAGATGGCTCTGCTTTTTCAAATACCTTTAAACTGCTCATTGAGATTTGCGTGCGTTCTTCTCTTGGCATTCAAATACATTCACATTCTGTGTGTGAGACACCTTGTACTGCACAGCAGCACAGACAGCGTGCTTAAGTGATCAAAGCGCCTTTCACAGCTGCACCACCAGCACTGACAAACAGCCCTGTTTTACAAACACTTTGTCTTACGATCTCAGCAAGAAATGACATTTTCCTCCTCCAGCCCCAGGCCGGATGCTGACGAGGCGCGTGCTGGCACTCACCTAGGAAGCCCTCTTCATCCACAATGATGGTGTAGTCCTCGGGGGTTTCCGTGAGGCTGAAGAACTTGCACCTGGGCAAAGGCAAACAGCAGAATGCAATTAGGCACCGAGCTGAGCTTGGTCCTCCATTTAAAACAGGGGCCACGTCCCACCCCGGGCAGCGCAGGGGAAAGAGCCATGGGCTGGCTGCACAGAGCAGCCCAAGGCATTCACAGACACAGATTTTATTCCCGGCTCAGCTGTTCACGCTGCGTGACCCACATTCCCTGCCGCCTGCCTATGCACAACGGAGTCGGTAAAACACTTATTATTTTTATGATTTAGTTATTAGTTACTTTTCTTAATCACCGTATCCCTTCAGGCGTTCCGTCACAGCCCAGGAGCTGCCGTGTTGCACCAACAGAGCAAAAGCCTTTTTGCTCACTGCCTGCTCGCTCCAGCGCCTCCAAAAGCCTCCCCATGGGCCACACGTGCACCTTCCCTTGTCCCCAAAGCTCCCTGCCATGCCGAGGTCTGGTGGCTGATCTCTCAGCCAAATCATCCCTATTCCCAATGCTGGTCCCTGTCCCTTCAGCAGGAAGCCTCTGTTCCTGGTGGAGCTCAAGGGGAAGAGAAAAATGGCAGCAAGCCACCAAGCACGTGAGCACAGAATCATAGAATCATTAAGGCTGGAAAAGACCTCTAAGATAACCTTGCCCAACCATCCACCTACCACTAATACTGCCCATTCACCACGTCCCTCAGTGCTGCATCTCCACAGCTCTTGAACACCTCCAGGGACAGTGATTCCACCACCGCTGTGGGCAGCTGTGCCACCGCATCACCGCTCTTTTGGAGCAGTTCTTCCTAATATCCAACCTGAGATTAAGGCACAGTGCCTTAATCTCCTGCTACCCCTGCTCCACGCTCATCTTCTAATACCCGGGCCGCATGCATCACAGCCTCTCCATCTCCTCCAGTGCTGCGCACAATGTCACCTCTACCACCAGATGCAAAACAAATGTGACATGAGATTCTTCCACTGCAGACACAAATAAACAGAAAAAAACCCCTCAGCCTTAAGGTTTAACATCACAGACAGACGATGGAATTTTCTTCCTGACGTGCACCGAAGTCCACACAGCAACGTCTGCTTGAAAAAAGACGTCCCCTCCAACACCAAGAGGGAGAGGAACGAGATGGCTGCCGCCCTCTCCATCACCTCATTGGGAAAAGCAGAAGAAACAACACGCAGCTCCATCGGTGACCTGCGCACAGCCCTCAGGGTGCCACGTAAGTGGATGCATCCCACAACCTGCCTTTACAGACTCGTCCTGCTTCCTCACAAGCATCCGTCACGACAATCAAGCATGACATCCTCCCTCCTAGCACAGATGTACCACTATAAAATACAGCAGCGGCCCCACCACCACGGAAACCACAACTTAATTATTTTGTGTCACTGGTAATAGCTACTGTGACAGCCACATTTACTAACTCCACTCGCTCCAGGAATAGTGCCAAGAGAAGCAGAAAGCAGTGGTAGCCCATTTTTTTTCAGTTCTTACTGCTTAACCGCACAAGGATGCTACCTGTGATGGGCCATGTGGGCGGCAGGGACTCCGGGGATGCTGCTCTGCTCCAGGTGGCTCCCCAGGGAGACCAGCACTGATTATTTAGGAGGTGAATTCCCTGGATGCATCACTGAAATAAACTTATTTGCAATACCAGCCTGCCCAGCCACGTGCATGCTGACCAGGGGAAAGCCAGGAAGAAAAAAGCAAAATGAACCCCCCAAATTCCCAAACCACCTTTCTCTGATCTGCAATGCTACTTATAGAGAAATTCCATTCCAGAATGGTAATCCGCGTCTGTGTGCACACTGACCCAGCAGAAAAAGTATTAGCGTTGACAGATGCCATCTTCTTAGCGCACGTCTAAAAATGATGACATTTAAGGGATATGTACAGATGAAATCCCGTAATTGCTGGCTCTGAAAGCGTGTCAAAACCTCACATCTTCATACACCAGCGCCAAGCACAAGCCCCACCTCACAGCAATGCTGCAAAAGGTCAGCAGCACAGAGCTAGGTGAATTTAAAAGCAAAGCCTTTTCAGCGGCCCACAAAAGACCAGCAGCTCTTGGGGTATACACTCACTTTGTTCAAACCAATCTGGCATTTCTTCTTCCCCAGGGAAAAGCTAAAAATGAAACTGCAAACACTGTGCGATAAAATATGGCATAGGAAGTTATTACTGCATGCAACCAGAGCCCACGTCCTCACCCTAAAGCCCAGCGCCTCAGCATAGGCCGTGTAAAGATCTGTGCCCACTGCCTGGAACTCAAAGCATCAACGCCAGAAGGAACCCAACACTGCATTTCTCTCCTGTGCCTTACTACATGCTCCTCTCCCATTCAAGCTCTTCCAACCATCTCCTTCCTCTTGCACCAGCTCTAGAAAAGCTGAATGTCAACAGCATCTCCTACTCTCACACCAAAGCCAAGAAAGGAAAGGAAATGCCCTTTAATCGCATTGAGACATCAGGCAAACAGCATTTCTCTAAGTGCGTGTGGAAAGCATGTATGTAAAGAAGAAAGTATTTTTAGTTCCCTAACAGCCAAACCCCAGATAGATTCTTCTGGATTTCTGCCTTCTTCATGTTTCAGCACATTTGCATTTCAGTACTGTTGCTGACTTCGACTGCCTGACAACATATGTCTTTTTCTGGCAACACAGCAAATGTAGACCAATCTATTATTAGATTAGATCTTTGAAACTGCAATGCTTACACTGTGTATGGAAGCAATACCCGAGCTTGCACAGAGCAGGAAAGCATGTGTAGGATGCAGCAGCAGCATCATTCCCGTTTGCAAACAGCACATAAGTCTCTATGGGAGAAGCGAGCAAGCAGGGAAGCGTGCCAGCAAAGTGGGCACCAGGAGTGAATCCTCGAGGTGTTTGCTCCTCAGGCCTCCCCTGAGCACCGGGAGCCCATGTGATGCCTCCACTTTGGGGTCCCACACCAAGCACGTCCGTGGGAACACCACCACGGGAAAAGTCCACCTTAAATGGTGGACCATGATACAATCGCTAAGGTTGGGAAAGAACACTAAGATCACCAAGTCCAACCATCAACTCACCCCCACCACACCACTGACCCTCAGTGCCACATCCCTACAGCCCCTGAACGCCTCCAGGGATGGTGACCCCACCACCTCCCTGGGCAGCCGTGCCAACCAACGCATCATCACTCTTTGGGAGAAGAAATTTCTCCTAATTCCCAACCTGAACATCCTCCAGTGCAACAGGAGCCCATCATCTCTCACCCTATCGCTGTTACCTGGGATCAGAGACCAACCTCCCCTGGAGGTAACCCACAAATCTGCACAGAAGCAGTTGATCTGAATGGGAATTAAGAAGTAGCAGCAGAAAGCTGATCTGAGTGAATAGGGAAAAACATAATTTGTTGGGTTTTACTCCGGCCTGTCTTCTCATTTTAGGTGAGAAGGGATTTAAATGCTTCGCTCTGTACATTGTCATAACATATATTCTTAGTGCAGAAAGACAGCCTGATGTTAATCACCTCATTCCTGGTGATCTTAACTTGCTGCAGTTCGATAAGTAACGACAAGAGGCGGATTCTGGTATGGCACATTGTGAAACCTATTTAGGACAGCAGTAAATTGCACTTGCGCTGTTAATATGTTTTGACATTATTTGTGTAACATTTTAAGTACTTCACACCATCTAATTACTAGACTGTGCAGTCAGATAGCGTTGGAAACTTCCAGCAGTGGCATGGCTGGTCTTTTCTAATCAGCCTATCTGTTTGTTGGCCACTTTGCCATCGTATTGGTGAGACTGGTAGCACATAGCCCAGCTGAAATCCTAAGGCACAAAAAAGCGCGGTGCAAGAGGTGCCAGCTCCCTCTGCTCAGCATGCAGGTTATGAAGCAGAGGGTTCCCAGGCCGCTGCTCTGTCAGGAGGAGCAGAAGTGTTCGTACGAGCTGCCTAACAAACTCTGCATGACCATCCCTAACACAGGAAACACAGAAGATGTCACAGCACGGCTAGAAACGGTCAAAGGACAGCGCTCACATTCCTTGCAGCCATTAGTTGTGCTCAGAGCTGCGATGCAGACGTTAGCAAACACAACCCGGGGCCGCCTATGGAGTCCCTGTGATAGCGGAGTTCGGTCCGCTGCAGAAAGTTAATCATTTTCAAGAACAACACACAGCAAAACTAACAGATTTGTGGCCAAGGAAAGCAAGCGTTCATGAACACAAACACTAGGAAAGCCTCCAGCCCGTGCTGCGCCAGAACTTTCAGCACAATGACCATGACGGTCCTGTCTAATCCCTAATAACAGTAATGACAGGTTAAGCTACAGATTACATTGCGTGCAATTAAAAAGGGGGATCTTCGGTTAACCCATCTCCTTGCTACTTCGGTGTAGCTGGGGAAGTTAACTAAAGCCTTTGTTTAGGTTTGAAGACAACTGGGAACATAGTAATAAAAAAAGTGATCTGCATCATTGAAGGAATGGATCAAAGGCAGAAACAGAAAGGATGCCCTGAAATACAGAAAGCAGGGAAGGAAACAAAAGGGGAAAAAAGATGTGGATGTGCTCAAAAAGATACTGATCTTAAGCACAGACACATGGAAAAAGTGTCAGGTGGGTGTCTAGGGTACCTGCCTTCCTTAAACCACTATCAAACCATGGTTCCTATCCTCATCAGAACAGTTCCACGTGGTCTGGACCACAAGAGCCCACGCAAATCAAATTACTGCTGCAAATGAAAGACCGACGGTAGCTTGGAACAATATCGACTGGTAATTACGGTATGATTTCCACTTTTCTGGAGCCAGACCCGGTCGCTGCAGACTTCCCAAGCTGCGGATTTAACGGAGCTACAATACTCGAGTTATCTCGCAATATAACCACAGGAGACATTTTTTTGGGCCTATAAACACACACTGGCGTTGATTTTGCATGACTGGCGAGGTCTAAGTCGTGGTGCTTTCGCCAGTCGAAGCACAAAGTTTGCAGTATTGCTTTCTAAAGCTGTCACTTGGGAAACAAATCTTCCCCTCGTTTGTCATGACAGCGTTTCTTTTTGGAAACACAAGCAACTTGGCTGGCTTGTTTTTCAACAGACTTCCACCATCGCATTCAGAACGATTCTGTGAGTGAATCTGTTTTAACTCGACTTAAGTGTAGAAATAAATTCTTGCCAAATGCAGAGCAAAAAGCCAAAACTACGCTGAAGCAGTAGTAAGGGAAAGTGAAGAAACGAAGATGTGTCACACGCTGGGACAGACTGGGAAAGCTCTGCTTAGTGGAGGGAACTGTATGAAGGAGATGAGAAGGGGTGAGTCCGCCCAAGTGCAGGTCTCTCCTTAAACCACTCCGTCCAGAGAATGTGGACAGCAATGGGTTCCCAGCTCAACGTGACTGCCAAGAGAAAGAAGCCTGCAGCGCTCAGCTGAGACGTACTGCAGGAAACAGAAATGCAATTGAAGACTATGCAAGTGTTACTGTGCTCATCTGTTACTTGTCCAACGAGGGCACTAAATATAGAATTTTTTCCTTGAACTTAAGAACAATACACAAGCCACTGACTTTAGGTGCGGACATACTGAAGTTAACGCTTTTCCTACACCCAAGGCTCATCCCGGGCATGGATCTGCAGAATAATTTACTGACCTGATGTAACTGAAAGTTATTCTTAGTGCAAATTTTTCTTCCTGGGTCATAAATTATTTCCAGTGAGTTCTGCTGTGCAGTTTTTACTTCAAATGTCACTGCTCACCACCTATATTAGCACATGGGGCTGAACGAAACGCCTGGATCTGAACCTTGCTGCTCTGGCCAGTGCTCAGATGATGCAAGTGCCAGGTGCTTGGCAGAAGTCCCTCCTTGCACATGCTGAGAAAGCCACCCAGTCACCTCCAAGCGGCTCATTTGCTCTTTGGGACTCCAGTTTGCAAAGCACCATGAAAGGACCTCTGTGAATCATTTGAACCATAGAGTGGGTTGGGTTGGAAGGGGCCTTAAAAGATCATTGAGATCCAATCCCCTGCCATGGGCTGGCTGCTTCCCACCAGATCAGGTCATCCAGGGCCCCATCCAACCTGGCCTTGGGCACCTCCAGGGATGGGGCTGCAAAGCACAGGGGCAGGAGCCAGCAGCGGGCCTGCACCCATGCTCCACCTCACTTTGTGCAACTACAAACTTAACTCTTCAGGTTCTAGTGTTCTTACTGGGTGTTTATAGGCACTGCGTTCTGGAGCTCATAGGATTTGGTGGATACGACATGTCTGAAAGCCTGTTTGGTGCACACAGAGGAAGCAGCTCTTAGCCTGAAAACTGCCAGAGTTTAACAATCAATTAGAGCAACATAATTTCAATCTTCCTGAAGTGAACAAAATAGTAATAATAATAACGTAAAATGTGATTCCCTCACCTCTACTTCTCATTCATCATTTTCTTTTCTTCTCTCTCATCTCACTTCCCAAAAACGTGCAACAGGAATTGAGGGAATAAGTTCTGGATGAGTCAAAGCTGGGAAGCCAGCAACAAAACATCCCATGGAGGACACTATTCCATTTTGACATAACTGAGCCTCTCAAATCATAGAATGGCTTAGGTTGGAAGGGGCGTCCATCGAGCTCCAACCCCTCTGCCGTGGGCAGGGTTGGCAACCACTGGATCACTAAATCTTAAGGAATCCATAAAGAATCTTCACTGCTTAATGCCTTCTGCTTGGGAAATGTTCGCTCCTCTTGGTGCAGTGGACGATGGGGGCAGAGGAAACCAGCAGCCCTGGCTCAGAGCTGCGGACAGGAACAAGATCCTCCACTAATCCTAGTTGTTTAAAGAAAAGGTATTAGAACAAAAAGGAGGCATTTCTCCACGCTCTCACCACCACGGACAGAAATCAGAACAGAACAACCACGTTGTTCATTTTCTGTTATTCTCACGAACTTCAAGAGCTGTCGTTTAACACTGGCCACTCAGCACCAGTTTTCCTTCCTATCATCACACAGGAATTCTGAGCCCAAATTCATCATGGCATGAACTGTGTGCAGCGTGCGCCTCTGTCCCTCATCTGTACAGAAAGCATCAGCACAGCTCCTTGAAGGGCACCAGAGCCATCAAGTCAGTAAGAGGTGTTCCTCCTCCCTCCAAATGGTCTCCTGTTTTCTCATAATAGACATTTGACAGCTTTGAGTCCCATGAGTCTCACGTAGCTGGGTACCTGACCACAGCCACGGCCATCACGGCTTTAGCAGCCCATCAGCTCACCGGCCCAGGCTGTGCACTTGGGCCTACCGGGCATGTGATGTTGAGTCCTGAGCACAACACACAACTCCCAAGGGCCTGGTAAGGAGCGAAGAGCCCTTATCTCACGTTTCCCAAGCAACAAAGCGTGCAAAGACAGCAGATTTTCTCTTCTGAACACTGAAAGCACGGTTAGGAAAGCTGCTGTCCTCCAGCCATCGCTGCTGATGGACGTGCATCGTGCTGCAGAACCTCAGCTTGAAAAGTGAACTTTCAGGGAGAGTCGCAAATTCCTAATTCTGGAGGGAAAACATCAACAGCAAACCAAGAACTGCAACAACAAGCTCTCATGTTCACAAAAATAGAACCAAAAAAGCCCAGGACTTATTAACATGGTTTTCTGATTTAAGAGGAAGCCACAGAAATGTGTTTTTTGTCTGTGCAATTCACTGAACATAACCCAGTCTGTGGTTTGCACTAACTCCCTTCCCAACCCTTCTGAGTTTCATCAAACCCAACGCTGGCTTCATTCAACACAAAACGGACAAAGGGTAAAAGCAGAGGGCATTTTTCTTTATAGAAACCTGCCTTTAATGCTATTAGCTGAAGGAACGGCAGCACAGTGTCTGTGCATCACACAAAACCCCCATAAGGACCCTCTCACTCCGCCTGTATTCATGTTTCAGCGCGGACTCCGGGCACATTCCTGTAGCTCTGTCCCCAAAAAGTTTATTAGGAACAACTGGGAGGAGGGATTATGACCCTCACAGTGCAAACAGCAGTGTCACAGCCCTCACACCCAAGAGACATGAGAGCAGCTGATAACAGAAATATTCAGAAGATAAAGTAACATGCTACTCCTGCCAGCTACGTGAGTCCAGGCACAAAGCCGGCTGCAATCACCATGGCAGCTCCTGCTTGAGCAGTACCAACCTCCTGGCCCACCAAGGCCACCCCAAAGCTGCAGGCACACTGCCCTGAGCCTACAGGGCGGCAGGGGATGCTCTGTTCCCCACAGACGAGCCTATAGATTACACCAGAAATCCTGCTTTTATTTTTTTTTAAACCACCACCTTAACAAAAAGCATCATCACCAACAAAAACAGAACCCAAAAAGCCTATCAGAGTGATGCCGTTGGCTCCAGAGGCTCTAACCCAACACCTTGCTTCTATGGGCTTCCATTTGCAAAGCAAGTCTGCGAGCATCCCTGTTGAGAAGTACGGTGACATAAAGCCAAAGCAAAGCTCATCATCCTCTCATTTACTGCACTAATGGGAATTCAATGAGCACCTCAGGCATCGCTTCACCGACGTTTCACTGTTCTTTCTCCAGCTTTACTTTTTGAACAAGCATCTGAAAAAAAGCAATAGGGCAAAATGTTTGGATCCTCAAACTTCCAAAAATCCTCCAATCATTTGCAGAGTTAAAAACTATTATCTGAAGTGCAGCGCAGTGCTTCTTGTACTGCCTTCCTAGGATGATGGCAATAGCGCACATCACTTCTTATCCAAGTGCTTTAATTTGTTCCTTGATTCTCCCCCAGTGCATCTTTACCAGTATTATTTAAAGTTTTATCACTGCTAATGACACCGAAGTCATTTTTCAAATCTCCATAGAGAATCAACAAACGTTGACGTCGAGATGGCAAAGTCTCTTTGTTTTGGGAGAGAATGCCGCAATGAGATCCTGGAAGGGAAGCCAGAGCATTAAATGAAAAGGAAACTTCATTTGTGTGCATTGGAAAAGGACTCATTTATTATCTAACAATTAACCAATTGATGCAGACACACCTTTTCCTCTTCTCTCTCCGCCGTCCCAGCCTGCCAGCACGGTTAACAGCCCAACTTATCTACACAGGAGATGCACAAGCTCTTCTTTCCACTGGAAACAGTCCCTCATTTATTTAAGCAGAAGGGAATTATGCTTTAAAAGCTTTTCCTTTAGAGCAGCAACAGTATCCCCAGGTCAGCCCTTTGTTATCAGAACTGAACTTGCTTTCAGCCCAAGCAAGAGAGGTGGAGTGCAGCAAAGAGTTTTCAGTAAGCACAAAAATATCTTCTACACATCAGCAACTGAGTTGAGAAACACGTTACAGATGTGGGCGTGGGACCTAAGGTTTGCAGTTGAAAACAAGGCATGATTTAATGTACAACAAAGGCTTGTGAATACATTTTACTGATTGGATCCAGAAGGATTATCCTGCGAGGACAATGCAAATGCTGAGAACCAACAAAAACTGAGCCCCGTTCCCCTTTCAAACCAGGCACTGCACATCAGCACTGCCCGGACCGGTTCTCCCATATGTTACTCCTCCAATGCCCTCTGCTGCAGTATATTGACTTTGAAATCCTACCAGCAATAAAACAGAACCGACTTTTTGTAAGTGGAGTGCTACTGCACATCCAAACCCAAATATCAAGGGTATGGAGTAGCTATCATCGTGTTCAGCCAAAACCCAGCCATTATTGTGCGGGCAGCACTGAAAAACAGAGACTGCAGAGCATGTGCTTTCTATTTCAAAGATAGGAGAAACCCGGGCTCAACTCAACAGGGGCAAGAGGTTCTTACAGCGCTGCTCCAAGACACAAAGGAGGGACGAAGAAACAGCAAAGCTGTTCCAGGGGACTGGAATTGATGAACTCGTTTCCCTGCAGGAACCATAAATACAGTTTTCCCAGCATGGGACATAATAGTTCTCCCACAAATTACTAAAATATATTTCCAGCGCTCAATATAGAAAGCGAGATGCACAAGAAATGTTTGCAGCTTCGATGCAGGCAGTAATTGAGAACATGTGTGGCAGGGGGAATTGGAGGGGGAGGAGAGCAAGCCAGGCTCCATCCACACGGAGCGGCAGGAGGAACGCATTACAATCCTCAGCATTCCAAGAGCTTCCATTTATGAGCGGGTCCAGAACCCCACACTATAACCCCATCCACAGGGGAACGCTGTCCGTGTTTGCGCATCAAACCCAAACTCAACGCACATTAATGATTTAAGAGCCATCGCTGAGCATGAACAAAAGAAAATACCCACAAGCAAAGGGGTAAAATGCATTCCAAGAAGTTTTATTACTATTATTTTTCCTAAATCAGTCGGAACTGACAACCCACAAGGCTTCAGCTTTGGAAATGTCAGCCAGCCTTATTTTAAGAATGCTCTTCCAAAACGGTTTTGTCTAAATCAGCTTCTTGAGGCTGCCAAGGAAGAACCTGTGGAACAGTGAGCCAGCACCAAAACTCTCCGCAGCCCTACCAGACCCAAGAAAAACATGAGTAACTACTGAGTCGTGATTCAGCAAGGGAGCATGACGTGGGCTTGGGCTGAATGCTGCTCTTTTTGAAGGCTGCCCCTTAAACCCAACGGTCAGACCAACCCCAAAGCAAGAGCCAGAGCCCTTGGAGATGTGAATTCCACTGACAATGCAGTGTTCGGGTCAGAAACATGGCCAGTTTTCCACTATCCCAGGGACACTCCTAGGAAGCATTAATCCAAGTGATAGGAAAGCGTGCATTAGGAGTATTCTTTTTTATTAAGGTTGTTCTGCTTTAAATAGGTGATGAGAAAACAGGGTTCTAAAACTCAGTTTGCACCTAAAGATCTTATAATGCCTGCTGACTATAGCAGGTGAAATGCAAAGTCAATACATGGAAATTAATGCATACTGGGGGAAAATAATTTTAATTCTGAATGAAGAATGACAGGCTCTAAATGAGCTATTACCGCTCAGGAAAGAGATTTTGGAGACACTATGGGCTGTTCTCCAAAAGGTTCAGTGACTTTCAGAGGCCAAGAGAACACCGGTAACAAGGCAGGGAGCAAAGAACATCTCATTACCCCAGTGCACAAACCCAGCTGTCAAGTACTCCATGACCCAGCCATCCCAAGGCTGCCAAATTCCATCCAAAGGGCTGGAATTGAACCTCAAGAAACACACAGAAGGGACCCAAGGGTGATCCAAGGGGTGGAAAACTGAACAGATGAGGGCGATTCAGCTGCAAGAAGCGATGGTGCAGTGTGGGATTACAGGAGATGTTTAATGGCCAAGGTGATTAAAGAAGAATTATTCATTGTCTCACAATGTGCGAAGTGGGATGTGTGCCCTCTCTGTATTTGGGCACGGATCCTACAAGGGCTCTTCATGCGGAGCTGCCACCTTGGGAGCAGTCTGTCATTCCTCTATCAGGGTGGGGAGGAGAGAACTGCCAGCACTGAGCAGTTAAACCCCTCTGCTGTTCAGCTTGTGCTGCAGATAAATCATAGCCCTCAGCCCAGAGACAGCCACAAGATTCAAATCCTGGTTCCTAAATTCTGACTTCCCATCCCATATATTTCAGGATGGGTGAAAGAGGAGCCAGATGCCAGGTAAAGCCCATTATCCACACGCATCCTTTCCTGGCACAGCTCTCAAGGTTACTAAACTCATGCAAAGTTAAGTGAGATGAACTGTGCTGGGGATGTGGGATAGGGCAGAACGTATCAGGAGGAAAGCTGGCATTTTAGTAACGGTTCTGAGCTTTCAGCTACCGGAGATGGGTACTAGCTGTCATCTTAGTCAATTTAAAAAGCTTCTACATGGCAGCAGCCTGTGTGTTTGAAAGGGGTCTTTAAAGTCTATGGGAACAAATACAACACATTTAGCGTGCTGGGAAAACCTTTCCACAAGCAGACATAGGAAGAAGCTTGAGTAGTTCTAAGTAAGAGCCTGAGGGCACAGACAACATCTTTCCATTTCCAATTGTCTTGGACTGGATAAGAATTCTGGAAGTGGAAGGAAATGCTGTGCCGCAGGCAGGCTGTAATACCTGAACTAACACATCTGCCCTCTACCCTACCTTCTTTGCTTTAAAACACAGATGAATCAAGCGCAGAACCACTTTAAATACCACTTGGAATCACCATTTCAGTTTGCGTTTTACTGCATTGTTCATTCCCTGCTTCCCCATGGAGAGGGAGAGGAAGAGGAGAGGAAAGAGGAGCTGCTTTAGGAACCAGCACAGACCATTACCACGTCCTCTGCAAACAGCCAACCAAAGACCGCAATATGGCCAGGCCTGATGAAACCCAGCAGGATGGAATCTTCTACCCGTGTCCTGTCCTCACCAAGTGCTGCGCCGTGTAGGTATTAAAACAGCTGTTAAAAAATTAAAGCGGCAAAATAACAGCTGTCAAAGATCTGCAGAAAATGAGAACAGTGGAATCCCTATCTGGGGTGAAAAACAACCACCAAAAAACCAACACAATCTTCATCTTAGAAGGGCCTGGGGAAGAATAAATAGTCTCAGGAGAGTACAAGGCTGGAGCATCAAAAGACACCTCCGAAGTTTGAGACTGCAATGAGGAATAGTCTTGCATCTTCCTGGTTTGGTGCCGAGGCCCACCAAAGCAAAACAAGGCAAGGCTGTGCAATGCCGGTGTCACCTCCATCCCTGGGAACGCTCATGATCATAAAACAGAGGCTGAATTGGTTCATCTAGGTGCTAAATATTCTGTTATTTCTTAGGGTAAATCAGGATGAACTTCTGCTGAGATGCAGCCCAGGACTTTGGGTATAACACAAAACGCAAAGATAGCAAAGAGAGATTACAGCCTCACCCACACAACACAGTTCCTGCTCTCCAGGGCCAACAAACACTTGTGATTAGAACCATCAGAAAGCCCTCTCTTCAGAAGCATAGAACCATTACGGCTGGAAAAGACCTCTAAGATCACCTTGTCCAACCTACCACCAACAATGCCCACTAAACCATGTCCCTCAGTGCCACATCTCCATGATTCCTGAACACCCCCAGGAGCGGTGACTCCCCCATGCCCTGGGCAGACTGTTCCAGTGTCCAACCACTCTCTTGGAGAAGTTTTTCCCAGTGTCCAATCTGAACATCCCCCAGCACAACCTGAGGCCAGGGGAGGCCTCAAGTCAAACGTATTTAAAATGGATTTAGGCCACAGAGAGGATTAAAGCAAACAAACACAGTGAGAAAAGCAACAAAACCAAAGCAACGAAGTACAGTGTTGAACTACAACAATCACAGTTGGAATAAAAACTAGAGAACACAGGTTACTGCCAGGCGATGAGTGGACCTGATAGGGAATCACTAAATTACTGTCGTTGAGGAACAAGAGAAGAAAAGACTCTTAGAAAGGCACAATTCCACTTGGCTCCTATTTGCTGCTTTTCACAGATAGACCTCAAAGCACTTGCTAAAGAAAGTCAGCATCGGTATCAGCTTTTATTGCATCTCAGCTTTGCAGGACAGAGCACAAAGCAGTAATTCTCCCCAGCCTCAGAGAGCCCAGGCAGGTCTGAACGTTCAGTGCTATTCCAGGAAGTCTGCTGGTAACTGCTCCCTAACATGTTCTTAAAGAACATTTTAAACCTATGCTGAGGATAAAGCGAGCATAGCCTTCGGCAATATACAAGACTTTGCCTTCAAGCCAGGACTCTGCTTCATTCACAGCAAACAGAACCACCAGGTATTGCTGTCTGCATCCTCTACGGGGTGAGAAGGCAACAAGGAGATCAGAGGACAGCACAGTCCTACAGCGGGATCTGACCCAAAGCACCAGCAGCACCCTGATGTCCTCTTTGCCAGATCAGCCCAACTAATGGTGTAAAGCCTGGAAAAGAGCACAGGATGGTCTGGGAGAGGTACATCTCCAGCTTGGTATGGACTTGTTCTGCTGAGCCCTGGGCTTTACTGTTGAGCTGACACTCTGAGAGTCTGCAAGCTTTGTTCTGGCTGCAATTAATTGGTTTAGTCACCATTTCTTTTCCTGCTGTCGTTGACCTATGGCAGTAAGTAAACAACATGGGGTTTCTGATCAAAGAGTGAGGGGGTGGGAGCTGCTCAAAGAATAGAAAACAATCATAAATGAACCTCTGATCTTAGGAGCTGTTATAAATCAAGGAGGGGAGCAACACAGAAGGTGCTAGGAAACCCACTGGTTACTGCACAAGCTTTTCTTCGCTTGGTGCCAAGATTCAAATCCCACTGGAAGGTTAGGAACAAAACAGCCTTCTCCACAGATGTGACAGTGTGCCCTGTTTCCAATCCAAGAATCTTCCTCGTTATTCCAGTTCAAGATACCGCATTAATCTACTCCATCACCACAATCAAGACCTCAGACTCCAGTATGTCAGTCCCAATCCAGAGCATTCGCTGTTTTCTCAACGTGGGATATCTCAACATAAAATGCCGGCCTGTTCTGCCCCATGCTGATGTCCTTGGTCCCACTGCTGGAGCTCTGTTGAGCCCTCCCCAGAGGGACAGCAATTGCATGGACCATGGGAGCCAAGAAGCCCTGTGCTTCAAGTGCAGCATCACTGGGGCAAGCACTCGCTGTAAGCCACAGCAGGATCTTGTTCCATAATTAAACCCATCTGATCTTGCCATGGTGAGATAGCAGCTAGAAATACAACAGTACACTGATTAAAATTCAGACATGGCTGATGCTGCAGTAGTTTGGGGTTGATTAATGTCACACGAAGGGTGTTTAAGGGATGAAGTAACTTATTCGTTATAGATCTGTACGATCAAAATTTCCTTAAGTAGAAACACAAACAAAACCAACAAAAACATAATTGGGTACTCATGTATTAAATGAACTTTACCACGCTGTATTTTTCCCTGTAGGTTATTTCAAGATCCACTTACATGGCCCTTCACAAAGGCCAGCTGAAAACATCAGTCAAGCTTCCTAATGCAGAATGGCCAATTTCTCTGGTCATCAAGAATATATTTATATCTCAAAGTATTGAATAGATCCAACAGAAAGAAGCTGCCATTCATTTATCCGCCAGCAAGTTCTTTGCCATTTTGTCTTTTGCTCCTACCCAGAGCAGCAGATGAGCTGTGACCCATGGAAGGAACCAAGGTCTTGTTAAGATGAGAAGCTCTGCTTGTTTCCTCACTCCCCAAGTGGAGCACGGAGAATCACACCCTCCCCACAGTGGGGATGGAGGATTTGGGAAGGAAGCACAGATCCCCTATTTTGGGCCTCGTTTTGAAGAGAAAAGTGGTTCGTGCAAACACACTCAACCCAATCCGTCCCCTCCATATCATTATTTGACCTACTGGCTAATTTTCACTGAACGCTGGAGATTTCAAAGGCAATGAACTGCAATAAGGTCTGCCCAAAGGTGCTGGACAGACGAGGAAAGCCTGCCTGCAGCAGCGCTGAGGAAAGGCCATTCCACAGCTGTGAACCTTCCTGGACACCAGAGAACCCAGAGAGGCACATCCCAACCACACAGCCCTCGGAGCTGCCTTTGTGACAGACTCCAGGGAAAACTGCTGCAAGAGACTGCAAGAGGAAACCAACCCTGATAGCTCTGCTGCTCGTTTGCATCAGTGATGCGCAGCCTGGGCATGCTTTGCAGGGCAGTGTCCTATTTGAGTTAGAAATCCTGCTAAGCTGGGGCATTGCTTGACATCAACTGCTTGAAGGAGGTGGAAACCCAGTGGTGTCTCCAGTCAAGGGAAGAGCACAGTGCCTGCTGTGCTGATGGGGAGCATTAAAGCTTGCTCCCAAAATGGGAACCAAGCCTGACCAAGCCCAGCAGCCTCCCCAGCACCTGGATGCCCACAGGAGAGGTGGGGGCTGTGGCTATGCTTGCCCTGGGATGAAGGAGGCCCTCATGACCCAGAGCCCTGCAGCCCTGCTGGAGCATCAACTTCATTCCAAAGGAGCTCCCCAAAAACCAACACTGTGACTCCGGAGTATGTATGAGCTTGAGGACTGGCAAACTTCCATTTCAGCAGTCTGAAGGTTTTCAGTTAACTCCACATCAGACCGTATAAACAGAATATTTCTCTCAAATACAACAGTGGCCTGTTGTTATCTTTGCTACCCATTGATGTCATTGCCCAGAAGGCTGGAAATGCTTCTTAGGAGCATCACCACAGACGTGTAGGTAGCACATTAGCTATAAGCTATAAGGCTGAAGGAGAACCTCCAGTAGTTAAACTGGGGAATGTACACTTCAGTCATTGATACAAGGGGAAAACCAACTCTGATTGCTTCCACCCCTCTCACAGCACTACTTTTCCACATTACACACCAGCCCAACTTTAAACCAAAAGCCAGCGCTCAGACTTCCAAAGGTGGGGCAGGCTGTGAGGTGCAAAAGGAGCCAAGCACTTGGAGTGACTACGTCTCCTTCAATACAAGGAAGAAGTTTTCTTACAGTGAGGGTGGTGAAGCAGAGGCTCCAGCACTCCTCCAGGCTGGTAGGAGGCAGAAGACACAACAAGTGAGAGCAACGTGAGCTCGTGGTGCCAAACGCTTTCATGAAGTATGTGGAACACGACGTCATCTCGCACTCATCTGTGCTATGGTTTCTTATTCATTCTTCTGCATAGGTTTCAGATAGATTCAAGCTGCAGATCCTTAAATGGACACACTAAATATAAGCGATGGAGCTGACTGACAGCTTTATTTTTGTCTTTTATTTAAAGACATGACCGAATCTAGTGTTGCTAATTTTCTCTCAGCACCCGTGTTCATCACGTGAAACTCCACTCCCCAGCAGGTAAGAGAAGAAGGGGAAATTTCACTCACAGAATCATTAAGGTTGGAAAGACCAATAAGATCATCCAGTCCAACCATCAACCCATGCCTGTGACTGCTCTAGACCACGTCCATCAGTGCCACATCTCCATGGTTCTTGAACACCTCCTATATAAATTCACATCTGCATCACTACACATTAATACACCAGTCATAACAACAAAGAAATAACTTATCTTCTTCTGTTTTTACTAGTCTCTATGACCCTTTCTATTCAATCAGCCCTTCAGTATATGCCATTCCCAATAACATACACCATCCTATGAAACACTTGAGGGAAGCACTGCCAACTCAATGAAACAGGAATTACTGATGCAAGGAATCAGTCATAGAATCATAATGGTTGTAAAAGATCTCTAAGATCATCTAGTCTGAGCATCCAGTTACCACCAATATTGCCCACTGAAGCCACATCAGCCTTCCCCATTTATCCTGTTACTCTGTTGGATTTTGGAAGATAACCCTTATGGGATAAAGGCCACAGACGCCTTTCTGAGGGAGGTACAGCCGTTTGTATAGGAAGCCACTACAATAAAAGGAACACTCAAAGCTAAAGGAACAACAGAAAATGCTTTCACTTCATAACGCACGTGCTTCACCCCAAGCATCACAGAGGAGCCATAGGACTAATCTGCTTCGTCAACATGGGCCAGCATCTGCTTCTGCTACTCGATGCAACCAAGCAGATTTATTCTGGGTTCTATTCAGAGCGGCTGCACCTTCCCAGCTATGCACCTCCAAGACAAAAACAGTTCTCACAAAGCACTTTCCCAAATGCCGCCCTCTGAAAACGGGGGTTGAGGACCAAAAGGAGGCATTGTCCCGACTCATCATCCTAATGCAAGCCACAGATTTTGACACCAAGTCCAAAACGTGCATATAAAGCAGAACCTTCAGCGTGGGAAAAAAACTGCACACACAGGTGCCGGGTCCTCTGGAACAAAGTCATGTCGTTTTAGTGAAGAAGGCCAACAAGGACACTTTTTAAGATGCCTGAGTGTGTGCGAGGGCTCTTGTTCTCAAGAGGTGAACACGAAGGGCAGCCTCATTCCCTTGGGAACAGGCCAGCTCCTTGAGCCTAACCCGCTCAATAAGAATGCCGCACTCACTCCCACATTCCTCCCTGGCTTCCTTTATGTCTATGATTGAAAAGGCTTTTTCCTCTTGAGCACAGGAATGGGCAAATCACTACCTTCAATTTCTGCCTAGATAAAAAGAACGTGCCCAGGAAAACTGGTGAAAATTGAAACAGCCGCATGAGTAGAAATATGGGAGCGTACATGGCCATTCGAGCTGCCAGCATGAGCTCGGATCCTTAGCCTTTCCCCACAAGTAGCAGGGAAGAAATCTAACAGAAGTGAAAGCACTGGGACTTGGTGCTCCCAGGTGTAGCTTCAACACGGACTCACTGCAGTGTCTTGGCTGAGGAGCCAGTTTATTTTTTTTTTTTCCTTATGATAGTTCAATAAATGTGAAAAACCATTAAAACCACAGAGAAAAGCCAGAAAATGTAAGATGTGTGCAATTGGAGTAACACATAATGCCTCCTGCTACTGCTGCTTCGGTAGGGGTTTATGACAATCCATCTATTCAAGACCTGAATCTATCTCTCATGAAGTTTACAACCATCCTTGAAATTCATTAAACTAAAGTGCACTGAAGTGCCAAAGCATGGGGCAGAGATAAGGAGAGGATTCAGCAATGGGGATGCAAGTGCTTATGTACATAAAGTGAGCGTTCTTATACCTGTCCCCCAAGCTGCAACTTCTTTACATTCATCTGCCATTCCGCTGGGAATTGTAGAAAACTCCATTTTGAAACAGAAGCAGTTGCCAATGCATATTAATGAATATTAGCACTGACAGCACGCTACCATACTGTCAGAATGGGTAGCTGTGCAACTTGCTGATTTCCATGAATTCTGAAGCACGCAGAAGTAAGTGGGTTCGTGCACATTTCATTCAGCTGCCCAAGGAGAAAGAACAAACAACCCATTGTGTCCATCTGAGAAAGAGAAAAACAACCTGCTGTGGCGAAGACAAATCGGTTTTAAGGAATGCTGCTGGGGACACTGTTGATGACAAATGCTCAATTCTGGCTTGAATGCATGGGGTGGGAAGATTAAACGTGCTCTGCCATTTAATAAACTTTACAGTAAGCTCTGCTTTTTTTTTCCGCCTGGCTCTCTTATCAAAGGAAAGAAGCAAGTTACCCAGTGTTTCCAGGCATGCTTCACATTATTACCAAATGAAGGAGTATCAGCTGTTTTTGCTGCTAGACAAGCAAAATAAAAGGTGTGACGGAGGTCAGAAGATCAGAGTTTGGACCAAGCACCCTACCCTGTGTCACTAAGTTAATTTCTTTTGTTACAACATCAAAGGTAAGATTGCACACAAACTCCTTTCTTTGACATCAGACTCTTTCAACATGCATAGAGGCAGGAGAACCAAAGCTTTGCTATATTATTAAACCGGAACCAGGTACAAAGAAATCCAGAGATTGCTGCCACCTTGTCACCCCGTGTCCAGACAGCCTCCATCTTGCACCAATGACTCTGAAATTGATGGCACATCACGACAGGAGCGTCCTCAGCTGGGGAAAGCAGTGCCCCATACAACACCTTCAGCAAGCTGCAGCAATGTGTTCTTGTGCCACGCTGCCAAATTTGCATGGCTTTCTGACTGCCAAATCTTATGACTGCCTTGATGATATATCTGGAAACAGATGAAGTTTTCATGTAATCGCGTGCTCTTAAAAACGAGCCCTTTAGAATGAAGCAGCTACTCTTGCCTTGCAGGTGTGGAGGAAGGCCTTAAAGCATTCACCCACAACTCGAAAACAGGATGTCAAATTATATGCCTGCGTGGAGATCTGACGCATCCTGAATTCTGGATTGACATTTGCATAAATTCACGTATTCCCAAGTAGATATTGAGAAACCAGCAACAAATGAAGAAAACAAACAACTAGATCGAAATCCAGGCAGCATCCAAACCCACAGACTGGAGTAAGATGTCGACTCCAGAGGACCAGTGTCATTGGTATCCCTGGAATACTCATCCTTCCTTCTGATGGGAATTGCTCCCTGTTCATATCCACCATGAATGAAGTTCATAGCTGAACAGCCCCAGTCCTCACCTGCAGCAAAATGCAAGGAGAGAGAGCGACTAACCCATTCCCCATGCCTGACCACCCAGGAACACTGCCATGCCCAAAGAACAGCTTTTTATCATTTATTAAGTGAGCACTCATTTTCTCTCAGAGGATAATTGAGCAAGTGTTGGTTTGGCAGTGGAGATTTGAACAAATGCTATGCTCCCTTTAAATGACCTGGAGATCATTTGAAGAGGGGGACTGCATAGATGAAAGAAACAGATCTGTATGAGCCAAATTATTTCCCCAGTGAAGAGAAATCTCATGTCCAGACCAACACCGCTGCTTGCCCTGGAAAAAGTCTGCAGAGAGAATTAAGCAGTTATGCACATAAAAGAGAACAAATGGCAAAAAATAAACAAGGTGTGGGAGGGGGAGAAGAGAAGGAGGCATCAGACAGAGTAAGGGTTTCCAAGTACAGCTAGTTACGGCTTTAAAATAGAACAATTGCACACATTCTTGCATAGAAACACTATTACTCTGATGCACTTCAGCGTAGTGCCAGACCATAGTCTTCACACAAAGCAGCACTGTCTCATTCTCCCAGGTCACCCATATCCTTCTCTGCAGAGCTCCACTGCAGCAGGTCAGCCCTCATCCTGTACTGCATTTGGTTGTCCCTCCTCGTGTGCAGGACCCTCCACTAGCCCTTGTTGGACCCCATAAGGTTCCTTTCCACTCAATCTCCAGCCTGTCCAGGTCTCACTGAATGGCAGTATGGCCTTCTGGTGTGTCATCCACTCCTCCCAGCTTTGTATCAACAAACGTGCTGAGGGTGCACTCTATCCCTTCATCCAGGTCACTGACGAAGATGCTGAACAAGATCAGACCCAGCATGGACCCCTGGCGAATACACCTCACTGTCCACCCATCCATCCCACACTTCCTAAGCTTATCTATGAGGGTGTTAGGGGAGACAGTGCCATAAGTCTTGCTGAGATAAGGTACACAACATCCACTGCTCGGCCCACATCTACACAGCTGGACATGACATCACAGAAGGCTCCCAGGTTGGTCAAGAGTGATTTCCCCTTGATAAAACCACATTGACTTGTCCACTTGCTTGGAGACCATGTCCTCACCTCTTAGCTTACAGAGGAATAAGAGCAAGGCATACACGAGGACATTTCTGAGGGTACTGCTGCTTCAGTACAAAGCCTATTATATTATCAAGTGCTCACCTCTACGCTTTCTCTCTTAGAGCTCCCTCCTGCTATCGGATACAAGAAAGACTTGCTAGGTGCAGGCAGTGCTCTCAAAAACCCGAGGTGGAAGCTCCATCTTGCATCCCCCTGTCCTGGATGCATCTCCCAGCAGAACAGAACGAAGGCAGTCTTATTAGAAGGAGCTTTTGCTCCTTTTTGTGTGTATTTGTTATTGGAGGAATCAGTGGAAAAGCATCGTATTCCTGTGAGACCACAACTGCACCGCTCCTGATTAAAATGTCTTTTCTGAAGTTTTTTTCTCCAGATAAATTCATCAGAGATGCCGGGTTAGATCAGTCCTGTCTGACACAGGGACAAAAGTTGGGGTTTCTCCCTATTCCCTATTGCCAACTCCATCAGACCAGTCCTGGCAGGACAACGCCACGGCACGAAAAGGTGCATCTTCAGCATCTTCACTGTGCACACGGGGAACAAGAACTGTGCCACCAAGTTTAATGAGTGGGGGATTAGGCCATCGGGGGTGGGGGAAATCAGAGGCTTGTGATTCACTGGGCTGGAACAATCCTATCAAATGAGATCAATGCAATACCAGCTACGAGCCAGCCCCATGCTTAACTCCCAAGCGCTGAATCGTTGTTACTGGTTTAACACCACTGGCGTTCACATCTGCTGTTCTCACGGCAATTCTTGAATTTAAACATTCCAGAAAGTGAAAGTGAAAGAGCACAGAGCCATCACAAAGCCAGCCAAGAAGGGCCTCAGATCCCCTTGGTTATAGGCATATATAGAGTAGAAGAGACTGATTAACGTATTCGTTAATTGTGTACGGTGCTCCTATTATCCCCAGGCTCTTACAGGCGTGACTCAGTTGCAGCACTGCTCTAAACAGTACAGTAGATCCTCCCATAATCAATGCCTTTGCTTTAAGGAAAACAAAAGGCTGCTCAAAGACTCCCTCTCTCCACCCATTTCCTCCTACTATTTCATTCCGCCCTTTTGAACATCTCAGATTACAGAAGCAACCCCAAGCCTGAAACACAATCTATTTATATGCTATCAGAACCATAATATCTTAACTTTCCCAACTGTCTTTGATGCCTTTACCTTAACTGTGAACTGATGCTGTTTGTTTTGTTTTTTTTTCCACGTCATACAAATAAACTTTGAGCATTCAAAGCTGCCTCCCGCACTGTCATTGCAGGATTCTCGGGTAGTTTTGCTCCAGGAGATGCCCTTCCTTGCACTTCTACCTCAAAAACAACCCAAACAAACTCTAAGGAGGACTGGCACTGTAGCACTTGGCTAACAAGCCCAGAAGCTCTGGTGCAAACCGAGCAGGCTGAGCCCTTCAGGGATGGAGTCAATAGAGTGGAGCGCGACCACGAGAAAGCAATTAGAAGACTGTGAAGTTTGATTAAAAGAAAAGAGACACAGACTGCACTACAAAGCAGGTCTGCAGTGCTGGCTCAGCCCGTGCTAACAGCCCCCAACAGCCTGGTTTTTAGCATGAAGAACTGCAGGGATGCCAGGCAAACAAGGAGAGCAGCAAGAGCCGATTCGCTCAGACCAAAGAAGAATCTTTCAAAGGACTCAAGCCCAACTTCAGCCAAAGCCTGGCATGGTACTGAGCCCCCCTTCCCCACCCCCCGACTGTCTGTGAGGCAGAGCTGAGCCCATCCCCAGCGCCCATCCCATTGCCCTCCCACCTGCCAGGGAACGTGGGGAATGGGTTCCTGACCCCCATGAGCAGAAGACCCCAAAGCAAGAGCTGCTGCCCAGCTCTCTGTAACGGGCATTGCCCACATGCTCACCTTTCCCAGCTAAAATCACTGCTTTAAGGAACAACACTGCCAAAGCATCACGATCCAGACTGGGCACTACCATGCACAGCAAACGAAGTTCCTGCGTTTCCATGGGGATGGCGGGGATTGCATGTTTAGCAGCTGTAAGATAAAGCAGCACACATGCTCAGCACGCCGAGTCCCCGATGGCAGAAGAGCCACAACACCCAGGAGCCGCGGGACGACAGACCGCAGGGTTCCATCCTGGCTTCAACGTGGAGGCAGCGGGAGCCGGTGGAGAGGGTTCCTGCGGATTCACGTCTTGAGATCAGACAGCGACGCCTGAACTCCTCCCCGGATCTGCCTGTTACAGAAATTCCAGCGGGAGCTCTGCCACATCTAAAGCACTGCAAGTCCCTCGGCTCCTCCCTTCCCATTTCCCAGCGCTTACACACGGGCAGAGGGGCAAAAGAGCAGCCACTACACCTCCGCGGCATTGGGCCTCCAGCGCCTTTTTATGCTCGAAAACAGAGCGAGGCAAAGGACTGCAGCGCAACTCATAACAATATACAACTTCTCCACCAACTGCAACGCTCGGAGGCCATTTCTGCACGTTTATGTCAATATTTTTGCGGCCTGACAGCACGGGGCAGGGATCGGGGATTGTTCGTCACGCAGCTGCACTTCTGTGCTAACGCCTTTATGAAAGCAAACAAGGCGGTTATAGGCAGCCCGAATGCACGCAGACACAAAGCGAAAGCACGCAGTTACAGCACGCCTGATAAAATTAAACTCCCCAATGAATTTCAATTCTATTCCTTCAACAGCTTAATCAATGGCAAGCTGAAACCAGTGGCAAAAACAAAGTCATTTGACTGGTCACTGAAGTACATTTCTATGGCTTATGTAATTATACCCCCGTGGCAAAGCTGCAGCATTTGAAGTCCTTTTGAAAGGAAGGGAAGAAATTAAAAACCAACCAATTACCGTACGCTGGTGCAGAGCTTTTGGGACAAAGCCGCGTGCTGGCACACAGCCCACAGTCCCCAGAGCAGGGGATAACTCGTGTGAAACGCTGCCAGGGAAAGACGGGGCCCAGAGCCCGCTCAGCACCACTCACCAGCCCTCCCAACGGCCCCTTCTGCACTCCCACCTGATACCGAATGGGATGTGCACCCTTTGCAAATGTATTTTACAAACACGTCTCCGCATCTCCTTGAAGCGATCCGGTGTAAACTGCCATGAGCTTCATCGCTTTCATCTCTGCACGCGGAGGCAAAGGCGAAGGCTGCTTGCAGAGCCCAGCTCAGAGCCCATGCCTAACGTTAATGTGGACACCCTTCTGCGCACAGCTCTGACACTCGGCCCCTCTGCTCCCGTATCTGCTCCTGCCATCCCTCTGCACTCCCGCTGCTGCAGGTGGAAAGCGGAAGCAGCTCGCAAGCAAATCTGAGAGCTCCCGAATTAGAGCAGTGACCCCTGAAAAGAGAGTCATGAGAGCGTGAATCTGCTTTAAAAGATCAAACGGGCCGTGCTGCAGAATCAAGTGGCAATCATTAGTGAACTCTGAAATGGAGCGTTTAAGGCCAAAAAAACCCCATTCCATCGCTTGATCCAGCCCCCTTTTAGTGTCAGCATCACAGCAAGCCGGGCTGCAGGCAACACGGGGTGAAGGACTCTGCACAAGAAGAATTTCCAGGAGCACCTTCAGGGGCTTTAGCAGGAGGGGGGCTGCAAAGCCAGCATGTCCTGAAGTCCTCAGAAACACACAGGGAAAACAACAAAACTCAGACTGGCACACAGCAGGCAATGCAGGACCGGGAGGCAGGAGAGCATCCCCTATCCAAAACCTGCATTCAGCCACCGAAAGCAGCGGCCGCACGGCCCTCCCAGCCCTCTGCAGCCAAGGCACAAGGCAGTTGTCAGCTGCAGAGCCGCCGCTCACCGCTTCCCTTCCCGGGCTACAGCTGTTGAGTCATAAATATCAGCATAATTAGAAAGAAGTGGAAAACACACAAACAAATCTAACAGCCCAGGCGACAACAGCGGCACTGAGAGATGCTGGCGCTGAAGTCGTTTGGTTCTTGGCTTGCTGGTGGTGTCCCAAGGCTGTGCTGGAGGATGACAGCCTGGTGAAGTGGGACATGTGTCCCACGTGTCCCCCCTGCAAAGCTACCACCGCACAGCGAGCAATCTCCTTGTCTAGACAGACACAGCAGCAAAGGGTAGAGATGGAAGGACAGCTATGCTGCTTTGCAGATAGGGAAGGGAGATGGAGAAATGAAGGCCAGAAACGCCAATGCTTGGCTTCAGGGAAGGTTCTGCTGCCCAAAGATACTCTTGAAAGCCATCATGCAGCTACAGAGACAATACCACAGCTGAACAGCACTTCCTGCAGTGCTGATCCCCTCCTTGCACCGGGGAGGCCGCAGGAGACCTCTCCAGCTCCCCATAGGTTTGTTGCCACTAGGAGATGTACAGTTTGGAAGGAAGAACTACACCGGGGCCACTGCCTGCTGCGCTGGGAGGGAACACTGGCTATGGGGAGCTGGGGGCTGCCTCTCCACCTCCAAATCCCACTAACAATGGGAGAAAACGTTGTACTTGCAAGTAGTCATTATTTAGCAACCACAATAAATCCCAGCTGTGCCGCAGAGGAGGCACACAAGGAGAGCAATTTTTCCTACCTGTGCAGTGAGTAAACTGTGTAATTCTACGCTCCCCCCCATAGATGTGTTGTTATACATTTGAGCAACGTTGCTGCAGAACTGTGATTAGAGCTCAAATACGGTACTCTAGCACACCCTGATAGAGACACCAAAAACTACTCTGTGACCCTGTGGACAGCCCTTCCCTGGAGCAGCCCACAGGTCTGGCATTGCAGCAGATCGAATGGCTGCGTGCTGTTTTGCAGCTCCGTGCATTAAGCACTGCAAGAAGTTTGTGCTTGTTACCATAGGCTGCTTGGGATGGAAGACAGAACATAGCCACGCAGCAAAGGGAAGCACTCACTTCTTTAATATGATCCCGCTGCCACTCATTCATTTAGTCACATACCAGCAGGGACTTCCAGCTACCACGTGCAATGCATCCGTCTGCTTGTGCATAACACTCCCCACTATGGCAATAAATACAACGCACAGTTATCCAAGTTTTCTTGCAACCTGATCTATAAAAAGCAGCTGGCTTCCCATCCCTCTCCCAACACTACCTTGGGTTTCCTGATACTCTTGGAAGCCTAACAGGGTTTTTATTGATCAAGTTGGCATTAGGTAGCCATAAACATGAATTCCAGCCTACCTCTCTAAATACTGCTTACAAGGTCAACATCTCCCATCTGTCCTTCTTCCTGCCCTCCAAAACAAACAACAAACACAAACTTTCTTCAGCCCCTCTGAGCTTCTGGAAGCTACCAAGCATAAGATTACTACCTAGCTGTATACTCTGCTTAAAAACCTTTGGCCGACACAGAGGCAGGAAAGACATATTGAGAGGCACCTGAATGCAGACTAAATAAATAAGGGTAAACTTCCTACACGCTACCAGAGCAGAACAACACGTCCAGTTCTTGTTTTGCAGACACATCCTTATCCCCTCTCCCTCCCCTGAAATGTTGGTGGTCAGACGATATGTTGAAGACATCCATTTTAGAAGCACCAGCATCACACACTGCCTCCATCTTAGCAAACCTCACTCACCTGCAGTGAAGGCATGGGATGGCAGGATGGTGGGAATGTCCCAGCCCCATACCTTACTGCCATCGCACCAGGAGAAACACTAAAAGCTGATGGCAACAAGGACATATAGCAAGACAGGGAATGGCTTCAAGTTGCATCACGGGAGGTTCAGGCTGGATATCAGGAAAAACATCTTCTCAGAAAGAGAGGTGATGCAGTGGCACAGAATGCCCAGGGAGGTGGCGGGGCCACTGTCTGTGGCGGTGTCCAAAAAACGTGGAGATATGGCACTGAGAGATGTGGTCAGTGGGCAACATTGGCGACAGGTGGACAGTTGGACTAGATGATCTTAGAGATCTTCTCCTGCCTTAATGATCCTATGACTCTATAAACCCTGCAGCAAGCAGAGGATGTGACAGCGGGATTAGTCTAGGTCTGTATCTATTTTTTTTAGGAGTAAGGAAGAAATGGTGAAGGTCTCAGTACCAAAGTTGTGTGTTGCTGTGGCTCAGCTCTGCCCCAGACCTTGATGCTCTGCAAATTCTGACGCTCTCACTCTGAAGGGGAAGGCAGTCCCCCTGCAGTGGCACAGATGTTAACACATCCAGTCTCAGTTCCTCAGATTCTGCCATACTGCTGTGGATTGCTGTGAGCCTCTTTTTCCCTAGGACCTTCACATTAAGCCATTTGGCAGTCTTGCCCCATCTTCTACAGCCAAGCCAGGGCCAGGTGGAGGGGGCCACAATTCTTCCCCACGCTATGGAGTTGCATCCGCTCTTCATAAAATGATCAGCAATGAAAGAGCCAAGTCCTATTTTTCTGGTCTGAAATCCTTATGCCGGAATGCTGCTCCACTTAGGGTACAAGGTCACAAGTACAGCCCATGCCAGACCCCACAGCCTTGGCAGAAAGCTACACGTGGGCTGCTCTGCACTGGGTTCGGCCCCCACACACCCATCGGTTGTCTTGCTTTAAGAAGTACAGAACCGCTTGTGCAGTGTTGCATTGCTGAAGAAATACTTTTTATTATTTATGGCATGTTTTTCTCAGGGAAATATATATTCAAGCTTGAGTATAACCTTAAAAGTAGGCTGAGAGTACATCAGGGAGTACGAATGAGTTGAGCTAATGACTTGCTCAGATTCAACCTCTGCTTTCTGCACCGTTTGTTGAGGGAATAAGTTGCTCCTATAACACAACTCACTATCAGAGCATTTAACCTGGACACGTTGTCTCCTCCCTGAAGTCCACACTCGAGTGTTCCGGGGTCTGCACATGGCTGTAATAGCAGGCAATTCATCAATAACCTCTCCTTCCCAGGTCCTCGAGGAGTATTTACCCAACTCTCAGGTAAATGAGGCAAGACAGAGCACGTCTTGTTCCCAGAACCAGCCCCTCTCTATCAAGCGCTAGACACATTTGCTGAAAAGCAAATTAGAGCATGTTAAAACACTTCACTTAATTAAAAATAAACCTAGCAGTATCACAAAGGTAAAAGTAATTCAACGTTTTGGTTCAACACTGAAAACAGAGCTGAAGTCTGCGAGCTCACTCCGTGCATACCAAATGTTTTATTTTTCAAGCATACTAATGGAGCAATGAGAAAAGTGATCTGAATTGGCTTTTAAGTCATAAAATATATGCTGTAAGTAACCGGCAAAAACCAGCTGGACACAACTGGAGGTGGCGGAAGGCCCCATCCTTGGAGATGTTCAAGATCAGGCTGGACAGGCTCTGAGCACCTAACGGAGCTGTGGGAGTCCCTGTTCATTGCTGAGAGTTGGACCAGATGACCATAAAGGGTCCCTTCCAACTCAAACGATTCCATGATTATCAATACTCTGAACTTCCAAGAAAAGAAAACCAAAACAAGGCAACCGCAGATTTCTTCCTTCCTCCAGGGTCTGTCTGTTCTCCAGCTCTACAAACAACAACCGGACTAGATACCTGGCTCCCTATATGAGCATGAAAGAACAAATCCACTGCTTCGTACAGAAGGTGGAAGAACCATCAGTATCGCACTGAGCTCCTCTAAACCTTCCCTCGGGACCCCCCCACTGTCACAGAGGTGGTGGATCGTGTGCTCCCTCCAACGAACAGCAGCAGACCTGGGCTCCCACTGAAATAAGACCACAGATGGGCAGAGATCCTGCAGTTCTCTCTGAGAAATGGATTTGTTTGGCACTCCATGAAAAAAATGGAGGGGAAAAAAAAAAAGGAATGAAAAGGAAGAGAAACATGGGCAGAAATTCGCCTCCTCCGCTCAAAATAAAATGTGGCCAAATAAGCAATCACCATAACCTCTTCTTTTAATGTCTTTTTTCCTTCAATCTCATTCCCAAGAAGAAAGTTATGCGCACCTTAACTTCTCCAGCACTATGCTTTAGTTCAGACTTCCTTAACAAAACACATTAAAAGTTATTAAAAAGAACAAAAAAGCAACAAAAACACAAATTACTCATTTCTTGGCATTCGGTAATAGGAATGCTCTACGGAGATAGAAGCATAACTTCAGTTCTTACACTAATACGCCTGCTTTAAGGTGGTAAAGTCCATTGCTTTGGACAGCTCTTATTCATTTCATTGTTACTGTTACTGCTTGATGCCAAAATACATTTTTCCTCAAGATTTATGGACTCGCATCGCCAAACCCAACTGCATTTTCACCATCGAGCACAAGGAAAGCAGGATCTAGGCTGCAGTGCCGAGCGTATCTATGTCCAGTTATTCCAAGAACACAAATTAATGCTGAAGCATCCATCTGGCATAACAGATTGGTTGGTGCACTTTGTCCCCCGCTAATTAATCGATTAGTTCTACTGGGTAATGAGAGATTTCCCCCGGTTCTCTGGTTTGGGAGGACGGGTGGGCTAACCCAGGCCCATGAGCAGGACTCGAACTGCCTTGGGGGCTTCCAGGTACTCTTTAAAGGGCTTTAGTAGACATTTATACACATATGGATAATCCTTAATATATAAAAATATTCATAAAGAATTATATATATGTGTTCAGTTTTGGGCCCTTCAGTCCAAGAAGGATGTCGAGGCCCTGGAGTGTGTCCAGAGAAGGGCAACAAAGCTGTGAGGGGTCTGGAGTACATCTCATGGGGATCAGCTGAGGGAACTGGGATGGGTCAGCGTGCAGAAGAGGAAGCTCAGGGGAGACCTTATCACTCTCTACAACTGCCCGAAAGGAGGCAGTGGTGAAGCAGGGGTCAGCCTCTGCTCCCAGGTAACAGCGATAGGACGAGAGGTGATGGCTTCAGGTCACACCTGGAGAGGTTCAGGTTGGATATCAGGAAACACTTCTTCAAAACAGAGATGCTGCACTGGCACAGCTACCACAGAGGTGGTGGGGTCACCGACCCTGGAGGTGCTCAGGAGATGCCGCACCGAGGGATGTGGTGAGTGGGCACGGTGGGGATGGGCTGATGGTTGGACTCTGTGATCTCAGTGGTCTTTTCCAACGTTTATGATTCCATGATCCCTAGGATCCCACCAAGGATGGATGTGGCAACAGAGGACCCCGTGATCACCACGGGGCTGCAGGACGCACCGATCTCACGTCTCATCCAAACCATCACCCCGAGCTGTAAGAAAGCAGCTGAAAGCAGACTTGCCCGGCTTTGAAAACACAGAAACCTTATGGGATTTGTTCAAACCACCCATGTATGCAATATACTCTGGAAAACATTTTGGTAGGAAACTCTAAAACTTTTAACAGCCAAAACAAAACAGAAGTTGGGCTCTGTTTAAGCTCAGTCACCACTTTGTTTCCCACCGTTCTGTCAGATTTAACTCCTGCAAGCTGCTTATCTACAGCTTCTACAACTGCAGACCTGTGCTGCTGAAGGAGCAGACCCAGCCTCGCGCCCCAGCACCTGCTCCCCCAGCACTGCCCTCCAAAGAAGTGCTTGTGTCAGGAACTGAGGGCTTAATTTACCAGAGACATTCACCATGGAGAATTATTACAGCTTTAGACGCTCTCTAAACTCCTTTTTGTAGCTCAGATCAGCGCGTGAAAGGGCACTGATGGTTTCACGCTTCTGTTTGAGCCGTTCTGTTGTTTGTGTTGTGTGAGCTAACAAGTGCAAACTCAGAACGGGCTTCAGGATTCCTCACAGTCCGCCTATATCCTAAAAATATTCTGTATACACCAAATACAACAGTCTGGAATACTGCCTTTCCCAATGACATTCATGTCCTCGACCGAACGGTGTGCTCGGACAGGTCTCGGTGACCTGAGATGGTCCTAAGGGTTGGGACCATCTCTCCCAGTGAAAAGCTCCTTCCCACACTTGAGGGCAGCACAGACGAACGTACACAAGTGCAAGTGCCTCTGGAAAACAGATACCTCGCGAGCCAGGGAAATGCTCATCAAAATAGAAAGCTGATTCAACACTGTAACAATGCAGTAAACAGCACAGCTCATTGCTACAAGGCCACCGCTTCATTGTGCGGGGCCTGACTGCTGAGAGGGCATGTAAAAAACAGCCTGTTTTGGGGAAAAGGGAGATGCTCTCTGTACCCATGCACAACCTGGTGTCAAAAAGCAGGGACTTCCAGTGCCTGGCATCGCACAGCTGCCTCAGATTGGCCAGCGAAGGATGTGGGGAAGAGGAAATATTTGGGATATAAGCTCGCACACAACATAAAAATTCAAATGCATTTCTAATCTCTCCTACAGGATGTGGAACCGTGGCAGGGAGCCATTCTGATAGCAGAAGCGTGCTTTGGTTTCTCACTGGGAAGGAGTGTGCCCTCTACTCACAGTGAATGGAGGTCTGGCTTCCCACCTCAGCAGCACCCTGACACTTCCCCCCTGCTCATCGTTTCCTTGCACATCCCCTAGCAAACACTGAACAAACCTAGGCTTCATCATGCTGTAACACAGCGGCCCTCAGCCCCCAGGAGCAAGGCATGGTTATATGGGCAAGAGATCATTCATTCCCCTACAAAGGGAGAGCACTCTCCACGTGCTGAGGCAGGACAGGCCTCCTGTGACTGCAGCATGAAGCCCCCTGGAAGATGGAAATGTGAAGACGAAGGACAGGAAGAAGAAAGTTCACCTGCTTGGGAGACCTTAAAAACAGGGATTTCATGGAAGTTACGGTGCTGGGAGCACTTATCAGCTCTCACAACCCAAAGGAGCGCAGCCACATACCATCTGAGCACACACCAGTACAACCGGACTAATTACCCTTTAACTGCACATGCTCAAAACTTGCAACGGTGGCGATTCCAAAGGCAAAAGGGTCTGGCACTGCTCTCCCAGGAAGAGTTTCCAATAGGTGCCCTTTGCTAAACATGTTGATCAAGTACCAAGAAGACACATCCCTGCAGTTTCCCATGCAGGAAATTCCAGACTTAGCCAAAACTTGGCTTGAAACAAGAAATAAAAGCTCTTCACGTTCAGATGTCAAATAAGTCTTCTGAGCAGGATGGTTTATACAGTCGTAAGTATTTAGTTTAAACCTCTGTCATGAGAGCCACATATTTATTATTCCTATCTCAAAGGCAATTTACCAGTCCTACCCCTCCTCCAAAGCCTCCCAAACAGTTTTCTTCACATATTCACACCCAGAGCTTACTCCAGGGTCTTCTGAGTTGTGGGGAAGAGGACACAGCTCAAGGCAAGAGAGAACTACCACCTGCAAAAGTAGTGGATCACATTCAAGTGAATGATCTCCATGAACCAAGAGAGGGAACTGCTGCGGCACTGCAGCTGTGGAACACACCACTCACCTCTCCTATCTCCCGCACAACACTGGGCCATCATTCATTGCAACATGGTTAAGAAAGCAAGCATCATTCCCTCAAATCTCTACCTAGAATAACATGATTGTGCAAGACCAAGCAGAAGAAATAAATAGTTTCAGGCTTGTTTGCCTTTCTAAGCTGAAAGTCTGGCTACTAATCAGAGAAAAAAATATACATATTGAATATATTTAAATAGAACTCACCTTCTAAAGCAGTCTTCCTATTTGCTGGGGCCCAACCTTCTGGGTTTTTTTGGGGGATATCTGAGGATGTTGATTCTGAAAATGGCATGGCCCAACCCACACCCACCTCACGCAGGTGTTCTGTGGCTGAACCACTCGTAATGAAATGCTGCTGGTCCTTTGACAGCTATTCCTATTCAGAGTTTGTGGTAATACCACTCCTAAAATATCTGGCTGGCTATGAGAGGTCTCCAAGCAGCACCTTCTCTGAATCTACATGGCCACTGCACAGCACTTACCTTGCACACCCGGGCTAGAAGCAACTGAGCAGAAGGCAGAAGAGCGCAGCCAGCAGTCTGCACATCCCCAGTGCTCATATTCCACACAGCAATAACCAAAAAAAGAGCCTTTCCCGTAGCAACCTGGAGAAGCCACTCCAACAAGCCCACTGCATCGCATTCTTTCCATTTGGCCTCAGGCAAGTCTCTGCCTGTTTGAACAGATGCCATCAGCACTTGTCCATGTTGTGCTGCGCTGGTTTTTTTCCTACTCATTCCACCCTTCTTCTGCTTTAAAAGAGTAAAGCAGCTTTTGCAGCCTGAACGTTCACTTCACGGCAAAAGATGGCCAAACATTAAACCATTCGCCAACCAGATCCCCACGTACAAGCTTACATTTAAACGCTGCCTCCAACAACTGACGTACTACGAAGACATTTGTGAAGTCAATGTCAGGTGGTAGAACAGAGCTAAGAGGCAACACTGGACAAAGCCACCCTTCATGGGAAGGAGTGTACAGACTTCTCCTTCAGAAGCACAACCTCAACCCCAAACTTTGGCCAAGAGTCATACGAGTAGCCCTACTCAGGCTCACAACAGAGCCCATCCATTTGAATAAGATCTGTGCCTATCCTTGAGCTGAAGATATTGTTACACAATAAAGAATATAATAATTAAAATCCCCAATTTCCTCATCTTTTAATTCTCAAAGGCATATGACTGTTTGGGATTTGACTCGGAACAAAACCCAGTGTTGCCAATATCTTCGTTCTGCTGTCACTGATCCCATCGTATATGAGTTGTTTTTTTTAACTCCAGGTTATAAAAATAGACCACATGAAGCTCATGGTATGCACTTTAGGCATCCGAACAAGAGAAAAGGAAAGGTAAACCTGATACACGTGTAACTAAAGAGGCTCAGACTGGAACATCACTAAGAATAATCCAATCCTTATTAAAAAAATAAATCAAGATTTTAAAATGAATGCCATTGTTTTGACTGTGCACGTATAGCAGATCTGCATGAAAACATTTCAAGCCATCTATCCTGCTTTTTTACTCTAGATTCCAATGAAAATGGCCACAGGCATGAGTAGACTGTGCAAGCTCCCTTGCTACAAAGCTTGTGCCACCGATTTTATTACTTCTATGCTTCTTGAGGAACATCAAGCACTTACAGAAAGTTACTATTTCTGCCAAGTATTCAAGAAACTGCACTCCCTCTATATCAATTGCTGAAGACGGCTCAGACAACCACGGACAAAACATGATCCTTAATGACACTCTACGGAACTTAGCTGCTTTCAGAAGCAGCCCTCTGCTTTTATCACTTCGGAATCCCACAGGTCTGCCTGCAGAAGTACCACCCCACTTTTCTTCTGCCAAAAGGAGGGTACGCGCTTTGAAAAAGTTAATGAGTGAAGCTTGGAAGCAAATGAATCCCGCAATTACACCACCACACACAGGGTTACGGCCGGCCACAGGAGAGCACTGGGGAACAGCTCCCCGCTCCCAACTTGCATTCCCCATTTATCAAGTTACTTAATCACATACCTAGGTAATAAATTTTAATGGAGTGACTCATGCGCTTGAAGCGAGGCATGCCTGCAGGCCTCCTGATGAACCAGGGATACTGGGAGCTACGCACGTTGACCTTGCAGAAAAACAACCCATCTAATACAAAGCAAGGCAGCGTTGTTTCTCTTTTTATTTTTAATTATTATTGTTTAAAAAGTAAGCACACCCTCCTGTTGATACCACTGCTACCACAGAAGCATCACCCCAAATATCTGATATTTAATCTGTGGAATCCCCACATTCCCTAAGAACTGACCCACCAAAAAGCTATTTTCTAAGCCGTGCCTTCAGTCAGCCCATGTAGATAACTGGCTGGACCATTAGCAGAAGTTTTATCTAAAAGCAGAACAACAGCTACTTTAATCAGAGGTGAAATGATTCCTGCCGGTCCTGCATTACAGGAGTGATCCCAAGAGCTGATGCTCCCATAGCTCTATTAAGGTAACACTTGATGAGGACCATCAAAGCAATGACCTTTTCCTTGCCAGGCTGCCCGTCCTTACGTCAGCATCTCTGTAGAACACTGTCAAATATTCCCACTGAAACAATTTACTAATGCTCCCAAGTTTCCTGCTGTAGTTTTTTTTTCCTCCTCTTATCAAACTAAGGTAAGAGAGAGCATGAGAAAATAGGACATGGAGGAAGTGTACAGCTTAATTACCTACAAGGCGATGGATAATCAAAGCAAGTCAGGGTTGAAAACAAGACAAGTACATTCTGACTTGTATATGAGCATCAAATATCCACGGTGTACCCCTAATCACTAAAAGTACTCACCGCAGGCTGAATGTAACTGCATAATGAGACCCAGCGAGTACAAAAATGAACTCCGTGTCCACACAAAGCTACGGATTTGGAGCTCAGCTCCTAATGTCACGAGTGCTATGAAAAATAGATTCAAATCTACTGAAGACTTTCACGGACCTAAAGAAAACCACCAAAACCCTTCCTCACTCTCTTTTGTAAAAGATTAAGTCCCGTGTTTTCATACCGAGAGGATGCAAGAAGGAAGTAATTAGCCTTCGCATCAAGCTTGAAAACAAAGCTCTAAATCATATGATACTCCAATGTCAGCAAAAGGAAATGAACGTGAAATGAAAAAATGGCTGAAAACACAGTACAAATCATGGGAAAAGAATTATCAGAGTGCAGAGCAGCCTCCCTGCCTTCAGGCAAGCTTTGGCCAAAATTCTAGAAGTATTATCTATGCAACAGCTCAGTCAACGCTGGGCTTCTACCGAGTGAGTGCATCTCGAGGTGCACCTGCAGAGCAGGGCAAAGGTTTTCTCCTGGTTCTTCTTCTGACACCTACTGCGCTGGGGAAGGGCTTTCCTGCTCTTCTGAAGTGAAAAGCACTTGGGATTGTCACCTCTCTGCAAAGGAAGAGATACAGGAACTGGATGCTCACACTTAGTCCTGAGCCCCTCTACACAAGGAAACCAGCCAACGTACCCTCAGCCATCTAAAAGCCATCTTCCAGCTGCTGGCTATGGCTGCCAGTGCTCGTTGCACCCTTGGCCCCATGACTGGCTTGCTGGAAAGGTCAGGACAATTTTCCATTCAGGGGGAAGGAGGAAAGGAGGATGCCTCCCCAACCTGAGAGACACAGGGAGAAATGGTTCTGCCTCTGACCTTACCCACATAACCTGCCCGCGTTAAGGCCCTGTTAATCAAATATATGTAAGCAATAGGATGGTGCTTACAGGGATGGGACAGAGTCATCACTCCACAGGCGAGAGCATGAAGTGTTGCTACACTGACAAACGCTTCCTAAAAAATAGAGAAAAAATCCACTGCCAAGCTCTGGGGGTTCAGAACTACATTTAGAAGAAGGGGTGGGAAATTAATTGAGGGCCAATAAAAGCAGAGTTCACTGCAGATAATGATTTCCAGCTCTCTGAATTTATTGACAGCCATAGAACTGCCTGGTTTCTAGCTGAGCCAGAAGCACACAGAGAGAAAGCAGCAGCACTTATCCTGGCACACAAAGCGACTGAGCCAGGTCCACGCTGTGCTGACCTTGCCATCTGGACATGTGGCAAGCCCGGAGCAGAGGCATTTCCAGCATTATCCTCTATAATCATGCAAAACTGTATTCTGATGAAAGAAGCCAAAAATCCCATGCTCCAAAGGCCCGGCTGATAACTACCATCAATCAGTCCCGTTCATGGACTCACGTGGCAATGCCCACATTATCACGCCACAAACATTAACAGATTATCGCACTTTCTGCACGAGGATGATGATTTTCATTCCCCCAGTCCTATTAAACGAGAGAAGAACAGCAGGTAAGAAGCTGATCCCACGTCCCCAATGAATAACTGGAAGGGCTTTAATGGGGGCTGCTGTATGTTCAGGATTAGGCCCGAATGATGTGCAAGAGGCTTTGCAATGAATTGGATACCGAGCTAAGAATAAACATTGGGATCCTAGATTGCAATTCTGTACCTGTGACACAAACACTGCCACAGGGCTCAGTCCTGCCATGCTCAGTCTGCGACCACTGCCTCCGCCTGCACTGAGCACTGGGACACAGAACCGGGCTCCCATGGATCACAAGGACGCTTTGCTCGGGGGTCTTCCAGCAGCTAATGCTGCAATGGGCCGTGCTGGAAGCTATGGAACAGCAGCAAGCTCCTGCTTTGGTATTACACCCAGCGTTATCAGCCTGCATCTTCATGCCAGGAATTCTGTAGGAATTTGCTCTCTGCGGCCTCAAGAGAAAGAGGGACAACAAAAAAGATCAAGGGAAGAGTGGAGTGGGAGAGAGAGAGAGATGAGAGGCTCTGTAATTACAGTCTGACCTCATGCAAAACACAGGCTGAAAAACCTGATTTAGTCATTCCTATATCAAACCCGAACTTTTTCTGCGCGTTCAGCCTGCCCGCTGCACCACCATCTGCATGCAACAGCTTCCAGCCTGCACACAGGGACAGGCTCTGCCCCGAGGAGCCAAAGCCCACTGCTCCAACAGCAAAGGCTTTGGCCAAGCCGAGCACAAGCGGCACTTCTTCAAAACAACACAGTTTTGGCAGAACCAAACCCCTCCAAGGCTGAGATGTATAACATTAAGGATTCCAAAGGAGATCCTCCGACTACGAAAATATATACAACCCCTCCCACACGCCCTGACATAACAAGGCTTTACAGGGCTAGCGGGAGCAAGCACAACAGTTATGATATGTTGAAACAAGCAGTGTCACTCATCCCTTGCCTCAGACGACAGATTGACGGATTGCCAGCGCACAGTTTGCAGACGGTTTCAGAAGGCAGCAAGATGAAGACAAACTGTCAGCAGAGGGACCAGAATCCTTGGGGTTTTGTTTTGGAAAACGAATAAACACACATCGCTGAATCCCCGAGTGCCCTGCACTCTCATGAAGACAAAAGCCCAATCCAGAAGAACTAATCCTGATATGCGCCCACGGAGAACAGCGTTCTGCTTAGGAAAGGTGCAAACTGTTTTCATGAAGGATGTCATCACTTACGTGTCAGCAATCCAGGCCAAGAAGAAGAGGTTAACGCTGACAGAAAGCCATCAGAGGGCATTACGTGGTTTTAGGAACCCAGCAATGAATCAGCTTATCAGAAAGATCAGACATTTCCACTGCTACGTCCCCAGTTCTGGGCCCAGCCATGACGTCCACTAGTTTGGAGAAGGGTATGAGGAGAGATGGCATGAAAACAGCACTGCTTTTCTATATGGCAGCAAGAAGGAAACAAGCACCCAGTGGCATCTGCAGGGGACAGAAGCTGCTCTACACACACAAACCGTTCAGGAGATGCCTCTTAGCTATACAGGTCCACGGGTAAAATAAATACTAACAATAGCTTAATAGAGCCTGTTGCTTCAAACCTGTACTGAAGTTGACTATTAGTTTAACAGCAATGCTGCATGCCATGAAGGCAGGCCAACATGAAGGAGTTTTGACAGGTCTCCTGTGACAGATCCCTCTCTGTGTGCCATCTTCATGGTAATCCTAAGAACTGAACTACAATTCACTGATTTCTGTAAAACAAACCTCGTTTTAATCTGAGGTTGGATGGAGCAAAGCTGCAACTGCTGCAGGTTTTGTTTTTGTCATTCTAGAGCTGTGTGTACAATAGGAAGCATCTATTACGCAAAGGACCATAAAGAACTGAATGTAAGTGCTGGAAAAAAAACAATCTATCAACAGAGAGGGACAAAGTCTGTCCCTTTCAATCACATTAATGTCAATGCAGCCACTGCTTTCAATCAAATAAAGATTTCTTCTGTCATGCAGGCTTAGCTCACTCCTCGCCTACCAAAACCACTCTGTGCTGAGCCACACTCCCATTGACTCCATCCTTGGGTGCACTGCCCTGATTGCAGTGGGCCCGTACCACCGTGCCAGCTGTAACACAACCATGCAGGGCTCCTGGAAAACAGCACCAAATGAAGCATTAAAATCATAAAGGTGACAGAGACCCAGCAAAGAGAAAATAACTGTGCGTTTTAACTGGAATTATTTAAGCACCTCAGCAAAATAGGTGAAGAGTTCGGCATTACTGCGCATCGTATCCAACAGATGAATCCCTTCCCTAAGCTTGTACAACAGATGTGTAGAAGAGATGCTCCCCATAATTATATAAAAATAACCAAAACACATATATATTGGCCAAAAAAGGAAATTACATGCAAGACATCCTGGATTCTTGGTGCAGTCTAACACTTTCTCTTCCTTGCATTCTTCTTATCCCAGAACAGCATCCAGCCACCACCAAGCAGTTTGAGATGCTCTGAACTACTGTAGACTATTCTCAGTGCAAGACTGTTCCTGAGCAGTGATGAGAGCTGGAAAGAAAACACCTATAGGATAGATATTGAAGATGCAGGGGCTTCTATCAGCATCTTCATGCCCACCGCAGGGTGCGATGGCTTCAAACTGCAGTGGAGCTGCTAAGCAATAGGACAGTAGCACTGTAAGCATCAGTTACGCAGAACAACAGGATGGGAAAGCCTTGAGAAGATAAAAGTGAGTAGCAGAAACGATACAAACGAGCTTGGGGTGGGCTGGTGGGGAAGAACTGTCAGCAATCCTGCTAAGCTTCCTGAGCTGGGAAACGGACAATGCAATGCCAGGAAGACAGCACGCTGCTTTCAGCCTGCCCACCCAGATCCAGCCTGGGTGTGTTTCTGCCATCCTGGTACAGGAACTCCTCCATGTACATAATTCATCCAGAGATAATCAAGAGCTGGCTTTAACACAGCATGAATTCATCCAAGAACCGCAATGCATGCTTAATCGAGCAAAATGGTTTGTTTTCCCAGAAACCTCAACCATACCGATGTTCAATTTGCGACAACAGAAGTCTGCAGGAACAGAGCCTCTTCCACCACGTTTTCAGCGTGGGCTCCAGCTCGCTGCAATCGATGCAAAGAAACTTGCTGTCTTTGCCAGGTGCAGAATTAGGTTAACAGGGCAGATCCATAACAAAGTAATTGGCTCAGATATTGACATTTATACTTTTGTATCTGTAGGCACGAGGAAGGGAAAAAAAAATACCTCCTGCGTGAGAAAACTCTGGTCAGGCATAACCTGAAAATCAGCTGTTTCTCAGTGCAAGTAGTAAGGTAACTGCCATTTGTTAGCCCTGCAGCAACCAAAGCCAACAAAACAGGACGTGTTTGCAGTAGTAACAACCTGAACAACAGCCAATTGTTCTCAAAGGAAGATGGCAAACTGCTGGTTGAGTGGGAAACCTTCCTATGGAAGAGACACACACACCTGTAAGCTTCAGGTATTTCCTTACTATGAAACCAGATCTTGGGAATGACGGAGATTTACTCAGCATTTTTCCCCACCTCTTGATGCCAGAAATCATGAATTCATTTGAAGCATACATAAAACTAAGTCTCTATAGAGACTATCATTTCACAAAGACCTGATCTTTTCTGTCTCTCAGCAGAGGCTGGACTTAAATCTTTCAATACTACATACAAAGACCTCTACCGCACGAACTAAATCTCCAATAATTGACAAGAACGGATGCGGCCAACTGCTTCCTCATATGGTTCAGAGATATCGCAGTCAGGCAGCATCTTCTCAAAACACAACGAAAGATGACACTTCATCAGACAACGGAGATGTGCCAGGCAATAAATCTTGCAGCAGAAGGCTCCTTCCGATTTTAATTCTGGTCGTCACCAGCGCAGAGATACAATTGTCTTTCTCAAGCTACAACAGACAGAAGAGAGGGGAAGCCAAAGCAAACACCCCAAACAACTGAAGGAAAAACCCAGCACGCCGAAATACTCGGGATTTCATTTAAATCCCAGTGTACTCATCCTGGCCTCATAAAAATAGCCCACCCCACTGTTTGCACAATCCCTGAGATCAGTGGATATTATCCCTACAGCTGCCTGCGCTACTCAGAGCAGCAAGGAGGCTTGTTTCATTCGGGCACATCCATCTGCTTCCCCCTCCCTTTTCTCAGATGCATCACTTCAGCCCCAAGTATGGACCTGGCTTGAGATCTCCCCCACCGTGACACGCGTATCCGTGCACTGCTGACCAAGGGTAGGTGTCCCCACAGCTTTGACGTTTTGTTCCATTCGAAGATCTGTCCATCTAAAGGTTTGCAAACAGAGCTCTTCTGAGCACTCCACAAGAGCAGTTTTTATGTGGTCTCTGACCATTGTGGCTGTCAGTGGACGAAGAAAGGGCTCTCATATACTCAGGTCATATTTGGTCAGCCAACCCATCCCTAGGTTGGTTACAGCACCAGATTTACCCAAGCTGCCGTCTAAAGCTATAGATACGTTACTGCTGTGTGGATTAGTCTTAAGATAGCAAGTTTTGCTTTCCATCCATAGCCACATAACTAGGCAACACCAAAGCACAACCCACTGCCCTGTCCCCCTTCCCTGCCCGTCAGCCACACAGCACAGCTGGGCTGTAAGGAAACAAGCAGCGGCAGCAGTAAGAGGCAGAGCCAGAAGGATTTAAAGCGTTACCTCTTAAAGAAAAGAAGTGGATATATTATCAAGTACAATGTATTTGAGTATCAGTGGCCGCTATTCCTTTAGAACAAATGCTCAGAAATAGCTCCTTCCCTGCTGACAAATAACCCTCTGACAAGGAGCCAGCACGCACTCAGGGAGGATATACAACCTACTGGGAGCAGGACTCACACCAGCCTGCTACTCCCACAGCTCCCTGCGTGCCTGGGGGTAAATCACTTCACCTCCCCGTTCCTAAATTCCATGCTTTGTAACAGGGATGATCACTCTTTGCTATTACAGAGCTGCGCTGACCAGTGATGGACAGGAGTCCAGGCACTACGGACAGAAAACTGCCCCTCCACCCCAAAAAGCATACAGAAGCAGATTTCAGATTCAGTTCCCCGGCAGTTACTACAAAGAACAGCAATTTAACAAAGACTCTACAGTTGGGGGGGAGGGGGGAACCAACACAACACAATCTGACAACGTCCTTCCAAGCTCAGGCTTTTAACCTGACGCTTAAAAAAACCCCTCCAAGCGCAATCACATCCGAGACAGAAAAAGAACAAAAAAAGGTGGGCGATATTGTTCTTTCCAGCTCGGGAAAAAAAAATTACAGTGTACTCAATTCGCCACTTTTACAGGTGATGTGACAGGTCCTTGGTTCATCGCGGGGCAGACGGAGAACTGAATGATTAGCAGGGTATGATGACAGTGATCGCTGGCTGGTTCCTGGAGAGCTGATAAGTTATTAAGCTAAACAATGCATGGCTATTATGAGCAAGTCAGCGCACTAACTGTAATTTCCTTGAAAGCTGAGCGGTGCATGATTATACTTGTCCACTCAGACTCCCTGCTGGCAGCTCCGCATTCTGCTATTGTTCGGAGCTCCACAGCCTTCCCAGCGCCCAGGATACAGCCGCGTGTGAATGTATTCTTCATATTCGGCCTCCGTTGTGGCAGCTGTCATCTGAAGGGTATGGGGAAGAGAGACATTCCCTGTCCTGAAGCACAGCTATTAGAGCCCCTAAAACATGTGGTTTTGTTTGTCAGCACAAGCTACCTCTCATTTCCAGTTGAGGCAATTTCCATTTAAAGGGTGCTCTGACTCTGGAATAACATATATACATATGTATTGTATATGTAGACTTGCATACGTGTGTTTTTTTAATACACACACAAACACCTGCATACAAGTACATTCCTGTTTCCTTTATGACGTTCAGGAAGACTGCTGTTATTACTGGCAACTCAAATGGACATCTTTCAACTCCACTCAACATATAGGCAAAGAAGACAGAGCATGCCTTCACTAATGAACCTAGAAAAACCAGGGCCAGAAAAGGCAAGTGAAAATGAAGGAGCAGCAAGAGAACAGGGGTTTCAAGCAACTGATACAAACCGGAAGCATGGCTTTCACCCCTCCTACCAAAAAGCACGGACTCCCATTTCAATTACCCCAATTAATTCTCAGCAGTGCATCTTCGCTCACTTCTGCACGAAGCACCGTGAACCTTGGCACATCGTTACCATGCTTGTGCCCTGGAAAGCTGTCAGTGTGTCTGCCCAGCAGGTGATTCTTAAGAAACCCCTACGCATCCTTCCCTCCCACAGTAAGAGGCATTGCAGAGTCTATGCCCCATTGCCTCCAATGAGCCGTGGGGTGCAAGTGCTTCAGCCTTCTTCTTTTTTTAACGGGACTCAGGTGTCTCCAAAAATATTATCAGGTACCTCACATCACATTTGATATAAAGTGAACATTAAGCGGGAAGAAAACCTGACACTGTGTACGTTCGACAAGTGCTTAGAAGGTAGGTTCCAAACCGCTTTAAACTTTGCTTTATGGAAGACTCATTTAAGGAACAGCATGAAATTCTTTTCATTGTCCTTTTCTCTGTGCTGATCCTGGAAGGAATATATAATCCATCGTATGTTTAAACAAGCCAAGGAAAAGTACCACTCTATTTTGAATCCAGGAACTGTTCTATTCCTGTCACTGAGCGCTTTCAAACACAAGTAAAAGGAAAGAAGTGTTACTGCTGGAATTAAAAACACAAAAGGAGCAAATGTAATACTCAGAGCATACTAGTAATACACGTAAGCTGTGTCTACCCTATTAGTTTGGAAAAGCCATTACTATTCACATCCCTCACATCTTTACAAGTAAGTTAGTTTTATCCCTACAAGATCTAACCGTCTGATCAGTAATAAAGGTTAACAAGTCCAACAACCATTTCTACTCCAAAATTAACTAACCCACGGCTGCACTACGGCAGCCATCTGTGAGCCTGTGCCATAAACATAACCCAAACGAGTCGGTGCCCTTTCTGTTTTCCTTTTTTAAATCCCCTGAACCTGGATCACGCTCAGCAACTTAACAGCAACCTCCACAACACTGGAGGTGGGAGCTGTTGTCTCAGGGCTGGGAATTTCATCAGCTGCTTTGCTGTGATCCTCCAACCACACCTTGACTGCACCTAAAGGGCAGCAAGGCACTGGTAAAGGTTGCCCAGAGGTGGGTGCCCCATCTCTGCAGACACCAAGGTCAGGCTGGAGGGGCTCTGAGCACTGATGGAGCTGTGGGTGTCCCTGTTCATTGCACAGGAGTTGGACCAGATGGCTTTTAGGGGTCCCTTCCAACTCAAGAGATCCTATGGCTCTGTTCTATGATTCTAAAAACAGAGCTAGTACCTGTGCTAAGTGCTCACCTACAAAGCCGTAAGAAAACACACAGTCATGTTCCAGCCCGTGGGAGCTCAAAAGGAGCTGAGCAGCAGTAACACGCCATGGAAGGCTCTCAGACACGGATTAACAGCCACAGATGTACGTAACGTGATATACTATAAACACACGAACATAAAGTGTACGCTGATGTACAGGTATATCGCAAAAGGACACCAATCTTACATGAAACATTTTACGCATACATGCTATTTGTCATCGCTGACTTTTTTCCCCTCCCCACCCCCTCCCACTAAGTAGGTCATTATCACTTTTACAATGAGACACCCACTGAAAACACACTGCTTCACAAGCCCATTAAAAGCTAATAGATAACCATATTGTTTTGAGACTATTTCATATTTAAATCATTGCCAGAGATTACAATTCAGCCACCATCTGAATGAACAAAGCCATTCAAACGGGTCCAGGATGCACAAAGTCTTTTTATATTTGTCATTCCGGGCTGATTTCACACTCCTGTGCAAAGGAGAAGGATTTCTGGCCTATGACAGCACAAGAGCTACCAAGGGACAGCTCAGCAACCTGGCACAAACCCTTCCCTTCAGGTCATGCCCAGAGCTGTGATGGGCAATGGGATGAGGCACAACGCCAGGCAAGTGACTGTACAACAGGAATTATGAGGACCATGCAGAAACACGTGGAGAAACTTGGTAAGAGCACGAAGACCGTAGAGAAAACTCTTTCCCATAGTGTGGTTTCATCGCATGACCACTGCAAAAGAAGGATTTCAGGAACTGTACAACAACTAAAGCACAGCTTTTCCTGTAGGGCATCCACCACAGTGCTGTACGTTGAGTCAAACCAAGTAACATTTGGACTCCAGGCCACTTCAATACTTTCCCATACTTATGCCAAGGTCATAAATTAAACTTCCACATACAGGGCTGGGGTTCAAGGGGCTCCATTGGCCTTGTACATCCATCGAACACTCCTACAAACTGTAATTCCATGTCTGTGCTGATACAGAAGTGAGCATGTGCCCTTTCCAAAGGGCAGCTTTGCTGTTATCCAGCTAGGGAACTTTTTGGCTTCTACTTTGTTTAAAACAGAGCAGGTTCGAGGTTGCTCTAACTTCTGCTTTACTTTTTTTTCCCTTCTTCTTTCTTCCCTTTAAACAGTGCGCAGCCAATGAGCGGTTTGGAGTGAAATGCTCACAGAGAAACAAAAAGGACCAATACACCAACACAGCAGAGAGTTACTCCTCCATGCTGAGGGATCTCCAGAGCTGAGAGGTCACATAACCTCACGCTTACCTTCAGAAGACACTGTGCCCTGTTTAAACACGGTATTAAAACACAAATTATACTGGGATACAAAACGCAGTGCCAAACAGAACAAAGTGTTATGATGCCCGGAAGACCAACGCAACACAAAAGATAGCAAAGCCACATGCATGGCTTCAGATACAACTTTCAAGCAGACAAAATCCTGAGCCACATCGTCTCAGTCTATCATAATCTGTCCCAGATTATCTCCGCAGTGGTGAGAGGTTAATTCTAACCTGCCCACTTCAGAGCAAAGCAGTTAGGACTCGAGAACAAAAGTATGAGTTCATTTTAACATCAGCACATCTGATTTGAAGACACCTGAAGTCGTTTTTGGAGCGATGACATCTTAGGTGTAAGAATAAGAATTATCCAAGGAAGTATATCTATCGCTGAAACTGCAAAGCACGTTAAACGAGTCAACTGAGGAGAAATGGGTGACATGGCAACTGGAACCAGTCCATTTACGCAATAAGCCAGATTCTGACAGCAAGAGCATCTTCTGCAAAGAGAGTATTTTCTCATTTCTAATTACTCAGTGTAGTTCAGAACGATCACCGGTTCATTCCGGGTTGAGAAACAAATTAGGAACTGAAAAAGCAAGGAAGTTTCTGTTTGTTTGTTTGCTTTTCCCTCTCTCCCAGTCTGCAAACGTGTACGTGTGGGGGGCTGAGACAGACCGCCCTGAATGTCTTGACAGGCACAGTCTCAAGTCACTGTCAATTCAGGTTATTCAGTACAGATCACATTAAATTGCTCAGCTATAAACACTAAACAGGTTCAGATATTTTTCTAACTACTCAGCACGTTTGCTTTTCTTTATTACTTAAAAAACAGCAAACGAAATAGCTTGTTTGCCACATTAAACTCACGCTCCCACTTCCACCCAAAAGCTGCTCGAAAGAGATCACAACTGAAAGATTAATCGCGTAATAAATAAGTCATCCATCATTTTCAAACAATAAAGACTGAGTAAATCTATGTAAACGCATACAGCTGCTCAGATGCATACAGAGTACACCTCATCATTAAGAACAATCTCTCTTCTTTTTTGCTGAGACCATATTTATTTGCAAGTGAGCGCCTCAGAGGTTATCAAGAGAGGAGAGTCAATCTCTATTTAGGAAAAGAAATAAAAACTATGAATGTGAAGCAAGATTAACGTGGGCCTTTTCCATCAAGATCTCCGACTTGTCAAGTGCAACCAACTCCCTCTGTACAACAGGATATGTTCTGTGGCACAATACAGTGTTGAATACACAACTTTTAATCACACAACCAGGATAAATACTCAGGCATCACCAAAACCAGAGCGTATCATTACCCAGATTCTCTGACACACAATGCTTCTATAAAGCCTGAACAGGAAAGGATGGGAAGGAAGTCACACCTCCATTTTAACTGTTCCATCCGTGTCAAAACCTGCAAATCTCCCCCTCCAAGCTTTAGAAGTCCCCCCAGCATCTTTTGTTTTTAGATTCACGTATTTTAATACTTTATATAACACCATAAGGTTGCATTTTGCTCTAGCCTTAAGTTGCATAGCCTGTGACACCTTATGACATCTCCAGCATCCTCTTCAATGGAGATGCTAAAACTTTGCAAAAGAAGAAAAGGAATTTTTCTTTTACAGTTATATCTTAATCAACCACACATTCACACTTCCGAAAGGGTTGGGTTCCCACTTAATAAACAGTTTGTACTGAAAGAATTCGGGTCAAGGACTTCCTACCAACAACAACAGCCTACATCTCCCTACAAGGGCCAGACAAGAATAGCACGACTATCTTAAAAACATCAATTCCATCGCATTAATGAAACTGAACTGGACCAGAACAGTCTGAAAAACAAGCACTTGGCCTCCAAGCAATGGAGCCATGCCTACACAAGTACATCTCGGAAGCCCCCCGAAGACTAACACACGGTTTGCTGTCACCAGACTCACCACTCATCTCTTCCTTGTGCCAACTTTGTGCTCAACAGCACTACCACAGTGAGCCCTCCAAAACAGCAGGTCAGAAGTACTTCATTTTAATCTCCAGTTAAACACATTTAACCGAAATAAGGAAGTCAGTTCTGGTTGGTGGGGAAGTTCAGGCATTCGCTGCTTATTCTGGATGTGAAAAAAGAATTATCAACCCGTATGAAATGTTTATTACACATCAGACCACAAAAATGAGATCAGATTCTTTATTTCCACGGCCAGCACAGCAGAACACTGTGCAGTGAGTCTGAAAGTAACAGGGGATCGTACAGTCACGAAAAAGGCTTACTCAATCTTCACTTCTTTTGTGCCATAATAAAACATTTCTGTCTGTTGTTCTCTCTCCCAACAACTACACCTTCTATTCAGCTGTACAAACCCAAGCTGAGCTCAGCGGGAGTGATCTTTTCCACTTTGAAACCACGGAATCCTTAAGGTTGGAAAGACCACTGGGACCATGCAGTCCAAGCACCAACGATAACTGCAACTTACAGGCTTTGCTCTGTTAATGCTGCAATGAATGGAGTTATTTCCTCAGATTCCTGTTGTATAATTCTTCCTTCACCAGCCCTCAGCTATCAGCAGATCAGAGCTGGAGTTTACTCTGGAGTTGGCAGTAAACAAAAGAACAAATCCGCACTGTTTTCCTCTGAAAAAACAAATTGTAGCCCTTGTCCACATGCATTAAGACATGCAGGACGATTAAGGAGTTGTGTATTAGATTAATGAGGCAGTGTGCTCAACAGATTAAAAGAAAGGAAAAAGTCGAATTAAGTGGAAAGATTTACATATTTATAGAGCACAAGCAAGGCATCGTCAAATAGTTTCAGCCATCAAACGGGGCCTAACTTAAGTTATAACTCAGTGGTAGGAACAGCCTGTGGATTCAAACTATTGTGTTAATGAACAGCTCGACTGCTCCTTCTTGATGACAAATGCACAGCCGTCATACTTGCCCTAACAGACCTGCAGCACTACTGCTGAAGCACCTAGACTGCAGACGGAGCCATCTAGGAATTAATGAAAGCCACATCTTCCATTTCAATATTGACTTCCATCTGAAAGTAATACACAAATATTCAGCTGAAGGGAGTTTTGATGAGTTACACAGCAAAAGATTAATATTTTTTCCTCTTTTTTGTATTTTTGAGCTCAACATCGGTGGGTACCAGGGCTGTTTCCACCACTGTACCCTCAAGATGATGCACTGCGTCCGTGCAACACCTCTACCAAAGGATGGATACAGCCTAGCATGGGAAATGAGGAACAACCACCACCTCACTGCAACTGCAGCCAGGTGTGGTTTGATCCAGAGTTGCTGTTCTGCCTTTTGAACCCCATTTGGTTCCCCGGGATGGATGGCACGGCAGGAGGAAAACAGAGCAGGGCCGCATCAGTCAGCCTGCCCACCAGGGGAGGAAAAGAAAGGGAAATAACAACAGCATTTGAAGATGAACAATAAGAGACCACCAGGAAGGAAACCTGCTCTTTACAAGGCTCAGTGTATTAAAATAGTGTGGAATGCCCTCACAGCCCAGCGAGGACACCCAGCAGCCCAGAACACAAACTAAGGACATGCACAACTCAAGAGCTCATGCCCTTCATGAGGCTCCAACACAAACCACCTATTCCGTCCTTCTCATCCACTGGATTCTTACTGTGCTGACTGTCCACCAGCAAGCTCTGTGCCCTGCACACAGACATGGGAACGCTGTTGGATGGCAGACAGGCGGCTCAAGGCCTGCCCAGCATTTGGGCAATAGCGTGTGGATACTTCCATAGCAGATGGACAACACGTTGGGCTGAGAAAGGCTCAAAACCTCAGCAACCACACATTGAAAGAAACCACTCAAGCCCTTTGGGAGTCTTAGCCACAACACAAGCAACCTGCTTTGGGTGAGTAAACACCTCAAAAGCCTCTATTCAGCGGCCTTCCTCTGACACATAGGGTGGCAGAAGCCAGAGAAGAAGGTTTTAATAACAGGAGCAACCCACCCTTGCCTGAAGATCACCCCACCCTGCAGACCAATCCACGCTTTATCAAAGGGCCACAGATTTCTTTTATTTGGCTGAGTTTATACCAAAGGGAAAGGGCAGGCGACCCCCGAATTGACCTCGGATGGTGCACAGATAGATGTTAAACATTTGTTTGTCCTTCTGTGCTTTGAAACCCAAAGCGGTCCTTTATTACAGCACCTCCAATCTCAGGGCACCTGGGCAGCAAGTGAGCAGGGAATGACAAACACATTAACAGCAACACCACAGTGTTTCTAAGTAGCAGCGTCAATTACTTACACACTACCAAGCAAGAGAGATGGATCACCAAAAATACTATCACAAACTTAGCAAAAAAACGAACCTGGTTTCATTGCTTGTTTGAAGATGGAAGAAAATCTAGTTTGTTCTGTGTATTTATCATTCCTTACTTCTCGCTGCACTCAACTTCATCCTAACTGTAACTTATCATCCTTAGAATTTAAGTAATACCTTTCTCAGCTACTTCAGTTCCTTGATTACCACCAAAGCATTTTGTCAGGCACTGGAACCAAGAGAGGGAAGGCTGTTTGGTAACTCATTGACTCCAGATGTTCAACGGCCTATCACAGCATTACCCAGAAATCAGCAAGCAGGGGCGAATTATATTATACAGCGCTTGGGAGAACCCCGACCCCACTTTATTCTCCTGCACTCAAACTCTCCATATGTATTTTTATGAACCCAGAAGACAAGGTCGGGCTCGCTCTACTCCTCCCCACCGCACGCACTGGTGGCTCAGAGCCATCCAAGTCCTCCTCCCTCTCCATTCACACTTAATTAATGTAATAATAAAGTAATTGTAATAATTAAGTAAATGTAATAATGTAATAAAAAGAGATGCAGTTACAAGTGTTTTGACCCCCACAAACGCAACACACACCTTCGGAACAGGCTGGCATCCTTGGCACTGAGGAACTCTCAAGTCAAACACACACACATCGCCATCAGTAAAGCACTACGAGGACCAAGAGGAGAGAGCAAGAGCAAAACAGATGAGATAGATGCAAATTTCAGCACGCAACTACAAATGACATGGAGCTGATCCTCCACTAGGGTGCCCGGCAGAGCTACAATCAATAGGTCTGTGCTTATTTACACAAGCAGAGCACAAGCAGCACAACTAAGCTGGAGTTTCACTATCAGTTACCACTGGACTACCTGTCTTAAGGCACCTTTGCATAAAATGCAAAGCTATGATTAATCGTGTTTTTCTTCCAGCTCCGCTCAGCCTGCTGCTTTATTCACTGCTGCTCTCACCTCCTCACCTCGTTAACTGCTTTCTTGCTTCTGGCCATCGGAACCGTTCCAAAACTGCTGTTCTTTGTACAAAAAAAATAAAATAAAACACTGCTATTGTAACAGAAGCTAAATTAAAAGGCTTGTGACATGAACAAGGGCAGGCAAAGCGGCAAAAGGCCAATGAAAGAGAGGGGTATTTGTTACTGCTCCTTCCCGAGAGGATTAAGAAAAACATTCAAGATTTTAAAATTCGTTCCAGCCCTTTTCCCTCAGTGTGTAAGAACGTGAAAGAGATTCCAATACTCCTTCCAGATAACCCCTCAGAAGTAAGAGCCTAGCGTTTCCTAGCGCAAGGGTACCAGCCATGTCACTGCCACCTCTCCGGACCCCATCTGTCCCACAGATCATTACTTCCTACCTTGCAGCACAGGTAAACACTCTGTTTAAGGTCTCAATGGGAAAAACATCGGTGGCAAAAGTAACTTTGAAACCCCATCAGAAAAGAGCAGCAGGGACACGGGGCACCCTCCCCTTTTCCTTCCCACCCCCCAGGTCCTTTTCAGGCAGGGTGCTCAGGAGGGGATACTTGTCTTGCTATGAATAACACCATCGTCCCCTGGGCCCTTCTTAAAGGAGCGGGGGGAAACAGTGGGATCTGATGCACTTACACCTCCTGGAAACCTCCACCCTTCTCACACCACCAGGCTATGGGGCAGGAATCCCATCTGTCCCTGCAGCACGCGGTACAACCCGCGGTCCCAAGAACAGCACCAGCTTCTCCTCCTCTCCCCTACACCTCCAAAAAGCCAACCGAGCAGAAGGGAAATAAACACAAGCTTCCCACGCCAAGCAAAACCTTTCCACAAACAGTTTGCTTTTCCTGACCAGTGAGATTCCATGGAACCGCTGGTGGTGGAAAGGGTCCGAGCCCACAGCGGCAGCCGGGCACGGCTCTGCTCCAAGGGCTGCACATGGGAGGGGACGGCACACCCGGAGCAACGCCTCGTGCTGCCCTGACCCCTCGCCCCTCTCCAACACCGGCGATGAATCGAATGGCAAGCAAGAAGAAAAATGGCCGTGAACTTAAAATACACAAATAAGTCAACACTCCACCAATGCCCAGCCCATGCAATAGAAGTGACAGGTTTAAAGGTCTCTTTGCTGACATGAATAGCAACACTTTATGCGCTGGCACCCCCCGGTCAGCAACCACTTTTCAATTGGTAGTGAAAAAAAAACACATGAAAAATAGCAATTTCAGACTGAAGAGCTTTGGGTACCCTGTGCAGCGCTCGGGGATGGCAGTAAACAAGGTGCTGGTATGCACGCACTGCACAGCACAGCGCCGAATGGGATGAGCCCCAAATCAGAGTGAGATTTCAATGCATGAAGTTTAGCTGGGAGATAAGGGACCGTAATCAAATTACACCACAAATAGGTCCATTCATCCGTGAGCGTTATTGCAGGGAGAGGATTGAATTACAGCCCGGGATAAAACAATTTAAGGAATAAAAAGGAAATTTATTAGCTATTTATTACTGTCCCGCTGCCAATTTCCCACCTCCGTCATAAGAATACAATCTGAGGAGAAAGCTGAAATCCTAATTATCAGGCTGGAAAAACAAGAAGAGTTCGGGCTGCATTATTTACATTGCCATTCCTCTTTCTGAATAGAGCCACAAAGTCAACGAGCCGAGGGAAGCCAGGGGAAGAAGCATTTGCAATTCCAGTTGTTTTGCTGGGGAAGGCCTAGGCGGTAAGATGCACGCAACCAACCGGGCACAGCGCTGGGCTTTTCCTTCCTCTAAAACAGGAAAATTCCTATGTTAGCACAACGACAAGCACTGCGGGGCCTTACTCCTTCCCTAGGATTCCTGGCTATGAATAATGGCAATACATAA
>JANHGO010000002.1:42294730-42321623 GCA_024606505.1 Aquila spilogaster | reverse complement strand
TTAGTACTGGAGTAATAGCCACACTCTTAAATAATTCCTGTGCTTATAAAATACCATCTGGTATCACGCGCTAAGGGGTCGCTCCCCTCCAGAAAACCATAAACCCTGCTTTGGTCAAGCTGAATTCTTGCTAACTTCTTCTGTGCTTAGCCAAAATTATACTCGTCTAGCAAAGTGGTTCCTGGCAGTCATCAAAATACTGTTACACCTGTATACCAGAAATACTGAAAAGAAACTAACCATTTAAAAAACAACTCTGGGTCAAAAATGATTCTCTGTTCTTTAGGATTCCAGTTGTTCTGTACATTTGTACCTACCATTACCTTGCCTGCAATGCAGGTAACTCAAATCCATTTAATTTTCAGAATAATGTATTAATTTCATTTCCACAGAAATTGCTATAGACTGTCTACACTGCTGAGTTTTGCCTCAAAAAAGACCTCTTAACAAAAACAATAATCTATCCAATTCGTGTTTCCTTAGTCCATAAAATGGAAATATTGCAAAACACACAGTCCCACCACTCACCGCAGAAAATAATTCACTAAATAGTCTAAAACCTGAAGTAAGCTCAGGGGAGAAAGAGCCACATGCGTATGGTTTCACACCTTGCTAGCTCAGCAGATGCAAACAAGCCACACACATTAAAGCTCTGCTTGGCTTATGAAAATGCCAAATGGGTAATAACATGCAACTCAAAACACATCATCTCAGTATATCATAAACTGTCCTAAATTTATCCCCAGAGCGGTGAAACACAGGTTAATTCTAACATTTCCCTTTTGCAACCATGTCGTTCAAACGTGAAAACAATTAAAAGCATAATTTTATTTTAACGTTAGCTAATCTGATTTAAAGATACCCAAAATCATTTTTGGAGTGATGGCATCTTAGGTGTAAATAAGATAATTTAAACAACAATTATCAAAAGAAGTGTGTTTGCTGCTGAAACTCCAAAGCAAATTAAATAAGTCAGCTGAGGAGAAATTGGTGGCAAAGCAACTGGAACCAGTCCATTTACGCAATAAGCCAGATTTTGACAGCAACAGCATCTTCTGCAAGAAGGGAGAATATTTTCCTCATTTCAAATTACTCGGTTTAGTTCAGAACAATCACTAGTTCATACTAGGTTGAGAAACAAATTAGGAACTGAAAAAGCAAGTAAATTTGGTTTTTTTCTGCCAGTATGCAAACAAGAAGTAGGTGTGGGAGGCTAGCTCTAATGCCTTGACAAGCATAGTCTCAAGTCACCATCACTTTCGTTTGTTTAGCACAGGTCACATTACACTGCTTAGTTATAAACACAAAATAGGCTGAGATTTTTTTCCTAAATACTCAGCACATTTAATATTGCTTATTAGTTTAAAAACAGCAAATGAAAATGTTTGTTTTCCATGTTACAATCAAACTCCAATTTCCACCCAAAAGCAGCTTGAAAAAGATCACAACTGAAAGATTAATCATGTAATAAGCCATCCATCATTTTCAAAAAAGCATGAAAATAAAGAATAAGTAAATCTATGTAAATGTATACAGTTGCTTAGATGCATACAGAGTATATCCTTCTCATTATTAAGAACAACCTTTTTTACTTTTTGCCAAGACTACATTTATTTGCAAGAGAGTGCCTTGGAGGTTATCAAAAGAGAAGAGTCAATCTTTCTTTAGGAGAAGAAATAAAAGCTACAAATGTTAAACAAGATTAACATGGGCCATTTCAATCAAGGTCTCTGACTTGTCTACTACAACCAACTCTCCCTGTAAAACAGGATACATGTGTGGCATAATAAAGGAGTTGAATACTCATCTTTTAACCACAGAACTAGGATAAATATTCAGGTATCACTAAAACCAGTGCATATCATTACCCAGATTCTCTGACAAACACCATTTCCAAAAAGTGTGAACAGAAAAAGACAGGGAGAATCACACCTCTGTTTTACCTGTTCTATCCACGTCAAAACTTGTAAATTTTCCCCTCCCAGCTTTAGAGATTCCCCCAGTATCACAATATTTTTAATTCACCTATTTGAATACTTTATATAAGACTTAAAGGTTGTATTTTACTCTAAACTCAAGTGGTATAGCTTGCAACACCTTCTGACGTCCCTGGTATCCTTTGTAACGAGGACACTAAAACTTTGCAGACAAAGAAAATAAACTTTTCCTTTAAAGTTATATCTTGATCAAACACACATTCACAATTACAAGAGGGTTGAGTTCCTACTTTATAAACAACTTGTATTGAAAGAATTTGGGTCGAGGACAGCCTACCACCAATAACAGCCTACATCTCCCTACAATTACTGGCCAATATGTAGCACAAGTATCTTAAAAACATGTACTCCACCACATTAACAAAACTTAATTGGACTGCAAAGGTCTGAAAAAAATCATTTTGCCTACTGAGATGTCCCCACAAAAGCGTACCTCAGAAGTGCCCAAAAAGATTAACAAATGGTTTGCTGCCACCAAGCAAACTCACCACTTCTCTTTTCCATGTGCCAACTTTGTGCTAAATAGCAACTCTGATATCTCAGCATTACTGCTGTGAGCCTTCTAAAGCAGGTTGCAGTTCAGAAGGAGGCTTTTTATTTTAATCTCTAGTAAAGCACATTTAACAGACCAAAGTAAGGAAGTCAGTTCTAGTTGGTGAGGAAGCTTAGGCATTCACTGCTTTTCTTTGGATGTGAAAATAAAACTTTATCAACCAGTACAAAATGTTTATTATACACCAGACCACAAAAATGAGATCAGATTCTCTGTTTCCACGGTCAGCACAGTAAAACTTTGTGCAGTATGTCTGAAACTAACAAGGGATTGTATAGTCATGAAACAGCCTTAATCAATCTTTATTTCTTTTGTGCCATAATAAAACATTTTTGTCTCTTATTTTCTCTCTTAACAAATATATCTTATAGTTGGCTACACAAAACCAAGCTGAGCTTGGGGGGAGGAGAGATCTTTTTTACTTTGAAATGATAACTGCAACTTACAGGCTTTGCTCTGTTGATTCTGAACTGCAATGAATGGAGTTATTTCCTCACATTCCTGTTGTATAATTCTTCCTTTACCAGCCTTCAGCTATCAGCAGATCAGAGCTGGAGTTTACTCTGGAGTTGGCAGTAAACAAAAGAACAAATCTGCACTGTTTCCTCTGAAAAAAGAAATTGTAGCCCTTTTCCAAATACATTAAAACACTGAAACATGCAGGACGATTAAGGAGTTGTGTATTAGATAAATGAGGTAGTGTGCTCAACAGATTAAAAAAAAAAGAGAAGAATTAAGTGGAAAGATTTACATATTTATAGAGCACAAACAAGGCGTTGTCAAATAGTTCCAGCCATCAAATGGAGCCTAATTTAAGTTATAACCCAGTGGAAGGAGCAGCCTGTGGACTCAGACTATTGTGTTAGTGAACAACTCAGCTGTTACTTCTTGATGACGAATGCACAATAGTCATACTTTTCCTTAACAGACCTGCGATACATTTGCTCTACTGCTGAAGCATAAGAGCACCCAGCTTGCAGGAGAAGCCATCTAGGAACTATGAAAAGCCACGTTTTTCATTTAAATATTGACTTACATCTGGAAGTAATAAATATCCAGCTGAAGGGATCTTTAATGAGTTACATGGAAAAAGATAAATACTTTTTCCTCTTTTTTATTTCTCAGCTCAACATCAGTGGGCAGCAGTGTTGTTTCCTTTACATCACTGATATTGTACGTTATCCCCAGATGATGTATTACATCTATGCAACAGCTCTGCCAATGGATAGAAACAGTTTAGCATGGGAAATAAGGAAAAACAACCAGGCCACTACAAACTACAGCCAGGTATTTATTTATTTAAAAGGCAAATGTCCAAGTTCAGATAAGGAGAAAAAAAAAAAATCTTAAAAAAATGAACAGCCCTGTTAAAACATCCAATATCTAAACCATTTCTCCAGCACATAGTGCTCCCCAGCATTACACTGTGGGTTTGATCCAGTACTTCTGTTCCACCTTTTGAATCTCGTTTACTTTCTAAGCACTCCTGTCAGCTTCTGACTTGGCATCAGCCTTAGCCTGATGGGACCACATGGTAGGTTGAGGACTGCATGACAAGACTGCCAGGCAAAGAAAGACATAAAATAAGGCAGTGCCCCACTGGTCGGCCCATGTGCCAGAAGCAGAAAAGAAAGGGAAACAATAACAACATTTGTAGATAAACAATAAGAGACCATCAGGAAGGAAACCTGCTCTTTCCAAGGTTTAATGTATTAAAACACTGCAGAATGTTCTCACAGCCCAGCGTCAGCTGAAACATGCAGCAGCCCTGAACACAAATTGATGACATTCACAATTAAAGAGCTTATGTTCTTCATTACCCAAACAAGTAACTTCTATTCTCTCTCCTTCTCATTTATCTGATTCTCACTAGCTCTCACTCATCCTGAATATCCACCAGCAAGTTCAGCACCATACATGCACACGGTGATGCAAACAAGGCGGCAAAGTGCTCTGGGGAAGGGCAGGCAGGCAGCTTTAGCCATGAGGCTTCCCATCACTCCAGCCTCCTGTGGTGTCTGGACATCAGGGCTCAGTCCTTCTGTAACAGATGGTCACCAAGTCAGACTAAAAAAGAAGTCCCCAAACCTTAGATATCACACACAAATACAACCCCAGGGAAAAAAAAAAAAAAAAAAAAAAGAAAAAAAGAAAAAAAGAAAAAAAAAAGAAATCAAGACATTTGGGAGTCTTTGCCACACCAAAAGAAAACACAAGCAACCTGTTTTACATGAGTAAACACTGTCTTATAACTTGCAAAAGCCTTTTTTCAGTGGTCTTCCTAGGACATACAGGATGGCAGAAGCTCAGGGCGGGGGGGAGGTTTTAACAACAGGAGTAACTTGCCTTTGCCAGATGATCACCCAATGTTGCAGACCAATCTGTATTTCATACAAGGACATAAATGACATTTGTTTGTCTGAGTTCATACTAAAGTAAACAGACTACTGATCTCTTGAATGTCCTCAAATGATGCACAGGTACATTTTAAGCACTTGTTTCTCCTATTATGCTCTGAAATCTAAAATAGACCTTTTATTACAGTATCTCCAATTTCAGGACACCTAGGCAGTAAACAAGTGATCAGGGAATGAGAAACACTTATATTAATAGCAACAACACACTGTTCATAAGCAGAGGTGTCAATTATTACTAAGCAAAATGGATAGATTACCAAAAATACCACCACAAACTTAGCAAAGATAACAAATCTAGTTTCATTTTTTGTTCAAAGACCAAAGAAAATCCAGCTTATTTTGTACAGTTTATCATTGTTTACTTCTTGCTACATTTTTGTTAGAATGAGTATTTTTAAGCACCTCTCCACTCTAAGAATACCTCCTGCCTCTGAGCATCCCATGGCAGAGGCTGCATGACAAGCAGCGTTGAACGTGGGGCAGAGCCCAGCCTGGCTCTTCCATCCTATCCAGCTTCTCTGGGAAGCACCTCACACGCAGGGCCAGCCTTCTGTATTTAGTGCCAAATCTGCAAGCTTGCAAAGTGCCTGTAATTCTGCTTCAAGTCACCAATATACACAAACTGCACCCCTAGAAGAAGACCTAAGCATCTTGGAAAACAAACCAGACTGACAGATGCTTTTGAAATGGCTGCCTTAAACACTTCTGTGACCAAGGTTCCATCCTTTACACATGCAGAACTTGTAGGTCATTATTTCAGTGTGGTGAAGAGAAGGAACATCTCAAACTAAACAGTATCAGAAAATTCTCGGAGATCTTAAAATTTGTGATGCTAAACACATGACCTACAATTATTTTAACTGCCCAGCCCTGTGAACAAACTAATCTCCCAACTTCATCCTGGTTACAACTTAATAGCATTATAATTTAAATAATAGCTTTTTCCCTCAGCTACTTTTTTTCACTGTTTACCACCAAATCTCTATATTAGGTACCGGAACGGAGAGAGGAAAGGCTACTTGTTAACTCATTGACTCCAGATGTTCAAGGCTCTACCAAAGCATTACCCAGAAATCAGGCTAATTACATTATACAGATACAGTGCTCGGAAGAACCCTGACCCCACTTTATTCTCCAGGACTTAAACTCTCCACATATTTTTATATACACTCAAAAGACAAGGTCAGGCTCACCTTCCTTCTCCCTACTGCATGCACTGGTGGCTCAGTGCAAGCATTATCCAAGACTGTCCTTCCTCCCCCCTCCATTCAGATTTAATTCCTATGCAGTAATAGGAGATGCAGTTAAAAATATTTTGTAATTAGGAAAAAAAAAAACCCAAGACAGGAATGTAGCAGCACATTAGTATGTCTATCAAGTCCTCAAGCAGGTTACTTGTGGCACATCACCCAATAGCATGTGATGGTTTAACTCTGACCAAGGAAACAGAGACACTTAATTTTGGTGGGAGGAAAGCTGTTCTTTTTGCAGCACACAGGGAGCTGAAGGTGGGAGTTTACAGATAAGCACAGTTCTCTGCCCCAGAGAACTAACATTTACAGAGGCACGTACAAAAGAAAAAGGACGGAATGTTAAAACCAGGCACAGTTGTTATATTTACATATATAAACATGCGGCACGCCTTCTGAATAGGTGAAGATCCTTGGCACCAAGGAACTCTCAAGCCAAACACAGACACAACACAAGCAGTAAAACACTAGGATGATGATGACAGCAACAGCAAAAAGATTAGACACATGCAAATCTTCCGCATGCAACTGAAAATTACACAGATCTGATCCTCCACTAGGGTGCCTGGCAGAGCTCAGCTGAAATCAATAGGTCTGCACTTAACCTACACAAGCAGAGCATCAAGAGCACGTTGCTCAGCGTAACTGCTTCGGAGTTTCACTATTATTTATTTCTGGACTACCTGTCTTAATGCAACTTTGCATAAAATACCTGAATGCCTAACTTAAAGTTATGATTAATAGTGTTTTTCTTTCAGCTCAGTTCAGCCCACCACTTTATTCACTCCTGGTCTCACCTCTTCACCTCGTTAACTGCTTTCTTGCTTCTGGCCATCGGAACAGTTCCAAAATTGCTGTTCTTTGTTCAAAAAAATACTGCTATTGTAACAGAAGCTAAATTAAAAGACTCATGTCATGAACAAGGGCAGACTGAAAGTGGCAAAAGGCCAAATAAAAAGAGGGAGATTTGTTACTTTTCCTTCCCAAGAGGATTAAGGAAAATGTATAAGATTTTAAAAATCGTTCCAGCCCTTTTCCCTGGTGTATGAGAACATGAAAGAGACTCCAATACTCCCTCCAGATCACTTCTCAGAAGAGCCTCTGTAAAAATTGTAGTTTCTTGCATGACTATCATAAAGATACTGATGATGTCATTGCCACTTCTTTGGACCACATCCGTCCCACAAATCATTATATTTCTTACTGGCAGCCTTGCAGCACAGGTAAAAACTCTGTTTAAAGTCTCACTGGGAAAAACGTAGGTGGTATAAGTAACTGGCACCTTTGCTATCTTATCAGAAAAGATTAGCAGGGATGTAGGCCACCTTCACCTTTCATCCCCCAAGTGGTCCTTTTCAGATGGGGTGGTTGGGAAGGGAGATTTGTCTTGCACCCACATAAAAAGTTGCTGTCTCCTGGGCACATTCACTTCTTAAAGGAGAAGGAAAAAGAAACAGTGGGATCGTAAATGTATGGAGTTACATCTCCCAGAGACCCTCACCTTCTTCATATACAGTGTTCATCAGAGCAGAAGGTCTGTGGGGCTGGGACCTTGTTTGCCTCAGGGCATGTAAAAAGCACGCAGGAGAAAGCAGTATTTCAGTACTGTCAGTTGTCTTAAGAATGACACAAACAAGCTTCCCCTTCTCTCCCCTGCATCTCTACTGTCTGCAAAAAACAACAAAACAAACAAAAGGGAAATAAATAGAAGTTTCCCATGTCAACAAACCTTTCCACAAACAGTTTTTTGTTCCTGACCAGTGAGATTCCATGAAAGCTAGAGAAAGATTATTGATGCTCCCTGTGCATGGAAGGGGTGAGACACCACACCAACTAGAGGCAATACCAAACTGTCAAGTGCTGCACCCAAATGCAGGACAAGGTATCACACCCCAAAGTGCTTATCTTACTGCCCTAACCCTTTCACAGCTCTCTAATGTTGAAGATGTGAAATGCAGTGTGAAACAAAAAGACGACAGGACCATCTCTGAACTTAAAATAATAAAAAGACACCCCCCCCCCCCCCCAAACCCAGTCTACACATTAGGAGTGACAGATTTAAAGGTTTCACTGTTCACATTGACAGTGACATTTTAAGCACGGGAAAGGGAGCAACAACCCCTACAAAAAAACAGTAACTGCTTTCTATTATGATGAAACAACACATTAAAAATAGAAATTTAAGACTGAAGAGCCTTTAATGCCCTGTTGAGTATTCAGGGACAGCAGTAAACAAGGTGCTGATATACTTTACACTGCAAACAATGTTAGTGGTGAGCCAAATGGGATGAGCCCCAAATCAGAGTGAAATTTCAATGCATGAAGTTTAACTGTAAGATAAGGGACTGTGATCAAATTACACCACAAATAGATCTATTCATCTGTAAGCATTATCGCAGAGAGAGGATTGAATTACAGCTTGGAATAAAACAATTTAAGAAATAAAAAGCAAATTTATTATCTATTTGTTATTTTCCTACTGCCAAAGAAAATGTCCCACCTTCATACAAGAATGCTATCCAAGATGAACCTGGGGAGAAAACTGAAATACTAATTATCAGGCTGGAAAAACAAGAAGAGTTTGAGTTGTGTTATTTACATTCCCATTCCTCTTTCTGAATAAAGTCAACAAGCTAAGAGAAGACACAAGAATATGCATTTGCAATTCAAGGTGTTTTGCTGTGAAAGGCCTAGGCAGCTTATATGCATTCAATAAACCGGCCAGAGTATTTTTTTTTTCTCCCCCTAAAAAAAAAAAAAAAATTCTCACAGTGCCTTCCACTACGTTTTTCTTTTTTTTCCCCGAAAGCTATGACAATCCATATTACTCAATACCACAATTTTTAAAGAGAACCAAGAGCAAGGCAGGCAGTGCCCATCGTCCTCCTCCAATTTGGCAGCACTGAAAAAGCACCTCTTAAAACAAACACGCGTGTGGACGATTCGCTCTTTCAGTAAGTGCTGCAAAGAACAACAACCAGGAAAAAAAAAAAAAAAAAAAGAGCGAGAGCAAAAAAAAAAAAAACCACTCCTCCTCCTCTCATTGCTGTTGTTGCCTTTGTTGTCCGGCGGTCGCCCCGTGCCTGCAGCCTGCCCCGGCCGGCCCCCCCGGCCCCCACCTGTTTTCATTCATCCGCTCATCGCAGAGCAGGGCTCCCGGGCGAGGTGGCCCGGGAAGGGCAGCAGGAGGCAGGAGCCTCGCTGGGGGCTGCCCTGAAACGTTACGGGGGGACCCCGAACTCCAGCGCGGACCCCCATCATCATCTCCCAGGCTTGGGGTGGGGGTGCGTAGGGAAGACCCAGGTGTCCCCCCTCACCCCCAAAAACCCCTGCCCTCTGGCGAGGAGGGTGTCCCCCCTCACCTCAGCACCCTGACTTCTTGCAGGCAGGGTGCCCTCACCCACCCCAGCACCCTGCCGTTCTACAAGGAGGGTATGCCCCCCCACTCCAGGACCCTGCCCCCTTGCAGGAACGAGGGCACCCTGCCCCCTTGCAAGGAGGGTGCCCCCCACCCCAACGCCCTGCCCCCTTGCAAGAAGGGTCCCCCTCACCCCAGGACTCTGCCCCCTGGCAAGGAGGGGTGTCCTCCATCGCAGGACCCTGCTTTTTTTCAAGGAGGGCAGCCCCCACCCCAACAACCCACCGCCTCCCAAGAAGGAGGCTACCCTGCCCCCTTGCAAGGAAAGTATCCCCCACCCCAGCCCCTTCGCAGGGACGGAGGGTGCCCCCCACTCCAGCACCCTGCCCCTCTGCAGGAAGGAGGGTGCCCTCCCAGCCCCCGGCCCCCTTGTAGCAAGGGGGATACCCCCCGAACACCCTGCCCCCTCGCAAGGAGGCCCCCCCCGCCCCCCCCCAACACCCCGTCCCCTCGCAAGGAGGGCGCCCGCCCCCCTTACAAGGAAAGTGCCCCCAGCCCCGCGCTGCCCCAGCCCCAGCACCTACCTCGTCTTGGAGGACAGGAAAGCAAGTTTGATTAATCCATAGGTAAACAACTGGATGCTCTCCTTGGCTATGCTGGCCACTCTGAGCCTGTGCTCTAGGATGTGCAGTTCCATCTTTTCCTCTTTCTCATTTGTAGTTCATCTATCCCTGGGGTTTATTTTGTGTTTTTGAATGGGGAGGGGGAGGGGGGCTGTTATTGTGGCTGCCTGGTTGGTTGGTTGGTTGGTTTTTTTTTTTTTCCTTTTTTTCTTGTTTTTTTTTCCCCCCTTTCTTCCTCCCCTCTCCCCGGCTCCTTCTCCCCCTACCCGGCTCCGGGGGCGGGGATGCGGGTGCCGAAGTTGCGGGGCGGGCGCGGAGCGGAGCCGGGCAGAGCAGCGGCGCGGGGCGAGCAGCTGGGCTCGCTGAACAAACAACTTGCCACTCAAGCCCGCCGCAGCGCGCATGCGCGCCGCCCCGCCGCATGCCGGGCCTTGGAGTCCGCGCCGCCGCGGGACGGGAGCGGGCGGGACCCGGCGCTCGGCCGGCCCCGTTGTAACCACCCCCACCTTTTTTTTCTTTTCTTCCTCTTAATGTAAGCCTTCTAGCTCTACTCGCAACGCTGCCTCTTTCCTTTTCCTTTCTTTTTTTCCTTTTATTTTTTTCCTTGCTTTTCTTGTTTTTCTTTTATTGTTATTTTCACTGCACTTACCCTTTGACTCTGGATGCTCCTTCTCAACCCAAAAGCCAGCAGAAAGGAAAACTTCAGACATTCTCATAACAAATAAATGTTCTCCTCTCGTCCGCTTCATTCTCCTACACTGCCGATACGCAGCCTGCATCAGTTTCCCTATAAAGAAAAATAAAGGGGGATGATACGAAAGAAGGGTGCAGGCTCCTTAGCAGGGTCTGCTGTGATAGGACGAGGGGAAATGGTTTCAAACTAAAAAAGGGGAGATTTAAATTGGATACAAGAAAAAGGTTTTTTATAGTAAGGGTGGTGAGGCATTGGCACAGGCTAACCAAGGGTGTGGTGGATGCCCCATCCTTGGAGACACCCAAGATCAGCCTGGACAGGGCTCTGAGCACCTGATGAAGCTATAGGTGCCCCTGTGCACTGCAGGGAGTGGGACCAGATGGCCTTTAGAGGTCCCTTCCAATTCAAATGACTCTGTGTTTCTATGAAAGTGGGGAAAAACCTAACACCAAACAAACAGTCCTCTTTCCAGGGAAGTGTTAGAGAAGTAGAATCACAATTGTTCAAAGCCTGTGTGTATGGCAGCCGACAAGTGGAAGGCAGTGGGCTGTCTGTCCCTGCCACCCGTCAGCAATGGGAAGCAGAGCAGAGGGAGCCCAGCACAGCACCCAGGCACCAGCCCCAGCCTGTGGTCTCCCACAGCCCCACTGGCACCACGCAGACTAAAATGGGGATCAACGGCAAGTGAGGGGTGCTAGAACCTCGACCAAAAATGATCCTATCTACCCTGCAGAAGGGCTCGCTCTGACTTTGGGCCACACTGATTCTGCAGGAATAAAAGTCAGACCAATAGCACCATAGCATTTCTCATTAGAACATCTCAAATGGGTTTTGTAAAGACCACCAATAGCAACCCTTCTATTCTACACCTGGGGAAAACTGAGGCACAGGCTGTGGCCAGAGCGATTGGCCAAACCCCTCATCAGCAGGCCGTTCTTCCTCCCAACACAGACAGAGGAGCTGCTGCTGTATGATAAGCCTGTAGAGCCTGTGTTCTTAGGGCAGAACCCTCCTTACATCCAGCTCTGAGGACAAGCTCCCGAAACCAGAACTTCCCAATCCTCTCTATTCTGCCAGCTCCCACAGATGGCTGTGTCCCCTTCCTCTGCCTGCAGCCAAACTTCTGAGAGGCTGCCTTCACTTTGTTGTATCCCAAAAGGAAAACCTTGAAATTAGAGGCATTCATACCCATAGGTAGTTTGAAATCATTTAGAGGAAAGGCAACAAAGATAAAAACATCAAATCTCTGCTACGCTTAAAAAAGCCTCTGGAAACCAAGGGGTTGTTTTCCTTCGTCGCCTCGTGCAGAAGTTCAGATGACTGTAGGAGTTGCACTTTGGGAAGCTGAGGAAGGTTTTTAATCTGCTTCCACTGCTAGTTCAAGGTCTTGGTCTTCAAAGCTCTGAACATATCTGTGCCCAGCTACAAAAAGCGCCTGCACCTGCAGCTGCAAATCACAGAGCTATCTGCGTTCCTCGGGGACAATGCAGACCGCAGAGTCCAGAAGGAAGCAGCCAGGGACAAAACATTCACTGCCAAGGTTGCCGTGAGCTTCCAAAGGAAATCAGACAAACGCATTCTGAATCACTTCTAGGAAATGCTGCAAAACTTTCCTCTTTTAAAAGGTTTTCCATCATAACCGGGGCAACGTTTGCAGTGTGGACTCTTGGCCTCCCCACTTAGAGACAAAATACGCTGCCCCCGAGCAGAGCTTTCTCAACCAGAGAGGGCTGATGCTCCGGGAGGGCCACCAGGGATTGTGTCATTACCAGTCTAATTACCAGAGAAATGCTTACGTGAAACAATGAGAGATGGTAGAACGGACCCAAAGGTAAAGTCAGTGGGGACCTTTTGCAGCAAGCAAATCATCAGAGACTTCAGTTCTGCCTGCGGGGAAGGAGAAGAGAGGCCCTGAGTTAGTCATCTGGATTGACTGAAAAAAGAAGAATCAAGCAAACAAAGCGAAAAAAAAAAACCACAACAAAATCGCCCCCAACCCACAATACGCAAAAATAATTCTAAGTTTACATCTGGTGCTCTTGCAGTCTCTTTCCTGGGTCTGATCCGCTGCTATGGGGTTCCAAACCCTGAAGGGCTCTCTGGGCTGCGAGCAGACCTCGTGGCCCCGCAGACCTTCGCACCATCGACTGTAGGAAGCATTAGGAAAACATGAAGCCCCATCAACACCCAGCCCGACTTTCCACGCACAAAAAAATATGCCTAGCTCAGCACAGGCAGATTGTTCAAGAGCAGGCAAACTGGCAATTAGCCAAAGCGCTATTAGGTGCCCCCTCCTTCGTTGTCATTAGCATTCTGCTCTCTCTCTCTTGTTGCCAGGTATACCTGGGAGTTTCCATGCAAGGAGCAGACTAGAACGTATTGTTATGACACACAACACGCTGTATTATCATTTAATTCTTGCCACTCCGAGTTTCTCGTATTTTCGCAGCTCTTATGGGCTCTCTTGGCCCAGCCACAGAGCGGGGACCTGTTGTGCAAGATGATGTAACCACGCTTTTTCTTTTTCTTTTTTTCTTTTTATTAAAAACAAAACCCATTCCCTGCCCACACAGCTTCCAGCGTCAGTTACCACAGCACAATCTGGGCAGACAGAACAAAGAGATGGGGAGAGCGGACAAGAAAACAGGAAGATGAGATAGCAGCAAAACAAACCTCAGTGTGAGTCTGTGATCTGGGTTTGGACAGATGCCATTTTTGTGCTTCAGATAAAAGGCATGGCCCAGTCAGAGCTCGGGGAGCTTCAGTTGCGCCAGGAGAGGTTGAGGTTGTGTGTTAGGAAAAACTTCACCTTAGAAGGAGCGGTAATGCACTGGCACAGCAGCTCCAGGATGGTGGAGTCACCGTTCCTGGAGGAGTTCAAGAGCCATGGAGATGTGGCACTGAGGGACGTGGTCAGTGGGCATGGTGGGGTTGGGGTGGTGCTTGGACTAGATGATCTTAGTGGCCTTTTCCAACCTTAATGATTCTGTGACTCTATGATTCTATGAGGACTAGGCACTGTGAGTCACTTCCTGCTTGAGCCCTTACAGACCATCCCAATAGATGAGTGCTCCAGGTCAGAGACCACTGATAACACTAGCCAAATCTAGGTGTTGAAGCCCCGAGGCTGAGGTGGGTGGGTTTCCCCATAGAACTGCAAACTGTACTTGAACCATTCTCCACTTCTGCTCATGATGACATGGAGCTTAATGCTGGTTAGCAGGGCAAGAATCATCTCCTGTTCACCCCAGGGCACTGTATGCCTACAAGGGAGGTCCTCAGAAGGAAAGCAGTGTTGTACAATAACCCTAAGTTCAAGAAGACAGTCTGTATTTTTGCCTTGAACCTTTATCTCAGCAGCAACCACATAGAGCTGGGTACGGGTCACCATCAGACCGCCGGGGGACTCCAGATCTTGGCAGTCTTTGGTCCAAATGCTAAATTTCTCATAAGCCACACTGCAGCCCAACAGCAGAGTCCCTGCATACAGATTGCTTCCAGCCACGCCACGACACTCAAGAACAATCAGTGTTTCAGGAAAAAAAGAAATGGAAAACGTAGAAACGGTTGAGGTGAAAGGAATGTAATTACGCACTGTGATGAACAGTTCACCAAGAGCAGCGCTGTACACAGAGGAAAAATAAAGGAGAATTTCTAATCACATGAATCATCGTGTTTTATGCAGTTACTCCGAAGTACAGTAGGATATTTTTGCATTTTTTTATGTAGTTGGTGGAAGGAAGTTCTTATATCATTTGTGGTCTCTTCCGACACCATAAAAAGCCCCAAATTATCGTATTCAGTCCTCAGAGATGAAGCTATGGTGGCCTTTTACAGATGGATTTTAGCATGCAGTATCTAAATTCCTGGCAATAAAGCCTCACTTTCAAAAAATAAATATAATTTAGATTCCCTGACGCGATTTGTCTGACATTGCAGTGCTGCAATTACTATTACACTGCAGTTGGCAGAGTTATGTTATTCTTTCAGGATCATCTGAAGTCTATCAGCATCTCGACCTATGGACTACAGCTTGTGTCAGCTTCTAGGATCTAAAATAGCCGATAATACAAGTCTTAATGTGAATGATGTAATGGCAATGCCCTGGATAAATATGCCCAAGGCAAGACAAATTCAGTGCCGCTGTTGTTTACACTAGCATTCGCTTTTCCGCTGTAGACAGAGCATATGAAGTTCTTAGCACGTCTATAGCTCTGGTGTGAAACTGGGGTCAGTGTGCATTTCTGGGGTGCCCTTCAGACTTAGCACACAGTGGACACAATCTGCTCTGGCTTCTAAGCTCAGGGAATGCTTTTTGAGTGCAGGCTGTCTTCACAGCGTCGGGGACTGGAGGTATACTCAGGTCAGAATCTTGTTTTGGACCAAAAGAGAAGCCAACGCACTTCTCAACAGCCTTAACCAGTTCATTCTGAGATGGAAGTTACTTAGTAACTATAATTATCCTGGGACTCTTTGCTTCAGTTAAACAGGCCTTTTTGACCCAGGGAGGGTAATGCTTCTTTACACAAACATGTAAACAGAGGAACAGAAAGGCAGGCAAAGAACCAAGGTCAGACCATTAGCTGTTATCATTCTGGGAGAACAATTCAGAGGCCGCTGCCTTGAGACCCCCACGGGGTTGTCCGGGGCGGACAGACAGGATGGGTTTACACACTGCTCTTACACCTGTGGCGTCAATTAGTCCCTGAATAAATCAATTCTTTAAGAAAAATCGTATGTAAAATATGGGGAAAAAAAAAAAAAAGAAAGCAAAGCAAAAAAAAAAGGAAAAAAAAACCAACACAAAACCACCCTTCCCAAATGATAGCTTCTGGGCTTGCTTGTGAAAAATTACCCATTTGTTTAATTGAAAAGAGCGATTTATCAGGCTAATTTCCTTCCAGCAACCAGAGACCTTTCAAAACTTGATTGCAGTTAATGTGCCAGTGTTTCAAAGCGTTTTATTCAACTATCAAATAAGCTAATGAAGACCTTTAATTTACTGTTGCAGTGCAAAGTGGGCCGAGCAGGTCAGGCATTGCATGCTCCCAGGGCAGCAGAGGTGTGGATGAGCCTCTGGTGATGCACCCAAATGTCCCACAGGAGAGCTGGAATGGACACTGCATCTCAATACCTTGCTCAGGGATGAGAATACCTCCCTCATGGATCCTGTCTGTGTTATTCTTAGCCAGTGGCTGACAAAGCTTGCCCACATCCTTGAATATTCAATGGCTACGGCCACTGCTATGAATCCCTTATTTACAGTAACACATGGATGCGTTAATCAATTGCACCTATGGCTTTACAGGAAACATTTAAAGTCTGGGAGGGAAAAGGATTATTTACAAATAGAAGAAAAGCAGTGCGTGTGCTGCCGAACCAAAATATTGTGTGGCATAGAAGCTGCAAGTTTGCTAGCTGAGATGCTGCTCGCACACCGGTTTACTAATTAGGTGAACCACTTTGACCCGCTGGCTGCAGTTGGCATTGCTGAGATGGAACCTGTTCAGCTCACAAGCTCTGCATTGAAAACAGGTGAAATGACCAAAGCCACGTCCACTTCATGATGGCTGGAAGTCATCAGTGATTCAAAACGGAGACAGCACAGCTCAGGCTGTGGGAGGGACGCCTTCACAGCTACTGGAGGTGTTAAAGATGACCTCATCTTCTGGTATTGAAATAGGCAATTGGAGAACTTGTTCCCCCTGCCTCCTGCCAGCCTCCTAAAGATCAACACATCTGCAAACACGTTCTGCAAACCTAAGGGAAGAAAGCCAGATTGTAGCCTGCCTTATCTCTTCTGACTCGCTAAATGTATTTCAGGCCTCAAGCGTCACATGACTGCACATAGTGTGTGGGTACAATAACTAATGTGGCTTTCATAACGGATCAGCAGGGATCAGCAATGTTGAACAAACACCCTTATTTGCAAAAGCACCTTCCCAGCACATGAGGCAGATGACCTTGTCTCCCAAGAGTTACAGTGTGAAGCTGATGATCCGCAAATTAAGGATTTGGAACTTGAGTGATATTTATCCACCAATACCCCTTAACCTCACTGTTTTGCACTGAATCCAACACTGTCCTTGCTCTGTAGAAACTCAAGGCAAGAAGAGAGCAGTTCTTGACACCGCAGGAGGCAGTGGACAGTGCATTTTCTGCAAGAAGTTTCCTGATGGTGGGGACAGGATTTGATCAACAAGCATAGATCAGCATCTTGTTGAATAGAATCATAGAGTCATTAAGGTTGGGAAAGACCTCTAAGGTCATCCAGTCCAACCCCAACCCACCCCCGCCATACGACTGCCCACATCCCTCAGTGCCCCGTCTCCACAGTCCTTGAACAACTCCAGGCACGGTGACCCCACCGCCTCCCTCGGCAGCCTGTGCCTCTGCATCACTGCTCTTTGGAGAACAAATTGTTCCTAATATCCAACCTGACTGTCCTTTGCTACACCTTCAATGAAGGACATGTCTCTTCCTGATTGCAGCACCCATGGGAGATGCTCAAGGAAAGGTAGACTAGGTAGGGCTCCCCAGCAATCTTGGAGTTCCTATAGACCAGCTCAAAATATAAGCTATTAAACTTTTTTAGAACACTTTTTTACACTCTAGAACGATCCCATTCCATAGGAGAAAATCCTGTATGCTCTGCTGAAGGCATCCTTGAGATTTAATTCTGGATGAAATAGCACATGGAAAAATTCCCTGTGTGTCACCTCTCACATACTCAAGAAATTATATTCCACGTCTGGTTGGTGAGTAGGCTGTACTTGCTCACATATTTAAAGAGAAGCCTTATGAGCACAGAAAGCAGTGTGCTTCTGATCACCCTAGATTTGGAGGTGGTGCAGTCACCATCCCTGGAGGTGTTCAAGAAACGTGGATATGTGGTACTTAAATACATGGTTTAGCAGGCAATATTGGTGGTAGGCGGACGGTTGGACTAGATGACCTTAGAGGTCTTTTCCAGCCTTAATGATTCTATGATTTCTTTTACAACTGGTGTGCTGAGTTGGGCTCACAGGGTTTTGTTTAGGATTTGCTCTTTCCACCTCTTAAATCTCGAATCTTGTTATTACCTTTGGATGAGTCCTGGGGCTTCTCTGATTTTGTCTGTGGGCCTACAGGTGCCATGCTCTTCACTTACTAGGGAGTTTGGGGCTGTGGGAATGCATTTACTGCTGTTGAAGCTGGCTTTAGAAGTTGCATCCTGTACTAAGGGACTAATTCCTACACATTTGCTGTGCTAGTCGAAGCTTTTGTCTGGCTGCAGGACAGACAGGGAGCTTCTGTGACAGAAAATGAGCAAAGAGAAGCAGATATTGGAATTGCCTGTGCCTCTATGAGAAGCTGAGGCAAGCGGCAGGAATTGCAGCGGGGCAGTGAGGCAAGGAGGTCCTGCTGAGGTGAAAGGGGACCTTGGTCACTGGAGTGAGGCGAGGGCCCTCCTAGAATGGTGTAGAGGATTTCAGACAGTGCATTCCAGCATATACTTGAAAACACTCTGCTCCTCTTGCCTCTCAGACCATGCAAGGCTTTTAACCCACTGTTAGCCCTTGAAAACAGGATCCAGCAGCAGGCACAGCTACTGCTCATGCGCTTTGTGGAGTTTAATGTCAGCAGCAGACCCAAAGCAATACGAAGGATGGAGTCAGAGGATGTGAAAATCTCTTCACAATCAGGAAACACACACATATTTACCTACACAATGCGTGCTCCTACAGCACTTTTGAGTCAGGTGTAATTGCTTCTGTTTCCAATGAGCAAGCACAGAGATCCTGGAAATGCCTCAGCTGTGAGAAGAGTACCTCTGCAGAGAATTAGAAATGAGTTTTTCTTAGAACCATGGAATCATTAAGGTTGGAAAGACCACTGAGATCTGCTAGTACTACCATCAACCCATGCCTGGGATTAAATCTTTGCATCTTTAGATTGCGTGCTCCTTCAGGATGACCAGGGTATACTTTTCCCCTTGGTTTATATACCATATTTGTAGATTCATGGAAGCTGCAGGGGAGGAGTTGCCAAAATAAATTCAGTGATGAACATAAAGAGCTGCAGAACTGGATCATCTTGCCTCGAATCCTGTTTCTGACAGGATAAATGCTGATAGCGCAATGCAAGAATAAGACAGCTTTGTGGCCTCCTCTGCTGCACCCTGTCTAGGGTCTAACAGGTACAAAACTTCACATTCTTCTAAACTACTCTTTGGACCTCGAACCTTTGCTCTAAGAGCAAAAGTTTAATAGTAATAACACAAGCATTCGGAGGAAAAAAAAAAGCTGAATCGAGGAACAAAGAGGTTTTAAAGACAGCAGGGAAAAGTCACAGAGAGTTTAAAATGGAACACTACAAACACTGCAAACAAGCAGAGTGAAGAAGTGGGACAGGCACGCACACGGGAGAGCAAGTAGAAGGAGGCAGTCAGCTGCATTGAACGGCACAGAAAGTTTGCCTCATATAGAACATTTCCACTCCTGGGCTTAAGTCACGGCTTTCCTCTGCCACTGGCCCCAGTAAAACAACAACAACATGAAAAATGTCCCAGCTTCAGGGATCAAGGGAGGAATTTATGTGCTCGGTGCTATAATATGGTCACAGATATCCCCCTCCCAACTGCTTTTCCTCCCCTTGTTATGAGCACCCATGTCTTTGTTAGGAGAGCCGACAGGTTTATATAGAGCATATAAAACAGGCTGTTTTCGAGACCCCATTTCTGGCTGTCTCAGACAGCAGCGCAACAGACTTCTTTACACTCAGTCACTGTTTCAAACTTCAGTTTTGATTACTTTGGGGCTACATTTCATGCCACGCTGTTATTTATCTTAATGAACTCTGCTTACTCTATCATTCGGTTCAAACTGGGAGATCTTTGGAGCCGTTCTGCTATGCACAAATTCAGGATGATACAGCAAAGTAACCTAAGTGGAATGAGGCCAAACAGCATGTAATCACGTCTAACAAGGAGGGAGGGGAGAGAGCAGAGGGGGATGGGTGGGGAGAAGTGGAGATGGAACAAATGCCGTGCGCAGAAACCCAATGTCTCCTGCTACGCACTGGGCCTGACAAACGTAAAAGGGGGGACAGGTCTTGCTGAGTGGGGAGAGCCAGATCAGGCAGCCAGGTGGGAGGGCAGGGAGAGCCATTTTCTGAACTGAAAGCAGATTGCTTGCAGCAGCTTGTTTTGCATTGCTGTTCGTCACTAGCAGAAAGCGGAGAAGAAACAGCTGCAGTTACAGAGAGAAGAAAGACTTCAGACCAATGCCTGCTTCCTAATCTGCTTCCTACCTGAGGACTATGCCTTTTCAGTTCTTGGCATTGCCTACTGTCTTCTTTCCTTCTCTCCCTTCCCACGTTAACTCCCATTCATTCCTGCACTGATTGCTCCTGCTGTGGAGTTAGCAGTGCTTACATGATCTGCTTCTGGGGCAGAGCTGGAAGCAGGATAAACTTCTGAGACAGAGATAACGCTTTAAATGGGTTCAGATGTTTGCAGAACAAACAGATGAGTTGAAGGTAAAGCAACACATCCATCGGAGTATTATTTCACTGCTTTTGTTCTCACAGGATGAATGGCAGAAAGGTGTCTGCCCTGGAATGACTCGTCCCAAGGGGGAATGAGTGGAGCACATTCGTACTCAGTATCTGCTTAATGTAGGAGGGTGAAATAAGCAAAATGGGAATTAATGAAGGCTAAAGAAGAGCAGAAGCCCTAGGGGCTCTCATTCCTTCCTCATATACCAGCCACACTCATGGAAGCACTTTGTGACGTTGTCCAGTTTCTTGGACGTGAACCTATAACTAAGCATACCAGAACTCCCCCTACTGAGGAGCTACCACAACCACAACTAAATATTTGGGGAATTTCTTTGGCGAAACACTTCCCCGTTGGAAAGTGCTGATTTGTTGAAACCAAAGCTTTCTGTGGAAAAACATCAGCTTCCATGAAGTATTCGTTGGGAAGAGGTTCTTGTGCTCATAGTGCGATTGCGTGGCAGAGCCGGGCAGATAAAGCATTCCTTCTGGAGTTCTTCTGCGCCATCCATACACTGCAGGGACAGACAGACATAAACACAAAACCAGAAAGGGCAACCTCAGATGTGGAAGGCCAGATTTAAAAGAGGTGTTTGAACCTGACCTTTCCCACCGGGCTACTGCCACATGGGAGAGGGGCCGGTTCCTGTCTCAGACTCTGTTTTCAAGAAAATGAGCTCCTGCACTTTGGTTTTCTGTTTCAAAAAAGAGGAAACAAAAAAGACAAAACCGTTAAACTTTTCATGAAACAGCACTCGGTTCCCATTCCCACTTTCCAGTTTTAACGTAAATGGTTCCATTGTACTCGCACGAGGGATTTGAGAATTATTTTGACTGAGGAAAACCAAACAAGAACAAAACCTTGCAACTCTGTGTGGTAGCACTACATTTAGAAAGATTAAACTTAAGTCTTAAAACGAATGAAATCCTGCCTCCCTTTCTTCCCTTCAGGCTGAGGCTGACTCCCCTTACATGCATATTCTGTACTGGCTGCCAGCCCCATTGCGCTCAATCAGTGGAACCAACTGCAAGATGGGCCCCCAGACCAGGGCCACTGCATTTTCTCTTGATGTTCAGAAGCCCCCAAAATCTTTTAGAACAGCTCAGCTGCTTGGCGAATTCCCAGTTAGCTCAGCCTGGGTGTGCCCTTGTCCATGCTGGGGGCTGCTGCTGAATGTGCTGAGGATTGGAGAGCTGGGTGTGCTGCTCCATGGCGTCCCTGCTAAGGGCAGGTGATGCACATTTCACGGTCGTTGTTCAGAGCCCAAAGAGAACTGTGCCTCTGCCTGATTCTGTGTTTCCAAGGCAGCACTATCAACTAGCTCCAAATTGCCATAAACTTGGGCAAAAACAAATGAAAGAATTATGTTCCGGGTAACAACGGCAAGGTCTTGAAGGTATTGTCTGCTGGAATGCAGCTGAGTTTAAATTAGCTGATGTTCCAAGTAATGAGTCCACAAATGAGCCCTGAACCCATAGCCACCCTGACATGAGTCAGTTGAATCACACTTGCTCCAAAAACCATGGCATTGGCTGATCTTACATCCTTCTGTTGGTCCAAAATAAGCTTGGGACCAAAGCTTACATGGAATGAGTGGAAGGGTCCAAATGTAAATGCATTTTTATGTCCCTCATTCTTTGTGCAATGATGCTGTGGCAGCAAGTGACAGTGCCTTGCACATCAAGGTTTGCTGATAGATGAGCCACTCTGGAGGAAACTGTCCAGGGAGAAAGCAACAACCCACGCATCAGCCACGTACCGGGGGCCGAGAAGAGTGAAAGCATGGTGCCATCAGACCTTCACAGGAAATTATCCAAAGAAAGGTTAGCAGGGACACATTGGTCCCAAGCTTTGTTTGCCCATCGGGTGTTTGAGCTGTAAGACTCAAAGGTTAGAAAAGGGCAAGAAAATTCGAGAGCCACTGGATGAGAGGGATGGGCGGTCTCCCAGGGAGTGGGACAAGGAGATCTGATCACAGCTGTAACACTAACTTGCCCTCGTGTCACTGTTAGGATATAGAATCATAGAATTGCTCATGTTGGAAAGACCTTCAAGATCATCAAGTCCAACCACAATATAGGTGTCCAGCACCCACAGATCCGCATCTGACCAAGGAGAAGGTTGGGATTTCCTTAGCGATGTGTATGCACCTTTCTTTGGTGCTGCTGCGGACCTAAAAAGGTACATCTAGAAACAGAATAACAAAATATCCATGACAAATTATGAGGTATGTATCAAATGTGCTCTCAGGCGGCATTGTCTGATAGGCAAGAAGAATATGAGCATTACATGGACCTGCTGGAGTGTGTTCAGAGGAGGGCCACAAAAATGATCCAAGGGATGGAACACCTCTCCTACGAGGACAGGCTGAGAGCTGCGCTGTGCAGCTGGAGAAGAGAAGGCTCTGAGGAGGCCTGAGTGTGCCCTTCAGTATCTAAAAGGGCTGTAAGAAAGAAGGGGACAGACTCTTTAGCGGGGTCTGTTCTGACAGGACAAAGGGAAATGGTTTCAAACAAAAAGAGGGCAGAATCAGACTGAGTATAAGGAAAAAGGTGTTTTGTTTTTTTTTATGATAAGGGCATGAAGCGCTGGAACAGGGTGTCCAGAGATGTGGTGGGTGCCCCATTAATGGAGACACTCAAGGTCAGGTGGGACCAGACTCTGAGCACTGATGGAGCTGTGGGTGGCCCTGTTCATTGCAGGGCAGTTGGACGAGATGACCTTTAAGGGTCTCTTCCAACTCAAAGAGGTCTATGTTTCTATGATTACGCTCTTGTCCAACACAGAAGCTAAAGGGTCCTTGCAGATAACATGGGCTGGCCAAAGACTCAAGTTCTCTGAACGCATACGCCTGGAAAATGAGAAATACCATATTCACACCACTACTGCAAAGCCACATTCTTTCTGCTCACAAAAGAAAAAAAGGAACTTCTGTTCAAGACTCCAAGTACCTCCAGGTGCCTTTGCTGAAGAAGTGATTACAGGTTTGTTTTTCTCTTTTGTTCTTCTTTTTTCCTTTTTGTTATTTTTTTTTTGCCTTCTTCGTTCCTGTAAAGAGAGTCTATCCAGACTGTTGGGAGAGAATGGCACTGCTAAAGCGCTGAGCAAACAGAACGCAGGCTGCCTCCCAGCCATAGCATGGTCCGTACCTTTTTGTGCAGAGAAAGGCAATTGTGTTGAGGTTGCTTTTCCAAGCAGCTATAAACCAGTGCTGGGTTTTGCATAAGAGCAGTACATATAAACAATAATTTTTTTCTTTTCCTTCATTTATTCCTTATATTTAAGCATATCAAATATTACCACAAATCCAAATTAAATGAGAAGCACATTGCTGTAGCTCCAACGACTTTTGCAAAGATGTTTCAAGGAAATTTCTTCGAGCAAATTCTTCACATTACCTCCAGTTTTATCTGCTGCAGCAGCAGGTGGAGCAAATTTAAGCAGTCAGGATAACATTGTCACTTCCATATTGTGGTCGTTTTTGTGCAAGCCCCTCTTGGGAAGCTGCTATGAGATAACTCCACCAGGCTGCTGGGATGACATTAATGTACGCCAGCTCTGATTTTCAGGCTTATCCTCTGCCTACCCGTATGACTGCATGGAAACAATTGTGAGAGGTGCAATGAAAAGTCTGGCATCATTCTGTAGTTGCCCTGTGTTTTCTTGCATCATGTTTTGCCCATTTCCAGATGACTCAGTTATTAACCCAACTTGCCCTCATGGTATTGGAACTAAGCTAGAAGCTGGTTCTGTTATGCTGACCTATCACTGTGCAACAGCTGCATTTGAAATTGGGTGAGAAACACAGATTTACCATGGAGTAATAGCAAACAATCCTTCATGTGGAACCCGCAGTCTTTACAAAGTTGGAATTCCCATAGGGTTTTGACTGAGGTGTGCAGAACTCAGTATTAAGGGTCATGCACCAACAGCAACATCGTAAGGACAGGGGCCAGCAGGGAGCCCAGTGCTCCTGACAGTGCTCCAGGAACAGTAAATGGTCACATCACACACTAACATATTGATATCAGGAATTAAGCACTCTCTACAAGGAGCAGAAATTAACTGTTATTTTGCTCTGTGCACTTATTTCCAGCTAGATGTTTACTCATCCATTTTGAGAACAAAATAAGAAACATCCTTCCATCTAGTATGAACGTGATTTTAACAATGTTTTTTTTCCATTTATATTGGAATGCAAAATTCACCTTCATTTCTTTTTTTTCCAGCGCAACTCTTCATTTTGTCTTATCTTTTTCAATTTAGACTTCCATTTACGTATTTCGAGGAGCATAGTTTATAAAAGAAATTGTTCAAAGCAGATGTTCCAACAATGTCAAAACCTCCCCTGTAAGAATGATTACAAATGACGGAATGCGATAGGATAGCCTCAGAACAAGCCCTCTCCTGAAAGCAGGCCTGATTTTAATGAATTATTTTACAACAGAGACGTTTCAATGAGAAATCCTTGATTAATTCCTGCCAATAACCGCTGGAGGAGGAACACCCTTTGACATATCTCTGAGCCTGGCATTGCTGAGGAAGTATGCTGAAGGGTGCTACAGACAGGTATGTGCTCGAAGCCACCTGGCTGCTCCTCCTTCCCAACCACCCCCCGCTAACCTCAAAGGAAACAGAAAGAATGTCACGCTGATAACAACGACAGGGTAACGCCGTCTTCGTGCCCTTGACAAACCAGGCCAGAACAAAGTGAACTGTTGTGTTTTGACTTGGATATCCTTTTTCAAGCTCTTCAGTGAGGAATACACGTAGGGTGCGTTAAGAGCCGTCACCGTTCCACGTTTTCTTGTTCTGTGTCTGTATTGATGATATACACTGAGTGAATTAAATCTCTCCTTGAGAGCGTGGTTGTGCATCCCCTTCCCTGGGAAGTGTGTGAGGGACGTGTTCTGAATCTTGAGATTCCACTCATCAGTGGAGTACACTGCCATTGCAACACTAAGCTGCCATGAAAATGAAAGCTTCAGTTACATTTTCATGATGAAAACTTTCCACTACAGCTGATGCAACAAGACATGCTGCTGTCTACTTCCCATAGTTACTCCAAGGACTTGGAAAACTGTCACATTTTGGGCAAGAGAATAAGCCAGACCTCCCAATTGCGACCTCCCAGTGCCAGCACTGCAGTTGCCTCCTCTCCTCCCCATGTGCACCCAGTATAGGGCTTACTACTCACTTTTGCACACACATTTCTCCTCTGGGCAGGCAGATAAAGATCTGCCCACGTGGCTTAAACTCTCTCAGTGTGGATCTGCCGACTTTTCTATTTCTCATTATGCAGCAGCAAAGTATAGAAAAAACCTTAAAAGAACACAGATGTTGTTAATAGATGAGTGGAGAGAAGGAAAAGGATGTTGGCAACAACTATCAGATTATGAAATGCCAAAACCTTGCCAGATGAACATTAATATAGTTCCAGAAGGTCACATCTATGGTGGTTTGTTAAACAGAAGTTTGTACAGTCAGACGTCAAGGAACTGAACACATTTAAAACATTCACCTGTGTATTTTTAAGCCAAAAGTTATCGTTAAAGACGCCTGCCAAACCTTCTGTTTGTAACCTCCATTCATCTCTCAGACTTCCACAGCTGGCAGACCTTACAGGCAAGATTATATTCAGCTCTCTGCCTGAGAAGAGGGAAGTGACTACATCCCATATTCTGCTGCGTTGCAGTACACTGAGGAAGGGAAGGAAGGCATACTCAAGAGCCTGAAATGGACAGGTGAGGCTCACAAGGCCATAGCAGGGATGTATCTGCTTCCACAATCTGCTTGCATTTCACATTAAGATCCCAACAGTGAGAAGTCTCTCATTACTCGTATCAAATGTAGACGCTTATCAAGAAAATTTAGCATTTGTATTCATATCAAAGGAAATGTTTCTGAACCACTGCTACACTGGAGCAGGTGAGAATTTTCCTTTTTTATCTCCCTTCACTATTATGGGTCCAAATATACCACCCCAGGAAGTGGGTCTCCCTTAGAAAGGCAGGAGTAGAACGGTGGGAGGGTCTGCACAGCTGTCACGCAAGGCAAACACTCAGCCTTGCTCTGACAGATGTTAACAACACTGGAGGAGTTTGATGAGACTGAGAGCTGCAAATTTGCTGTCTTTTTGGTTTTAGAAGTTATGCATGAACATCTCTTTTCCAAAGCAGGTGACTGCATTTGCTCAGTTCACCTGCAGAGGGTCACTGCAGTTTTCTCCAAGCTCAGCAGGAGCTGAACACTTTGCAAGCAGTCCACAGACAGGTAGGGCAGGACTGGAGCCCAGTACATTCAAGAGCATTTACTAATCGCTCAGCCCACTGCTTCCAGTCTCATCCCTCCTCCCCATTGCCTGGGTCTGAGGGTCCTTCATCACAAACTAAAGGGCAGTAACCTAGATCAAGGCAAAGGGAATGAATTCTACTGTTGAGAAGACCATGGTGGTGGTGGTGGT
>JANHGO010000002.1:42249503-42294630 GCA_024606505.1 Aquila spilogaster | reverse complement strand
CCCGGCTCCGGGGGCGGGGGGGTGGGGGATGAGGGAGCAGAGGGTGCAAAAGTTGGACCGGCGGGGGAGGCCGGCGGGGCGCGGAGCGGAGCCGGGCAGGGAGGCAGCGGAGCCCGGAGTGCCGAGCAGCTGGTGCTCGCTGGAACAAACAACTTGCCACTCAACCCCGGCCCAGCGCGCCTGCGCGCTGCCCCGCCGCATGCCGGGGCTTGGAGTCCGCGCCGCCGCCGCCGCCGGACGGGACGGGACGGGACGGGACGGGACGGGACGGTCCGCCCTGCCCTGCCCTGCCTTGGGGAGCGGGCCCGGACAGCCCCCCCCGCACCGCACCCCCTCTGCCTTCCCGGGCGATTTTGACTGGTTGTTTAAAAAAAAAAAAAAAAAAAAAAAAAAAGGAAATTTATTAGAAATACTTGTAAGCGGCCCGTCTTTTTTTTTTGCTTGTTTTGTTTAATTTTCATTGCACCTATCGTGCGACTCGGGCAGCGGAGGCACACAGGGCATCTGGAAAATCTTTCACAACCCAAAACCCAGCAGAAATGAGAACTTCAGAAGTTTTCAGTTCCAATAGGGAAATACTCAAATCTTACCCTGTTTATTCTTTGATGTGGCAGATAGGGAGTCCTTGTCTATTTCCCTGTGCAGCAAAAATAAAGTGGAAAAACCCCTCAATTTGCATCAAAGTATTATAGAGGTAAAATCGCAGTTGTTAAGAATGTAAAAACAATCTTGGGTGTATGACAGTTGGTAATGTTGGAAGGGCGAATGGCCTATTTGTCTCAGTCCTCACCCCACTCACTCCTCAACAAGGAGGCTGAAGGAAGGTAGGAATGGACGGACCTTCAAACCAGCACCCCAGAAATGGGGGCTGCTCTTCTCCCCAGGAGTGCCACAGGGCTGGCACCAAAACAGCGACCCCAGCCACGCTGTTTGTGAGCACCAGCTCCTCTGCACAGAGCCCCACTGATGCCACACAGATTGAAACAGGAATTAAATTCAGGCTTGGGGTATTCTTAAAACAGGATTTGGGCCATAAACAGGATTTTAGCTTCTGTGCAGGACTCCCTCTGACTTCAGATCACACTGACTGATTCTGCCATGAACACAACAACAACAGTAATACCACCTAGATCACTATGGCACTTTTCATTAGCAGATCTCAAATAGGCTTTATAAAGACCACCAGCAGCAGCCCTTCTGCTCTATACATGGGAAAACTGAGTCACAGGATGCGTCCAAGGGCGCAAGATCAGAGGTCAGTTAGCCAAGCCCCACTCCAGGCCATTCCTCTTCCCTATACAGAAGAAAGAGCTTCTGCAATTGTAAATTAAGCTTTTAGGGCCTGTATTCTTCTGGCAGAAATCGCTTGAATCCAGCTCTGGAGACAAGCTTCTGAAACTAGGATTTCCAAACTCTATTCTGTTAGTTCCCACTGGATGGCTGTATTTCTCCCCTGGACATGTCTGTTCTTCCTCTGCCTGTGGCCATACTTCTGAAAGGCTGTCTTAATTTTGTTATATCCCAAAAGGAAAAACTTGAAATTAGAGACATTCATATCAATAGTTAGTTGAAATCATTCAGAGGAAAGGCAACAAAGATAAAATATCAAATCTCTACTTCATTTTTTAAAAGCCTTTAAAAACTGAGGAGTTGTTTTCCTTCATTGCCTCACACAGAAGTTGAAATGACTGTAGGCGTTGCATTTTAGGAAGCTGAAGAGGATTTTTAATCTGCTTCCACTGCCAGTTCAAGGTCTTGGTCTTCAAAGCTCTGAATGTACCTGCGCCCAGCTACAAAAAGTGCCTGCACCTGCATCTACAAATCACAGAGATATCTGTGTTCCTCTGGGACAATGCAGACCACAGACTCCAGGAGGAGGCAGCCAGGGACAAAACACGCACCGTCAAGGTTGCTGTGAACTTCCAGAGGAAATCAGACAAATGTAGCCTGAATCACTTCTAGGAAATGCTGCAAAACTTTCCTCTTTTAAAAGATTTTCCATCATAATCAGGACAACATTCACAACATCAACTCTTCCCCTTCCCACTTAGAGAAAAAATATGTTGCCCCCAAGCAGAGCTTTCTCAACCCAGAGAGGCCAGACACTCCAGGAAGGCCACCAGGGATTATGCTATTACCAGTCTAATTACCACAGAAAACGCTTACATGAAACAATGAGAGATGGTAGAACAGACCCAAAGGTAAAATCAGTGGGGACCTTTTGAAGCAAGCAAATCATCAGAGACTTTGTTCTGCCTGCAGGGAAGGAGAAAAGAAGCCCTGAGTTAGTCATCTGGATTTACTAAAAAAAGAAGAATCAAGCAAACAAGCAAAAAAAAATCCCCCCAAACCCACAAAACACAAAATACTTCTTCATTTTGTAAGTTTACATCTGGTGCTCTCCAAAATTGCAATTTCTTTCCTGGGTCTGTTCAGCTGCTATGGTTTTCCAAGTCTTTCAAAGAAGGCCTGAAGGCCTGTTTGAGCTGGAAACACAGACCTCATGGCTACATGAACCTTCACATAATTGACTGTAGGAAGCATTAGGAAAATATAAAGCCCTACCAACACCCAAACTAATTTTCTACACATGAAAAATATGCCTAGCTCAGCACAGGCAAATTTTTCAAGAGCAGGCAACCTGGCAATTAGCCAAAATACTATTAAATGCCCCCTCCTCCAGCTGTCATTAGTATTCAGATCTCTCCCTCCCTTATTGCCAGGTATACCTGGGAGATTCCATGCAGGGAGCAGCCTAGAATATGTTGGTATTATATATAACATGCTATAATATCTTTTGATTATTGCAATTCCAAGTTCTCCATATTTTTGCAGCTCAAAAGGACTCACTTGGCCCAGCCACAGAGCAGGGACCTGTTGTGCAAGATGATGTAACCACACTTTTTTATTAAAACCAAAACCCATTCCCTGCCCACACAGCTTCCAATGTCAGTTACCGCAGCACATGCTGGGCAGACAGAACAAAGAAACGGGGGGAATGGGCAAGAAAACAGGAAGATGAGATAGCAGCAAAACAAATCTCAGTATGAGGACTAGGCACCATGAGTCATCTCCTGCCTGGATGGAGAGCAGAGCACTTACAAACCATCATAAGAAGATGAGATTTCTAAGTGCTCTAGGTCAGATACCCCTCATAACACTAAGCAAAATTTGGGTTTTGAAGCCTTGAGTCTAGAGGTGGTGGGGTTTTCCTGGTAGAAGAATGAAGACTGTACTTGGACTGATGCGAACTTTTCAGATATCTCAGCTTCTGCTCATGATCACAAGGACCTTCTTACTGGTGAGCAGGGCAAAAGCCATCTCCTGTTTCCCCTGGGGCACTGTTTGTCTGGAAGTGAGGTCCTCAGAAGGAATGCAGCATTTTATGAAAAACTTGAGTTCAAGAAGATGGTATATATTTTTGCCTTGAACATTTATCTCGGCAGCAACCAAGGTACAGCCAGGTACAGGTCATTGGCAGTCCTTTGGGAGACTCTAGCTCTTGTGAATCTTCAATTTTGTCTGAATGCGAGATATCTCATAAAACACACTGCTGCAGTCTAACACCCAAGTCTCTGCATGCAGATTGCTTCCAAACCAAACACTCAACAACAATCAGTATTTCAGGAAATAGAAATTTTAAAAAATGTAGAAACAGTTTAGGTGAAAGGAATGTAATTATCCATTGTGATGAACAGTTCATGAAGATCAGCACTGTACACAGAGGAAAAATAAAGGAGAATTTCTAATCACGTGAGTCATCATGTTTTATGCAGTTACTCCAAACTACAGCAGGATATTTCAGTATTATTTTATTTAGATGGTGAAAGGAAGTTCTTAAATCATCTGTGGTCTCTTCTGATACCATAAAAAAGCCCCAAATTGCCCTATTTAGTTCTCAAAGATAAAGCTGTGGTAGCCTTTTAAGATGGATTTGAACACACAGTATCTAAATTTTTGGCAATAAAACTTAATTTAAAAAAAAATAATTTAGTTTAAATTATCTCACGTGATTTGTATGACATTGCACTATTGGAAATCTAACATTCCTTTGCTTTTGGCAGAATTATGCTCTTTCAGAACCATCTGAAGTTCAACAGCATCTTGACCTTTGACTACGGCTTGTAGCAGCATCCAAGATCTAAAATAGCAGATAATACAAGTCCTAATATGAATGATGTAATGGCAATACCCTCGATAAATATGCCCAAGGCAAGATGAATCCAGTGTCACTGTTGTTTGTACTAGCATTTTCTTTTCTGCAGTAGACAGAGCATATGAAGTTCTTAGCACATCTATAGCTCTGGTGTGAAACCAGGGTCAGTGTGCATTTCTGGGGTCCCTTTCAGACTCAGTACATAAGGGATACAGCAATCTGTTCCAGCTTCTAAGCTCAGAGAATACTTTTTGAATGCAGACTGTGTTTAAAGTTTTGAGGACTGGAGGTATCTTTAGGTCAGTCACTGGTTTTGACCAAAAGGGAAGCCATCACATTTCTTAACAGTGTTAACCAGTTTACTCTGAGATGAAAGTTACTAAGTAACTATAATTATCCTGGAACTCTTTGCTTAAGTTAAACAGGCCTTTTTGACTCAGAGAGGGTAATGCTTCTTTAGACAAACACATAAACAAAGGCACAGAAAGGCAGGCAATGAACCAAGGTCGCACCATTAGTTATTATCATTCTGGAAGTACAATTCATAGGCCACTGCTTGAACATGAGACCTCTACGAGGTTGTATGAGGCAGACAGACAGGATGGGTTTACAAGCTGCTATCTTACACTTCAGTGACAATTAGTCTCTCCTAAAAAAATAAATAATCAGTTCTTTAAGAACAATCATGTGTAAAATATTAAAAAAAAAAAAAGGAAAAAAAAGCTTCCCAAATGATAGCTTCTGGGCTTGCTCGTGAAAAATTACCCATTTGTTTAATTGAAGAGAGCGATTTATCAGGCTAATTTCCTTCTAGCAACCAGAGACCTTTCAAAACTTGATTGCAGTTAATGTGCCAGTGTTTCAAAGCATTTTATTCAACTATCAAATAAGCTAATGAAGACCTTTAATTTACTGTTGAAGTACAAAGTGGGCTGAGCAGGTCAGACATTTCATGCTCCCAGGACAGCAGAGGTGCAGATGAGACTCTGCTGTTGCCTCAGCTCCTCAGATAGGCCCAGAAGTCGTGCAAGAGAGCTGTGGGAGGCCAAACCAGTAAAACGATGTGCAGAGGCAGCTCCCACTCTGTGTACAAGCCACGTTACCCCTAACCTGAATGACAGCAGAGAACTCCAATTAAACATTCACAAGCCAGCTTGCAAATGGAGATTGTACAATTAAATACCTTGGTCAGGAAGGACAAAACCTCACATCTTGGTTCCCCCACCTATGTTCTATGCTTTTGTGACACCTAACAGCTACTGTTCTAGAAGAACAGAAACCAATGGGACTGCCAGTACTGGGCTGGGGAAAGGAAGCTCTGGCACTTGTAATCAATGTTACATAGCTTCTGGATAGAAGAGATGAAATTGCATGTGCCTGTCATGTGTAGCTGGACACAGCAATTACCAACTGCAGTACTAACCAACTGCAAGTAACTTGCCAAAACTCAGTACACCACAAAGTGGCAGGCTAGTACTGTCCCCATCTAAGGCAAGCAAAATTTGCTCAACTTTGGCCTGTGAGGAGCCAAGCATAAATATTTGGTCTTGGTATTTTGCTCCAATTTCCTGTTCTCATAGCTAGTGGCTGGCAAAGCTTGTCCACATCCTTGGAGATTCAATGGCTATAGCCACTCCTATGAATTCCTCATTCTCAGGAACACCTAGATGCATTAAGTTGCACCTACGACTTTACTGGAAACATTCAAAGTCTGGGAGGTAAAATGATTATTAACAAAAAAAGGAAAAGTAGTGCACATGTTGCTGAACCAAAATATCACATGAGAGAGAAGCTGAAAGTTTCCTACCCAAGATGCTGGTCACACTGGTTTACTGATCAGGTGAGCTACTTAAACCTGTTTGCTACAATAAGCATTACTGAAACAGACCCAGTTCAGCCCATTAGCTCTACGCAAAACCGGGTGAAATGACTAAAGTCATGTCCACTTCATGAAGGCTGAAAAACGTTGTTGACGCAAAACTGAAACAGCATGGCTCAGGATGTGGGAAGGATGTCTTCACAGCTACTAGGAGGTGTTAAAGACAACCTCATCTTCTCATTTACTTCTGATACTGAAATAGGCAATTGAAGAAAATACCATACCCCCCCCAACCCCTGCCTCCTAAAGATCAACACATCTGCAAACACATTCTGCAAACCTAAGGGAAGAAAGCCAGATTGTAGCCTGCCTTATCTCTTCTGACTTGCTAAATGTATTTCAGGCCTCAGGTATCACATGACTGTACATAACGTGGGGATACAATAACTAATGTGGCTTTCATAACGCATCAGCAGGGATCAGCAATGTTGAACAAACACCCTTATTTGCAAAAGCACCTTCCCAGCCCATGAAGCAGGTGACCTTGTCTCCCAAGGGTTACAGTGCAAAGTTAATGATCTGCAAATTAAGGATTAAAATTTGTGTGAAATCTATCCACAGCTCCCCCTTAACCTCACCGTTTTGCACTGAATTGAACAAACGCTGTCACTGCTCTATAGAAACCTAGTGCAATTAAAGAGGCAGTGCAAGAGGCACTGGACAGTGCATTTTCTGCAAGAAAGCACCTGTTGGTGGGGACAAGATTTCATGAGAAAGCATAGATCAGTATGTTGTTGAATGTCCTTTGTTGTACCTCCAACTGAAGAATATAACACATCTCTCACATAGTCCTGCCTAGTCATAGGTAGACGAGGTAGAACTACACAGCAATGTGGGGACTCCTAAAGACCAGGTCAATGTATAAGCTATTAACATTTTCCAGAACAGTTTTCTACACAGTGGAAAGTTCTGATTGAAATCCTGTATGCTCTGCTGGACCACAGGATTCAGGTACTCACAAGATTTAATTCTGGATGAAATGCCGCTTGGAAAAATTCCCTGCACATTGTCTCTCACATTCGCAATAAATTACATCCCATATATCTCAACGGTGAGAAGGCCTTATTTGCCCATGTATTTATAGAGTATGCACCCTATGTGCATAGAAGGCAGTACACTTCTGACCATACTATGCTTCTCTTGTAACTGGTGTAGCTAAGTTGGGCTCACATGGTTTTGCCATTTCCACTTGAGGACCCCTTGAATCTCTTGGTCAGTATAACCTCTGGATAAGTCCTGGGGCTTTTTTGACTTTGTGGGCCTGTGAACACCATGCTTTTTCCTTGCGAGGGAGTTTTGGCTGTGGCAATGCATTTACTGCTGTTGAAGCTGGCTTTAGAAGTTGCAACCTGCCCTAAGGGACTAATTCCTACACATTTGCTGTGCTAGTCAAAGGTTTTGTCTGGCTACAAGACCGACAGGGAGCTCCTGTGTCAGAGATTCAAAGAAGAGGAAACAGTGAGTATTTTAAATCCACTCTAATGCCTGCCCTCTTTAAGAGAAGCTGAGGCAAGCTGGCAGGAATCTCAGTTAGGCAAGGCGGCTTTGCTGAGACAAAGCAGGGCCTGTTGGTCATTTGTTTGTAAGAGGTGGAGGGCCTGAGCCAGCATGTCCAGGTCTCTCTTGGCAGGAGTTCCAACAGGGAAGCAGCCTGATCTCTCTAACAGCCTCCATTTCCTCCAGGACATTATCAGCATCCATTCCCTCCTGTTTATTTTCTTCAGAAGGGTCTTTTTTTACATGATTGCTTTGATACAAATGAGCCCTCCTGGAGTGATTTAGAAGATAAAGCCCAGTTGTTCCCATAGTCTCTAACATGGGACCTGCCTTCAAATATCTCAACCCTTTTGATTCTTGACAGCACATTCCAGCAAATACTTGAAAATACTCTCCTCGTCTTGCCTCTCACACCAGGGTAAGAGTTTTAATCCGTTGTTACCCCTTGAAAACAGGATACAGCAGCATACACAACTACTCTCATGCACTCCATGGAGTTTAATACTAGAGATAGACAAAAACCAAAACGAAGGATGCACTAAAGAGACATAAAAATAACTGCACAATTAGGAAATGTACACACATTTGCCTACACAAGGCCTGCTTCTATAACACTTGGGAGTCACGTATAGTTGCTTCAGGCTCCATTTTCCAAGTGCAAAAATCATGGAAATGTCGTATCTATCAATGAGGTACCTCTGCAGAGAACTAGAAGTATGTTTTCACATCTTCAGATTGTGTGTTCCACCATGGTGACCAGGGAATACTTTTTACTTGGTTTATACACCATATTTGTAGATTCATAGATGTTGCAAGTGAGGAGTTGCTGAAACAAATTCAGCAATGAACATAACGAGCTGCAGAACTGGACCATCTTGCCTTGAATCCTGTTTCTAGAGAGTAGCAAATGCTGATGGCAGAATGCAAGAGTAAGACATTTTTGTAGCCTCTTCTGCTGCACCCTGTCTACTGTCTAACAGGTACAAAACCTCACATTCTTCTAAACCACTCTGTAAACCTTGAGCCTTTATTTTAAGAGCAAAATTTTAGTAGTAATGATCTGAGTGCCCTGAGGAACTAAAGCTGAATTGAGGAACAAAGAGTCTTTAAGACAGCAGGGGAAAAAACACTGAGATATTTTAAAATGGAACATTACAAACACTGAAAACAAGCAGACTAAAGAAATGGGACAGCAAGACACACAGGGGAGCAAGTGGAAGGAGGCAGAGTCAACTGCATTTAACTGCATAGAAAGTTTGCTTTATATAAAACATTTCCACTTCTAGGCTTAAATCATGGCTTTCCTCTGCCACTGGCCCCAATAAAAAACAACAGCAACAACAACATGAATAACGTTCCAGCTTTGGGGATCAAGGGAGAAATTCAGGCATGAGGTTCTATAATATGGTCACACATATCCCCCTCCTAACTGCTTTCTCTCTTCCTGCTATAACCACCTATGTCTTTGTCTGGAGAGCTGACAGGTTTAAATAGAGCATATAAAACTCGCTGTTTTCAAGACCCCATTTCTGCCTGTATCAGACAGCATGTAACAGACTTCTTTACACTCAGAGTCACTTTTTCAAATTTCAGTTTTGATTACTTCAGGGCTGTGTTTCATGCTATGCTGTTATTTATTTTAATGAACTCTGCCTACTCTGTCATTTGGTTCAGACTAGGAGATCTTTGGAGCTGTTATGCTATGCACAAATTCAGGATGATACAGCAAAGTAACCTAAATGGAATGAGGCCAAACAACATGTAATCATGTCTAACAAGGAGGGAGGGTAGAGAGTGCAGAGGGGGATGGGTGGGGAGAAGTGGAGATGCAATAAATACCACACACAGAAAACCAGTGCTTCTTACTATACACGAGGCCTGACAAACAAACAGGAGGACAGCTCTGGCTGAGAGGGGAGAGCAAGATCAGGCAATCAGGTGGGTGGACAGTGAAAGCTATTTTCTGAACTGGCAGCTGATTCTTTTGTAGTGGCCTGTATTCAGAAGGGGGGAAATGTAGCCCTAGAGAAAGAACCCTGCAATAAATTGCTCTTAGGTTTTTTTGCATTGCTGTTCATGACTAGCAGAAAGCAGAAAAGGAAAAAAAAAAAGAAAGTTGCACCAAGAACAGAGACTCCAGACAGTTACCTCCTTCCTAATCTGCTCGTTACCTGAAGACTGAGCCTTCTCAGTTCTTGGCATTAACTAGAGTCTTCCTTACCTCTCTTCCCATGTAATTCAAATTCATTTCTTACTCTTTAAGTGGAGTAAGTAGGCAGTGCTTTTGTGATTTTGTTCTTGGGCAGAACTAGAAACGGGATGAACTTCTGAGGCAGAGATAACACTAAATGGGTCCACATGTTTGCAGAACAAATAGATGAGTTGAAGGTAAGGCACTATATTCACCAGAATATTTCACTGCTTTTGCTCCAGTAGGTATCTACACTGGAATAATTTGTCCCAAGGGGAAATGATAATGAAATAAACTAGTACACAGTATCTGTTTAACTTAGGAACATGCGAAAAGAAAGAAGAGCAGGAGATAATGAAGCCTAAGGAAGAGCAGTAGTCCTAGAGGCTTTTATTCCTTCCTCATATACCAGCCACACTCATGGAAGCACTTTATGTTGTTCTCCAAATTCTTGGACATGAACCTATAACTAAGCATACCAGAACTCCCCCTACTGAGGAGCTACCACAACCACAACTAAATATTTGGGGAATTTCTTTGGCGAAAGACTTCTCTGTTGGAAAGTGCTGATTTGTTGAAACCAAAGCTTTCTGTGGAAAAATGTCAGCTTCAATGAAATACTAGCTGGGAAGAGGTTCTTGTGCTCACAGTGCAAGAGCAGGCAGATACAGCATTCCTTCTGGGTTTTTTCTGCACTGTCCATATACTGCAGGGTCGGACAGATGAGCACAGACACACAAACACAAACCAGAAAGGGCAATCTCTTCAGTGTGGAAGGCCAGATTTAGAAGAGGTGTTTGAACCTGGCCTTTCCCACTGGGCTACTACCATATCAGAAGGGGGCTGGTTCCTGTCTCAGTATCTTTCTTCAAAAGACAGGCTTAGGTGCTTTGGTTTTCTTTTTCAAGAAGAGAACAAACAGAAAGACAAAAGCATTAAACTTTTCATGAAACAGCACTCTGTTCCCACTCTCTAGTTTTAACACAAATGATATCATTGCACTCACACTAGGGACTTGATAATTATTTTGGCTAAAGAAAACTAAACAAACAAGAACAAAACCTTGTAACTCTGTGTGATAGCGCTACATTTAGAAAGATTAAGCATAAGACTTAAAATGAAAGAAATCCTGCCTTGCTCTCTACCCTTCAGCCGGAGGCTGACTCTCCTTGCATGCACACTTCCATACTTGTTGCCAGCACCATTTCACTAAATCAGTGGAACAAGGTGCAAGCTGGGCCCCCTGACTAGGGGAACAGCATTTTCTGATGATGTTTGAGAGTCCTAAAAATCTGCCTAAAAATGCCAGATCCTCTGTTTAAATGATGTGGCTGCAGTAAGATTTTGTTTGAAAGAATCTAGCTGCAGGAAGTTGGGTTTTTTTTTAGCCTAGATGGAAAACAGGCTTTTTCTGCTTCTTGAATCTCATTCCATGCTACCGTGAGCAACTGCATTGTTTAACCCCCTTCCCAAACACCTCAGGCCCCATATATGCCAAGGGCTTTTAAAACATCTCAGCCACTTGGCAGATTCTTAGTTAGCTCAACCTGAGTGTGCGTTTGTCCATGCTAATAGTTGTATGGGGGGCTGTTGCTGCATGTGCTCAGGGTTGAGGAGCTTGGTGTGCTGCTCTGTGGTGTCTCTGCTAAAAGCAGGTGATGCATGTTTCACTGTAGTTGTCTTGAGTCCAAAGAGAACTGTAACTCCTCCTGATTCTGTTTCCAAGGCAGCATCATCAACTAGCTTCAAGTCACTATCAAACTTGGACAAAAACAAATGAAAGAATTACCTTCTGGATGTATTATAAGTCTAGCTATAAAATACGCCATTTAAAAATATTTTTGGTTGATTTTTTTTTTTGGAAGCCACAAGCTATGAAAACAGGATGAAGACAAGGTCTTGCAGACATTGCTTGCTGGAATACAGTTGAGTGTAAATTAATTGAGGTTCCAAGCAACAATGAAGACCAGTCCACAAACAAGCTGTGACCCCACAGCCACCTTGTCACAAGTCTGCAGTTAGGATTAAAAGCTGAACCACAGCCATTTCAAAAAACATGGCATTATCTCATCTTAAGTCCTTTTGTTAGTCAAAACCAAGATTTATTTGTGGATCAGTATCACACGACTGACATTTTTATGTCCTTCATTTGCTATATGCAGTCACTGTTGTGGCAACAAGTGATAATGCTTTGCACTTTAGGGTTGCTGATCTATAAGCCACTCCAGAAGGAACTGCCCAGGGAGAAAGCAACAATGACCCTTAGCCATATACAGAGGGTCGAGAAGAGTTAAAGCATGCTGCTGCACCATCAAACTTTCCCAAGCAATTATCAAAAGAAAGGTTAGCAGAGACACTTTGGTCCCAGACTGTGTTTGCCCATCACGTTTTTGAGCTGTAAAACTCAAAGGCTAGAAAAGGCCAAGAAAATTCAAGAGCTGCTTGGTGAGAGGGAAGGGCTATTTGCCAAAGCATGGGTCAATGGAAATCTGTTGTGACCAAAAGTTGCCCCCATGTCACAGCTATTAGGATATTGACTTCCAGCATCCACATGGCTGCATCTGACCAGCAAGGTGGCCATGATTCAATTAGCAATCTGTACACACCCACCCTTAATACTATTGTGGACATAAAAATGTACATCTAGAAAAGGAATAACAAATCTATCACACAAATACCATAAAAAGATTATGTTCCTAAAATGCAGATGTTGAATGTCTGTTTGATGCCAATCACTGATTTATATTTTTTTTCTTTTGTTTCACAAGATTTTTTCCTGCAAATGTAAGTGTCGCACTTACTTAGATAATCCAGTCTAAATACTTACAAGCTTTGTAGGAAGTTATGGCTTGGCCATAGCTTTTTGACTAACGTTAGGAGAAAGATGCATAATATAATCCTGGTAAGGCTTGATTCAGTCACACTTCAAAATCAGATTTTGGCACACTTGTCATCTCTGTATTTAGAATCATTGACACATATTTACAGCCTTTTAAGTCTGTTTCTTCCCAACTTACAGTCTAAACATTTCCTTGAAAACACAGAAATATCCATGATAAATTAGAAGATATGCATCAACCAGCTGATCACAGAAGGCCTCATCTGATAGGCAAGAAGAATATTACTATTACTGTATTAATTTTATTAATATTACTATCTGTTGTCCAACACAGAGACAAAGATTCTTTATCAGAAAGGTATCTTGCTAGTAATGTGGGCTTGCCAGAGACTCAAATTCTCTGAACACAAATGGCTTGATAATGAAGAGAAACACCATGTTTAGACCACTACTGCAAAGCCAGAGTGGTTTTATTTTTTCTTTCTGTCACTCAAAAAAGAAAAAAGGAACTTCTGGTCAAATGCCTTTGCTGTAAATTATAAGAAATTATTAAAAGTTTGTCGTACAACTCCCCTCCCTACCCCCTTTTTTTTCCCTTTTCTTCTTTAAAGGGAATCTTTCTTGAGAGAATGACATTGTTGAAAAAACAAAATGCAGGCTGCCTCCCAGACATAGCATAGTCCATATATTACATCCGAATTTATCTGCTCCAGCAGCAGGTGGAACAAATTTAGGTAGTCAGGATAACATTGTTGTTACTTCCATATTGCGGTCATTTTTGTACAAGTCCCTCTTTGGAAGCTAGTATGAAATAGTACAACTCCACCAGGCTTTCCTGGGATAGCACTAGTTTACACCAGCTCTGATTTTCAGGCTTGTTGTCTCACTACCAGTATGATGTGTGGAAACTATCATAAGAGATATAAGAAAAAGAATTATGTCTTTCCGTTGTTATCCCATGCTTTCTCGTACCATGTTTTGCCAATTTACAGATGACTTGCTTATTAACCCGGTTTGCCCTCATGGTATCATAACTAATCTAGGGGCTGGTTCCTGCTATGCCAATCTATCACTTTGTGCACCAGCTGCATCTGAAATTGGATGAGAAATACAGATTTATTGCAGAGTAGCAGCAAGCAATCCTTAGTACTGAACCTGCAATCTTTATAAAGTTGGAATTCCCATGGGATTTTGATTGAGGTGTGCAGAATTCACTTTTAAAGGTTGTACATGAACAGAAACACAGTGAAGGCAAACAGTAGTAGGGACTCTCGTGGTCCTCAGAATGGTAAACTATAACATCATACACTAATGCAAGGATAACAAGAGTTAAAGTCTTTCTACAAAGAGCAGAAATTAACTGTTATTTTGCTCTGTTTACTTATTTTCAACTACATATTTTCCCATCCCTTTATTTTTTAGAATAGAATGAGAAACACTCTTCCAGCCAATATGAATGTGATATTTTAAAAATATTTTCCTCATTTAAATTAGAATGAAAAATTCAACTTCACCTTTTTCATTGCAACTATTCATTTTGTCTTATCTTTTTCAATTTAAGCTTCCATTTATGTGTTTCAAATAGTACAGTTTATAAAAGAAATTCTTCAAAGCAGATGTTTCAACAATGTCAAAACCTTTCCTATAAAAATGATTTTAAAAGACAAAATTTGATAGGATAGTTTCAGAACAAGCCCTTTCCTGAAAAAAGGTTTGATTTTAATGAATTATCATTTTACAACACAGACAATTCAGTAAGAAATTCTTGGTTAATTCCTTCAATAACATCTCAAGAAGAAACATCCTTTTACTATCTGTAAGCCTGGAATTACTGTGCAAGTGTGCTGAAGAGTGCTAGAGACAGGTATGTGCTCAAAGCCACCTGGGTACTTGTCCTTCATGACTCACTCTGGTAACCTCAAAGGAAGCACAGAGAGTGTTCCTCTCAAAATGACAACAGAACAATGCAGTCCCCATGCCCTTGATGAAACAGGCCAGAACAAAGTAGGTTGCTTTATTTTCACTTGTCACTCCAATATCCTTTTGCATGCTCTTCAACAAGGAAGACAAGAAGAGTGCATTAAGTGGCTTTACCCATTCTACATTATCCTGTTCTGCATCTGTATTGATGATATGTGCTGAGCAAGTTAAATTCATTCTTTAGAGCATGGCTGTATCTGAAGTTATGTTCTCTTCCCAAGGATGTGAGCAGGGAGCATGTTCTGAGTCTTGAGATTCCACTCATCAGTGGAGTATGCTGCCATTATAACACTAAGCTGCCATGAAAACGATAGCTTCAATTACATTTTCATGATGAGAAGTTTCCACTAAAGCTAATTTAACAATACATTATACTGTCTATTTTCCATGCTTATGCCAATGACTTGTAAAATTGTAAAATTTTGTACAAGAGAATAAGCCAGACCTAATTGCAACTTCCAAGTGTTAGCACTGCAGTTAGTTTATTCCCTTCCCACCCCTGCAAGTTTCAAATCCACAAGAAATAATGCTGCAACCAGCACCCAAATGTAGGACTTATTACTTAGCCCCGCACACATACGTTCCCTCTCCAAGCAGGTGGATAGAAGTCTCTCCACATGACTTAAACTCTCTGTCTCTATACAGGCTGCTGACTTTTATCATTTCTTATTATGCAGCAGCAAATAATATTGAAAAATATTCACAGAGTACAGATGACATTAATAGATGAGTAGACGGGAAAGAAAAACATGTTAGTAACAACTACATGATTATGATATTCCAGAACTTTGCCAGATAAACATTAATATAGGTTCCAAAGGGTCACTTCTGCAGTTCATTGTTGAACAGAAGTTTGTACAGTCAGATGACAATGAGTTGAACATATTTAAAAGATGCACCTATATATTTAAGATAAAAAGTATCATCAAGGGTACCTTTCATACCTTGTGTTTATAACCTTCATTCATCTCTGAAGAGACATCTTTCTCCTCTTTTCCACAGCTAGCATACCTTGCAAACAAGATTCTTTTCAGCTCCATACCTCAGAGCAGACGAGGGGCTACATATTGTATTCTGCTGTGTTACTGTTCATTAAAAACATAAGGGGCGAAAAGAAAGTATGCACAAGTGCATGAAATGGACAGATTAGACACCTAAGGCCACAGACAACAACAGGAATACATTTGCTTCCACGATGTGCTTTTGCCTTAGAAAACACATTAGGAATACACTATTAAGAAAATGTCACATGCCTACTCATATATATACTCATATATATACGTTTAGTATTTCTTAGGGTCAGGTCTTGAAGACAATATAATTTCTATAAAGAAGCAATGGAAAATGCATTAGTTAATTTCTTCAACCACAGTAAAAGAAATTACTGTTTCTAATGCCACTCAAATTGGACCAGGTCAGATTTTTTTTTTTTTCCCCCTTAAAAAATTTTGTTGGGCAAAAGACAACAAAAAAACCAAACAAAACCCAATTTTGTGGTGATTACTGCTACAAACTCACATTACAAAATACTGATAAAAATTAAAAACATGTGTTTTCCTGCATAACTGTGCAGGTTTTTTTTCTGCTAATGCTAATGCAAATCACTATCGTGGGTCCAAATATAACACTCCATGAAGTAGATCCATTTTGAAAAGATGTGAGTAGAACATAGAAGGGTCAGCAGAGATGCCGTGCAAAGCAAACACTCAGCCTTGTTCTAATAGATGTTAGCAACATTGGAGGACTTTGGTGAGACTAAGAACCACAGGTTTTGTGTCTTTTTGGTATTAATAGTTATGCATAAACACCTCTCTTCCAAGACAGATGACAGCATTTGCCTGCAGAAGGTCACTGCAGTTTTCTCCAAGCCCAGCAGGAGCTGCTGAATACTTGCAAGCAGTCCACAGAAAGATAAGGCAGGATTGGAGCCCAATAAATCCAAGACCATTTACTAATCACTCATTCCATTGCTTCCAATCTTGCCTCTCCTCTCATTTGCCTGGGGCCTGAGGCTCCTTTCATCAAACACTGAAGGGCAATAATCTAGATCAAGACAAACGGAGTGAATTCTACTGTTCAAAAGACCATGGGGGTAACACACACCACCCCCCTCCCCCCCAAAAAAACAAAACAAAAAAACCCCAAAGAAACACAATTAATTGGAAAGCTGAAGAACAAATACCCTTCCTTTTCCTTGCTGCAGAAAGCGTATACCCCCCCACATAGTCCTATCAACAGAAAACCAATGTTGACCACAGCCAATGTTCACAGGAAAATACTCTGCTCAGTGAACAGCCAGCCTGGTCACATCCCTATCTCTGCATTCAACTTCAGCTGGCTGCAAAGGGTAATACTATCTTTACAAGTGATGTACACAAGACCTCTGTAAATGCAATCTCTGTCAAGATTACATAATCTAACAAACATAAACCCAAATGTATGTCCCACCAAGTAATCCTCATGAGAGCTGCGTTTAGAAGGAAATACAGAGCTCTGGCATTATATTTATGTTGCTGGCTAAATCTACTGGGTACTATCAAGGCCAAGTTGTAATCTTCCTCAGAGAGGTTACCCCTCCTTTGCAGGGCAGAACTCACTTAATTTCACTGGGACCAATATTTGGCTCTCAGAACATAAACTAGGAACTAGCAGCCAGGCCACACTGCTGCAGTTCACGCAGCCAACAGCAGAAAAAGGAAATGAAGAAGCTAGTACTGCCAGTACTTTGTAGGGGGAATGAAAAGGTCAGCATTTCACAGATATGTTCTGCATATAGACACGTGTGTATACATTTGCAAGAAATTTGTTTTCTCCTCCTGTTGTGCTACATGTTGTTTTGCACATGCAGCCCTCTGTTTTCCGATTCCAAGCCTTGAGGAAGTACTGTTGGAACAACCATCCTGGACATGCATGTAGTTGTTTGACTTGTTCATATTCTACTTTATCAAGCTTTGACACGCAAGTTTCATATCCAGGAAAAAAAAGGGGGCTCAGACATAGGAAGCTTATTTGGACCCCTGTTTTAGTGTCAGCATGCTGTTAATGCCTAAGCCTTATGCTGTGCAGACTTGTTTCTGTCACTTTCTACAAGAAGAGCAATAGTTAAATTGGCATGAGGTTCCCTACTGTATGTCATTGACATTTTTATAGTACTGGAATCAGGTGGACTTTTGCTGTTTCATCTCTATTCACTTGTTTGTTTTGCAACCAGTCTATTTTTAAAAACAGAATCATCTGTCCTGGATATTTGGCTGTGTCTGAGTGCAGTACATAAATTAACCTTCAAATGTGCAAATTTAACAGCTTGCAATTATTGCAGTCATCTTTCATTACAGACCCTTTTAAACAAATAGGTTTTCTTCCATGTAGGATGAGCTTCCCCAAAACTAGCAAAACCAACACCACAGGCATCAAACTTAATCACGTGCTCTCTTGCTGGCAATAGAAAGGAGGCACCAGAGGCACAAGCCAAGAAGTGCAAAGAGCTGTGGAAGGTGAGCGCTGCCCCTTAGCCCAAGGCCAGGGAAGATGTGACTGTCCCTGCTGCCCTCCCTGGAGCTTTGCCAGGGGTATTACCCCTGTGCTGGCTCCAGAACAGCTGCACATCACCACTGAGCAACTTAGCTTGAACTGGTATTACAAACTGCTTAGTTCCTAGCTATGGCTCAGCATTTGGCATATAAGTGGTTCTCCTGCTGTTCCAATGGATTAGCAGAAGCATCTGGCCAAGAAGTGGTACATACAACTAAGAGAGGTGATGTCCAAAACTGTGAGAGTAACAGTCATCTCTACTCATCTACCAGAGTGCTTGAGCATATGCTCACCATTAACCCCTTCTTAAAGTCTTCTTGTTATTAAAGGGACTTAGGCATGTGCTTGAAGGCTCTATTGAACACATGAACTGAAGCATGTGCTTAAAAGCGGTCAGATGAACTGCAGTCTCAATAGATTGAAAAGTTATTTTTGAAGGCAGCAATGAAAGACAACAAATATCTTCCAGAAGGCTTAACATAAAACCCTCAAAAATGGGATGCTTGGGGTCACTCTCAATGCGCCATAAACCCAGGATTTACTGGGATCATATTTCAATAGAAATCAGTGTGCATATGCTGGGAAGGAAAGATGGCAAAGGAGTTTGTAGAACTTAAAGAATATTTTCTGGTATCTAGTACAAAATATTTCTAGATTGTATGCTTTATCACAGTTCTTGCTTTTTATTTTTGTTTAAAGTGGGCTTATAAATAATTTCCCCTACTTTAATGTTTTTTAACATGCCTTTTTCCTAATTTAATATAAGTTTCTTAAAGATGGAAAATACGTCTTACATACATAACCCAGCTGGAGTTTAAAATTCAGTTTTGCAGAATTTCAAGAATGAAATATGTTGATTTATTTAAAGAGCTGCTTGGATGCTGAAGGCACTAAGGCCTTTATGTAGGTAGGGGAAACTGAGCTACATAGTTACTACAGAATAACTGTTTCACAACACTCCTTTCAATGCAGTTTAGTTATTCACAGCAGCTCCAGACATACTTCTGCAAAATAAAAGTCACTTTAATTTTAGATTAAGGAGTGAAAACGGGATCGCTATGCTAGAACAGTTAATTCTGCAGCAGTTAAGCCACAAAGAGTTTTTCCTGTCATAAAAGTATGCCTATTTCAGTAACTCTACTTTTTAAAGGAACAGTTGTGAAATGGCCACAAAAATCAATGTTAGGGAAGAGCAAGAATGTATTTTACACTCTTTCTCTTCCACAAATTTCATTGCATGAACCTTCAGATGTATATTGGGACTGAAGAATCAGGCTTCAGCAAAACAGTAACCATAGTATTTTCCACAATGCCCAGAAAATTTGGGATTCTCAGTTTCATTTGAGTGTATTAGTAATCCTTAGAAATTAGACTTCATAAGATAGTGCAGTAGTCAGCATTTCTTTTTTAAATGAGTTTTTCATCCTTTGATCTCATTGGTTTCTGTTATTTGGAAATCCCAAATTTCTTTATGGCAGACGTTCAAGATAACACATTCTAAAAATGGAATAAATTAAAAGTTAAAGATAGCAGTAATTACAAGTGCGCACAGAAACTACCCTAATTGTTCATTTCCCATTGTACAGAAGGTAAGTTAGTAGTTGTATTATTTTTGGAGGCGTTGGCTTGATTTTCAAAATTTATCAGATACATGTAGCATGTGTCAGCTTCAATGGAACTTGTCGTTTCCAAGTCTGGCTAGCTAAGAAAATGTAGCATGTTAATAGGGCACACACAGCCAACGTAACAGAAGACTTGCACGTAATCTGATGCATCTGATTTAGTTGGAAAGACTTTTTTCCCTTTTTTGTGCCTTGTACCATTCAGCATTAAAAGTACCTTTGCTTTGAAAGGACATTACTAAACTTCCTATTGAGAAAAGCTCACCTGACCCTTCCCTCTCATCTTCCTGCTCCCAAATAGTGTCTATTAATTGTCCTATTCAGCAATTCCCTGCCATTTACTATGGAGAAAACATCTATTGTCCAAGCAGTTTTCAGTGACCTTGGCCTCCCTATTGTTGTTCAGGAGGCCTCCAAAAGACAGATGACTCCAACTACATGGTCTGAACTTGGGCACTGCAGCAAACATCCTCTCTCAACCGACCGAGTCACTCATCTTCTAGCCAGCACTCATGCCTGACCTTGAATTTGCCAAACTACCCTTGGCTTTGGAGACAAAACAGTGATAACTTCTTTCCTTTATTGCTTTCTATACGTTTTAATAGATATAACTATTTATCTGTGACATTAGTGTTGCCCCTTCTTCCCCAAGTAAACTCAGAGAGAATAAGGCACTTATAGAGCAGGGCCGTGAAGCAAAATGGCAGACTTACTTTTAAAAATAATGTGATTACAGCATTCTCATCACTCTGCAAAGATGATTCATGGCACCTCTTAATTGGTACTCATGTATACTTTTTGTCTTTGATTTTTTCCCCAACATGCAATAGAAACGCATATCAAAGATTCAAAATAGGTGAAGAAATCTCCTTCATGGCAGTTAACTACTTTAGAGACAGTTTTCATCAACATTCTCCAAGGAACTGGTCAACATATTGTTAAAGAGGCAGTTCTCACACCTAAATGTATTAAAGCAATGGAACACTACTATCTCAGCTTCTAGACACAAATAGGATAGCCATATCCTCTGATGGGCCTGTCCCCTATTTTTTTCCCATTTGTTTAATTTAAAAACAGAGAATGGGTGTTTGTTCTGTTTTAAGCAAGCTGCAGTGGAACCTCAGATAGATGTTCTCTTCATGACATGAGTAAAGAAATCAGTGTATTGATGAAAGTTTATTCAGCTCAGGGACTATCCCAGAAGTATCAGCCAGACACATCACTGTCTGTCCACCCCTATCAGAGCTCAGGCATAGTTCCAGAAGCCTGAGACTATTTTTGCCATCTGCAATGCTTGTCTTTTACACTGGCAATGCTTGGCCCAGGCTGAGAAATGCCTGCACTTCTACTTTCTCCACTGGAGGTTTGGAGACAATACAGAGGAAACAGAAGGAAGAACTAAGAATATTCGGTATCCTTGTGTTTGTGCTATGCAGTATAACAGGCTGTTTGGTGGTCCATCTCAGGCACGTGGAAAACAATTACCCCTGAGCTAGTACAGGTTCTCACGCCTCTGAGTAGATCGTATCTATATTGATAGACTGATAGTAACTGCTGGCAGTAAAAAACCCAGGCTATTTAACCAAGGTCTGCTGACCTAACAATTTTTTTTGAAGCTTACAAATAACAACATCAGCAGACATTTCTGAAAAGTTTCATAGGCCCCACTGATACTTTAATATTTTGTTACACTGAACTTGGGCCATGTAGCCTCCACCAAGTTTAACTGGATATCCCTTAATAGACTGAATTAAAAAGGAAAACAAACAGTTAATTTCTCCTGTTACATGCCAAACAGTGAGTGAGAGGACAGATTGCTTATTGACTTTCCTTTGCTCTTTGTCTTTCAAAACACAGGAGCATAGTGTGTGTGTCCCATTGCACTGTACCTTGTTTAACCAGGGTCTGCCCTGACACCCTCCCTCTGGTGATCAGGAAATGCTAACAGCAAAGCAGACACTGGGGCTTCATAGCCCAAATCTGCTTTTCCTGATGGTACACAGCAAAACTTTACTGGGAAACTGCCCATTTGCTCTCCACTTGGCCAAGTACTCTCTTATTCTAAAAAATAATTTTAAGAAGCTAAATACTCAGACAACCTCATCTCTTAGTAAATTATATGACACTATATTGTTTTCAGTCCATAAACTGGGTAATAAGAGGCCCAAAGCATAATATAATAAGGGTCAAGATTTTAACTTTAGTATGTTGTACTAAAGAGTAAAGAGAGAATTGTCATGTTCCCAAGGCTCTCCCTCTCCAAAAGGGTATTACAAGAAAATAGCACTCAATTTTCAGTGTAAGACTCAGCTGCCCCTTCAAATGCTCAAGGCTGAAAACTGTGGCAGCTTCCATCTTCTTATCTGCTAGTGCTTCCTCCTCCTTATCAGGTGCTTACAGACAGCAATAGGATGATAGGGAAGCTGCTGCTTGTGCTGCATCAGAAAGCAAAAAGCAGCACAGATGTATACAAAGACGCAACTCAACCAAGCCAAGCTCCAGTTTCCCACCTGCTTGTACAAGGCCAACAAATCAAGAATCGGTTGAGAATACACTTGCCTAAACTTTCACATTTAAATTGTTCTCCTGCCAGAACACACACATACAGGAAATTTGATTAACTCCCACTTCAAAAAGGGCAATGCAGTCCTTTAATACCTTTTCACTTAATGAAAAGGACAGGCTATAAAAATACTTTGAACAATATTCAACCCAGAGATGGTGCTTCCCTTTCTCCAATTTGTATAACATGCTTGTCATAAAAGAGCTCATACATCACTTGGAAAGCGATAAAGTTTGCCACAGTGGTCATTATTGAAAAAACACAATCTGCACGTGCAACATTGACCACATTCAAACTGTGACCGCTTAAAATCTCAGAAAACAACATGCACAGAAAGTCAACTGCATTTAAGCTCTAACTCTGGAAGGGAAATAAACTTCCGAGACACATGATGTATAAAACTTCACAGGGATGTCATGGTCCTAGATAGCAAGGGATTGCAGGAAACCACCCCACCCCCACCCCATTTTCTTTTCCACTTTTTTTTTTTTTCCCTTGAAATCTGTCACACAAAGTATATGATTTTATGGCATGCCAGTGCACTAACAAACATAAACTAAAAATCAGGCTTTTTCCTTATAGAAGAGCTGAAGTCATCCTTCAGTCATTCACATTCTTAATTTAATCAGGAACATAAACATCACGTGTCCAAGCACAATGGATCAATAGATGCTATGTCAACACAATTGACAAATACAGACCAGTTACTGAACAGCTGACCACTCAAGTTTTGCACCAAATTTAGATTATTTTTTTTACTTAAAAACCTCAGAGATGACTGATTAGGCAAAACAACAATAAAAAAAGTCGTATCTGCAGAAAGATAGGAGTGTGCAAAGAATAGTTTCATATAAACATGCTTCTTTGTAGAGAAAATGAATTTTCTGTTGATGAGGTAAAGTGGAATCTAGATCAAGATCGACCCACATGCATGATAACAGCGAAAAAAAAATCTACCTTAGCTATGTGTCTTGAGTACACAGACACTTGCTGCAGATGCAAATATTTTTTGCCTAACTTGCATGAAAAAAAAGAGGTAGGCATAGGTTTTCTCTATATAACAGAGTTTCCAGTGCAAGCTGATCCCAATCCTTGCACATTTGCCAATCAAGCAAGTATTTTCTTGTATGTCTTTTCTAAGCACTAAAGCCTGTCTCAAGCCTTGAAATTGAGGATAGATCTTACAAAACAGCATGTGCAGAGAGGAGCACTACAAAGCATACAGCCACTACCCATAGTGTATCAGACGGTGCACTCACGCCACATCCACGTGTTAGGGAGCGTTTTTGCACTGTCTCAAGCTGCAAGGCTGTGTGGAAGAGATGGGTGGACAGAGAAGGTAAGTGCTTCTAAATCAATTATGCAAGAATGTGTAAATTACTGCCATACTACCATGGCAGGCAGGAAGAAATCCTGGATTGGCATCCTAGAGTCCTGACACTGAGGTTCTGATGATGTGCAAAGATTATGTGTATTATCCACTATTTTACTGCTGACACGCAAAAAATCATGATTCATTAAACACACCTATGCATTTCCTTTGTGTCATGCAAACTAGCCTGAAACTTGAACTTTCTCTAGGAATGTGCTGTTTGGGTGAAAGAACATTTTTCATAGGGATTAAGTGGAATAATCTCTTTGCCTTCAAATCAATGAGATTCTTGACAAAGTAAGGTAGAGTTCAAGGGATCTGAAAAATATTCAAACCTAGTCCATAATCCTTCCTAACTGAGTGGAAAAAAGTTGGATATTGTTCTACATCCAATCTGATTTTATATTAAGATTGCTATGGCAGCTTCTGATACCATTTTGATATGGGGTACGTGCATAATCTCATGGGTGAGGGGAAAATTGTTTTCTAACAGCATTGGTTGACTGGGGCAGTTTGCTGGATTGAGGTGCTGTCTATTTGTTAGCACTTCTCCCCTGGACACCTACACCTGGTTCCTACTACTTTGGTTCTACTTCAGTTAGATCCTCAGGTAAATTCAGATGAAAACTCCCATGGCAAATTTGCTTGCCAAAGCTTGTACAGATATTAAGAAATATACAGAGCAGAAGATAAAAACCTATTGCCTCTTTGCCCAGGCACTGCTGATTCTGTGAGTCTCTATGGCTAGCTCTAGAGCTAGGTTTTGGTTGGCACTAACGAAAAGGAAAGAGGCTGTGTAATCATTAGTGTTTAGCAAGACCCACCTCAGAATCTTAGAAAAACACTGTTGTGGGTTCAGAAAACAACCACTAAGATTAACTATGAGATCACCATCATAATAAAATTACTTTAGCTCAAAAAAATTAATTTTCAGATCTAAGACCCGAATCCTACAAATTCTTGGTGTTCCCGTGAACACCTTTTCCTATAAATGTAGTTAAGAAATTAAATTTTCCCAGAGGATCTTAAAGCAACTATTAAAAATAACCAGTCACACAGGGCATCCCATTAAGAATTAAATTGACAGAGATTTCAATTAGTCTCATTTCTAACTAACATAACAATAGATCTACTGGGGGAGACAGCAAGCTCTGAAGTTTCCTTTGGCTATCTTTTACAGATTCTGAAAGAACTGAAAAAAAATATTCACCCAGACAAGAAGTTACCCAACTCAGAAAACATACTGGCATGTTCTAACAACAAGGGAAAGACACAAGTTTGCATAGGTCGAGGTAAAGCTAGGCAATATAAGTCAGACAATACTTTGAGTAGAGGTTTTACATCTACCTGTCATGCCTCTTCTGAAAACCTGTATGACTAGCCTGGGAAATATAGGAAGAGGGGAAACATAACTTTCCCAGTATCTTTCCAGCCTCCAGGGACCTGCAGCTGAGGGAACTTCCTAAACCAACAATGGTTCCTCATATTGAGTAACTCTTGATTAGTTTTTCTCAGTAAGTTTTTCTTGGTAAGCCATGTAAGTGTTCTTCTGTCTACAACATTCTGGCTGCTTGCTTTAAGGTTTATTAAGTTAGACTTAAATTCAGAGCAGAACTTGCCCAATTTCCTGTTGAGGAACAATTCCTGTAAATAATTTGTTTTGTAAAGTTTTTGTTCACTTCTTCCTGGAACCTGGAGAAGATCTTCTCTCTGCCAGAGGATGATGCACTGATATTTGTCATGAATTCCAGAACCAAACCTGGTCGACTGTCTCTGTAGAGGGGGGAGGATGAAGTCCAGTGGTACTAATGAAGCAAAATGTTGGTTCATAAAGGTAGACAAATGGACCTGAAGCTCTCCTATTTAAATTGCCAGTCTCACTCATGAGTCTCTTCCTGCCATTGATCATCTTCTTTTCTCTTCCCTACAACCTTCATATGAGGAGGTCATGCCAATCCCAGCAAATGCCAAAGAACAGCTATATTCCAGCCTCAAACCTCAAATTCACTTCTGTTCTCCAGCCAGGAGACAATTATTTTTATTAGTATGGGAATCATTAAAAACATTTTTAGTATCTTTTAGATGCAAATTACCATAAGACAGCAATGGCCTAAGCATTATCTGTGGCAGATTAATTCTCAGTTTATCTGGAGGGCCTTTCTCAGAATAATCAATGTATAGGAGTTTTGTAAGAAAGCTAATAAGCAGATTCATCAAATACAAACACAGAATTACCTAGAAAATTTGCAATAAGGCACATAAAGCTTTCTTCAGCCTAAATTTCTACTTTCTCAATACTTTAAAAAGAGGGCAGTGATGTAACCCACTATTCAATATGCACTGCTTCTTCCCTCTGTGCTTGATTCACAGATGATGTGAATGCATGTTAGCTTCCAGCTAGGGAACATGTTATTTCATTTGAAACTATAAAGGTTCTTGCTCTTGATTCTACAGATCTTTCAGTGACAAAGATCATGACCACTGCATCACAGATGAGTGCTGCAGTAGGAAGGAATGCCCTGTGCAGTCAGATAAGGGCCAGAGGATGCAAAAGCAAAGGTTACTATCCTAAATTTTTTAAGGAAGCTTGCTTAATGTTGAGTATGCGATTTACAAGCTTCTGTGATATGTCCTTCACAAGAGCTAAGTAGTCCTTTAATTTATCAGAATATGTACTTGCCTTTTGGATGAGATACAGAACCAGAGGCTATTAAAAAGGCTATTCATTGTAAGATTATTCACATTAGCAACATTTCCCCTCATAGCATTAGAGATAATGGTCATTGTATTGACGCCGGGTTTGGTAGAAGTTAGTTGACTTACATTAGCAGGCATGTATTTCACAGTAATATGAATCATGAACTGCTAGTGAGCTAAAACACAATGTAACAGGAATGAATGGTTGCAAACAACTGCTTGACCAGAGATCCCAATCCCTCTACGGTGTTCTAGAGCAGCAAGAGGAAGTTGGGCACCTAGACAAAGGTCTATTCAGTGACAAGTCCTGCAGTTTTGGTGCCTAAAATGTTGTCTGGTAGGTCAGTTCAGAATAGGGTCACATGTTTCAAAGGTCTGACTCAAACTCCCCGGGTTGTGCATCAAATGATTTAACAACTGACTTGGAGAAATGCTCTACTCTCATACCTGACAAAGATTTTCCTGAAATCTCTAATGTTTACAGCTAGCTGTGTCAATCCATATCTGGGATCCAATTAGTGGGGTCAGCTTAATTAGTGAGGAGAACTTAATCACTTCTCTACCTTTTGCCCTCTTGCCAAATTCCTTGCATACATTAAGTCTGTCTGTAAGGCCTCTTACTACTCACCTTAAAATCATACCACTAGCCTTAAAACACATCACTACTACAATCCACAACATGTACTCATTTGTAATGTTTGAGCTGAGCGGTTCCTACATACTTCTATGCTAGGATTAAGTACACTTCTAAAATGTGCATTTATAATGCATCAGATTGTCATCTGTTGGTGTAGCAAAACAACACTGCAAGTTACCTTAACTGCTTGCTTACCATCATTTTGATGGCAGCACTATAGCTATATGCTTTGCCAGGTAAACCATTTTAGTAGCTTTAACTCTGGAGGAAGAGAATTGGTGAGTGAAGTCTCAGGGCTAGATTCAGACATGATAAACAGGGAAGAAGGTGTAGACCTATATCTGATACCCCTTGATCATGTGTAATATATGCGCAGTGCAAAGTGGGAGGATGTTACAGCCAGCAAGGACAACTGAGAACAGTTAATACCTTCCTCATGTCTTGGTCAAAAAACATCAGCACTTCCTTTTTTCCCATGCCTTCATTTTGTTTATATACATGCATATATATGCACACATACACACACACACACAATTAAGTATGTATTTTATAATGTAATTTAACTATTTGCAACTGCCCTGAGTATCTTGGAGGAGACAAAGCCTCACATGCAAATGCCACTATGTGCTCTAACAAGTCCTGGTTAGGAAAAATACAGAGATAAATTAATTTTTGGAAAAGGGTTATGTATTTATGTCCACACACTGTGCCCCTCATTAATCTAGGCAGTATCACATTATACTTTGAAACTAGAGTTGTTTTGGAGAAGCTCATATAGGACAAGAAAACACTGTAGAACCATGCACAATGAAGATAATACAGCCATACCATTGGGTATCACCAAAAGACAAACAAACCCCTTTACCTTTGTCTATATTCAGTTCCCCAGTGCAAAGGGAAACACAATAAAGGGATCTGACACTATTGACCTGGTAAGGCAAGATCTTACCTATGATTTTTTAGGTAAGAGTTAGTGCTCAAAATGCAAAGGAACAGAAAACTGGACTATGGATTTTAAGTACAAACCATCCATATGCTGCATGGACCCTAAACATGGGACACCAACTAGGTTTCAATTCAGTGATTTTTGGATATTGTTGAAAGCAGAAAAACAAATTTAAAGCTAAAACAGATAGTGGTTTTATTTGCTGCCTCCCTTCTCCCCCCCTTTTTTTGTTTTTTATACCTAGCTGGGTTTTATTCAGAGGTCATATTTTAAAAATCATCTAACATATGAAATAAAGAATACAGAGTTTAAATAAGCTGGTTTCATTTCTTTTTCATATTTCAGAATTTTTAAAACCAGACATGCTGATAAGACTTCTTTCCTTCCACTTTGCCAAAAACTTCCATACTGAACTATGCCAGTTTTTAAGAGAAAAATATTAGGCAAGCATTTTGATGTATATTAAAAATTATGTGTTTATCTTGATATTGCAGAGCATCCTGTACACAGCACTGTGAGAAACCTAGACTGAAAAGCATTTGTGCTTTCAGAATGAGCATTTCATTTGTTAAGGCTCATACTCCTTCAGTTTATGCAGGAAACATTCACCTAAAGTAAACATCTCAACCACTGAAAGCCATCTCTGAATTTTAAAATAGTTATCATCTCATGGGAAAGGATTTCCAGGGAATAAGAACTTAGAAAGGGTGTCCATAACATCATAAGTAACACCCCCCACACTCCTTTCTATTTGTAAATAGCAGGCTGTATATTACTTAACACACATTATCTACACATTGCTTGCTGACATTGTTACAGCCCAAGCAAGTTAATTCCTCCAGGGTGATTAGGGTGTAATTTTCCATTTAAAACATACAGGATGCATGCACATACAACTTTAACTTCCCGTACCCCCCAGCACAGCAAGCTTTGTCTAGAACTGGGAGAACTGCACCAGACTAACACTATTAGATGACCACACTCAGCTGCTGCAGGGCAGCCAAAAGCACAGCAGTGAAACTAAGAGTCATGAACCCCAATTTTGCAAGCCTCCACTTACAGATCCTCTGTACAGACATACATGCAGTGTCGAAGGAATTTGGCCAAAGTGCAATACAGTTAATTGCATTCACTGAACGCATGTATTAAACATTCTCCTCTGAAAGACACTTCACAGAGATATTTGGTTCTTGTCTCCTCTAATTAAAAAAAAAAAAAGCATATGACTGTAAATCAGTTCTTTGTTTTACAGTATTTTTTCTTTCCTTTGAAGGCTACTTGCTTGAAAAATCAGGTGAGGCTTTGCCAGGTACTTTAGATGACTTCAAGTGCAAAACAGAGCTTTTCAATTTTGCTTATAGAAGTTTTCTTGTATGCAGGCACCTACTTTAAAAGACACATTGATTTGGGAAGCAGTAAGTACCATTTGCCTATAATTAAAGACTATCTACATTGCTTAATGTGCATGCATATAGAACACACAAAACAGATCACAAGGAGGAATGAGGAAAAAATGCCTGACCTATTGGCAGAACAAACCACTCACTTTCCCCAATTTCTCTGATGACACACTGTTTGCCTGGAACATACCAGTCATGCACATTGCAATTAAATGCAAGTTCTTGAAAGCAACAAAATCATTAACAGAAGAGGCCATCTTCTCCCATGCCCTGGGTTGTGGATGGTAGGTTTTTAGTAAATTAAGACAATCTCACCAAGAGGAAGATCCTCATTTTGAGATACATGCTTTTGGACACCTGTGTTATCAGCCAGCTTCTCTTGCCAAATGCAGCTGAAATCAAGGTCAAAAAAAGCATATCTCTGTCTCTCCCTCTCAGAGAACAGCTTGACCTCTCCCACCTGTAAGTTTTAATTAGTCCAAATGAACTGACCTCCAGTATTCTCCAGTTTGTTTGAACAAGGCCGAACAACTACAAAATAATCACCTCCCTTAAAAAGACTGCAACAATGAAGCAGAGAGAGAGGTGAAGCCACTTAAGAAGTTACCCCTCTGCTCCAGTATTCTTATGAGTTCAATGATTACATTGAAGTCTGCCCGTCAGCTAGCAGCATAGCCAGAAATACAAAGCAGAACTCTGGCTCCCAGTTTTATCCTCCTACTTCCACACTTGGAGTAATAACTCACACTATCATCACTGCAAGGAGTAACAAGGACCAATGCAGGGGCAACAGGCAGAAGGTTGTGCGAAGTAAGTGAAACATGGAACAGTGCAGCATACACTTCAGTGAGATGTGAACAGGGAAGTGTTTAAGCAGGATACACCAAACTCAAGACAGAAAAAAGGGATGAGAAGGCCACAAAGGGAACGCTAATGTGACTCAAAATATTTTTAAGGGTAACTCACATATGTTCAGAAGATAAGACTTACGGACAGACCCAGGCAGGCAAGAGATTCTATGCAAGATACTGATGACCTGGATAAGAAAAATACCCTGTTTTCATGGATACAATTCCTCTGAAGTAACAGTGCAGTGAGCCTCAGAGCTGAGTGTGCACAGTCTCTCCTCTCTTCTGCAGCCTTTGCAAAACTCACATAAGGCTCCTTCCTTCAGGTCGTCATGAAAGGCCTTCGGCTACTTTACCACACACAGACCCCAAAATAAAAGTTATGAAGGTCTTTAGCTCAGCTATTAATTTCTTATCCTTAATGGTATCATTAAATCAGCCAACCCCCTCCAACCTCTAGTTTTCAGGTTGAAAAAATTCCAGAGTTACACCAGGTTACAATCCCAAACATACAGCAAAGCTCAGGAATTACTTTTATAGTTCCTTCTCCTACTCTTTCTGGGAAAGAGTCATGACCTGTAACACTGCACACACAGAGGTATTTAATCTTGAGGCCTTATTTGTATCTCTGATGATCAGCTCTGTAACTCTGACTCCTCATCACAAGCTTCTCTCTCCTGCTTCTTGTTGGAGTATCCTGTGGAGCAAGTGGGGGGATGCATTTGCAACTCTAAGTTCTTCTTCCATTAATATCTGCTCACCAAACTACTCCTTCTGCATGAGCAGTACCCAGAGGTGCTCCCGAGAACATAAATGCTGGCAGGAACACTGACACTCAGCAAGGTTGCTTTTCTGGAGTGTATAGTTACTTTGAGGAGAATCAGTGCTGTTTAATTCTTTACATAAGAACAGGGCTAGAGCCAGACATTTGCTACATTCCTCCTTAAAAAACAGATGCAAACCCCAAGTATCACAAATACAACCTGCCACTGACATCCCTTTTCTAAGGCAAGATAACCCATCTGACTGACAGATCCACAGCTACATCATTGCCTTTGATTCAGAAGGCTGTATTCTGAAGGGTGAGCCATTTGCTCAGCTGCTGTTAGGCTACAGCTGATAATTGAAGTGCATTCAGTACAGAACATTTGCTGGGTTCACCTCTGTGCTTTTCATGACTCTGAGATACGAGGCTTTTCCATTCATCAGGTTTGTCAGCTTATTTGGGCACAGCAGAGGCCAGGAGACTTATCTTTGCTCTATGCAGGGAAGCAAAGATCCATACTGCAGTGCACCCAGCCAATTTTCCTTTCTAGTTATCTGTGCAGAAAATACACCACCTTCTGCACTGCCCTGAGCTGATGAGCCCCTACCAACTGCCTTACTTGAAAGCAACCTGTCACTGTCATTACACAAGACACTTGAAAACATATTATTCCCAGGCAAAAGATGCATTACAGGGAGCATACACTTACTCTAAGTAGGATGGTCTTTTTGTCTATTGAAAATGATAGAAATTATCCAGCAACCAGAATTTGGCTGCAAGTTTGACCTGCACAAACTAAAGTAGCACAGTTCACTGCTGCCTACAAAGATTAAAATGATCACATCAAAACAGCATCCATGAAAGCTAGCTCATCCTCATTGTAAACACAGAGAAGCCCAAACAATCATTTGTTTGAACAGTGTGAGTGCCATCAACCAAATTTTTACAAACCAATTTTTATTAGGTGTATTTGTCTATGTTATTTCAGGAGGATACAATAAGTAATACAAATACAGAGATAATCATATGCATATTTAACTGCCATTTTGCAAAAAAGCATACAATATGTATTAGCAAGTAAGTATTGGGTTGGGCTGCACTTTTGATTAAAATGAACCAAGACATTAGAAATCAAGTATTTAAACTATTTGCCTGATTCACTTTGATTCTCCAAAGGAGTTCTCAGATTTAAAAAAGTATTAACCACTAGCAGGAAACAAGCAGGTCAGAGCAGAACAGGAAAGGAACCTCTTTAGTCTCTTCTGTCTTTGATGAGATACAGCTGTGGTCTATCACAACAGGTAGCTGTAGGAAACAGCCCTATTTCTTAAGGAGATATTAATCTCAAAGCTAAAAGAGGATACATCCTTTCTGGTAACCCTGAGTATATCTACTCTTGTAAAATGCATCATGGCTTATGTCAGAGGACAGATTGTTAAAAAAATTTTGAGTGAAGTGGATGTCTAAGAATTGGATAGGGAACAAAGTATTGGTTAAGTATGTGGAGAAGCAAAGGCAGAACTTGAAATGGTGGCAGCTGAAGGAAGCTCAGCACAGTATGCATGGAAAGAGTTTCAGTTATTATGACCAGAATTATGACTCTGCAAATAAACAAGGTTGGTTAGATTTCTAATTACCTGCATTAAAATGAGTAGTATTACTCTATATCCAATACACTTATTGGGGAAGCCCACAGCTATCATTTAATTAAAGCATCACTTAGACCTCTGCAGAATTTGTGTAGACCGGATTCTCCACTGCATTACAGTACTTCACACAAAGTTACCTCCAGTAAAGTCAGGGGAGTTAGAACAACTGAACTCTGAGTAGTGGAAAGGAAATTTAGACCCACTGCCTTTGTAATTTTGAACAGCCATCTGAGCACTCATCTATAGCTCATACCTTTACAACTTACTGAACTGATGAGAAAGATCTTGGAAGGCATTAGGTTCTCATTTGAATCAAGATCTTTATGCTATGCTTTCTTTAAACAGAGAGTTTGCCTGTGTGGCTGAGCAAAAAGCGGATGATGTAAAGTACTGTCAATGAATGTCCTTGCATCTTCTGCACAGAACTTGGTTTGCAGGCTCCTTGGTTGGTCAAAGTTGATATAGCATGTGTCAACATCATTTTCCTCCCTACACGACTTCAGAAAGTACAAAGTGTGCATGACAAGATGGTTAAAGAGAGAAAACCAACAAAGGGCAGCAAAGTGCCACTGGAAAAAGTGAGTAGGTAAAAGAACAAGCTCTGAGTCTTTCAATGTGTCCTTATTACTTTTCTTAAGATACCAGGAAACTGTGTTTCATTCAAAGTAGCAAAATATGCATTTTAAACTACATGAGCTTGCTGAGCCTGGTATTTGAAGAATGAGTCTGTTCAGCATAAGGAAATTACAGTGGAGAAATTAGTTACAACATACTTGTAATTGCTGACATTTTACAAAAAAAAAAAAAAAAAAACCCAACAAACAAAAAAAGAAACAGAAAGCAAACATTGCAGGCTCACTGGAATATTCCCCATGAGAAATAAAAAGGTGATTTATCAAATTTGGGATCCCTATGAAATTTTAAAGAAAGCTGCAATTAGACAATTAATGATGCAACACCCATATTAGCAGCTGTCATGTTCAATGTAGTAATTAAGTGACTCAAAGCTTTTGTTAGAAAGGTATAAACATAACCATCCTTGTTTTACAGATGGGAAAGGAGTAAGAAAGTTAATCATTGTCATCACCTAAATATAAACTCAGAAGTATATGACTCCAGGTTTCATTCTCATTCCTTTGGATCATGCTTACTAGATCCGTTCCATTAAATTTATTCTACATTCATCACACACACACAGAAGGGCAGTGAGCATGCAAGCTCCTTAACTCTGTGTACAGTTAGTACACAAAGCATCCTGTGGTTACTAAAGTGAATAGGAATTCTATCAAAATACAATATGAAAGATTAAAAGTACATCAATGAACATGAAAGCCTGAAACTCAATTAACTAAATTCACCAGTTTGTTAAAAATACCTTCCCCATCTGTAAAAAGGATGGCTACACTTCTCTACTTCACCAGAGGGCCAAAAAGGGTGCAAAAGTAGCACTGCCATAGAAAACATGTAAGTAGAATACATTTACCAAAATATTTTTCCTAAATTCAACAGCCACTAGATTTTCTGCACCTAGCTGAAAGCACTCTCACTGTCCTGGAAGAAGTGCATCAGATTTTCACCTGACTTCCTGGCCTAACAGTGGTGGGATAGAAGCTGTGAATTCATACATGAAGAACAAAACATAACAAAAACTTTCTTGAGAATAAATATGCTAAATTGATTAAGAAAGCACAGAGAAATCAGTCAGTCATAGTATGGTTATAAGCAGATATGCAACTTTAATTGTAGCTCCTTTAATACGTGCTAGATACATTTCCTTCTTTATCTTGGACAAGCACCCATAAAAAGAAGAAATAATATAAGTAATCATAAAAAAAAAAACTAGAACAAATGATGACATAGATTAATTATATATTTAATTAGAAATTTAGTACAAGAACTGCCCATACTTATGTGAGCCATCTGAGGGTGGAAAAGGGATTTTATGCATGTTTGTAAGAGCTCTCACCCCGTGACTTTTTTTTTTTTTTAAAGTACAGTTTATGCTACTGCCCTCTATCATATGCATAAGCAAGTCTCAAATGGGTAGCATCACTCCTAAGAACAAATGCAGATACTGGAAAACCTTTCAAAAAGCCCTATCTACAAAAGAGAGAAACTTCCAGACTCTGGTTCTGTTCTTGCTGCAACACTGAGCAATCCTGACATTTGACACTGGGGAAAAGCATGAAGTTTTTGGGTGGCCAAAAGGTTATCATTATTATAATTCTTTATATAGACATACACCTATGTACACACACGTACATATATATATATTTTTACAGTGCAACTGTTCTATCCTAGAAATCAAACTTTTTAAAGAGAAAAACACTCCTTTAAATAAAGCAAGGGACTTGGAGAACTTTATTCCAATAGTTATGTAGTATGGTCAAGAAGCACTGACATTACAGATCTATGCATACAGCAAGTGCTTACATTCAGCCTACTAAATCCAAATGTATCACTAAAATTAAATTAAAATCTACAGGCACAAGCAGAAGACCAAGTTCTGTCTGGATTTAGTCACTGATAAAAGAATTATGTTTATCAACATGTGGCACATCTGGAAGAATTACAGCCATGAACCGGATGGGGAGTAAATCAGGACAGAATTAGACCTCAGGAGCGCACGGCTGTATGGCAGCCAGATGTGCTCTCTGTCAACAAACATAATCCCTTCCGAGTCATTGACTCCATCACCAGCAGAAGTGGCATTATTAGCCAATGCTGTGCATGCAGTTTCACTAATGTACTCCCTCAGTTTCAGGGATAAACATATGCACAATTCTGCACCGCACAACTCCCCCACACTAAATAGGAGTCAGGCAGATTGGTCAGACCACCCAAGCTGAAGGTCAAACAGTGCAACTTGTAAAATGTCCAGACTGCAAACCCTCTACTCATACTAGTAAGCAGTCTCCTTACTTCTAGTTCACTGAGTCAGTGGGTAACTGCTTGCCAGAGGATTCACGGCTTCGCCTCAGAATAGCAGGGATAGCTTTATCTCAAGAAACACAAAGCGATTGCCATAGTATATGTGACAGTAAACTGGGGCAAAACAGGCAGAGAATTCATAACTAGAAATACCACAAGTATCTCAGAGAATTGTCTCTGATAGATACCCATCTTCAGACCGTAGAAGATATTTGCAGAGCCTGGATCATGTTCCATGTTTTGCAATTAGAATAGCAATGATTATTCTCTGGAATAGCAATGATTCTTCTCTGGAAGATGATGACAGATCAGATGACCCTGCAAGCTCTTTCCTAGCCTTTGTATGGCTTGATATATGCTACTTCATGCATGGAAAGGAGGGCTAAAGTTTTACTACTCAACATGGATGAAGTAGAACACTGAACTCACAAAAGTTCAGATTCCTCTACTGATAATCAAGATAATCAACTTTTCACTTATGTTAGCGACACCACCGGGACTGTTCCTGGAGAAGAGTATCACTCTAGCCTGTCTAAGGATCACAAAACATGACTCGTGGCAACTTTATACAAGTATCACTTGCACTCTGAAAAACAAAATAATACAATGCAAAATCCTTTTAATAAAGGAGAGCAAGTTTAAAGCTTCTTGACTGGCCCTGCTATGTCTATGGAGGCAAGGACCTAGAATGCCGTGCTAACTGATGAAGAAAAAAGCAAGCATCAAATCAGTGAAATGAATTAATGTTCCCTGGAAATGACATCAAGCAGACATTCAGAAATATTTTTAAAGGTGTATTATGCTAAAGTGACCAATGCTTTGTACTGGGCCAGCAAAAAAATTTACCATATTCAGTTGTCTGGCTTTAGGGATGGGAGTTTCAGTCTAACAGTTTAAAACATGTTAGCTGCTCTTAGACACGTGAAGATTACCTAGGTAGCATCAGAGCTATATAATGTCTTAGCTCATAAAATCTTAGCTCAGTAGTTCATACTACATCCATGAGAGAAAGATGAATTATTCTCAAGTAGGTGAATTATGCTGACAGTTTTATTTGGCAGAATTTATTGGAAGAGATGAACAATGTTCTCAACTGATATAGAAGAACAACAAGAAGATTTCCTTATGCATTACATTTTTCTGGGTTTAATTCTAAACTAAAGAATTTTTACCATTTTTCTTAATGAGAAAATTGTTCTCATGCTGTGTGTTGAAGTGTGTGTCATATTAATAAGAAGTACTATGAAACTTCTTTCTAAAGCATGCCTGAAAATGGAGTTAAACACCCTGCTCCTAGGTTGAGCAAGTAATGCACAAGCCTTTCCCAACACTCTCATGAAACAGCTGCACAGTTTAACTGGTTTACAGACAGTTAATTACGGAGGCAAGCACACTGGGAATTGGCCTACTCCTGATAAAGTGTCTTCTCCCAGCTTTAAAAAGACGTTTTCATGGAGCTTCACAAGTACAGTGAAATATTAGTGCTTGGTTTAGAACAAATTAGCAAGTTGCCAACCAATGCAAGCAGCATTGATTTACGTTGCTTCCCCACTGAAAGTTATTATTTTAATAGCTGGTATGAAATCCCAAGACTATCTTTTAAATACTGTAAGTTAAATACAGGTGTTTCATACGCAGACAATAAAAATCTACCCCGCTTTATATCTTCGCTGGGCTATCGAGCTCTAGAACATTTTATACGATACAAATGACAATATCCCTCTGCCATACACAGAAGAAATGCAGAGGGATTATTAGTCAGGAAAAGCTTTAGCAATCCAATACATTCCTTGCTGCAGCTGTTTTCAGAATGGAAGTGATCATTACTCAGACTTGCCAGAATCCCTAAAGGGGCGGAAAGTCATTCACAGTTCAGTATTTTCTGCCTAGAGACTGTAGGAGTCATGGTAGGCATGGAAAAAATCAGCACATTAGAGAGATTACGTAGGAGCAGAATTCTCAACTGGAGAAATAAGTAATTTTCACAGCACCTCCTTCCCTATTACGTAAGTGGTCTTAAAATAACTGAAATACTAAACAAACAATTTTTTTGGTGGTGTCTACTAGTGTAAACTGACCATTTATTTTAACTTTAATTTTGCATTTTATAACAGAAAAATAAGTTTAATGTCTGGTGATATGACAATAGCTAAGGACTAATGAAAAAAACCCTTCAAGGGCTGTGCAAATGGCAACAAAGGTTACAGAAACAGATGATAGGTAATTTTCTCTATAGAATCAGATCAGGTGATTGGCACAGGAGAGAGCAGCACAGGAAGATCAAAAAAATACACTTGAAGAAATCACACCAGAGATCTGGAGTAATTTTGGGTGCTGTGCTCAGTTTTGCTTCTCCCTAGTACTTACCATGAAAAAATGCCAGGAAAATACCATCACTATTTAGAATACTTCCTCTGTGCACAATAGAAGCACTACTGGCCATCGTGAAAGGAACAGCTGACCTTCAGCTTCTAGCCTCAGGAAAACCAGTCATTGGTGCTGAAGGATTTCTCTGCAAGCTGTAGGCCTCAGACTAGTGCTCACTGTAGAGCTTCTGAGTTGTATCAGGGCTAGCAGCAGTCACACATCAAAAAAATTTGTTGCACAAGAAACAACAGTGCTGATTGGTATCATACACTGCCTGTAATACTGGATTTTTTTTTTTTTTAAATCCCCAATCTGAGAATTTTACACATAATTGGATTTCAAGTAAACAAAATTAGAGAGGAAAAAACCAGTAATAGTATCAGCCCCAGTTCATTTCTTCCTTATTTGCATCTAAGCAGTATCAAGCAACTGAGCTGTTTATTTTAGAAAATGCCTGTGCTATTTCATTGAATAAGATTACTAAAAGAAAATTAAAAGTCCCTTGGGCTAGATGAATTTGGCCTGAAACAATCACAAATTAGCTTTATCCATGAACCCTTTGATTTGGGGACAGAACATTTCTGATCACAACCAGTAAGCTCAGCATCCTCTACTATCTACAGCTCCCAAGGGCCCCACTCCTACAAGCCAGGCCTATGTATAGGCAGAGTAAAGCCAAGGGAATTTGTTTGCCTTAGGCTTCTTACTGGAGTGAGGCTTTAATCTCTGAATGTTTGCAAATTCCTGCCTAACAATGGCAGCCTTATACCTTTTCCCTCCCCTGACAGCCATTTTGTTTTATTAGGGTTATTGAGGCAGGATTACTTAAGAGTTTATTAAGACAAAGCCACCCACAGCATTAAAAAAAAAAAAAAATCGACACACTTATCTATATAACTAGCATCATGTTGGGCTAACAATGATTTCCTAACTAGGGATTCACATTTCTGTGTTGGTACTAAAAGCTGACTCACCTGCTGAAGCAGGCTACGCCTGCTGTTCCAACATCTACTGCTATGCCTCTACTGGCAAGACACAAGAAGACTAATACAACCCACTTCTTTAAGGGACATAGTGACAGAAACACTCATTTTAAGAATTTGGTGCTTTAATTAGCAGGGAGAGGAAGGGGCAGGTTCCTCAGCTGAGGCCATTCCTCTCCCCCCTCCCTTTCCCCTCAGGGAACAAGGCTGATGGCCCTACCCCAATGCGCCATTTTGTTTTTCCTCCTCACCCTTTCTGCACCCTAAGCAGGGTGGTGTCACCAGGAATGGCTTGTAGTTCCCACCTGCCCGACTGAGATGCTTAATGTGACACAGCGAAGATGGGTTTGCGGTGAGTTCTTGTTAAATTACTTCATAAAGGCCTGGGTACTGGGAGTTACATGTCACTCCTGTGGCAAGGGCGGTGCTAGATGCCATTGCTGGAATGGCTGGTAAAGGAGGCTATTCTCCAGGTTGTTGTGCAGTGGGGGCCTGAGTGCTTTCAGCTCCATTAAGTTATACTTGTTGTTGTTTCTTAAGTCAGAAAACCTTTTGGTCAGCCCAGTGTGCTTACAACTGTGTCAGAAGTGCCAATGCCTCCAGATGCGTGCTAGCCTTGGTGCTCTACTCAGGCTGTGAGAAGGTAGGTAGTGAGGGTTGGGGCTTGGGGGCCCGTTTTACCTAAGGGATGTTGCCAGCTGCCTCTTCAGAGAATTTGGTTCTGGAGTCTCTCTGTGGGACCCTCTTTACTGACTTCTTGCTGTGTTTTAAGAAATTTCCTTGCAATCTGTTGTGCCAGTCAAAGTAAGAAAGGTTTCAACCTGAGGTAAATGAGAGTGGATATTTAAAATACACATGGAAAAAAAAAAAAATCATCTTTGGCAGGAGAGTGGGACTTAAAAAAAAAAAAGTTTGGAAAATAAATCCCAAATACAGCTATTTCTTTGCCACACAGCATGAGTTAGTAGTGCTGAATTTTGTAGTGTGTTATGTTCCTTTTAAGGCCAAGCTCACCTTTATTTCTCTGCCGATCTGACAGATTTCCAGTGCTTTATTAGGCTTTCCTGCTTGGAATTGATTTTTTTTCTTCAACAGTCTTTTCCCTGATCAAGGATTTTTCTGCATTAATGAAGCAGTATGTTCTTGTATCTATAAATGGAATAGCATACGCTATACAGCAAGTGAATAGGGAGCAATAGAGACACCTCTAATAAAAAAAAAACCCCAACCTCTTCCACTAGCAAAATCAGCAAATGTATGGAATCAAGAAATATTTTGTAAGATCGGTGTGGTAGGAGCACTGTGTATGGGCAGTACCTCGTTAGCCTTAGGTTACCATAATAGTTGTTTTGTGACCTTTGTGCTGTAATTCAAAATCAAAGCAGTATCACTTTCTTGCATTTTTTGGTATTAAGTTAGGACAATGTCATATTTAAAAGCATTTTTCAGTTTCTGTATTTTTTTAATCCATCTCAAGTTTTCTGTTGGCAGTTTTGTAAATGTTAGTAGCACTGTGGTGTTGCTGATCCTGCTAATTGCTGTGTAGAACTCGTGTTGATTTAGTGAGCTCAGTTGTCGTTTTGCTACTAACACAGATATCCATTCCCTGTTTCTGGCGTCCTACCAGCCCATGGGGAAAGCTTGCTGAATGTTTGGCTGCCCAAGTTTAATTCCTTGGGGTTATTTTAAAGATAGAATTCATATTGGTGGTGTGTATGAAACATTCTGCTTTAATCCTGCAGATACATTAAAAAAAAAAAACCAAACCAAAACCAAACCTCTTGTGCTAGATAGTTACAGCCTGAGAATCCTGAAGCCGTCCTGGAGGAACACTGCTTCAGAGAGATGGCGGTACAGGACAATTAGATAAGAATTTGGTTGCTAAATTAAAGGAAATGTGAACTCCTAAACTCTCACGGGAGCAGCACAGATTGATTTACCATGAAGTGCAAATGATCAAAATGAGTAAAATGCAAGTATGGAGCATTTTGCCTTCCTCTTTCTTGCTTCTCTTTCCTTTGTCCTGAGGCAAAAAGATAACATTGTGCACTTTAGTAATTTGTTTTTTAAATTGAAGATTTACATATGGTTCTAAGCAGTCTACAGTAGTTACTTCACCCACAAGTTACCATTAGGATTTCATCCTCAAGGCATTTGTATATGAAAGCAATTCTCATTAATGCCAAGACCACCTATCTGGCTGACAGAGCCATAGCTTAGCTTGGTGTTTATATTTGTTGGTAAAGTATACATACAGAATTCCTAGGAAGGTGGTAGTGTGAGGAGAAGGGAGATGTGCAGGTCAACTCCTGACTTTAATCAATATAGCTTTCCAAGGGTCTGGTTCAGGCAGAGGGGACACTATGATCAGAATGGTGTTTTCCTAGTGTGATGTTAATGCCTTCTGTTTCAAATATGCTGACTCTGAAAACCTACCTACATCACTTGTGGGGGAAATGATGTTCAGAGGTAACAGCATGCTGCCCAGGCACTAACCTGTTTTGCCTAAAGCTAGTGGGTTTCGCATAATGTGGTAGGTTTAGCAGTGCTGTGGCCAGGTGAAGGCCTTCAGACTATTACGCATTTGAAAGAAGTTGGCTTCTAATTTCTGTGCTGAATGAAGTGTTTGAAACTTTAAGTACTTATTCTGATGCAGGATGCAAACAAATGTGAGACTTAAGTGCAAACACTCCCTGAGAAATGTATAACAGGCCTGCTGTTTTTCAAATAGTAAAATTTTTCCTATTTGTTTCCCTTAGAGGCTAGTTAGAAGAGCATAAGCACCTTTGCAGCCTGGTTCACAGCTGTGAGGTGTGGCACAGCTGTGTTGTATTATTTCTAAAGCTAGGACACTGTACCACTGTAGACCTTGCTTAGCAGCTCAGCATGCCAAAAATAATCTAGATGTTTAGAACAGTGAGACTACAACTCTCATTCTAAAAGTTTTTTTCCTGGTACGCTTCCTCTTTCTCCTCCATTGTTCAGTGTTTTGCTAAGGATGCATATTTCTGTCTGAAAGAATCCTCCTGGGTTTGTCTCTGTGTAGAGATACACCCAGCAAACTTGAGCAGACAGTCTCTGCAGAGTGAGTGATACCTGTGAGTTGGGCTCTTCATAGCTGAGGCAACTTGTGACCTGTGTCCTGTTTCCTCTGAGAGGCTCAGCTAGAGCTTTCTATGTTGAAAGCATGCATGTTTGAGAGAGCCTGGGAATGAACTGCTTGCACTGTGGGAAGTAGCAGCTGAGGCAATGGGTAGAGGAAGGACATAGTCCTGATCGGTGCTGATAGCCTATCCAGTTTCCTTGATTTCTGTGATGTTAGTAAGGGAGAATGAGGTCAAAGCAGATTTTTACATTTTTATTTTAAAAGCAACCGAAGCTTCCAGGAAGGTAGAACGTGAAGAAACATAATACAAGTGATGGAGAGTGGCAGAGGGATTCATTTGCTGTACAAATTAGTGCATAACATAACAAAGGTTAGATGACTCATCAGGGAGGTACAAGGGCTTTTCAAGGCCCAGGCTACCTAATGGGAAGCTCCCACTGATTTTTAACTGATTTTGGGTCATGCTTCTACAGAGCAGAGCTGAGATGTTTCTGATGACATGCATTTTTGAAAGTGATAAGCATATACAAAAGCTCTTCCATGGGATTCCTCCAGGAAGTAGTAGGAATACAGGTGAAGCTTTTAAAACAAAGCCATGTGAAGGCCAGGTCATGTAACTTGGGAGAATTGCATATGAGATCTCAAACCCATGTATAATTATTAAACCAGTGGTTTTATACTTGCTCGAACAGGGGTCATGTTAACAAATTTGTGTTTGGACAGTAGCTAGCACAAAGGCTTCTTGGTCCTTACACAAGACCTTATGCATGATTAATAACAAATTAGCAAATTTACTTGAAGAAACAACATCCTTCAAGGTTTGAACTAATGGGGCATCCTTGAAGATGTGCAGGGTTTAAATCATGACCAAGCTCTGCCTAATAGCTGGGAGCAAGAGAAATCCTTCTGTTAACATGCGGGTTATATGAAATCTTCCCTTTCTGTCCCTATGTTTACTGGGTAGTTCTGCTAGGAGATTTTTGTCTTAATGGTGTTATAATGGTAGCATGGCTTATCCTGCTTCTTTGACCAATACTTTTGCATTCTGTTCCTTCTCTGTTTTTATGTGATCCTGTTTGCTGGGATTTGTGTGTCAATTGTTTGCAAACATATGACTCCAAATGTGTAACTTGTCACCAGCTACATTAATATTTACAGTACTTTGTGGTGTTCCCCCCATGTGTAAACACCAAAGCAACTTAACAACCATTATTTATATGTAGTCAAACAGGGTGGTTTATAGATCTGTAGCATCCAGTGCTGAATCCCCGAGTTTTGTTACAGGAGACTCAGGAATTCAAGGTGACTACCTGATGTACTGAGCAGAGGTTTATGAAGGTGAACTTAAGAGGCAGAACAGTAGCAACACAGACGTGTAAATAACATTTATTCCCAGGTAGGTCTTAGATCTTAAAAAAAAGGTGCAGTAACTTCCCCCTTATTTTACAGGTGGAGAAACTGAGGCACAGAACAGTGACAAGTCCTGTCTATCACTATGCTGGAGGCACAGAGCTGGTTAAATAACTTGGATTTTTTGAGTCTTAAATCGGTGATTTCTCTAATGACATCGGAATGTCATGGTGGACAGTAGTTTTCAGTCTTGGCTCTTGGAGCCTCCCCTCCAAATTTCAAGGGACTTGTGTGAAACTTTTTATGGGTCCATATGCAGGTTGCTGTATCGTGTGCACAAACCTGATTTTCTTAGATGCCTTTTGTGGATCTCTCCTGAATAGATGTCGTCCCCCTCCCTGCCCCCCAGAGGAGTGTGAACTGCAGGATGAAAATTGCTGGTGTAGGAGTGTTATTAGCCAAGGCTGTAAGGACTGAAGTGTGAAGGAAAATGTGTTTGAAAGCAGGTCTGGACTTGCTAGATCAATGTTCTACTTTGCTCCTCAGATAGCTGCAGCTGGAGGAAAAGTTTAAGTGAAATTCTCTTGCTGTATATGTCTGACTTTAGGGTAGGTCAGAAATGAAAGTTTTTGAGCTTTTGTTTGTGGATGCCACCTGTGTGACCACAAGTGATGCAGGTTCGGCAGGGATGGGGGTTTTCATGTCGAGCAGCTGTGCTTGTTGCAGGAGTCAAAACTGAGAGAAACTTATATGGTGACAGGCAGATACCCCCTTAGTGTCCTGGTACTTCAATAGTGGTTTGCAGCTTATGTTTAGGAACAGCTTTAGTAAGCTTGGCTCTTTCTAGGGTTATCACCCCAGTGGAAGTGCTGACAGAAGCTGCCTGGCAAGTACCATGAGTGTGGGCCTTAAAGGAAAACAGGCTGTGGGACAGTGTGTGGGATTGGGAGCAGGGGTTTAAGCCTATGAGTAGAGTTGTTGGGTTGTGGAATGAAGGGCTGGGCAATGCTATGTAGGCTTTATTAGTGTTGTTTTGGTTTTTTTAAATGTATTTTCTGAAAGATGAAAATTGCTTTTGAGGTGAGGCTTTTAAGCTCTGGCTGAAGCAAATATATGCTGGTGCTGCAAGGAGCAGCTCCAGAGTGTGTTGTATTTGTTTTTCTCCTTTTGGAATGTAATTTATTTTTCTGCAGGTTCTATCCTCTTCTAGCAGATTATTTGATAGCCTCAGTGTAGGAGTAGGAGACTGCATTGAAACTGTAGCTCTCTTGCTGGCTGTTTCTGCGTGTTTAGATGAGGTCAGTGGGACATTAATCCAGTTATGAAATGAAGAGGTTGCCCATGGACGAATGGCACCTGAGTGCATGATCCTGCTGTGTTTGTGTACTTCCTGTTAACTTAGGCCAAATATAAAATGTGAACAGTAAATCATTCCTTGTTGTTATCTATCTGCACTGGTTCTCTTTGCTCTAAATTAAATGGCAGGGGACTTGCAGTGAAGTACAGCACAGGTGATGGAAGGCTGGGGTCGAGCAGTGCCTTAAAAAAATTTGCCTAAAAAGCTCTCGCATTATTGCATTATTCTCAACAACTGCACTGTGCCTAGCCAGTGCAGAGCTATTCCTTGGTGGTATCTACAGTGGTCACAGGGCAGGAAGCAGAGCTCCTCAGTGTGTGTGCTGCATCACATTGTAATGGCTTTAGCATAGCTGGTATCTGAGTGGGACTGCCCTGACCTGATGTCGTGGTTTAACCCCAGCCAGCAACTAAGCACCACGCAGCCACTCACTCACTCCCCCCCCCACCCAGTGGGATGG
>JANHGO010000002.1:42205797-42249403 GCA_024606505.1 Aquila spilogaster | reverse complement strand
CTTCCTCTTCTTCCTCACCCAACAGGCCAAGGCGAGGCACAACATCACCCTGCTCTGGGACAGGGAGGTCATGGACGGCAGCCAGCCAGCTCATTTCCCTGGCTCTGCATCCAATTTCAGCTCGTTGCAATGGGTCTATTATCTTTATAAGTGAGGTACAGAATATCTGTGTAAATACAGTATCTGGTTTTTGAAAAAACAACCCTCTGTCATGATAATATAATCTAACAAACATAAAAACAAATGCTTGTCCCACCCACTAATCCTCATGAGAGCTGCGTTTAGAAGGAAACACAGGGCTCTGCCATTATATTTATGTTGCTGGCTGGATCTTCTGGATACTAACAAGGCCAAGTTGTAATCTTCCTTGGAGAGGCTACCCCTCCCTTGCAAGGAGGAACTCCCTTAGTTTCACTGGGACCAAGATTTGGCTCCAGGAGCACAAACTGCAAAGCAGCAGCCAGGCCACACTGCAAACAGCAGAGAAGGAAATGAAGAAGCTAGTACTGCCAGTACTTTAAGAGGGAATGAAAAGGTCAGCATTTCACAGCCATGTCCTGCATATAGATACGTGTGTATACATTTGCAAGAAGCTTGTTCTCTCCCCCTGGTGTGCTATATGCTGTTTCATACATACAACCCTCCGCTTTCTGACTGCAAGCATTGAGGAAGCACTGTTGGAACATCCATCCTGGCCATGTCTATTCTCCTTAATTGTACTTGGACACACAAGTTTCACATCCAGAATAAAGAAAAAGAGGGGGCCCAGATATAAGGAGCTGCTGTGGATCCTGTGTTCTAGCATCAGACTTGGTTGTGTTGCATTCCAGAAGAACAGCAGTAGTTCAATAGGCACGAGTTTTGTTACTATATGTCATTGATGGTTTTGTAATACTGGAATCAGGTGAGTTTTTGCTGTTCCATCCATATTCTCTCGTTTGTTTTGTAACAAGCAGTCTATTTTTAAAAACAGTCATGTCCTGGATGTTTGGCCGTTGGAATGCAGTACATGAATTAACCTTCAAATGTGCAAATGTAACAGCCTGCAATTATTGCAGTCAGCTTTCATTACAGACCCTTTTCAACAACAAGTTTCTCTTTGTGTAGGGCAAGCTTCCCTGGGACCAGCAAAGCCAACTACACAGACACCAGGTCTGACCACAGGGTTAAATGTAGTTTTGGTCAGCAAAGGGTTCTGGCCCAGGAGCAGTCGTGACAACAGAGTGATGCTGTCCAACACAGTGACAGTACATCACTGGCACCCATCTACCAGAGCCCTTCAGCCTGTGCTGGCTGTTAACCCCCTCTGAAAGTCTTCTTGGTATCAAAGGGACGTGGCGTGTGCTTGGGGCTCTGCTGAACACACAAACTGAAGCTTAAATGGGGTCTGATGGAGTGCAGTCTCTGTAGATTGAGAAGTAATTTTTGAAGGCAGCAATGAAAGACAACAAATATCTTCCATGAGGTTTAACAGAAACCCTTACGAATGGGATTCTCGCGGTCACTGGTCACTCACCATTAACTGGGATCCAGATTTACCAGGATCCTGTTTCGTTAGAAACCCATGTGTATGCCCTGGGAAGGAACGATGGCGAAGGAGTTGGTAGAACTTCAAGAATATCTTCTGGAATCTCATGGGAAAATATTTCTCAATTGTACTCTTCATAACAGATTTGGCTTTTTCTTCTGTTTACAGCTCAGTTAAGCATTTTCCCCTACTCTGAAAGTTTGTCACATGTCCTTCTCCTAACGAGATGCAAGCTCCTTAAAGTTGGAGAGTACTTCTAACATACATAACCTGGCTTGATTTTCAACTTCAGTTTCTTAGAATTTCAAGAAAGAAATATGTTGATTTACTTAAAGAGCTGTTTGGACATTGGAGGCACTCAGATCTTTCTATTCCTAAGGGAAGATGAGCTCCTTAGTAACTACAAAGCAACTGCTTCACATGACTCCTTCCAGCACAGCTCAGTCACCCAAAGCAGCTTCAGACACACCTCTGCAAAATAAAAGTTATTTTATTTTTTGATTAAGTACTGAAAGAGGGATAGCTATGCTAGAGCAGTTAATTCTGCAGCAGCTAAGCCACAAAGAATTTTCCCTGGCATAGAAGTATCTTCCCTTTTTAAGGGAACAGTTGTGAAATGGCCACTAAATCAATGTTAGGAAAAAGCAAGGATTTACTTTGTAGTCTCTCTTTCACTGATTCCATGACATGAATCTGCTGGGACTGAGGAACCATAATTGGGCAAAACAGTAACCATCATGTTTTCCAGAATGCTAAGGAAATTTAGGATTCTCAGTTTCACATGAGTGTATTAGTAATTCTTAGAAGTGATATTTTCTATGACAGTGCAGGAGAGAACATTCTTTTTTAATGAGATTTTCATCCTTTGATCTCATTGGCTTCTGTTCACATTTAGAAACCCCAAATATCGTTGTAACAGATGTTCAAGATGATGCATCTTAAAAATTGAATAAATTAAAAGTTAAACACGGTGATAATTAACAAGTAAGCACAGAAATTACTCTCATTGTTTGTTTCCCATTATGCAGGAGCTATGCTTGCAATTGCATTCAGTACATTTTGGAGGTGATAACTCGATTCTCAGACTACCAGATGCATCTAGCATGTGTCAGCTTCAATGGAACTTCTGGTTTCCAAGTCTGAGTAGCAAAGAAAATGTAGCATGTTCATAGGGCGCACACGGGCAACAAAGTAGAATATTTGCACCTAATCGGAGGTAGCTGATTTACTCTGAATGCATTTTTTTATTGCCTTTTTGTGCCTTATTCTATTTTATTCTATTCAGCATTAAAAGTACCTTCGCTGCGAAAGGACACTGCTAAACCTTCTGGTGAGAACAGCTCTCCTGATCCTTGCCTCTCACCTTCCCACCCCCAAGCAGTACCCATTAATGGTCTTATTCAGCAATTCCCTGCCTTTTACTATGGAGAAAACATCCATTATCCAAGCAGTTTCCAATGACCTTGGCCTCGCTGTGGTTTTCAGGAGACCTCCAGAAGACAGATGACTCCGACTACTGGTCTGGATTTGGGCGCTGCAGGAAAACCCTCTTTCAACTGACACTGAGCCATTCATCTTCCAGCCAGCACCCATGGGTGACCTTGAATTTGCCGGAGTGGTCTTGGCTTTAGAACCAAAACAGTGATGACTTCTTTCCTTTATTGCTCTCTGTATCATTTGACAGCCGATGATTTATCTGTCGTATTAGTGTTTCCCTTTGTTCCCCAAGTAAACTCAGGGACGGTAAGCAGGGCCATGAAACAAAATGACAGACCTGCTTTTAAAAATAATATGATTATGGCACTCTCATTGCTATGCAAAGATTATTCATGGTATCTCTTAATCAGTACTTGTGTGTATTTTGTCTTTGACTTTCTTCTCCCACTGTGCAATGGAAATGTTTCAGAAGTTTCAAGATGGGCAGTGAAGTCTCCCCCAAAGCAATTCAATTCTTTCCATGCCATTTTTATCAATGTATACTCCAATAAACACATGAGAATCTTTAAGTCATAAACGATGGAAAGGAGAAAACAATTTCAACCTGTTCTCACATCTGACTGTATTAGAGCGATGGGACACTACTATCTCAGCTTCTAGACAAACAGCACAGCCATATTCCCCAATCTGTTTTTCATTTGTTAATTGAGAGCGAAACATGGCATTTGTTCTTGTTTGGGAAAATTGTAGCAGAACCTCTGATAAATGTAGTCTACCTGAGAAGTAATCTGTGCATGGATAAAAGTTCATTCAGCTCAAGGACTGTTGTAGAACAATCAGCCGTCCATGGCTGTCCACATCCATCAGAGGTCAGACAGCTCCGGAATACTGAGATTTTTCTGGCAAGTGCACGTCTTACCCTGGAAGCTCTTGGCCAAGCCAACTGTCTGCACTTCTACTTTCTCCTCCAAGGCATGGTTTGGGGACGATGAGGAGGAAACTGAGAATAACGTTTGTTATGCTTGCATTTGTGTTATGCAGCGTAACAACCTGTCCTGTCTCATGGTCAGTGTCAGCCAGGTGGAAAACTGTGACTCCTGAACTAGTACAGGTTCCCACACCTCTGCAAATAGATCTGTATCGATAAACCAATAGCAACCACCAATGGAATGGGTTATATAGTGAACACCTGATGACCTGACAGTTTTTTGCGTGAAAAGCTTACAAGTAACAACATCAGTGGACTTTTTGGAAAAGGTTCATTGGCCTTACTGGTATTTTAATATCTTGTTAACATGAGCCTGGCAGCCTCCAGTGAGTATAACTGGACACCATGTAGTAGACCAAATTAAAATGGAAAATAAAGAATTAATTTATCCTGTAAAGCAACAGCGTGAGAGTACAGATTTCTTACTGACTTCCCTGTTTTTTGAAAGATGAAGCGCAAAGGAGCGTGCGTCCCATTGCATTGCACATTGATGCATCACGGACCATGTTGACACTCTCCTTCTGGTGGCTCAGAAAGGCTAACAGTGAAGGACACACACGAGTTTCATAACTCAAACCAGCTATTCCTGGCTGTACAGAGCAGAACCTTCTTGGGAAACTGTCCAGTTGTTCAACCCCTCAGCCAAGTGCTTTCTTGTTCTAAAAAATGTACTTTTAACAAGCCAAATACTCAGACAACCACATCTCTTAGTAAATTATATAAGGCTATATTGTTTTCAGTCTACAAACTGGGTCATAACAAGTCTAAGTGTAACACACAATACAGCTCAAGATTCTACCTTCATATTTTGTACAAGGAACGGCACAGATGAGTCAAGAGAAGCACCACGTTGCCAAGGCTCTCCCTCTCCAAACAGGTATTACAAGAATGTAGCACTCAATTTTCAGTGTCTCTCTAAATGCTCAGGGCTGAAAATTGTGGCAGCTTCCATCTCCTTATCTTCTAGTGCTTCCTGCTCCTTATCAGGAGCTTACAGACAGCAAGAAGATGATAGGGAAGCTGCTGCAAATAATGCTGCATCAGAGAGCAAAAAGCAGCACGGCTGTGCACAATCAGCTCAACCAAGCCGGGCTCCAGTTCCCCACCTGCTTTTATGAGGCTAACAAATCAAGAACTAGTTGAGATTACAACTTGCCTACACCTTTGGCATTGAAATGGCTCTCCTGCCAGAATACCCACACAGGAAATTTGATCAACTCCCACTCTGAAGAGGGCAATACTACCCTTCAATACCTTTTCACGTAACGATGAAAAGGACAGGCTGCAAAAATACTTGGAATAATATTCAACCATTAGATAGTGCTTCACTTGCTCCAATTTGTATAACGTGCTTGTCAAAAAAGAGCTCATACATCACTTAGAAAGAAATAAAGGTTGACACAGGGTTCATTATGTGAATACTGCAATCTGCACATGCAACATTAGCCACATTCAATCTGCAACCACTTAAAACCTCAAAACAGCATGCAGAGTCAACTGCACTTAATCTCTGACTCTGGAAGGGAAATGAGCTCCCAAGACACATGTGGCATGTATGAAACTTCACATATATCTCATGGTCCTGGATAGAAATGAATTGCAGGAAACTCAAAATCCTGTTGTTTTTTTTTTTTTCTCCTTACAGAAGAGCTCAAGTCATTCTTCAGTCATTTATGTTAAGTTAATCAGGAACAGAAGCACTGTGCATCCAAGCACTACAGATCGATGGATGCCATCAGCACAACTTACACAGAGAAACCAGTTACCAACAGCTGATCACCCATGTTTTGCAACAAATGTAGAATTTCTTTTCAAACCTCGGAGATGACTGATTAGTCAAAACGACAACGATAGGAGAGACATGTCTACACAAAGACAGGAGCAAGGAAGAGTTTCATACAAATAGTTCTTTATTGAGAACATGAATTTTCTGTTGAGGAGAAATGGAATCTAGATCGAGATCTGCCCACATGCAGCAATAAGCCATCTATTCCCACTGCAGCTGAGTCATCGGGAGGCTTCAAAACTCTATAGCCTTCCATCTCATTCTCCCATGAGTTAGAAAGAAAGTATTATTGGAGTTGAGATACAGACTTCCATGGAGAACTGTTACTGAATGCATGAATGCTTGACCTTCAGATTAGTTCTCTTAGTAAAGAAACACATGTTATTCAAACTCTTCATCCTGTGAACATCACTGCTGCTGCTGCAGCTTTTTTTTTTCCACAGTGGCTCATTTGAGATGCTTCTTGCTCGGCAAATACACTTACTAACCTCTTTCTTTTCTTTATTGAAAAAGGAGAAATTCACTAAATGCCTTTGAGATGTTTTGTCCCTGCACTCACATAAAGGGAACAGAGATAATGAAAAAGATTCTGCCTTAGTCTTGTGTCTCGAGTGCAGGCATTTGCTGTAGATACAAATATTCTGGCAAACTTGGACGAGAAGAGATGAGCAGGAGGTTTCTCCATATTGCAAATGTTCCACTGGAAGTTTATCCCAAATCTTCCACATGTGTCAATCAAGTAAATCTTTGTTTCTACGTCTTTTCTAAGTGCTGAAGTCTGTGTTACGCCTTAGAAGTGAGGACAAATCTTAGAAAACAGCATGTGCAGACAGAAGCCTTACAAAACAAAGCCATAACGTAACAGGCAGGTGCCCTCACACCACATCCATGAGACAGGAGGGGCTTTACACTGTTTAGATTGCAAGGCTGGGTGGAAGAGATGGATAGAGAAGGTAAATCTCCTGTGCTTCTAAACCAATTATGCAAGAGCAGCTTGTGTAAATTACTGCCATGGTACGCAGGAAGAGGTTGGGGATTGGTATCCCAGTGTGCTAACAACCCCCTATTGATGTGCGGAGATTATATGCATTATCCATTATTCAAATTTCACTGCTGACATGCAAAAATAATGATTCATTAAACATACCTATGCAGATTTTATGCATTTCCTGCGTGTCATGCAAACTAGTCTGGAAAGGGACCCCTGAACTTTCTATAGGAATGTGCTGTTTGGGTGAAAGAAGGCTCTTTGTAGGGACTGAAACTGAATAATCTCCTTGCCTTCAGATAAATGAGACTCTTGACAAAGTAGAGTTCAAGGAATCTGGAAAATATCCAAAACTGGTCCATAATCCTTTTTAATTGTGTGGAAAAAAATGCTGGATATTGTTCCATATTCAGTCTGATCTCATGTGAAGATTTCTGTGGCAGCCTTTTGATCGGAGATCTGTGTATAATATGATGGGTGAGGGGAAATTTGTTTGCTAGTGACATTGGTTGACTCAGGCAGTTTGCTGGAGTGCTGTCTACACCCAGTACCTGGATTCCACTTCAACCAGTTCCCCAGGTACATTCAGATGAAAATTCCCATGGCAAATTAGCTTGCCAAAGCTTGTTCAGACATTGAGAAGCACAGAGAGCAGAAGATAAAAACTGATTGCCTTTCTATCCAGGCACTAAGGATTCAGTGCATCGCTGTGGCTCATAGCATGGTTTTGTTTGGCAGTAATAAAAAGGAGAGAAGCTCTGAAATGAGTGCAAACCCACCTCAGAACTTTAGAAGAGTTGAGGAAACAGCCACTAAGGTTAACTATGAGATCATCATGGTCATAAAATTACTCCACCTTAGAAAAATGTTTAGATCTAGGACTCAAATCCAACCAATTCTTGGTGCCCACATGGATGCCTTTTGCTATAAATGTAGTTAAGAAACTAAATTTCTCCCAGAGGGTTATAAAGCGACTATTAAAAATAATCAGTCACGGAGGGCATCTCATTAAGGATTGTCACAGATTTTAATTAGTCTAACTCCTAACTAATGTAACAATAACCCTTCTGGGGCAGATATTAAGATCTGAAGTTTTCTTTGGTTATCTTGTTCAGATCTTGAAAGAACTGCACAGAAATATCCATCCTGTTCTTATAAAACAAGGTGAAGGTAGAAGTTGGCCAGGCTGTGGTAGAGCAAGGCAATGCGTACCAGGGAAGATGAGGTCAAGTGGGTGCTAATGAAACAAAATGTTGGTTCAAACTGAGGTGCAAACAGATCTGAAGCTCTACTCATGAATCCATTCTTGCCATTGATCATCTTTTTTAGTCTTCCCTACAACTGTTGTATGAGGAAATGATACCAAGCTCAGCAGGTGACCAAAACGTCTGCATTCCAGTCCCAAGCCTCCAATTCATTTCTGTTCCCCAGCTAGAAGCAAAATGCAGAAAGTGTTTGTAACCCACTGTTATTACTATTATTTTCATAATTATGGGACTCACTGAAGGCATTTTTAGTATTCTTTAGATGCAGATTACTATAACAAGACAACAAGAGCCTAAGTATTGTCCGTAGTAAACCAGTTGTCTACAAAGGAGGGATTTTCTCAGAATAAATCAATGTATAATAGTTTTGCAAGCAAGCTAATAAGCAGATTTATCAAACACAAACACTGTATCATTTATTAAATTAGCACTAAGGTACATGAAGCTTTCTTTAGCCTAGCTTTCTAGTTTCTGTATGCTTTAAGAGAAGGCAGTGATGTAACCTGCTATTCAGCCTACATTGCTTTTTCCCTTCTGTGCCTAATTCACAGACAATGTGAATGCACGTTAGCTTCCAGGTAGGAAACATGTTATTTCATTTTCAACTATAAATTTCTTGCTCTTAATTCTACAGAACTTTCAATGACAGAGATCATGACCAGTGTACTACCAATGAGTGGTGCAGTAGGAAAGAACACTCTGTGCAGTCAGATAAGGGCCAAATGATGCCAAAGTGAAGGTGACTAACCCAGAATTTTTAAGGAAGCCCACTTAATGTTGTAGACTGAAATTAAGAAGCTCTGTGATAGCAGCTTCACAAGAGCTAGGTAGTCCTTTAATTTATCGGACAATGTGCCTGCCTTTTGGATGAGATACAAAACCAAAGGCTATTAAAAGGACTATTCATTATAAGATTATTCACATTAGCAGCATTTCCCCTCAGAGCATCAGTGATAATGGCCATGGTATTAACCCTAGTTTTGGTACAAGTTAGATAAATTCTATTAGCCACTGTGCATTTCCCATTAATGTGAATCATGAACTCCTACTAGCGAGATGAAACAGAACGTAGCAGGAACAAATGGCTGTAAACAATGGCATGACCAGATATCCCAATGTCTCTGCAGTATCCTAGAGCAACAAGAGGAAGAGGAATCAACAGGTCCTGTACTTTTGGTGCCTGGAAATCTATCTGATAACGCAGTTCACATTAGGGTTTCATGATTAGGGGCACTGCATGTATTTAACAGTCTAAATCAAGACCTCCCAAATTATCAAGCAATTTGAACAAGTGACTTGAAGAGAAATGCTCCAGTGACTTTTCTGAAATCTCTGATGGTTACAGGTAGCTGTGCCAACCTGTCTAGGATACAAGTAGTGAGGTCAGCCAGTGTTTCTCAAAGTATGCAGTTCAGTTCCCTCTCTACCTTTGGCCCACTTGATGAATTCTTTGCACACATCAAGTCTTTAAGCCTGCTCACTTCAAAAATCATATCACTGGTTCTAACGCATCACTGCTGCTTTCCACAACGTGCACTCATTTGTACCATTTGAGTTGAGCTGTTCCTGCATATTTCTGTGCTAGGGTTAAGTACACTTTAAAACGTGCATTTGTAATGCATCAGATTGTCATGAGCTGTCAGGGTAACTTGCAGTGATGTTTTGCTATACGAGCTACATATTTACTATCTTTTTGATGGCAGCACTTACAGCTGTATAATTTGCCAGGTGAACCACGGGAGCAGCTTTAATTCTGAAGGAAGAGAACTGTTGAGTGCTGTCTCCGGGCAAGATTCAGGCATGGTGAGCTCCAGCTGATATCCCTGACCACGTGTAGTCTGTGGGCAGTGTAAAGCAGAAGGATGTTACAGCCCCCAAGGACAATGGAGAATAGTTAATGCATTGGTTCAAAAACCCTAAGCACTTCCAAGCATTCCTTTTTCCCTATACACTGCTGCTTAATCTAGGCAATGTCACATTACACTTTGAATAATTCTGAAAAAGCTCATGTATGACAAGAAAACGCTGCAGAATCATGCAGAATGAAGAGAATATAGACATCCTGTTAGGTATCAACAGAAAACAGGCAGAATCCCTTACTGTTGTCTGTATTCAGTTCCACAGTGCAATGAAAAACATGGCATAGGGATCTAACACTGCCGATCTGGTAAAGCAAGATGTTAGGTCTGATATCTTCAGGTATAGATTAGTGCCCAAAGAACATACGAAAAGAAATTCAGAATTCTGATCAGAAAGCACATGTGCTTTTGGTGCGAGCGTTCCATTTGTTCAGGCACAGAGTGCGCCAGTTTACAGAGCAAGCATTCACCCCAGATGAGAATCTCAAACACTCACAGTCACCCCTGAATTCTGAAATAGTTAGGGAAAGATTTCCAAGGAAGAAGAAGCTCGTGTTGAAGGGCTGCATGCATGATTTCATAAGTAATTCCCCGATCTCCAAACCCTATACCCCTTTGTATTCATAAGTAACAGCCTGTACACTAATTAACAACACCTCTGCATTCCATTCTGACACTGCTACAGCCCAAACTGTTAACTCCTTCAGGGTAATCACGGGTTAGTTTTCTATTTGAAACTCACAGGTTGCGCTGTGGAGGTTCAAGAAATGCAGCACCGAGGGACATGGATAGTGAGGGATGGTGGGGATGGGTTGATGGTCAGACTTGGTGATCTCTGTGTCTTTCCAACATTAATGATTCTATACTTCCATACAACTTGAACATCCTACATCCCTCTGTATCACCAAACTTTACCTACAGCTGGGAGAACTGGGAGACTAATGCTGTTGTAGGTGGATAGAGCCAGCAGCTGCAGGGCAGCCAAAAGCACAGCTGTGGAATTCAGGGTCATGAAACTCCATTTGCAGGCCTCTGCTTGATCCCCCATACAGACTTGTTCAGCAACAAAGAAATTTGGCCAAAACACAATATAGTTCATCGAGTCCGCTGAACTTGCTTACCTGCTAGGAGACACTTCACTGATGTGCTTGCTCCTTGTTTTTTCTGATCATAAGAGTATTTGACTGTAAATCACTTCTTCATTTTACAGAGGTAGGAAAACAAGTTTGCTTTTCTTGATGTCCACCTGTTTGAAAGGTCAGGTGAGTCTTCATGAGGTCACAAAGATGCCTTCCAGTACAAAGCAGAGTTTTCCATTTTTGCTCGTGGAGTTTTTCTTGTTTGTGAGTACATACCACAGAAGATGCGCTGATCTGGGAAGTGGTAAGTACGATTTGCCTATAATTAAAGGCTGCCTACATTGATTAATGTGCACGAGTAGAGAACACACAAAATAGATCATGGGAAGAAAAGAAGAAAAACGCCTGACCTCCTGGCAGAGCAAACAACTCACCTTCCCTTGATTCCCAGATGACACACTGTTTGCCTGGAACATACCAATCGTGCATGCTGCAATTAAATTCAAGATAAAGTCATCAACAAAATCATTAACAGAAGAGGCCGTCTCTTCCCATGCCCTGGGTTGTGAGTGGCAGGTTTTCATTTGCTAAATGAAGACAATCTCACTGAGAGAAAGGTCTTCACTTCTACAAGCATGCTCTTAGGCACCTGCGTTATCAGCCAGCTTCTCTGCCACGTGCAGCTGAAATCAGGAAGGTCAAAGAAGCAAACCTCTCTCTCCCTCTTATAGAACAACTTGACCTCCTCCACCTGGGAGTTTTGAACAGTCTGACTAGGCTGACCTCCATTCTTCTGCAGCTTATTTGAACAAGGCTGAACAACTACAATATCATCGTCTCCTTAGAAAGACTGCAACACTGAAGCAGAGAAAGGTGAAGCCACTTTGGAAGTTATTTCTCTTTGCTTCAGTACTCCCAACCAAATGATTGTACTGTCAGTCTGCCAGGCTGCCAGCAGCAAAGCAGAAGTTCAGCTCCCTGCTTTATTCTCTTACGTCCATGCTTGGAGCAATGCCTTATGCCATCATCACTGCAAGGCGCAATGAGGACCAACGCATGTGCAACAGGCAGAAGGTTGTGGAAAGTAACTGAGACATGAGGCCGTGCAGCACACCCTGCAGGGAGATGCAAAGAGGTTGGTGGAATACACCAAGGACAAGATAGGATTAGGACTGAAAATGCAATAAGGAGAACATCAAAATAGCTCTAAATAGCTCTAAATATTTTTAAAGATGACTCGTGTTCATAAAATAAGACTTACGTACAGGAAGAAGCAGGCAAAACTATGTGACGTACTCATCACCTGGATAAGAAATGCAATACCCTGGTGCAATGGATGCAATTCTATTGAAGTGACAGAGCAGCGAGCCTTAGGGCTGATTTCCCTCTGTCTGCAGTCTTTCCCCTTCTGCAGTCTTCTCAAAACTCACATAAGGCTGCTTCTTTCAGCTCCTCCTTAAAGCCACTGCACTACTCTACTGCACACTGACACTGAAATAAAAGATAGGAAGGCCCCTATCTCAGCTACTAATTTCTTATCCCCCATGGTAGCACTAAACCAGCTAACCCTCTCCATCCTCTTCAACAGTCAGAATGAAAAATTGCCAGAGTTACTCTGGGTTATAGCCCCAAACGTGCAGCAAACCCTGGGAATCAGTGTTGCTTCCTTCTCTGCTCTGTCAGGTAAGAAGTCATGCTCATGACCTGTGCTACGCAAATAGGCATCTCAAGATCGAAAGTAAAAGTGTACCAGGAACACAGGCTCAGCAAGGTTGCTTTTCTGGAGCATATAGCTCGAGGAGAAACACTGTTCTTCAATTCTTGAAAAGGAAATAGGGCAAGAACCTCCAAGTTTTAAATACTCAGGAGATTTGCAGTATTCCTTCTGAAGAAAACAGACACAAACCCAAAGTGACACAAATGCATCCTGCCAGTGAGATCTTTTTGTTTTCAGGCTACCGACAGATCCCCAGCTACACAAGTGGCTTTGATTCCAAAGGTTGTATTCTGAAGGCTGAGCCATTTGCTCAGCTGCTGTTAGGCTACAGCTGATAATCCAAGTGCATTTGGAATGGAACATCTGCTGAGTTCACCTCTGTGTTTTTCATGACTCTGAGATACAAGGCTTTTCCATTCATCAGGTTTGTCAGCTTATTTGGGCACAGCAGAATCCAGGAGATGTATCTTTGCTCTAAGCAGGGAAGCAAAGCCCCACAGCACAGTGCATCCAGCAAGCTTTCCTTTCTAGTTATCTGTGCAGAAAAACAAGGCCAGAACTGCCCTGCCCTGAGCTGACGAGCTCCTACAGACCGCATTACTTGAAGGAAGCCTGCCACCTTCTTTGCACAAGACATTTGAGAACATATTATTCCTAGGTAAAAGATGCATTCCAGAGAACGTACACTTACTCTAAGTCACATGGTCTTTTGTGGTCAGCAACCAGAATATGGCTGAGAGTTTGACTCACGTAGGTGGCACAGTTCACTGCTACCTACAGGGACAAATGGTAAGATGAACAGAGCTCAACAGCATCCGTGAACGTTAGCTTATCCTCAGTGTGAACAGAGAAACCAGAGAGTTTATTTTTATTTGTATTATTTTTGAACAGCATGAGTGTGATCAAGCTAATTCTTTACAAACCAATTTTGATTTACCTGTACTATTACATTTACCTGTACTATTTCAGGAGGATACAATAAATATTAGGTTGGGCTACTCTTTCGATTAAGATGAACCAAGGCATTAGAAACCACGTATGTAAACTATTGATTTGATTAATTTTGATTCTCTAAAGGAGTTCTCAGATCCAAGAGGCTGCTAAACATTAGCAGGAAACAAGGAGGCCAGAGCAGAGCTGAGAAGTAGCCTATTTCTTAACCTACTTCTTAATGAGAAGAGATCATCTCAAAGTGTCAGTGGTTTACGGGCTGGTTCGGCCTGGTTCCGTGACAAATGGGGTGGGGGACCCATGGAAAAAATGTCATGGTTTTATGGTTTTTTGTTATCGGTATTCCACATCATAACATCATGCAGTGCGCTGGGAGTTACAGAGTCAATGCCCCAGTTCCGTGGATCATCCATAGTTCCAGGTGTACCTGTCTCAGACGAGAAGAACTACGTACCCCAGAGGGCTGCAATGGTCCGAAAGGAAAAAGAGAGCGATGCCGTGACTTGCCAACGGTTTGATCTTTCCCTCTGAGTGGAAAACGGAAAAACGCCAAGCAACGCAGTCCTCTGGGGTACGTAGTTCTTCTCTTCTGAGACAGGTACACCTGGAACTATGGATGATCCACGGAACTGGAGCATGAACTCTGTAACTCCCAGTGCCTCACATGATGTTATGATGTGGAATACCGATAACAAAAATCATAAAACCATGACATAAAGGTGGAAGATCTTTCTCGTAACCCCCGTGCAGATCTGCTCTTTTAAAGTACTCCACAGCGTATGTGAGGGAACAGATCTGTTTAAAAATATATTCTAAGTGCAGTGCATGAAGTAGACAGGGCAGAAAGTATTGGCTAAGTACAAGGTGAAAAAAAAGAGAAAGCCTGAAATGGCCGTAGGTGAAAGAAGCTCAGCACAGTATACAGGGAAATAATTTGGGGTCATTACAGCCAGAATTATGGCTCTGCAGATTAGTATGGTTGATCAGATTTCTGATTACTTAAGATCAGTAGTATTACTGCATTCCCGATACACTTACCAAGGAAGCCCACAGCAGACATTTAATTAAACATCATTTTGATTTAAACAACTGTGTAGACAGGGTTCTCTAATGCATTACACAACAGTACACCCATGTCTGGGGAGCTCAGAGGGAGCTGAAGTGAACTCAGAGTAGTGGGAAGGAGATTTAGAACCTCTAGTTTTATAATTTTGCGCAACCATCTGCCCCTTCACCTCTAGCTCACACCTTAAAAACTTACTCAGCTGATGAGAAAGATGTTTGAAGGCCTTAGGTTCTCGTCTGAACCAAGACCTTTATGCTGTACTTTTCTTACAACAGAGATCTTGCCTTGCTTCTTCCAGACCAGCACTCGGTCTGCAGGCTCTCTGGTACTGGTGTTGAATTAGAATCATGAAATAATAGAATGCCTTCAGCTGGAAGGGACCTGAGGATCCCCTAGTCCAACCCCCTGCAGTGGGCAGGGTATTGTATATGTATTACTGCTGTTTTCCTCCCTAAAAGACTGCAGGATAGACACCAAGAAACTGTTTCATTCAAGGTAGCAAACTATTTTAACCTAGTTTGCAAGCTTGCTGAGGCTGGTGTTTGAAGAATGAGTCTGTTCAGCATAAGGAAATTACAGTGGAGAAATTAGTTACAGTACACTTGTAAATCACTGACATTTAACAAACAAGAAGGAAAGAAACAAACAGAAAACAAGCATTGCTAGAATGTTCTTCTGAAGGAAAAAAAAAAAGGGAGGAGGGTGAGTTATCACATTTGGGATCACTGTGGAAGTCTAAAGAAAGCTGCAATTAGAGAATGAGTGATGCAACACCTGTATTAGCAGCTGATGTGTTCAGTGTAGTAATTAAGCCACTCAAAGCTTTTGTTAGAAAGGTATAAACATATCCATGCCTGTTTCGCAGATAGGAAAGACGGAGCAGAAACATTAATCATTGTCATTACCTAAATTCAAACTCAGAAGTATGCAGCTCCAAGTTTCATCTTCATTCCTTTGGCTCCTGCTTACTAGATGAGCTCCATTAAATTTGTTCTGCATTCATGATCCCATTATCTCAATTCTATGCAGATACAGAAGTAACCTACAATCAGAAGTGCAAGAACTACTTGTGTTTATATATGAGCACACAATGGGGCCAGTTGGATGAGGACACGGACGGAGAACATGCAAGCTACCTAACCCTGATGCAAGCTACCTAACTTTGGGTGGTCCTGAGTAGAGCCAGGAGTTGGACTCAGCGGTCATTATGGGTCCCTTCCAACTTGGGATATTCTATGATTCTATGAAAATACAATATGAAAGATCAACAGTATGTATATGAGCAAAGAAGCCTAAAACTCACTCAAGAAAAATTCACCAGTTGGTCAAAAGTACCTTCCTCGTCTGTAAAAGTGATGGTTGCAATCTTCCCCCTCAGTAGAAGGCCAAAAAGAGTGCAAACATAGCACTGTCAGAGAAGGCATTTCAGCAATACAGAATACACTTACAAGGGTATTTTCCCCAAATTCAACAGTCAATGTCCAGATTTTCACCTGGCTTCCTGTCCAGACACTGGTAGGATGGAAGTGGGAAATTCCTATAAGCAAATCAAGATGTAACAAAAGATTTCCTGAGAATGCACAGAAGTGAGTGAGTAAACTCAGAGAAATCAGTCATAGTAGGGTGAAAATTAAGATATGTAACTGTGTAATTGAATTTCCTTTAATTCATTCTAGGTACATTTTCTTTTATAACTTGGAGGAGCTGCCACTAGAAAGAAGAAGCAATTTAAGTAATCATAAAAGACATAAAACTAGGATGAATGATGACACAGGTAAATAACACATTTAATTAGAGATGTAGTACCAGAACTGCCCATACAAACACACAAAAGAAAAACAGAAGTACCATCCTCTAGTTCTGTTCCTGCTGCAACATTAAGCAATCATAAGATTAAAGCATGAAGTTCTTGAGCAGCCAAGAGATTATTACTCGTATCATTCTTTATATTCACATAAAAACTTATTTTTTTTAAGCAGTGCAGCTGTTCTAACCCAGAAATTAATATTTTACAGAGGAGGAACACTTCTTTAAATAAAACAGGGACTTGGAGAAGTCCACATTCTAACAGTTCTGCATTCCTGTCAAGGAGCACTGGCGTTACAGACCTAGACATACAGCAAACACTTGTATTGTATCTCCCAAATCAAAATGTATCACTAAAATTAACTTAAAAACCCACAGGCACAAACAGAAGATCAAGTTCTATCCAGATTTAGTCACTGATAAAATAATTCTATTTTTCAACATGTGGCACATCTGGAAGAGTTGGAGCTATGAACCGGATGGGAGTAAATCGGGACAGAATTAGATCTCTGGAGGACACGGCTGCGTGGCAGCCAGATGTGCTCTCTGTCAACAAACATAATCCCTTTCGAACCATTGACTCCATCACCAGCAGAAACGGCATCATTAGCCAATGCTGTGCATGCAGTTTCGCTAATGTACTCCTTTGGTCTCAGGGACAAACATATGCATGATCCTGCACTGCACGACTCCCACACACCAAACAGGAGTCAGGCAGATCGGTCCGACCACCCAAGCTGAAGGTCAAACAGCGCAACTTGTAAAATGTCCAGACTCCAAATCCCCCCTCACTCATAGCAGTAAGTGGTGTCCTTACTTCCAGTTCGCTGAATCCGGAGGATTCATGGCTTGGCCTCAGAATAGCAGAGATACTTTTATCTTAAGAAACATGAAGGGAACGGTTGAGACAGCAGCGATTGCCATAGGCTATGTGACAGGAAACTGGAGCAAAATAGACAGAGAATTCAGAACTATAAATACCACAGTCGTCTCACAGAACTGTTTCTGATGGATACCCCTGTCTTCAGACTGCAGAAGATACTTGCAGAGCTTGTGCCACCTTCCATGTTCTGCGATTAGAGCAGCAATGATTCTTCTTTGGAGAAAGATGACAGATCAGATGACCTTCAGAGCTCTTTTCTAGTCCATGGCTTGATATATGCTGCTTCTAATTTTCAGTGGCTACATAATACACGGAAAAGGAGCACTGAAGTTTCACTGCTCAACATGAATGAAAAGTAGAAGGCTGAAATCATAAATGCAGTTCAGAGTCCTCTACTGATAACCAAGTTAAGCAGTACTACACTTGAGCTATTGATGCCATCACAACTATTCCTGAGAGAAGAGTACCACCCCAGCCTGTCTAAAGCAGTCAAAACATGACTCATAACAAATTTGTGCTAATGTCATTTGCACTCTGAAACCCAACTGTTACAATGCAAAAACCTTTTAATGGAGGAGAGTGAGTTCTTGACTGGTGCTGCCACCTCTGTGGAGGCAAGGACCTTGAGTGCCTTGCTAACTGAGAAAGAACTACCTCAGTCATTCATACTTCATCCATGAGATAAAGTAGGTGAATTACGCTGATAGTTTTATTTGGTGGAATGCATTGGAAGAGATGAATTTCAACAGTGCTCTCAAGTGATAAACAACAACAGCAGAGAGACAAGCTTTACTGTTATAAGCTGTATGCACTTGAGATTTCCTTAAACATTCAACACTTTAAAACTTAATTCTACACTAATATTTTTTTACCATTTCTCTTGATGGGAAAATTGTTCTTATCCCATGTGTGGAAATGTGTCATATTGACTAAGTGCTACAAAACCTCTTCCTAAAGCATACCTGAAAATGGAGTTACACACCCAAATCCTTGGTTGAATCAGTAACGCACGATCACTTCTGCACATCCTATGAAAGTTTAACTGATTTCCAGACATCTCATTAGGGAGACAAACGTACTGGGGCTGTCCTGCTCCAGCCAGAATCTTCCAGCCTTAAAAATACACACACAGAGTTTCACAAGTGCAATGAAATACTGCTACTTCATTTAGAACAAATTAGAAAGCTGCCAACTAGTGCAACAAACAGTGATCTATGTTGCTTTCCCATTGAAAGATTATTTTAATAGGCTGGTATGATATCCCCAGGGCTATCTTTGAGTTCTATAGGTTAAGGATAGGTGGTTCACATGCAGACAATACACATCTACCCTGCTGTATATCTTCAGTGGCCTATTGAGCTCTAGAACATTTTCTATTAGACAAATGACAGCATCACTCTGCCTTAAATAAAAGAAATGGGAGGGATTATTAGTCAGGGAAATCTTTAGCAATCCAATACTTTCCTTGCTGCAACTGTTTTCAGAATGGAAGCGATCATTACTCAGACGTGCCAGAATCCCTGAAGGGGCGGAAAGTCATTCACAGTTCAGCATTTTTCTGCCTGGAGACTGCTGGAATCATGATGCGCATGGAAAAATCGGTGCTTTACAAAGGTTATGTAGGAGCAGAATTCTCAACTGGAGAAATAGGTAATTTTCACTGCACCTGCTTCCACGTTACGTAAGTGTTCCTAAAATAACTGAAACACTGGAATAACAATTTTTTTTAGTGATGCTTGTTAGAGCACGGGGGCAATTTATTTAAACTTAAATGTTGCATTTTATTGCAGAAAAATAACATTAGCGCCTGTTTATATGATGGTAACTATCGGGCAGTGAAAAAGCCCTTCTAGGGCCGTACAAATGGAAATAAGCATCTGAGCAACAGATGGGTATGTCTTCTCTACAGAATTAAATCAGGTGATGGGCATGGGACATGGCAGCACAGGGGGATCAAAGCGTACACATGAAGAAATCACACTGGAGATCATAGAATCATTACGGCTGGAGAAGACCTCTAAAATCATTTAGCCCAACCCTCTGCCTACCACCAGTATTGCCCACTAACCCATGTTCCTGAGCACTACATCTACTCCTCCCTTAAACACCTCCAGGGACAGTGACTCCACCACCTCCCTGAGCAGCCTATTCCAATACATCATCACCCTCTGGGCAATGATCTCCATTATCTTTTCAACCTTAACGATTCTATGATTCTGTAACTTGCTTTGTGACTTCCGTGTTGCAGTTCCACAGCAAGCAGTACTGCTTTCTTGCACTTTTGGTATTATGCTCGAGCAATGTGATTTTTAGAAGTATTTTTCATATTCTGTATTTTCTAACCCTGCTCTAGCTGTCCTGTAAATGTGGCTAGCAGTGTGGTGTGGCTGCTCATGTTAATTGCTCTGTAGAACTCGTGTTGATTTAGTGAGCTCAGTTGTTTTGCTGCTAACACAGATATCCATTCCCTGTTTTCTGGCTTCCTACCAACCTATGGTGAAAGCTTGCTGAATGTGTGGCTGCCCAGGTTTAACTCCTTGGCTGCGTTTTAAAGGGAGAATTCACATCGGTACTGTGTGTGAGACATTTGGCTTTAATCCTTCAAAGAGACGTTTTAAAACAAAGCAAAACAAAAGAAAACAAAACAGAAACCTTTGTGCTAGATAGTTACAGCCTGAGAACCCTGTCTCCATCCCGGAGGAGCACTGCTTCGGAGAGATGGCAGCCCAGAACAATTAGATAAGAATTTGGTGGCGAGATGAAAGGAAGTGAGAACTCCTAAACCCTCACAGGAGCAGTACAAGTTGATTTACCATGAAGTGCAAATGATCAAAATGAGTGAAATGTAAGTATGAAGCAGTTTTGCCTCCCTCTTTCTTCTTTCTTTTGTCCCCAGGCAAAAAGATAACATTGTGCGCTTGAGTAATGTGTTTGTTAAATTGAAGATTTATATATGGTTCTCAGCAGCCTGTGGTAACTTCTTCACCCTTAAGGTACCATTAGGATTTTGTCTTCAAGTCGTTTGTGTGTGAAAGTAGTTCTCATTTATGGCAAAAATACCTTTTTGCGAGACCTGAGTGTTTGCATTTGCTGGTAAAGTACATGTACATACAGAATGCCTGGGAGGGAGGCAGTCTGAGGAGGAGGAGCTGTGCTTTCAGGCCAACTTCAATGAATACAGCTTTGCAAGGGCCTGGTTCAGGCAAAGGGACACCATGGTCAGAATGGCGTTTTACCTGCGACGAAGTTGTGTTTTCAGATATGCTTACTCTGAAAACGCAGGTACGTTGCTCATGGTGGGGAAATGATGTTAGAGGTAACAGCAGGCTGCCCAGCACCAATGCCTTTTGCCTAAAGCTAGGATGAACTCTACATATTGTGATAGGTTTTGCAATGCTGCAGCTGGGTGAGGACCACCTAACTATCCTGCATCTGAAAGAGGTCAGCTTCTGATTTCCCTACAGAATGAAGTGCCGGAAACTGTAAGTACTCATTCTGATGCAGGATGAAAACAAATATGAGGCTTTCATTGCAAACATTTCCTGGGAACACCATGACAACAGGCCTGGTTTTCAAACAGCGGAGTTCTTCCCAGTTGTTTCCCTTAACAGACTCCTTAGTATGGCACAAGCACCTCTGTAGCCCTGTCCACAGCTGTGGGAGGTGGGGTACAGCTGTGTTGTAGTGTTGCTAAAGCTTGGATGCTGTACTGCTGTGGATCCTGCTGTGCAGCCCGGCATACCAAAGTGAACCTAAACGTTGGGGGTAAGAGTTGTAATCTCATTATTCTAAAAGTTTTTCCTGGTGCTTCCTCTGCCCCTCTCCATCGTTCAATGTTTTGCCAAGGATGCATATTTCTGTCTGAAGGAATCCCCTGATGGGTTTTTCTATACAGACATTAGGTCAGCAAACTTGGGGAGGCCGTCATCTGCAGAGTGGTGTCTGTGAGTTAGGCTCTTTCTAGCAGAAGAAACTTGTTACCTGTGTCCTGTTTACCCTGAGAGGCTCAATTAAAGCTTTCTCCATGGAAAGTGCATTTTTGAGCAAGCCTGGGAACCAACTGCTTGCACTGTAGGAAGCAGCAGCTGAGGGCAATGGATGGAGAAAGGATGCGGTTCTGATTGGTGCCTATCTAGTTTTCTTGATTCCTCTGAAGTTCATGAGGGAGAATGAGGTTAAAACAGATTTTTGCCTTTATATATTAAGAGCAACAGAAACATCCAGAAAGGTAGAACCTGAAGAAACAATACAAAGGACGGAGAACAGCAGGAGGGCTCATTTGTTGTACAAATTAGTGCATGAAGTAATGAAGGTTAGATGACTCATCAGGGAGATATAAGGGCTTTTCAAGGCCTAGTGTGCCTAATGGGAAGCTCCCACTGATTTTAAACTGGTTTTGGGTCACACTTCTGCAGAGAACTGAGACTGTTTCAGATAAAGTTGTGCATTTTTTCAGTGATAAGCATAGACACAACCTCTTCCTTGGGAGTCAATGCCTCAAAGGAGGCAATGGAAATATGGATGCCATGTAAAGGCCAGGCCATGTAACATAGGAGAACTGTATATGAGATCTCAAATACATGTATGATTATTAAAATAATGGTTGTATACTTGCAAGAACAGGGGTAATGCTTGCAAATTTGTGTTTGGACAGTAGCTAAAACAAAGGCTTGTTGGTTCATACATAAAGCCTTAAGTGTGATTAATAACTGCAAAAAAAAATAGTACTCTTGCTTGAGTAAAACAATATCCTTCAAGGTGTGAATGACCAAATCATCTCTGAAGATGTGCAGGGCTTAGAACATTCCTACGCAGTGACTGGGAGTGATGGAAATACCTCTGCTAGTGTATTGGTGACATGAAATCGTCTTTCTATCCCTGTGTTGACTAGATCGTTCTTCTAGGAAAGTTCTTGTCTTAGTGCTGTCATAATGTTAGCATGGCTTATCCCGCGGCTTCAATGTGTTTTGCATTCTGCTACTGCTCATATTTTATTTGCTCTTGTTTACAAGGACTTGTGTGGCAATTGTTTGGCAGTGTGTGACTCAGGATGGTGTAAATGTCACCGGCTACATTAATATTTAGAATGCAATTAACAGAATATTGTGGTGTTCTCCTTCCCCTGCCCGGCCATGTGTAAGCAACTCGACAGTCATTATTTATGTTCGTAAAACAAGATGGTTTATAGCTCTGTGGCATCCAGTGCTGAATCCCAGAATTTGATTACAGGAGGCTCAGGAATTCAAGGTGACTGCCTGATATACTGAGCAGAGCTTTATGGAGGTAAACATCAGGGGCACAGCAACACGTACCTTTTAAATAACATCTCTTCCCAGATAGGTCTTAGGTCATACAACACAGATGCAATGATTTCCTCCTTATTTTACAGATCACAGAACCACAGAATGTCAGGGATTGGAAGGGACCTCAAAAGATCATCACAGATGGGGAAACTGAGGCACAGAATGGTGATAAATCCTGTCTGTCACTATGGAGGAGGGACAGAGCTGGCGAAATAACTTGTATTTCTTGAAAATTACATCAGTTTCTTCTCTGAACACATTGGAATATCACGGTGGACATCACTTTTCAGGCTCTCAGAGCCTTCCCTCCAAATTTCAAGGGAGCTGTGTTTAATTTCAGATAGGCCCACAAAAAGGTTGCTATACAGCATGCACAAGACCAGTTTTTGTAGATTCCTTTTGTGGGTCTGCCATGAGTGGTTCATGGTCTCCTTCCCTGCCCCCCAGAGAAGTGTGAGCCACAGGATGAAAATTGCTGGTGTACGAGTGTTATTAGCCAACGCTGTAAGGCCTGAAGTGTGATAAAAGATGTGTTGGAAAGCAGGTTTGGACTCGTTAGATTAATGTTCTGTGTTGCTCTTCAGATAGCTGCAGCTGGAGAGAAAAGCTCAAGTGAAATTCTCTGGTTGTAGGTGGCTCTCTTTAGGTTAGAAAGTGAAGTTTTTGAGCTTTTGTTTGTGAAGAATTGCACCTGAGTGCACCATCCTGCTCTCTTCGTGTATTTACTGTTCGGGTTGGCCAAGTGTAAAATGGGAATAGTAAATCATTCCTTGTCACTATCTATCTGGAGCTGGCTTTCTTTGCTCTGAATTAAATAGCAGGGAACTTGCTGTGGAGTACAGCACAGATGGTGGAAGGATGGGTCAAGTAATTCCTTAAAAAGTTTTGCCTAAAAAGCTCCTGCATGATTGCATTATTCTCAACAACCACACTGTGCCTTATCAGTGCAAAGCAGTTCTTCAGAGGTATGTACAGTGATCCTAGGACAGAAAGCAGAGTGTACCAGCATGTGTGCTGCGTCAGACTGTGATGGCTTTGTATCTCCGTGCAGGAGCAGAGTCAGTAGTTGACGGGCTGCTCTGACCTGAGTATCTGCTGTAGCTGTAGGGTTACCCAAGCAATGCTGCATTGCACAGAGTAGCCTAACCTCAGCCCTCTTCAACAACGAAACTGAGCTGAGCCAGCCCAGATTGCCAGGAATCAGAGCTTTACCAAAAAAAAGTTTGTATTTGAATGTGCCTTTGGGATTCTCCTCATGTGTGGTTGGTGGATATACCATACACAAGCCTGTGCAGGTCTTGATCTCAACACCTAGTCAGCATATGTGTGCTTTTGGTTGCATGTCCGTATATTGATCAAAAGTTTTAGAGTTAAGTTGTGTTCCATATGGGCAAAATGATAGGAATTCTGATTATGAAGTGGAAGAGGTAGATTGCTTATGTTTATTATTAACTTTTATACTACATTTGTGCGCACAGAGGGAGGAGTTGGCCTGCAAACAGTGCCCCATATTTTAACAGTTCCCTTCTTTGCTGAGCATGGAGCATCTTGTAAGCCATCAGATCTTGTAGCAGCTGATACTAGAAGTATAGCCATTTCAGGCATGCATACAAGTTGCATTCATGCGTTCTATTCTGTGCAGAGAGTAGCTCCTGTTCCCAAGCTATAATATGCAAGACCATGGCCCAGAAAATGCTATTTCTTGATGATATTTTCAATTCCAAGTTTGATGATAAGAGGACACTGTGCTAGAAAAACACGGAGGCCCTGTGGTTTGTTGCATTTCTTTTAGGAAATATGTTATCAGTTCCTCACTTCTGATAGGAGGTTTTCCAGGGCCTAAGGATAAGACCTACCCTCCAACCAAACTGCCTCCCCACTTTAGCTGCAGGGAGGTGAAAGCTGGCCATGTTAACTCTCTGGCTAGCTGAAGTAAGGAGGAATCCAGCTTGACAGAAGCAGATGTGGTTACCCTGTAATCTGTATCTGACATACAGATTGGTGTCATGTAAGTGGTTACAAGCTCATTCATCTTTCTGCATGCTTTGGGATGGACACATTTTCACTATTTCTTGAGGACAGAAATGACTGGAGCAATACACTATGGTTAGCTACAACATCACAGCATGGCCTGTGTCATTTGGAGGCCGTTCACGCAAAGGAAGGCCATGCGAGCTCTAACACCTTTCTGCCGTTGTACCCAGTAACACCAGTTGGTACAGTATATGCTCCTGTATCGCCTGTGTCACTGAGCAGGAGTTAAGCTTCAAGAAGCAATTCATGAATTTATGACAAGAACCCAAACTGGAATTTGGAAGTTGTCTTTCATGCAATGAAAATCTGCTTCACGTATGTTGGAGCATACTGCTTTGCATCCAGATTTTGATTTCTTTTCTTCAAAAACAGACTTATTTTTAAACACCAAAGTATTTCAGCGTATTCATTCCGCTCTGATCTATTTGGATAAACATGACGGATTTTAATTCTGACCACCTTCAACCCTTCACCCTTCTGGTGGTGATTAATTCATACTTTGTTCCCGTATCACTCAGAGCAGACTTAATCAGTTGTGGATGTTATCCACAACATCTGTGATGTTTGTACAAAACCCATAGGAGCCTGATGCTGTGGGAAATTGCTCTCATTACACAGTTCATTTTGAGATTGTGAGTAGCCATGTTGCTCACAAAACAGGATTAGGGTGAAGTATTCCATTAACACGCTTAATCCATAACTAAAATAATATTCATTACTCCTATCAAGTTTTAGGAGACAAATGTGTTATTTAAGCTGTGAATGACCTTTCTGAACATGAGCTACATAGTGACAATATAAAATGGAAGTCCATAATGATTAAGATTAGTTGAAGCTTGCAGTACAGCGAGGTTATGCATCAGAGAGAAGGCAGTGCAAGAGGTGTCACCACTTTGTCAGAACTGCTTCTTAGCAGCTGGCAAGGATAAAATGGTAATTCCTTCCTTTAGAACCTACGCTGTGATATATGTTAGAGAAGTCCAAAAACTGTCTTCCCAGGAAATGTCTGAGTTACTTTCTATTAAGACACTGGTTTCTCAGATCACTGGTTGCTGGTATTTCCATGATGTCTGTGTCGCAGCCACAGTTCTGCCTTTATGTGCCAGGACTGAACTGGAGGAGTCCAGAACAAACACAATGAGAGCCGACAGCTTCAGCGAAGGAGCCAAGCTCCTGTCGTGGGTGGCTGTCACAACACACATGCTTCGCGTGTTCACTAGAGGACAGCATGAGCGGTAGTGCTGTGCTTCCCCTCTTGCATAAAGGCTGTCTGTAGTCGCTGTCAGTATTACTTCTTCTGGATTGCAAAGCACTGCAGGTTCTTTGTCAGCGAGCACGCCGTCGAAGAGTCATGCTGATGACTGCCTTTAATTGAAGTGAATGCAAAATGGCTGTCTGTACAGCAGAGCTGCAGCATCATGCAAGGAGAAGAGAGGCACAGCTGCTGTGTGCCAATTAGCCTTGCAGTACTCCCTTGCCCGAATGCTCTAAACCTATCATATTGCTCATGGGTGTCCAACCTTTTGGCTTTCCTGGGCTGCACTGAGTGAAGAGGAATTGTCTTGGACTGCACATATGTGGGTCGCTCCAAAAGTAATGCCTCCTACTCATTTCCATGGAAATGGCAACAGATACAAAGAGCAAAATAACACTTTGATAGAACAAATTCTCAGCAACAAAGCACTGTTTTTCAACGTAGTCACTTCCATTAGCTGTGCATTTTTGCCAGCAGTGAACCACGTCTTGCTTGTAAAAATCTGTCCCAGTGGAGGTGACCACTGTGGCTGTCAACACTGCTGAAACGCACCACCCACCACCTCTCTGTACTCACATCCACTGTTCAGTGTCTACAAACATCCAGCAAGCACTGAAGAATGTCACTGGGTGCCTTTTTTCCACATGCAGGAATTCAATGGCACACCTTTGCTTCATGCACACTTCCATGTCAGACATCATTTTGTCAGACTGCCCCTCTGCTGCCATCTGTCACACGGCAACAACATGTCATGTAATATTGGTGGGAAGGTTTAGCTTCTACTGCCTTACCTACAACATCCACCTCTGACATGGTGGGCCAACATCATAAATAGGAGGCATTGCTTTGGAACTGCCCTTATTAAATATATAATGTAGTTAATGTATATAAAGTAACAAAACCTACGTTACTGTTTAATGTTTTTATTAAAACATATACAAAAGAGAGCAACAAACCCATAAAACTGGTGGGATACGTGACCTTGTCAGTGTGACACTAATGCATCACTCAGGTTTGATCACAGTGGTTGCAGCTCTTGGTGAGTTCTCACAATGTTCAGTAGAGATTTTTGATGAAATGTCACTCTGTCTGTGGTTCGTCCTTGACAATAATTGTTCACAAATGTGTGTACCGCCAAAAGTGATGACGTGAATATTGCATGGCTGTGAAGTGAGGGGCATTTCTCTCTGGTAGAAGTCTGGTAAGAGGTGATCACATTTTTAACCGCAACTCCATACATCTCATTTGAAAATTCACAATCCTCGTATTTATGATTTATGTGGACTGAAAATGGACTTGCAAATAAACCAAAAAGTGGATGATATTCTCAGCAATCTTGAAACCCAATCTCAGATTCCTTTATCAGAACTCAAAGCACGGCTGCACATTGTTGCCGTTCACAGGTCCATGTTCAGCCAACGCCTCAAATTCCACCAAGCTCTTCACCATCCCCTGAGCTGGCACTGTTCTGTGCTCTATGCCCTGGGCTCAGCCCAGAGATGGCTGCTAGTGCACTGCTGTTGTGTTGGTGTGAGTGGCCAGGCCACCTTGATGGACAGGCATGCATCTACCTGTGGCGGTAGTTTGTACCACAGGATGACTGTCTGGGGTGGGGGATGCTCCGTGTTTAGTCTCTGTTCTGCCTGATTCAGAGTGAAGTTCTTCCATCAGCATAGTTCCAAATGAGCCTGAGCAGGGACTAGATTCCTTTCACTCAGCTTCACAGACCTAAATGCTGTTTTTCTGAAGTACAGCATGAAGATACGGGGCAGGAAAAGAGGAGAGGCGGTGTTGAGAGAGAGAGGAGGGGAAAATACGGATAGAAAAACTTAAGAATTAGCGGAACAGGAGACAGCAGTAACAAAACTGTGACATAAAATTGCCAATTTGTGGACATCTTTGTTGTGTACACAAAATCTTGCTGAATTTTGGTGCCCAGCTCAGAACAAGGAAGGGAAATGGAAGGAAAACGTTATCGAACAAGTAATTCTGCGCAATTTTTGAGATTTACTTTCTTATCTTAGTGAGAAAGAAGCAGCAGTTGAGCAGCCCAGGATCTGGTTTGGATAAGGAGCAAACCTGACCAGAGCCAATGCTTTGGGTAGATAAGTTAAGCAGTTTTACACAAGGAAATTTCACATTCTGTGCAGCTTCCTGTGCCGCTGGGGAGAGAACACTTCTGGGTTTCTTTTCTGAAGTAAGAATCATAGAGGATGGCCACAGAGCTATCTTTTGAAGGCCCTTTCCATTGCGACAGGGACAGATGTCTAGGGTGGTTCAGAAATAAGTCCTGACTCCCTTGAGAGATTGATTCTGTACTTAGAAGTGGAAGAAAAATCTTTATTTTCTGGTTCACCAATTGCCTTTTTTACCACCACTGTGATAGCAGCTGTTTGATATTTAAGATGTGAAAAGATTTTTATATGTATGGACAGAGGTATAATTCTGTCAACACGAAGCTGCTGTGGGCGAATGATCACAATCAAGTATTTTTAAATGAGTTTTCAGTTGAATTCGATCTTGGAAACAAGGGATAAAAGTAGATGAACAAAAAGAACTTTAAAAGGAAGTCACAATTATCAATGAGACAAATATCATAGAATCATAGGATCCTTAGAGTTGGAAGGGACCTCTGAAGGCCATCTTGTCCAAGCCCCAAATGTTTTGGTTAAAATGCATTAATGTTTCATTCAGATATCGTTTCTTCAGAAGAGTGATCTTGTGGAAGCACTATGCACTCCTGCAGAATTTTCTAATCTCCTGTTAAGCTTTCAGGGATCGTTCAAGCATGATGTAGAATACCTATCATTTTCTATTATCATTTTACAGGCTTTTGTATGCCATTTATGAAGAAGCTATTCAGTTTTATCTGTAATAAATTGTATGGGTCTGCTCCATGAGGGATCTGTATGTGACTGCCAAGGTTGTGAATTATCATGCAATCCCCTTTACACATCTTCCTGGGAAATCAGTGCAGCAAAAAACCTCTCTATCAGAATATAACTTCAATGAAGATACGTTTGAGCATGGAAACAAACACAAACTTTGCAAGTCCAACAGTCCTTGTAAAGTGAGTGCTGACCTTTAGTTTCAGGCAGAACCAGAAAGTCTGATTTACATAAATGAAAAGAGATTGTCTCGGTTGTTTGCTCCCCATTGATCAGGACAACGAACACTGGGCCCCCCTCTCTGGATAGAACTCTGGGGCACAGGCACCCAGTGGGGCCCATGGCGGGGTGAGATGGGAGCGTGTTGCTCTAAGCAGCCTAGCAGAAGTTTGCGTTCCGGTTCTGTGGTTTTGGAGAGAGGAGTTAAAAAAAGAAAGAAAAAAGAAAGAAACGACGTAGGCAAATGGAAAACTTTTTATTTGTAGAGATTTTGTGTGGCACAAGGTGGCAGTAATGCTCCACTGTTTCACTGCTTTTGCATTCACCTTCCAGTAATTGAGCGGACATGAAGTTAAAGCTTCAGAATGCAGCTGAGGTTTATTTTATTTTTCTTGGAGATAACTCTGTCTCCCCTCACCTTGCTGTGTTATCTGCATTATTCTCACCTTCAATCCAAAACGCAGCACTATGCCAGCTGCTCACATGAAAATTAACAATCACAGCCCAAACCAGGACAGGACTTTACCTTGTGTTGGCCTTTTCTTCTGCTGAATCTCATTGCTTAATTCATTAACTGATTTCTATTACAGCTATTCCTGAATTTGTCAATTCCATAAAACAGCTGCAGAACTATTTTCATTAAAAATATGCTTTGATTCATTCTAAGATAGAATTCATACTGCCCTCATGAATAGATCTGGGATTACTTACTTGAAAAATATCTGCCTGCTATATGAAGAATGGGAAAGGAATACTAGAGTGCCCATGGTCAGATGCTAGGCATCGCAGTAGTGATCCTTATCTTGGGACAGTTTCATACCCTCTTGTCAAATTTGGTCAGAAAAATGGAGTGCATCTGATCACAATAGCATTGCCTCTTGTTTTCCTTCCAAGCTACGATTCAGTATTGATTTTAAAGCCCATATATGAAGTCTATTGCTAAGATAGCAATGTTTGAAGGTATTACAATTTCTGTTTCTACACAAACACACACCCTACTTCATGGCCATGGCTAGCAGGTCTGGGTTATTTTTCCCCTGAAAGGGCTGTTGGGAACAAAGCCTCTGCACTGGCAGCCAGTTTCTCAGGGTAGGCATATATCATTGCTTTAGCTGAGGAAGAAAACCCAATGTTTAGCAGTGTGAGCCCCACCAGATGTCACTCTTGGCTTGCAAGAGGGAGCTGTTTGAGAAAGCTGTGATGCTACCTTGATGTGATCTTGTGTTCTGGTACAGTGTTTGCTTCAACTGCATGTGTTGGGGGAGGAAATGGGGATGACGCCCTGTGGTTGAGTGTGCCATGTGTAACTGCAGAGCATCTCTGAGTTTTGGGGACACAAATTTAGTGCAGATTATAGAGATGGCTTTTTCAGATGATTCCACGGGGTGTTTGTGTAACAGAATTACCAGGACTTACAAAGCATCTGTAATATCCCTTTATTTGTCTGATTAACTTTATAAACCAGCAATTGTATTTTTCCACAGTTCCTCTGACGTGCTGGCAACGTTTAATTCTTATTATATTTCAGAATGTAGCACCTTCTGAAAGTGGAAGCGATGCCACCCTTATCCTTCCTGGTGGCACACACTGAGGATTGGACCTTGGGTTTCTTGCCCTGGGTCTTGTCACCAAGGGTTAGCAAACCAGTCAGTGACAGTCTGTAATGTGGAACACAACTGAAAATTTGCCTGTTGTCCTATTATGTCCCATAGCAGGAGGAGAGCCCTTAACAGCTCTCAGTGTGAGAGGTCTGGATTCTGGAGTCATGTTGTAGCCCTGTTGTGGAGGAGCAAACATTTGTTGCACCCAGACTGACTGGAAGAACGTCTTTCTCCTGATTGATGATCAATTTATTATAATTATTTTCAATAAATTAAAAATTAAAGATTTTTCTAGGTTCTGAAGACGTGGTATACTTTTACCAGCATACATGTGAGTTGCTCAGTACAGCCTTAAGCACCACTTAGCCATGAGCATTATGTGTTGTTGAATAATATCAAAGCTTGCATGGGTGTTTTTGACGTACGTAAGTGCATCCATATGTGTTTTTTTTTTGGTATACAATAAGAAAGTTGCATCACTGCTCTAAAAACCAGACTGTAGCTATTAAGCATATGCTATAGCTCAAAGTTTCCATTAATTTGATATAACATGCGTAGCTGGAGAATATACTGTATTAGCAGATTCCCTCTTCTAAGCAAAAAATGGGATTTGGGATCTCATATGTTTCGTATCACTTCCTTGTCTTGACACCATCTTAAAAAATACTGAAGTGCTTTTTGCTGAAGTTCCTCTTAGTCTCCTCTCCAAATAACTTCACAAATTGTTAGGTTCTAAATTAATAACACAGTCCTCGTGGTGCCAAAATGTAACGAGAGAAAGAGATGTTGGCTCTCCAGGCTGTTTCCTCCTTGGAGTGCAGTGCATCTTGTGCAGGCTCCTGAAAGGAAGTCCGTCCTCAGAACTTTGTGTTCTGGGTCAGGACCTGTGCAGGTGCTCTGAATCAATGGTTTGAATCTGCGGAACAGAAAAGCATCCACTCCCCTGGTCACACAGGTGGCAGGCCCACTTTCTCTGCAGGAAAAGACATCAGGGTTGTATCTGTGTCCCCAAAGGAGGGCAACACTGCAGCATGCTTGGGCTTGCTGGCCTGACATAAATGTGCCTATTAGCAGGTAATTAATAGGGAAGATGTAGCAGTAGGGATTTCTGCTTGCTCTTGGCAATATGTGGTCAGATCACTGGCTTGTTATAAGCAAGTATTGTGCTTTATTATTTACTAACGCAACTGCCCCACCGGATGCGTTGAGCTGGTAGATATACCATATACTGAAAAGTACACCTGCTAGAGCTTAAAACCATGCCTTAGTTTTACTGCGTGTGTCCACCCTGGGAAGATTTTTGTGCCAGAAAGGCATGTATGTGGTCCTTTGTTCATAGCACTATGGTTGAGTTGAGTCTTTTAGGTCTCAAGGGTAGCAGAGACTAGTTCTGTTTCTTCACTGTGCATTTGGCAGCCAGAACGTTTTCCTCTGCCCCCCTTTGTAAATCATGGCTATCACCTTCTAAAATGCTTGCACCGCTCACTGAGTGTGTAGTTATTTAGAGCATTGTTTGAACGGTAGCTATTGTATATGCATTGTTGGGTCAAGGCAAACGGTGAATTCATGCGTGCAAACTTAACCCTGTCTTCCACCAAAGCAATTAAACTCCAGAAATGCACAGCTGTGGCATCAAGTCAGCAATGTCAAAATTTGCTTGCATAGCAGTGGATAAACTGTTCTTTTCTCTCGTGACTTGCATGTGTGCTCTTTTTTTTTTCTTGGTGGAGTCTAAGAGCTGGATACTTGTCAAACGCTATAACATGAAGTTAAGTATTTGACTTGGGGAGAATGACACATTGACACTTCTCATAATAATTGCTTCCTACACTGGAAACCTCCAGCTGTTTTGGTGGAAATAACATGATGTGACTGTGACAATAACACAGTCTCAAAGACCGCAGACTGAAAATAGAAGCTTATAGATCCAAGTTTAGTAGAAAAGTAGGGTTTTTAACCTTTATTAAACTGATCATAAAGATGGATAGAAATGGAAACTAAAGAGAATCTCAAAAAGATTCTTCCAGTGGCTCACATACGCATAGAGGTTTTTTTGGATGACTTTATGAAGAAAGATTATCGTAGTTTGTGAAGCAGTAAATATCAGGAATGCCCTACAGAGAGGAGTAGGTTTACATCCTCTTTTTACGTTAGGGAATCCAAATTGCAGGATCCTGTATCCCAAGATCACCTCATCCTATGGCAGCAAAAGAGTTCCCAAGTGCTCTTTCCCTTTGAGGAGAGTGTATGACCAATCCCAAGTTGAATGGAAGGTCATCTGAAGGTTAATGTGTGGGGAGACAACTCTGGGGTGGATCTCCCTTTCATGCATTTCTTATAAGCAAAATCATTGGTGTAAATAACAATCATTAAAGTTAGACCTGCATGGGGGATAATTATTTTTAATATTTTTTTGCCTACATGAAATATTAAAGATTGGACAGTAAGAGTGCTTCTAATGAGACGCATAACTATTCTGTGACAGGCTGAATACGGTAGCTGTATTTCATTATCTGTTTCTTTGGAATTAGTGCTTCTATCCCCCCACAATAAAAACAGGATGAACGTACGTCTGCTAAATCTTTAATGTCTCTAATGGCCTCTTGATCATTTGCATTTCAGATCCTTCTTTGTACACAGCAGCAATTTGTGGTCTTGGAACATGCCACTGATTGAAGCTGAAGGTGCTGCCTATTATTATTATCAAACCTTCCCCCCTTACACCACCCATTCAGCTGTAGGATGCAACAGAGAAGACTCTGCTGTGAGAATTCTGGAGATTCACTGCTGAGAACTCCGCATCAAGAGGGTACCAGCTCTGTTTAATTGTGCTCTAAAGGGAATATGCATATATGCATCTTTCTTTTTGATGACAGGAATTCAGAAAAATCATTAAAAATAATTGTTGGAGACTGTAGAAAGGCAGTTAGACACGACCTGTAGTCATTGTCCATAGTGTTTAGACAATGATCACAGAAGTCCCATCGTGCAACTTGATGAAGAATTGGATTTAAGTCATTTGATTTTCATGCACCTTGTAGGTGGTGGCAGAGCCATTGATGGAACAACCGCTGGAAATAATAACTAATGGGACTGAAGGATATTATTAAGCCATAATCCACCTATAAGTCAGCTGGTAGGAAATGCAAGGTACAGGGACTTGAGCAGAATTCAGGCTTTGTGAATATGGCCTGTGGAGGAATCTGTTTGTAAAACAAGTTGCTTTCTCAACCTGCATCATGCTGAGGTTCCTTGTGTCATGTGACACTATGAATGGTAAATCCAGAGTAGTGTATATGTTTGTACATGATATCCCAGTCTGGATTAAATCCTATTACATGGCTTTGAAGAAGACCTAGAAGGTAGCTAACTATTGCAACTGATTTATTTGGACTTCTGTCAGCGATCAGAGCATATGTTGTCCTTGCATTTTTCATTAGTAGCTACTGAAAAGTTTATTTGCTTTTAATCAACTTTAAATGAGGTAACTTATGGGCCATATTGTAGAAAGCTAACAAAACCCTGGGCTACGATGATGTGGGGAAACTGTTAGGTCAGGGCCTGAACCGGTGATTGAGCACCTGGTGAAGGGCTGTGGCTGCCCAGGGAGCACAGGCAAATTGTTTGCACCTGTGCTCCCCATCTGACCAGAAGGGGTGGACCCAGGGTGGTACCCCCTGGGCTCCTATAAGGGCCAGCCACTGATAAGAGAGTACATTGTGGATATAGGTTGCTTCTGGAAAGGGAATGCTGTGTGTCCAGAGAGCCCCTTCACCAGTTGGGTGAGTTTGGCTTTTCTTTCTGTATATGATTATTGGACTACTTAGAAATTCTCTACCTGGTGTTGCTAAGAGCCTCTCAGAAGCGATTCATATAACAGAACAGATGACCCTTTTTGTTAAGGCAGGAAAAAAGGTTGTAAGCTATTTGTAAGAACACTGATATTTTGCATCTTGAAAGCTTTGTCTTGCTTTAGGGATACCAAGCAGATACTGTGCTTGCTAGTTTTTCTCCTAGGACAGCAGTTTCTCTTATTTCTGGGCCATACCAGATCCTGCTAGATGTGTCTTGAGAGCCCTTCCATATTATATCTGCTTTTTCATGCTTTTGTGAGCCTCATTGAGGACTGATCTGGTATGTATCTCTATGTACCTCTGCTTTTACTGGAAGTTGGAGCTATAAATTCTTCTGCTTAACTATGTAGAGCCTGTAACTGGATACTTGGTTTCAGAGTTGGCTGGTTGCAGTTCAAAGGTTAAAGGGGTCTTACAGGTATATCCTCTTTTTTTCCTGTTCAGTGAGGGAGTTAATACCTCCCTGTCACGTTGAAATACTTTTTTTTTTACTGTTACAATCATTCAAACTTTGCAGTAACTTTTTATGTTTAGATACTGCACGTTGAAGCGTAGTGCCATGGTCACTCCAAAACGAATGTAGTTCCCCTCATCTCAAGGAAAGGTACTTGTTACTGACTTCACAAATGTCATTGTCCCTTCCAGTTACCACAAATAGCTGTTCAAAGGCACTGCAGGTAGATTATTCAAGTTATTCCTGCCTGCAGTGGCTCCAGGTGGTTGCTAAGCTTGCCAGCCAAGTTTGTAGTGCATATGCCCTCATCTGCTGTGGAGGAAGACCAGGTGTCAATGCTGCTTTGCAGCCTGCAGGCTTCATTTCAGTGCCAGTCACAGGGAGGTGATGTGCTTGTTGGAGCCTGGCAAGGATAGATCAGATGCCCTCAGGTGTGTCTGTTTTTCATCCTTAAAAGACTTGGAATTTTCTGTGTGATTGCTTATCTGCCTTGAGGGTTAACTCTACTGTGGAATGGAAGCGCTTGTTGGCATCCCTATTATTCAAGGCTATGAAGTGATCTGAACAGCAGTATTAGTACATTGGGATGCTGTGAAACTCAGTTTGTCTCACTGGATCTGTGTCATAGATAGAAATACATGTGCTGAAAGTGTCCAGCTGAGATGTGACCTAGATAAGGAGGGAAACGCTCCAGTGAAGATACTGTAGTCACTGAGTAACTGGTGAGATGCATCTCCGTTTCCCTCACTGCAGCTTAGTCTGGTGGTTTTTCTGTTGACTTAAATGTCTCGATAGCACTCCAGTATATGGCTTTTCCAATTAGGAGGTCTGTTCTGGCCTATAAGATGACTGTTTTGGCAAGATACTATTGTATCTCCCACTGGACTTTTGCAGTTTATTTTCCTTGTAGTTGCAGTTGCTTGGTTGTTAAGTACCTGAGCAGTTGAGTATCTGCGTTTCAACCAGTACCTTTGTGACACTTTTGTGTTCAGCGTGCTTCCTGTTTGTATATAGGTACAACAGGGTTGGTCAGTGCTTGTCTCCTGTGTGAGATCAGATGCTGATACATCTGGATCAGGGAAGAGGTATCAGAGGTGATTCTGAGGCTGTTCTGAAGGTGATATTTGGTGCTTAATGAGAATAGAAGGTTTTTTGTTGTCTGACTGGTAGGGGAGGAGCTGATAGTCCCTGGTTGAGAGTGATTCCATGCATTTCCTTCCCATTACAATTTGAAGGGCATTAAGTGTGTTGTCTCAAGCTGTAGATCTTAGCTCATAGTAATCTGGAAGTGAACTTGCTTTGTATGACAACTTTTGCTCTTTTTCCTCGTGGAAGATTATATATATATATATTATTTTTAAAAATAGAGTCCAGTGAGCTGTTAGGCAGTGTTGGATAACATTGCCTGTGTTTGTCAAACATGATCATCTGTAAATCACTCTTCACATCTGAACATGAATACAGATTGAACAATAACCATTTAGCAATATTATCTGATAGTTTCATGTGCATTTTTGGCTAATTTTTACCTATGGCATAATCTGTGGGTTGACTACAAGACTCATCTATTTTTCCTGTCTCTTTGTGCCTGTCTTAGTAATAAACTGTTTTTGGTGTACTAGACTCTGTAGTTCAGTACTGACAACAGGCACTTGAATATTGTTGCTCAGTAATAATACAGAGATTTTTTTGGTATAATGCATCTTGCTAAATCTGTTAAACCAAGGCCTTCAAAACACCTGACCCAACTAAATGTGTCATTTTCTTGATTCCTGTTTCCATGCACTGACACTGTATACCCTCATTTGAGCAGTGCAATTTACAGATTGCTGTGGTCATACTGAAAATGCTAAATAAATCTTTCTCTGTGGTGGAAAGCTGTTTGAATAATGGCTGTCTAACACTGTTATCTTAAAAGCTATGAGCTCGTCACCTTCCTGGCATTTGTTACTCAGGTTTAAATAGTACTCTGTAGCACTGATGTCCTGCCTTTGTGTCACTGTCTTGAGGTCTAGTGAAATTTCCATTGCCTGTGGTGCCACTAAGAGTGCTGTTAGTTCCTTGGAATTTGTGCAAGCAAACTGAAACTGAGACTTCACCAGTCTGGACAAAGTGCTGATGGCCTCTGTCCGTGCCAGTTTTGTTGGCTCCAGTTTTGAAGGCTCCCAGGGTGGGAGCCTTCAAGAACTATCTCACAGGAGTGAGCTTTTGCCATGCATGTGTTTTATTACCAAGACTGTTCTGGAGTGGCACATCATTGGCAAAATGTGCCTCATCCAAGTGTCTGTCAGTGAGGTTCTGCGTAGGCCTGTCTACTTTCTGTATCAATTCTTTCTTTTTCAATTCAATATTTACATGTTTGTTGTGTGTTAAAGAGTATAAAGACTGCTGATGAGAGGAGATCACTGGATCCACACAGAAGAGCTGAGCTGTTTGTGTTTCCATTTGCTTTAGCTAGGGAATGAGGTATGAGGAGCTAAAGTTCACACTTGAGGTTGTTGTTGAAGTTGCATTGGGAAACAGCATTTGATAGTGGGAGTTTGTGATGGGTGGTTGTTGCATGTTCCTTTTTTTTAGGTAAATGCACTGTATCTGCTATTGTACGGTAGACATTGTAAATAGCTTCTTGCTCTTTCATTTGTCTCTCTTGCAAGCTCCATTTTGAGTCAATGTCTTCTCTAGAAGAATTTAGAGGCTCTTCTTCTGCTCTTTCTCATCTTTTCCACTTTTATTAAGTGGAGTCAAACCTAATGTCAAACTCATCCTTTATCACACAATTAATATCTTCCTTTTTAATTTCTTCATAGTGATGTTGAGGACCAAATGTTGCCAGCTGATAGCATTTTAGCGTTGGCTATGACCCAATGAAGTTGCTGTGAATTTTGCTTAGGGGAACTAGTAGGAACAAATGTGAAACATGCTAAGGTAATAAGTGTTGCATCCCAAACTGGGAATCCATGTGTTCAGTTCCTCTTTCTGCTTGCTGTCCCCAAATAGAAAATGGATGTCTGCTTGCGTATGTGACATATTGATCAGTTTACACGAAGCATGGAATTAAGGATTATGTTCTGGTGATGGGAGTTGACAGGTTGGGTTGATGGCTGATCTTGATGATCTTGAAGGCCTTTTCCAACCTAGATGATTCTGTAGCATGTAAGCTACATAAGCACATACTGGGTTTTAATTTAATGGATTTAGGAGAAGAAGAAAATGAACTGTAGATCTCTGGTTCCAGGGTTAACAGAGCAATTCCTTCTTCATCTGTGAAGTGTGGATGTAAACACCCATACAAAGTAGTGATACATCAGAGACTGGAAAAAAGTCATCACAACATTATATCCTAGGCAAAATAAAGTAGAACACAAATCTGGAAAATACCAGGGAAGGAGAACATCTCCCATCTGTTTTTCTCCTCTGCCACTATGTATTATTATTTCAAATTTCATGTAGAGTTTTACATCCTAGATATAAGTAAACAGACTGCCTCCCTGTAAGATACTTACTGCAGTTTGTCACCCCACATAGCATTGCAGTGATTTCTGTACCTCAGTTATACAAGCACCTGCAGAGTTGTTGGAGCACTAACAGTCTGCCAGGTGGCTGCCCAGTGTCTGATTACAAAAGAGTAGCATGGGTTTCTGTCATATGTATATGCAAACATAAATCAGGCAGGAGATGAAGAAATATTCTTCGCCTGAGTTGGACATAAAAATAGGAAGAAGTATTAGTGACTAGGTTGGAACTTTCCCACCAGCATTGCTGGATGTGTCCTCCTTGGCGTGTGTGGCTCATCCTTCTGTTGAGCTTCTTACATCAGTTGTGGAAGAAGACCTGTCCCCTGTGACCTGAATCAGAAAGAGATGTGAATTACCGTATCTCCGATCTCTGTTCAGCTAGTGCTGCTAGGGATTGGTTCAAGTATAAATTTCATTTTGGTCACCTTTCTCCTATTAGAGGTGAAATACGGTGGCAGATACCAGCTATGTCACTGCTGCAGATGTGGAAGGAAGTCTTCTTTGCCAAAAGTTTGCCACTAAAAAGAGAGGAGGTAGCTGGTAAGTGTTCTGATGCATGTTCTTCAAAAGTTAAAAAATTAAGGCCATTTCCTCCTACGTATGTGAAAAGAATAACAGCATGATATGCAAAAGTACCTCATGTATGTATTGTAATTCAGAGGGGCAAAACCAAACAGAAGTAAGCGTTGTCCTGGTCTAAGAGAGTCCAAGTAGAGAAGTATGGTACATAGTCTTGAACCGCATTTCTGCCTGCCATAGGTGCTCTGGGAGACCCTGAGGAAGCCCTGCTGGAGGGTTCTCTTGCAGCTTCCTAGCTCTCCATTTTGCTGTTCCTGTTGTAAATATTCAGAGGATGTTCTGTCTTGAGATATGTAGAGCAACTAGCACATAGGGTCTTGCTCTCTGGGCACTGTAGCAACATGAATAATCTTAGCCAAGGAAACAAGGCGTTTTCCCATTGCAGCATAATGGCACTTTAAATTCCTGCACTGTCCTTGGTTAGATGGATGCTGACACAGCAATGTGAGGAGACGCTATGGATGTTTTTACGTATGCTATGGGTTTGTGACTCTGCTTCCACAGCCATGTAAATCAGAAATAACTGCTGAAAACAGTGTTTTAGGTACTGCCATATAACTGTGGGGGAGAAGAATGGATTTATTTTGAAAGATGAGAACAGCAGCTTGCTTAATGTTTTTTTTCCTTGCATTAAAAAAAATGGAATGTGTTGATGATGTTTCCTAATGGGCTTGAAAGGCTCAGCCCTTAAAATAAGCAGGTTCATGAATAAAAGAATTGTTCCTGGCAAGGAAGAACTGCAGAAAAATATTCTTAATTTATGGCACTAAAAAAGAAATACTTGTGTAATAAATGAGTTAGTTTTGCCATTCGATTATGCAGCTAAGATTACAGCTATTACAATCTTAAAGTTGCTTCCAGTTTCTATTTTGTTTCCTTCCCGCATTATATAAATACTGTAAAGTAGTTTCTGGTTTAAAATGGATGTGTACTGTGGAAGGAAAGCTTCCCTTTGGTGTATATCATGCTATCTTGCATGATGCAGTTGCTGATCAAAAATGTCAGCCACAAGCACACTAACCTAGCATCCTGGTTGTCTGTTCTTATTAGATGATGTGGGTAATGGCAGTGAGAGAAGGCTGTATTGTGTTGACCGATGCCCTTGCAATGTGTTTCTCATACATTTTTATAGTGTTCTATTATAAAATAAGAGTACTACTTTGTGATGCTTTCCCGATCTAGTGACTTATTTCTTTTGCATGTCAAAGGACTTTTATTTATCATCTCTCAGTGTAAGCAAGCAAGTGTTGTTGAGGCTGTTTCTGAGTTCAGTATGTTCTGCTGTGGACCCTGAGCAGTCAGCATTGCTCCTGGGTGGCACGGTGCCTAAGGGAGTGAGTGATGGAGTCTGTGCTCATCTTGAAAATCAGATTTATGGGGAATTTGGATCAGCAGATTTCATGGTGGTTGTATAAAGCTGTGACTGGGAAGACAAGACAGGGCGTTCCCTGGGCTTTTGTTTTAAAATTCACATGTAGGGTGTTCTTTGCCGATGCTCTGAAAGAGTATCATTTACTAGGAGGTGCTGATTAGCCCCATAGTATTCACCTAATTTTACTATTCTGTAGTTCTAAGTGCAGGTAAAGACAGTTCGTGTTTATCTCCACTTACCAGCTGTGGAAAAGGTCAGAAGGGGAAGGTGATGGCCTCGCTGAGGTGTAACAGCATGTTCAAAAGTGGAATTAAGACAGACTCCATTCCCAGGTATTGCTCTATCCATAGGGCAGCTCCTAATTCAGCTGGCTGAACACAAGTTGAATTCTGATGCCTAATATTGCTGTCCAAGGTTCATTGTATTCTTACTATAGAGTAAATAATACATTCTCAGCTGAGAGTGCTGGCAGAAGGTGCTGGAAACAAAAGCAATTTAAGATCAACTTTTTCTCTCCCAGGGAATAATGTGGGTGCAGGTCTCTCAAAGCACGCTAGTTCTGTGAAGTAAAATAGAATTGAATTTGGCACTTAGAACATTGGGTTTTGGTCTCTTAGGTCTGTTAAGTGTCACTGGAGAGGCAGTCCCCAAAAGCTCTGTGGTGCTGATGCCGGAACGCAGGCTGAATTTGGGTATCTAAGCCTAAAAGTGCAGTTCTCAAAATCAACACAGTTGTTCTGTGAGCATGTTTTCATCTAGGAGTTGCTGCGAGGCCCCAATGCTCTGCCAGTGCTTGGCGTTGCATGGAGAACAGCCTCTTGGCTCTGTCTCATGAGCCCTCTGCTAAGCTGCTTGCAGCCTTTGTATCTCTAAGGGATGTATCTTATGGGATGTGTCTTAAACCTATTAATGCATGCTCCAACATCAGAGCGAAATCAGCTCAAAACCGTGGGGGGAAAAAAGCGAGGAATGGGAAGATAGCAATATTGTTTTATGTGGGGCTTTGCATTTAGGGTGGTTTCCTGCATATGGAAAACTCAAAGTTCGTTTTCCTCACCCACCTGATTCCTCATTCAAATCTGCAGCATCTTCTGCCCGGGGCTGATGGCAAGTTCTGGGCCTGGGAGGTGCCCTGGCTGGTGGGGTAGTGTGAAGTGTGGGATTGAACCTCCTTCAAGGAAAGAAGGAAACTGAAATTGGACGTGCTGCATGCTCTGATCAGCAGGGCTCTGTGTGAGAGGGGGTACGGTGTCCCAGGTCAGCCTCATTTCAGAGGGAAGAATGGCAGGGAAACTGTCAAGGAATGTTGCATTACAAGGTTTTGCTTGCAAATATCCAGAAGATGTCATGAATGTACGGCTCTGAGGTTGGGGAATTGGAAAGCTTATGGTTTTATGTTAGGTTTTAAATATTTTCCATGATAATATAGAGGTCTTGCAGAAATGGCTGGGGTTTCACCTGTATGACTTCTGGTTATCTCAAAGTAGAAAAGGCAGAAAGATCTTCCTCAAATAGTTCTGCTGTCATTCTGCAACTTGAACTGTTGAGAGCTTGTGTGAGCAACATGAGGGATAGGAGACTCCTTGCTCCTGTCAGTCCTCAGGTTTTTCTCTCTGATTTTGGTGGTTTATCTCCTGACTTCCTTTATTTGTAAAATGTTAAGTGTAAGTGCTAAAGGGTTGCATGGCAGAAAGCTGCTATCTGTTAGAGTGCTAGCCTGGAAATTTGGATCCATAGCTGAAAGGCAGCAATTCCTGGATTAAATCAGGGTATGGTTAGTCTCTTGAAAGTGGCTCTTGCCTGTAGGGGTGCTTTAGTGCCTGAGTTTGGAGCTCTCAATTTGCTTAAGGAGCTCTGAATTCAGAATGATTTTTGCATGGTTTTTGCAAAGGAATTTTTCTTCAGCAGAGGGAAACAGCTAGGAACAAAATCCAAAGCTGTTACCAGGTAGTGTCAGGAGGTGAGTGGAGAGGGCATTGCTTATATTGGCTGTGCGTAAGGTGAATATTCCTGAGGACAATTCAATGAGTAGAAAGCCTGCGCTTTAATTGACAGGCTCAGACATGTAAAGAGAAACCTGTTTGATGCACTTCTCATTACTGGGCAAACAGAAGGTCAAGCTAATTAGTTCTCTTGATAACTTGCTTGCTCCACTGTGGGAAAACTTGAATGTGTCTGAACAAAACTGGTTTGCAATGCAATGGAGAATTACCTTCCAAGATCATTAAAGAAACATTAAGGAAATCACAAGCGTAGTGCACCTGAGCAGATTACAAGGCTCTGTTAAACCAGTGCGTATTTAAAATTAGTTCTAAGTTCTGCCTTCATTTAATGCACCCTCATATCTTTAATGAGGACTCTTGTGAATTTTAGTAAAGGGGAGGGATGGAAAGTGTCCCAGGATAGCACTGCTTTTGCACAAATAAATCAAGTAATTGTTCTCTGGCCAGGTTTAATGGCTGATAGTGCTTTATCTGCTTTGATCCCTATAAATGTGCACTCTGTACTGAGCCTCCTCCTGCCTCTTAGGTTTGTCAGTTTGTCTCATAATTCCAAAAAGCTGTTGTCCCCTCGATAGGAGAAAATAGGCAAGTTAATGTATTGCTGTGTTTTACTAGAGTAAAGTGTGTTTGTAGTAACTTGGTGACTTGAATTTCCATGGAAGTATTGTGGTGTTCTCTGCTACATCAATGGAAGTACGTTTAATGTTTACAGTAATTTAGTAGGGCACTTTCTTGATTAAACAGTTCTGTAACCTCTGTAGCACTCTTTCTTTGTTCCATGTGCTCCAAATCCAGAGAGGAAAGCTGTGCCTGCAGTCTCACCTGTCATTGCAGCAGTTCTATGCTGCGTCCCCCCACCCCAGGCTGTCTGCTTGCTGCACCTGGGTTCAGCAGTGCTGGCTTCATTGAAAGGCTGAGCCTGAATGTGCCCCAAAGTTTTCTATGTACTTCGTTATTGGCACGTATTGATGGGAATCAGGCAGTATTGGAATCCTAGAGCACTGTGTAAGTGAAGCTTAAAACCCTGCACACCCTGAAATCCCAATCAGCAGGCACAGAGGGGAACCAGAGAGATGTTTTTATCTACTTATGGGAAGCATAGTCTGGAAGAAATGAAGTAATTTACTGTAGCTCCCTTGGGGTGGAATGAGTTGGGGGGGGGGGGGGGGGGGGAAG
>JANHGO010000002.1:42188952-42205697 GCA_024606505.1 Aquila spilogaster | reverse complement strand
ATCCCACTGGGTGGGGGGGGAGTGAGTGAGCGGCTGCGTGGTGCTTAGTTGCTGGCTGGGGTTAAACCACGACAGTACCAGAAAGCACTGTCCTGTTCAGAGGAAGTTCAAGTGGAGAGGAAATACGGTGCTGTGGCCCTGAGCTGCACTTACACCTGTCACAGGTGCTCTGGGAGACCTTGAGGAAGCTCTCATGGAGGTTTCTGTCTCAGCTTCCTTGCTTTAGTTTTGCTGTTATCTGTTTAGGTGGTAAATATTCAGAAAGTGTTCTGTCTTGAGATATGTACAGTGACTAGCACATAGGGTCTTGCTCTGAGGGCACTGTGGCAATATGAATAATAATCCTTAGCCTAGGAAACAAGGCACGTTTTCCCTTTGCAGCATAATAGCACTTTAAATTCCTTGGCTGTCCTAGGTTAGATGCATGCCGACTCAGCAACATAAGGAGACACTACAGAAATATCTTTACGTATGCTATGGGTTTGTGACTCTGCTTCCACAGCTATGTAAATCAGAAGTAACTCTGCTGAAATCAGTGTTTTATGTACTAGTATATAACTGTGGGAGAGAAGAACACATTTATTTTGAAAAATGGGAACGGCAGCTTGCTTAACGTTTCTTTCCTTGCATTAAAAAAACAAAATGTGTTGATGATGTTTTTCTAATGGGCTCTAAAGACTCAGCCCTTAAAATGAGTGGGTTCATGAATAAAAGAATTGTTCCTGGCAAGGGAGAACTGCCAAAAAATATGCTTAATTTATGGTACTAAGAAAGAAATAGTGATGTAATAAATGAGTTAGTTTTGCCATTCGATTATGCAGCTAACGTTATGGGTACTATAATCTTAAAGTTGTTTCCAGTTTCTATTTTGTTTCCTTCCCACATCATATAAATACTGCCAAGTAGTTTCTAGTTCAAAATGGGTGAGAACTGTGAAAGGAAAACTTCCCCTTAGTCTCCTCATGTTAACTTGCACAATGCCACGTGAATGCAGTTGCCTATCAAACATGTCGGCTACCAGCATGCTGACCTAGCTGTCCTGGTTGTCTCTTCTCATTAGATGATGTGGATAATGTCCATGAGGGTGAAGGCTGCATCATGTTGACAGGTGCCCCTGTAACATATTTCTCTAAGATAATACCTTCTAATTATAAACCAAGAACATTCTTCTGTGTTGTGTTTTCCCCATCTAGTGAGTTTTTTCTTTTGTAAGGTAAAGGACTTTTGGTTTTCATATTTTGACATGAGCAAAAAAAAAAAAAAAAAAAAAGTTTAAGGGCTCAGGGTTGCTTCTGACTTTGTAGTATGTTCTGCTGTGGATCCTGAGTAGTCAGCATCAGCTCTTTGGTGGCATGATGCCCAAGAGAGCAAACGATTGAAAATTAAGAGAACAAGGAATTTGGACCAACAGATTTCATGATGGTTACATAAAACTGTGACTGAGAAAACAAGATGCTTGGCTGACAGCTACTCTCTTTGCGAATTACCTAGTTTGGTTTTGTTTTAAAATTGAAGTGCAGTGGTTCTTTGCCAATGCTTTGAAGGAGTGTCATCTACTATGAGGTGCTGATTACCCCTTAGTACTGACATAATCTTACTATTATGTAGTTCTCAAAGCATGCTGTAACAGAGATTATATTTATCTCCGTTTACCAGCTGGAGAAATGGTCTGAGAAAGAGGAACTGATGGCCTCACTGAGGTTTAAAAGCATGTTCTAAGGAAGAATTGGGAAAGAAACTCAGTTTGCAGGCAGTGCTTTACCCACAAGGCATCACTCTTAATTCAGCTGGTTGAACAGCAGTTGAATTCTGATGCCTGATACTATTGTCCAAACTTTGGTGGATTCTTACTGCACAGCAAATAGTATCTGATCAGCTAAGACTGACTGCTGCCAAAAGCTGCTGGAAACTGAAGTGATTTATGATAAACCTTTTTTATTTCAGGAAGTAATAGAGGTGCAGATTTACAGAAGTGGGCTAGTTCTTGACAAGTAGAATAGGATTGAGGTTGGGACTCAGAACACTGGGTTTTGGCCTCTTATATCTGTTAGGAATTGCTTGAGAAGCAGTCCCCAAAAGCTTTAAGGTGCTGACACAAGGATGTAGGCAGAATTCAGGTATCTAAGCCTGGAAGCACAGTCCTTATAAACCCACTCTGTTAGCCTGCAGGCATCTGCTGTCATCAGGGAGTTGCCACAAGGCCCCACGTGGGCGTGTACTCTGGACTGCCTAGGGAATAGCACAGTGCCTTTCGTCTCTGCCTCATGAGTCCTCTAAGATGCTTGCAGCCTTTCTATTTCCAAGGGGCATCTTGTGGGATATGTTTTAAACATATTGGGATATGTTTTAAACATATTAATGCATACTACAAGATCAATCAAAAGTCAGTTCAAAACTGAAGAAAATGAGGGGTGAAAAGAGGGTGATGTTTTTATGTGTGGTTTAGCATTTAGGGCAGTCTCCTGCATATGGAAAACTGAAAATTCGTTTCCCCCACCTGCCTGCCTCCAGCTTAAATCTGCATCGTCTTCTGCCCAGGACTGACTGGGAGTTCCAAGGCTCTGAGGTTTCCTGGCTGGTAGGGCAGTGAAAGGTGCAAGTTTGAACTTCCCCCAACCAGAGGAGGAAACTGAAATTGGACTTCCTACATCTTGGCCCCATACTCTGATCACTAGGGCATTGGGTGAAAGAGGAATGTCACTACATCCCCTGTCAGCCATGTTTCAGAGGGAAGAATGGTAGCTGACTGGTTTTCAGTAGAAAGATCTTCAAGTGGACAACTCACAAAGATGTTGTCAGGTGTGTGAACTCTAAAAGAGGAAGATGGACTCCTGCAGGAGAACAAGATACACCTCCGTCTGAAAAAGGTGATTTAGATGGCATTTAGCTCAGTGTGAGGGTTGCTGTGAACACCGCTTGGATGTACTGACTTTCTCCATGGAGCCCTTGGTTAGCTTAGGATCCTCATTCACAGTGATGGATGGCACTGGTCAAAATGGGTTAGGCATCAGGTATCTGGTGCTCTTCATTGTAAGAAACAAGTCTCTTTGGAGAGCTGGTCCTTGGCTTCCCTGCAGTTCAGTTGCACGCTTATGAAACAAGTAATCAGGGCTGCAAAACTGGAGTGTTTTGCATAGCCAGTATGAAATGGGTAGAGAATTTTGAATCCAGCAGACCTAGAAGTTGCCTTAAGCAGAGGAACTGTCGAGGTCTGTTGTTGGGTTTGTTTGTAAAAGTATGTCTGGAAGATGTCATGAATGTATACATCTGAGGCTGTGGAATGGAAAGCTTAGGCCTTATATTAGGTCTGAAAAGCCATTTTCTGTGATCATATAGGGGTCTTGCAAAAACTGCTGGAATTTCACATATGTGACTTCTGGGTTATCTTAAAGTAGAAAAAAGGCAGATGAAACCTTATTTGCTCTCCAAAATAACCTTCCTCAGTTCATTCCCCTGTCATTCCCCTGTAACCTTGACTGTTACGAGCTTGTCTTAGTAACGTGAGGGATAATTTACATCAGAGTCCCTGCTCCTGCTAGTCCTCAGGTCTTTGCCTTTGGTTTTTGAAGGTTTGATGGTTTATCTCTGACTTGCTTTATTTGTAAAAGGAGGTTGAATGTATGTGGTAAGGACTTATATTTGCAAAAATGTGCTATTTGAGTGCTAGAGAAATCAGGATCTATAGTTTACTCAAATGTAGCAATTCCTGAATTTCCTAATAAATCAGGATATGGTTAGTCTTTTGAGAGTGGTTCTTGCTTGTAGGGTCCATTATTGTCTGAGTCCGTAGCTTTTAATTTGCCTAAGGAACTCTGAATTCAGAAGGATTTTATCTGGCTTCTGCAAAGGAAGTTTCATTTATGGCTGTTGTTTTCCTCCACTGAAGAAAATTCAAAGCTATTACCTGGTAGTGTGAAGAGGTGAGTGGATAGGGCATTGCTTATATTGGCTGTGCTTGTGGTAAATATTCCTGAGGACAATGCAATGAATAGAAAGCCTGAGCTTTAATTGACAGACTCAGCCATGAAAAGAGAGACCTGTTTGATGCATTTCTCATTACTGGGCAAACAGAAGGTCAAGCTAATTAGTTCTCTTGATAACTTGCTTACTCCACTGTGGGAAAACTTGAATGTGTCTGAACAAAACTGGTTTGCAATGCAACAGAGAATTACCTTCCAAAATCATTAAAGAAACATTAAGGAAATCACAAGTGTAATGCACCTGAGCAGATTACAAGGTTCTGTTAAACCGGTGCATATTTAAAATTAGCTCTAATTTCTGCCTTCATTTAATGCACCTTCATCTCTTTAATGAGGACTCTTGTGAATTTTAACAAAGAGGGAGCTGAAAGTGTCCCAGGATGGCACTGGTTTTTCACAAATAATTCAACCAGTTGTTCTCCGGCCAGGTTTAACAGCTGATAGTACTTTATCTAGTTTGATTCCAATGAATGTGTGCGCTGCACTGAAGCTAGTTTCGTCTCTGATGTTTGTTAATGTATATCTCATAATTATGGAAGGTTAATGTGGTCTTGGTAAGGGGAAATTAGTCAAGTTAATGTGTTGCGGTGTTTTACCTAAGAGTGAAGGATGTTTACAGCAACCTTGTGACTTGACTCTTCATGGAAATTTGATGGGGTGTACTCCACAAAATCAGTGAATGTATATTTATTGTTTGGGGTAATCTAGTAAAACAACTTATGATTAAACAATTTTGTAAGCTTTTCGTAAAGGTCTAGCACTCTGCTTTCTTGTTCCACATCCTACAAATTCACAGGAGAGGAAAGCTGTGTCTGCAGTATGGTCTGTTGCTGTAGCTGTAGTATGCTATTTCTCACTAGCCCAAGCTCTCTGGTTTTGCATCTGCATCTAAACAGTGCTGGTACTGTTAGAGGTGTAAACCCAGATGTGTGTCTAACACAGTCTTCTTTTAACTGGTAGGGCTTTTAATACACTTTGTTATTAGCATGTATCAGTGGTATCCTAAAGTGCTGCACAAATGTAGATTTAAAATCTGCACACCTTGAAATCCAAATCAGCAGGTACAGAGGGGAAGCAAAGAAATACATTTGTCAGATTTCCTAAAATGCGGTCTGATTCCCCAGCAGTGGAACTACTTTGCACATTGATGCATCTAGTCCAAAAAGCAGAGAGTGTTTCGGCACCGCAGGTTTAGCTGCTTTGTGCAGTGAAAGAATAAGCCTCTGGGCAAGTACTCAAATGCTTTCTGAGAACGGTTTCAGAGATATCTAGTCTTTTTTTAATGAGTTACCTTTCTCCTTAAAGCTGTTCTGTGGTTCAAATCAAAAGTGGGTACAGATTTTGAAAGTAAAAGTAATGTTCAGGTAAGCTAATTTTAAAAAATGAGAAGTATTTAAATGTATAATTTTTCTGTTGGCTTTCTCTTGTAAAAAGGGCTCATGTTTTAGCAAAGCATAGCAAAATTTGTTTTAAACACGGGGGTTAAGATTTTTTTTTTGTGATTGTAAATATGAATATTGTAGGAAAGTGTGTCTAATTTCAAGTTTCTCTTAAGTGTCTTTAAGGCCTAAATGTCAACTCTTTCATAGAAGAATCATTCCTGTTTACAGCAGAATCTAGTTTTGTGTTTAACTTCTCCTTTGGAAGAGAAGGGAAAAAATGGTTTCATTTTTATTGGTATCTATGTAGCTAATCCTTCTCTTCTTCCCACTTTCTTCGGTGGTATATTCCCTGCTGGCTCCTTCTGTTTTGCCTTGACATCTAGGCTTGGATCATGCATAAACAACACCTGATGGTGTCAGTGGGACCACTGCATACATGAGTGTCCTCACAGTAGTGCCCTGCCAGCAGTAATGACATTCCAGCCCCAAGTTTGACATTGCTACCTGTTCCAAAGGCTTATTATTGCATGCTTGTGTTTAAAAATACGTGCTTATGATTTTAAAGGGTTTTCTTTTTTACTTAACGTGTATGAAAGGCAGCCCATCCCACATTGCTGTTTTAATTCTTGACTATGAAAACATATATATATATATATGAATTGTGTGTGTATATAAGGGAAAATATATATTAGAACTGTGCAAACATCCTACTTTTTCACGTTTAATATTTGCATTTGTCATTTGCTAAATGAATCTTTGAATTGTTTCTGATGCATTATTTATTTTGATGCATCTGTGTTATTTTTTGGCTTTTCAGACAAATTAAAGAAGTCATTTTACAAACTTTTTTTCTTGATACCTTAGACGCTCTTCTGTAGCTGTTGTCAAGATAAATAGAAAACAGAGTTTCCATGTGCCATCAATAGATGTCCAGTGAAAAGATCTTTCTTTTTGCTCTGAAGTATACAGTTCACTCCTTTTTTGCCACATTGCTACATAAGAGACATGAAACTAATATGGATGCAGTTCAAATAATGATGTCACTTTACACAGGTTTAGTGTGTGGCTTGTAATAATTAGAAACCATGTGTAATGGTGCTTTTTATTTTCCCACATTTTGATTTGTGTTAATGGATGGCAGCTGCTATTTGTATTACCGAAATAATCACACATTCTTTGGATTCTGGCATTAGTATGGATGAAATCATATTACTGATCATAGTGCTTACTACTGTTACTGTTCCCCATGGCTCTGTGTGACAAAAACTGCCCATGTGCATAAGTGAAGTCTACTTGAACTATATTACTACTCTTTAATGAAACTCTGTTAAAACTGAAGTCCTCATGGAAACCTCCTATTAAAAATTCAGGATTTGAATGTTGTGGTGTATACTGAGAAAGTCAATGACTGATCTGAACAGAATGAGTTTTATTGAGTGAACAGTGAATAAGGCCTAGTGTAGTCATACTGATCTGCATCATCTAAGACTCTAGACCAGCAATATTTTTACTATTTGACACCTTTGTTCTTCCTTATGCGGGCATTTTAATAAGAGAGGAAGTCCACATTAATATTGGATTTGAGAAATAAGGTTTATTTGTTAGATTTGCAATAAGAGATGACTGGTAACTGTATTGTTGGAAGTGGACCGAAGTAAAAGTCATACTAATGTTCTGTCTTTCACGGCCTCGTTGTGTGCAGGGTATGTGGAACTGAGTCATCTCAGCATAAGTGCAACTATACTAAAATCTAGAAGGATACCAGGTGTAAATGGAGGATAGGTTATTCATTTTCCTTTTGAGTAGAAGGGCTGCTACAGTAATGCAGGGTAGCTCTAAAAAACCATGTTTTGTACGACTTTTGGAAGGTCCATCTTTTGCAACATTTTTTTTTTTATTTATTTTTTTTTATTCCCTCCCACCCCCTGTGCCAGCAGGCATCTTAGCAATAACATTTATAATATCTCCCCACTGCTTCATGGTTAAGAGTCACTGTGAACAGAAACTGAACAGGTAGTGACTGCAGAACACCAGTTGCAAGGATTGATACCCAGCCCCCCTCACATGCCAAGAAATGAGCCCAGCAGTTAATTAAATGGTTCTTCTCTAAGTCCACATTCAGAAATACAGATATTCTAGTTAGTGATGTGGGACTTATTGCCAGTTGAATCTTGTTTTTCTCCCATAAAATTCTGTAGTTTAACAATTTTGGTGAGGAGGTGCGGTCAAGAGGACAGGAGTAAGGGTAAGAGTAATTCTCTTAACCCTATGCAGCTTACTTGCAACAGAAACTGGAATGGGAGAGAAAAGGAGAGGTGCGTGCAGGCTGTCTTTGTGTATGTAGTGACAGTTCATTCCTTTGTGGGTATTTTCCGTAAGGATGTGGCCTAGTGGAATTTCTGCCCATTCTAGAAGGTTGCACTTTGGGTGAAATGTATGTAGCTCTGTCATAAAATGAACCAAATTTGATGATTGGTGCATTCCTCTGTAACAAGGATTAACTTCACAAAATCTCATTCAAGTGCATCATGTCTCCTTTCCTTCTCCCTCTCCCAGAACAGGCTGCTAAATGATTGATATGGAGCATTTGCTCCATGGTATCACTGTCAGGACATAATATTTTGCTAAAGTTTTATAAGGCTTAAACAAATACAAACTATTTTGAAATAATTTCTTAATGTAATGTCTCTCCAAAAAAGTGTGGAGGATACTCTTGTTTCCAGCTTTTTTTTTCCCCTTAGGTAGATGAATATATACTGTCTATTTAGAAAGGTGAATAGCTGCTCATAGGGTAAATGTGTTTACCTTAAAACTGCTGCACCTCTGTAAGATGCTGCTGATGCTTTTTGGACTTTGTTTTCTTGCAGATCTGTTACCAGACGACATCAAGTTTAAGTTTTTAATAAACGCTATTTGATCACTTAAAATAGGAAAATGAAAATACTTTTAATGCTCAGGGAGAATCACGCTGGAAATGCATTAAGCAACTTTGCTCACTTCAAAACTGGTTAAGTTTTTGATGTTAGTATTTGTAGGACTACAATTCCCAAATGGTGAAATGGTAGGTTTTGGTCCTATTTTAGTGCTTTCTCATGTTGGAAATATCTTCTTTTTTAAAAAAAGTAAATACTAGAAGTCTTCCTTATCATGTAAGCCCCTGGGTATAGTGCACACAAATAGGATGAGCATCATGATAAAATCACGAGTCTGGCTGCAATGTGTGTTTGTAAGTCATCCCTGAATGGATTGTTCTGTAACACTATCAAGTACTTTGAAGTCTTTTTGAAGTAGGCTAGTTTTAAATTAGTACATCTAGCAATGACCTGCTTCCTATTTTACTTTGGATCAAAGTTTTTTGGTCACTGTTCTGCAGCAACAGGCTGTAGAAGTTTCAGTGGATGTAGAATGGGGACCCTATGTGACTTCTTTCCAGGTGTCTTGCATGCTAGGGGCAGCTGGAAATACAGAGCTTGATTAGGAGTCCTGAAATCTAACCTTAATATAGCATCGTGTGTCCTAGCAGGCTGCCATTTGCTAAAACTTGAAGTGCACAGTTTGCAGTTGTTACTAATTACAGTATCAGTACTAAACACAAATGAAGTATGTGTTCATGCAAGACCTACACATGTGGGTCTGTGTGAGTGAACAGAAGTAGAGGAGGCAGAGATGGCAGCTCATGTGGAGCAGAATTCAAAATACAAAGTGTTGCGCATATATCTAGGGGAAGAGAGAACTCAAGCTATTAAGTTACAATTGCTTGACTCCCTTTGCCTCTGAACCACAGAAACAGTATGCACATTTTAATAACGTTGTGGTATGAGTAAGGACATCATTGTGCACAATTCTTTTGCTGAGTCTAGTAATAAAGCATTCTGCCCTTTATTTATAGGACTGCCTCAAGGATCTGACAGGAGGAATTGAGTATGCTGCCAAGATATTAAATGAAATTCCCCAGAAAGACATTCAGTGCACTAAAAGAGCCTCAAAGGCAGGAAGGGAAGGAAATGGGCAAGGTAAGTCATACATAATGATCTCGGTTGGCGTCCATTGATCTCATCCAGCATCCTTTGAGAGTGGAATATCCATAAAAGTCTTTTAAAAGTCACTTGGATATTCTGGGTAGTGTTTGTGCTCAGACATGCATTGTGCAGCAGTTAAGGTTAACTGTGACAAGCCATTTTCTTTTGACCCAACTAATTAAAAAAAAAAAAAAATTTTTTGTTGCCTCAGTCCATTGCTGTTAATCTGGAAAGTCAGCAAAGAAATACATATTTTATCCTGAATACCTTTAGCTCTCTGCATTTTCCACTGGTTTTCCCTGAAGGAGAACCGTCAACATGGGACTGTACTAGAAGAGATGAAAGGTCCCTTGAGCTTGTGCTCTGTCTCCAGCACAGGCAAGTGATAGATACCTGGGGTGAATATAGGAACAGGGCAAGCACATACTGACATTCTTCAGAATCATCTGGATCAGCTGTTTGTGACTCGGAGCCTTCCTGAGCCACGTGAATCTATCTACTTGGTTTTTGAACTTATGTAAGCTATGAGCACCCACAGGGCCTTGCAGCAAGAAGTTCCAGAGGTGAATTACACCTGCATAGTGAATTACCATTTCTATGTGGTCTTTAGTGCTTCCCCTGAAGTTTCACTTGATGCTCCCTAGTTTTTACACTGTGCAATTCACAGGAGCTGACCTTTCCCTTTATGCTTCATGTGATTTCAAATCTCCCCCCCTCCCCTGCTGTCTCCTTTCCCACCAGAGAAGTCCTCATCTACTTAAGTTGTTCCTCATACAGAAGTTGTTCTGTTCATGTATCTAAGCTACCTGCTTATGAAGCTTTTGTGGTAAAAGGAAAATGGGTGTTTTGGGGGAGAGCTGTCTGGAGTTAAGTTTTGTAACATCCCTGGCCTGAAAATCTAGCCCTTGAAATGAGAAAACTTGTTCTTCCCCATACCCAGCTTTAACCAGAAAGGTCTATATTTCAAGTGATTATGTAAAGCAAAACATATTGATATCTATATGTCTCTGAGAAACATTTTTAGCTTTTGAAAAATTGTATTTTGATTGAAGGAACTGCTTGTGATCTGACAAAGACACTAATAAGTTCCATAAAAGCTCAGAGCGCGGGATTTGTTCTTGGGTTTGGGTCTTCTGTGTGGGAGGGAACACGTTTCAAAGTTGAGTTAGCTCTTTCACTTCAATGCTTGAACAGCTTCTTTGATGAGATCTGATAGTAAGCACAAATATTTTACGAAGGATCAATAAAAAGTATATCCCTGTTCCCAAAATGCACTTAACACTTTAGGTCAACATTTTCCTAAAATACAGGAAGGCAACATAAATATTTCTAAGTATTATGAAGTGCTTCTAACCAATATCCAAAGATGGAAGACATGGCTGTGTCTGTGGCTCTGTTAGGGACTGATAGAAAACATGCAATCACTGTCAGCTCAGAAACAGTTTCTGTATAGCTAGCTTGCAGTTTGCTTTGATATGCATTATTTTACTTGCTGCTATAGACTCTTAGTAGTCTTTTTGTGCCCAGATGTAGTTTCTTAACTGAGAAGGATGAAAGCACAGTTGTGTGTGGTGTTTTTTTTTTTTTTGTGTGTGTTTTTTTTTTTGGGGGGGGGGGGTGATGTGATGTGATGCAATCAACCACGATATCAAACCCAAGTGTTATCATGAATCAAGAACCACCTAAATCTTTTGGGTAGCTTGTGGTTCCGAGTACCAACATTATGGTTGTGAGCTACACTTCTAATCCTTCCTGTTCTCTCTTCCAGCAGAAGTATAAAGGGCTATTCAAGTTTTATCATGTTCTTAAAAAGCAAAACTACCGCATTGTTGTCATTATTTAATTTATGTTGATGAAGTGCTTGGAGCTGCACAAACTGTATGAGAAATATTGAGGTTATAGTGTCTGAAACATGACAGTCTCTATAACTTTGCTTTAGTTGTTGATTTGGGTAACTGGCAAAGGGTGTAATATCTCTTCTTCTTCTTTTTCTTTGTTAAATCAACCCTTTAACTCCATTCTCCAATTTATATAAGGTAGTTTATTGTATGCATTGTATTCACAGGCACTAGATAACATTAGGCAGGCAGATGTAAGCTTCATGTTTGAGTCTTGTATTTTCTTTTTGCTATTTTTTTGGTATGCTCAGATTGCTCTGGGGTACAGTAACAAATAGAACTTTCTCATTTTAACAGTCCATGTCCTTTTCAACAGGAATGTTACCTGCCTGGTACAGGTTTAGTGATTGATGCTATTGCTGAAAAACTGGAATTTGTCTGTCCCTTTCATTTCAATTAAAAAAGTAAATCAACAACTCGGAGGGACACCACCCCCCTTGCCATGGCTAAGGATTGTAATAGTCTACATTCACACTCCCCTGGCCCAGAATTATGCTAGTGTCATATGGGTTAGTTTTTTACATAAATATCATTCAGGTTTTTCCCTCAATAGGAAAACAATGTAGTGATGCCATGTAAGATGCTTTGCACACAAATCTGTATAGAGTTGTTAAAAAGAGCCTGAAGCTGGTAATAGGCTTAGTGTAGAGTCACTTCGTTCACCACTGAAGTGCAGTGACTAAGCAGGAAACACAGCAGGCCTCCTGTACCAAAAATTAAACTGCTTTTTGGGATCCTTGTTCTTATATCTAAAACAACTCTGACTGCTTTGGGAAAGCAGCAAGCTATGGCCTGGTTGGAATTAGGCCTGGTTGGACTTCAGCTGAAACACCTGTGTGACACTAAATTAAAGAAACCCTCCCAAGTTTTGATGACCAAAAGATGTCAGTGCTTTAAAACAAAACAAAACAAAAAATATCACTTTGAACCTGGGCAAATACTTCACCCCGTTCCATGATATTTTTAATAGAATTTTTATTGATAGCAGAGGGAGCTTTAAATACTGGCTTTTCTAGCGTTGGACCTCTTCACTGAACAGCTGCACCTAAATTTTAGCAGATGTTTCTCTATTTTAGGCTTTTTGAAACCTCTAAGGATTTTTTCCATTTAAGTACATTAGGACCAAATGGTAAATTACTGAAAGTCAAGAAACTTTGTTTTTATCATAAAAGTGCTTTCTAATAACAGAAAAGGCAATATGAAGGCCTTTATTGTTGTCTTCTGGACCGAATTGCTACAAATTATTCTGTATTTAGTCCAGTAAAACACTTGTGATTACTTTGTATTGAATATGAACTGTAATGAAGTAATGTGGCAGTTGAATGAGCTGATGAATTAAAAAGGAGAATCTTTTACAGCTGGGAAACTCTTTGATGTGTCATTTATTATTTCCATGCTCTGCCATGTGCTAGTGGTAAGTGTGGCTTCTTTATAGTCTGCCTGTATTTGTGTATGTGGACTAGGACTATCTCAGTTCTGATCCTGATGTTAAGAAGATAGGAACCATTGCTTCCAGGGAGTGTAACTGTTAGAAACTTAGGGTTGAGAAATGGCTTTTATTCCAATGAGCAAACAAACAACTAAGCACAGATAACAGCTGACTGCAGTTAGGAGAAAGAAGTTTTGACTCGTGTTTCCATATAGCTCAGGAAAGAAATATCTAGCACACTTGTGCTTTCAGTTGTTTGAGTAATGACGTTATGCCAAAAATGACTGCTGTCAGTTATATGAATGGAGTAAGTTTGCAAACCCTGCTGTTTTTTCTTAGGGCTGCAAAATCTGCATTGTGGAAGGAGTTAAGTGTACAGCGTCCCAGCAGGTTTCCTGCTGGGGTCTTTTAGGCACTGCCAGGTTTTCTGCAGGGCACTTTGATGTATCTTTGAATCTGACGTGGTGGTGTCTCCATTGCCATGTTGTTCTCTTGAAGTCTTGTGCAGTGCACAATGCTTCCCCCTGCCCTCCTCACCATAGAGCGTTAGTAACTTCAGTAGCTGCTGTCTGTAGAGGTAATAGTTTCCCATCCTCAGCTGTTGTACGGAAGCCCTACACTACCCATGGCAAGAAGAGTTCAGCCTTTTGGGTTGTTCCATCTGATGTTCTTTTTCTAAATCTGTTGGTCGGCTATCTAGGATTTTTAATCTAAGTGTAGGAGCCTGCCTTTTAAACTACAGTTGTGATACACTATTGAACTGGTAGTGTATTGCGTTGTATCCAGGCTTTGAAGGCCAGCTGGCCTTCCCTTGCACTGACATCTATGGTGGTACTGCTTTCCTGATAGTGTGAAGTTCATGATACAGGAAACTGCTTGCCTTAGTGGCAATGTGGTTACAAAATGATGATATCTTAAACTTAGCAGCCTTTGTGGGTCTTTCAGGTACTTGTTTCTTCTTGAAAAGAAAACTGTATGTGAAAAGAAAAAAGGTGCTAAGAAGGTATCCTAATAGAGTAAAAAAATAACTGCTAAAAGGGAGCAGCTTTCATATCTATTCACCCTGCAGGATGCGGGAGACTCTACCAAAATGCTCCAAGGCCTTACTCTGAAGTGCAGAATGACCTTTCCTGGCACTGCAGCCAGTAGTCTAGAACTGTGCTTTACTGGAGCTCATGATTTTATCTTGTTGCATGAGTTGAGATAGAGGGTTCAGATTTAAAGGAGAACAGGAATGAGCATAGAATTAGACCTGTGGCCAGTTCCTAATGCCTTTTACACTGACTACATGTTTCAGGCATAGTTTTACTGGAGAGGCTGAGGAGAGAGTTGCCATTCAGGAGTATCCCTTGTTACAATGCATTTGTGCAGTATTTCTACGTTCTGACAGCATCCAAGCAGTAGGCACAGGGCACACGCAGCTGGTGAGATGTTTTTTGTCCATCACCAATATGTACGTCGGCAGCAAGTTTGGCTCCTGTCAAAGGATTCTGTCCAGGAATTCCTCCCCTTCACCTGGATCAGAGCTCTGTCTAGGAGCAGATGAGATTGGGCCAACCATAGGTGGATGGTCTCGTTGAGATGGAAACTGTCTTACTGAGTTAGCTCACATTGAAACTGAGCTGATAATCCTTGCTCAAAGACAAAGACTATTAGATTGTGCTCAGTGCTAGGCTTGATATGGTTACGTGCTTTCTAGCTAGTTTTGGAGCATGGCCAGAGCAAATTTGGGGCCTGCTCACGTGAGAGTGTGCAGCTATCCTTACAATATAAGCTATAAAGTACATTTCTTTCCCTAATTGCTTATAGTTAGTGGTTTGTTTTTTTTTTATTCCTTGAAGAATGACTTTTCTCACCTTTGTAATGTTGAAAGTTCTTGTTCTATATTTAAATTTCTATTTTAATGTGAAATGCTAGGTATGAAGAGTCCATGGGGATTGTGGGGTTTGGTGTTTGTTCAGCTGGATTAAAAGCCTTTATTGTTTTACATCATCTGCCCCTTTGCAACTTTTGCAGCCTGAGCACAGAAGCCCTGAAAACTTGGTGGAAGGTAGTTGCAAGAGCTGTAGTCTTTGATTTATAACTAAAAGACATTAAAGCCACTTATGTGCTGGCCTGTACCCTAGTATGGGTTAGGCTGAATGTAGCATGAGAATTTTTGTTGCAAATGCTGAATATCTTCTGGCATTTTGACTTTCTTTTATCTGTACAGAATTATTAAGGAATCTGTTCAGGTACATAGGTATGAAATACTCACTCTGCTTTAAAAGAGCTAAACCGTGTTCTGCTTGGAGGAGCTTAACATCCTTGAAGGAGGAGAATCTGAGATGCAGAAATGAGGAGGATAAAGAATGGAGCTGTGTGTGCAGAAAAGGTTATGGCTGTGTGGGACCAGTGCCTGATGATTCAGTGAGCATTTCCTGTGATCAGACACAGACTTTCATTCCCCAGAACAACCAGCGATGTGGCCCCTGCAGACCTGTAGATCTAACTTTTGGGGCCATTCCTGCCAACATCCTGAATATCCACAGTATGCCTCATGGTGTCTCCTGAGCAGAGAATGGCTTTGTTTAGCTTCTTTAGTGTAGGAAAGGTTAATGATTTATTCTGTTTAGATTGATTCAAGGATCCCTGAGTTCTAATGATAAATGAGATTGTCATTTGAGGAGGCTGCTGTCATTTAATGGTAGCATATATTAAGTTTACTTATGGTAAACATGGAGGGGGGGAACCAACACCCAACCCAAAAACCAACCCAAAACCAACTAACTGGACTGGTTAAAAGAAGAAACTAATCAGGTGGGCATTTGGAGAGAGGCCATGGCAGAAACAGTAAGGGATTTTGTTTATTTAAGATACTCAGCTGGTAATTTCTGCTTGGATAGGTTTTTCTACTTCTGTCATATAAATTAGAACACTTCCTTTAAATTTAGAAAGTCATCATGTGCAACAAATTGGTGCCCTGTCTCTCAGAATAAACAAATTCATTTTCATCATATGTAGGTGTTAATCGCTGTCACACTAATTCAGAATTCTTGATGAGTTTTTGGTCATCATTTGGGGAACAAAGCCAGTTAGAGGTATGTATTTTAAATGGAGGTAATATTAGGAGGGATATTTATGCAGCTATGAAAGTGTAGCAGTGGCAGAACAAAGATGATTTATTTTCCAAAATAGTATAAATTTAGACCAAAGTCTGGAAAAATTTGTGCCAACTTCCATGGATTGTTTCAGCTGAAAGAATGAAAGAATTGAAACTTTCCCCTATCTTGAATGTCACCCTGATTTAGATTAGATATGTTTTAAAATGTAAGCTAGCACCTGAAATTTATTTTTTCACCTTAACATTGTGGCTTTTTTTTGGCATTTTGTTTCACCAAGAAAACAATGCTAACAACCCCACAGCCAGCTTTCTTTCCCTCCCCATCTCACCTTACACTGTTTTGTTAATGATTTTTCCACCTTATGTCCCCTTAGTTTGTTCTGTTAACCAGAGATGTCATTACCTTCTCACAGGATTTTAATTTTGAAAATAGTGACTGCTACAGAAAGAAGAAAAAGATCTGATTTTTATGGCAGAACTGGCTATCTGTCAGAGTTGACTGAAGGACTTGTTATTTTTGCACTGATTGACATCTGGGTGTTTTGGAAAAGTGGTTTTGAAGTGAGTTGAGAACATGGAAGTGATAAAAATTAAAATACTTACTTTCATAGCTGCTGCTGGACAGAAGTCAACTATCTTGAATGTAGCAGCACTCAGTCTGGGAGTAAATGTGTTCTAGATATGTATTTTATAATTTGGTTTTGCCCACAAAATAGCTTAAACTTTAGCTATGAATTGAAAATATGCTGCCTTTGGTAATTTTCAGAGGTGGTTATAATTGTTACACTTTCACTCTACTTTCAATCCTAATGGTCATCTACCTTCTTTAATTTCTCTTTAGAAAACAAGCTAGTTTTCCCCGCTCGCCGCCAACGTGGCCTCGCCGATCGGGCGGCGAAAAGGAGCCGCCGCGGCGGCGGCGGGGACAAAATAA
>JANHGO010000002.1:42172810-42188852 GCA_024606505.1 Aquila spilogaster | reverse complement strand
CAGCATCCTTTGAGAGTGGAATATCCATAAAAGTCTTTTAAAAGTCACTTGGATATTCTGGGTAGTGTTTGTGCTCACAGATGCACATTGTGCAGCAGTAAGGCTGACTGTGACGAGCTGTTTTCTTTTGACCCAAATAATTAAAAAATACAAATAAAATTGTTGCTGCGGTCCCTTGCTGTTAGTCTGAAAAGTCAGCAAAGAAATGCCTCTTTTCTCTTGGATGTCTCTAGCTCCCTCCATTCTTCTAAGTTTTCCCTGAAGGGGAACCATCAGCATGGGACTGTACTAGGAGAGAAGAAATGTCTGTTGAGCTTGTGTTGCCTCCTGCACAGGTCAGTGGTTGATACTGGAGTGAGTATGGGAACAGGGCAAGCGTGTAGGGACTGTCTTCAGAATCATTGCTATCAAAACATCTGTGGCTCAGAGCCTTCTTTAAAGTCTCTCTAGCTCACCATGGAACATATGAGCCACCATTCCATTTCATGCTCCTATGATTTCAGACCCTTTCCTGGTCTCCCCTTTCATTATCTCCTTTCCCACCTGAGGAGTCCTTGTCTACTTAAATCACTCCTCATACAGAAGCCACTCTGCTCATTTATCTGAGTTTCCTGCTCATGAATCTTTTGCAGTAAAAGGGAAATTGTTCTTCTGGGGCAGACCTGTTGGGATACTAGCCTTGTAACATCCCTGGGCTATAAATGTGCTTGAGGTGAGAAAATCCCTGTTCTATAGGAAGTCCTAGGGAAGGTGCATACATGAAGTGACAGTGCAAAGGTATTGATGTGTGTACATCTCAGCTGAATGTTTTCTTTTGGCAAATTGTATTTTGATTAAAGGAACTACTTGTGCTTTGAAGGAACACTACACTAAGTTCTGTTACAGGTAGGAGCGTGGGAGCTGTTCTTGGTTTTGTTTTTTTTTTGTGTTATAGGGAATATCTTTTGTAGTTCAGTTAGTGGCTCTTGTACTTTAATGCTGGAACAGCTACTTTGAGGAGATTGGATAGGAAGCACAAATATTTTACAAAAGGAGAGTGAGAAGTATTGCCTGTTTCCAAAACACTTAATAGTTCAGGTCAGTGTTTGGTGGCAGATCGAGTGTTTTCCATACCAACATTATGGTTGTGAATTGACTCCTTCCTGCTCTTTCTTCCAGTAATAACATAAGACAGCTCAAGTTTTATCTTGCTTCTTAAAATACAGCTCTACTGCATTATTGTTGTTATTACAATGAGGTTCACTAAGTGCGTGGAGCTGCACAACCCATGTGAGAAATGTTGAGGCTACAGTATCTGAAACTTGACAGGCTGTAGATCATAAACTTGCTCCAGTTCTGATTTGGGTAACTGGTGAAGGGCATAATGCCTTTTCTTCCTTTTTAAATACACCATACAACTCTAGTCACCAATATGATAAAGATAAGCTGAATCATATATTTGCATTAAGTTCACAGGCATTAGATGTTTGAGTCATCTGTATTCTCACTGTTGTGTTTATTTGTGTGTTCTGCAGTACAGTAGCAGACGCAGCTTTCTCATTTGAATAGTATTTGTCATTTCCAAGAAGAATGTTTTGCTCTGTGCAGGTTTAGTGATAGTGTTTAGTTGATAGCATTGTTGAAAAACTGGTCTGTCTGGCCCTTTCAGTTCAATTCACAATCAGCAACTCAAGGTGAGTTACTCCTCCACCCAATGGCTGAAGGTTACTAATAGTCTGTTCTCCCTTTAGTGCTGTATGGATTATTCTTTTAGGTAAATATTATGAAGCTTCCCCCAGCAGAAAAACAAAGTAGTGATGCCATTTCCCGAAATCATGGAATCACCAGGGTTGGAAAGGACCTCCAAGATCATCTAGTCCAACTGTCCACCTACCACCAATACTGCCATCTAAGCATGTCCCTTAGTACCACATCTAAGCATTTCTTAAACGCCTCCAGGAACAATGGTGCAACCACCTCCCTGTGCATCCCATTGCAGTGCCTGACCACTCTCAGAGAAGAAATTTTTCCTAGTGTCCAACCTGAACCTTCCTTGCTGCATTCCCTCTCATCCTATCAGACTAGACTCCTATTTAGGACTTTGCGGACAAAGCTTTGCAGAGTTCTTAAAAAGAGCCTGAAGCTGATAACAGACTTAACATAAAGTTGTTTTGATCATCACTGAAGTGCAGTCATTCTAAGCAGGAAATACAGCAGGCCTCCTTTACCACAAATGAAACTGGGTAACGTGCTTTGGGGCGCTTTCTTCTTCAGACTGCACCAATTCTGACTGCTTTGGAAAAGCAGCCAACTATGGCTTGGTTGGACTCTGGCTGAAACACCTGTGTGGCACTAAATTACAAAGCCTCTCCAAGTTTTGATGACCAAAAGATGTCAGTGCTTTTTAAAAAGTAGAATTAAAAAAAGAACCTTGAACCTGGGCGAGTACTTCACGCTGTTCCCTGATGTTTTTAATAGAGTTTTTATTGATTACAGAGGGAGTGCTGACTTTTCTAGCATTGGACTTTTCCCCTAAACAGCTGCACCTAAATTTTAGCAGATGTTTCTCTATTTTGGGCTTTTTGAAACCTCTAAAGCTATTTTCCATCAAAGTACATTAGGACCAAATGGTGAATTACCAAAAGCCAAAAAAACTTTGATTTTATCATAAGGGTGCTTTCTAACAACAGAAAAGGCGATATTAAAGCTTTTATTGTTGTCTTCTGGATCAAATTGCTCCAAATTATTCCATATTTAGTCCAGCAAAACACTTGTGATTACTTTGTATTGAATACGAACTGTAGTGAAGTAATGCAGCAGTTGAATAGGGTGATGAATTAAAAAAGGGCATCTTCTACAGCTGGGGATCTGTCTTTGATGTGCCATTTAATATTTCCATGCTATACCATGTGCTGGTGGTAAGTGTGGCTTCTTTGTGTACGTTTGTGTACGTGTCGTATCTCAGTTTTATCCTGATAAGATTATAGGAACCTTTGCTTTTATTGAATGCAACTATTGGAAATTGGAGTTGAGAAACAATTTTTATGCTGATGAGTAAATACACAACTGAGCATTTGTAGCAGTTTGCTATGATTAGGAGAAAGGAAAGAAATATCAAACAGAAAGCTCTATGTGGAAACATCTAGTGTGTTTGTTTTCAGTTGAGTACCAATGCAACGACAAAAATGACTTCTGTCAGTTATTTGAGTGGAGAAAATTGGAAAGCATTTTTTTTCTTAGGGCTCAAAAATCTTTGCTGGAGAAGGGGGTAAGCGTATATCCTATTAGCATGTTTCCTTTGGGAATCTTCAGCAACTGCCAGGCTTTTTGTGAGACGCTTAGACACACCTTTGAATGTGAGGTGGTGGTGTCTCCATTGCCACCTTGTGCTTTTGAAGTCTTTTGCAATGCTTTTTTTCCCCTTGTAATGTATAAATAACTTGCTGCTGTTTGTAGATGTAGTCCCCCATTCTCAGCTGATGCATAGAAGTGATGAGAAGAGATCAAGCCCTTGGGCTGCTCTTCCTATGTATATATATATTTTTTTTCTAAAGCTTTTGCTACACTATCCTAGATTCCTAATGAAAATGTAACCTTTGAAGCTACCTTTAAGATGACTACTGAACCAGAAGTATACTGCCTTGTACCTGGGTTCTGAAGACCATTCAGCCTTCCCTAGCATGGGTGTCATGATGCTGCTTTCTTGATGGTGTGAGGCTTATGTTATGGGAAGCCACTTGTCTTAGTGGCAATAGGAATACAAAAAAAAAGTTGGAAAAGACTTTTAAGATCATCAAGTCCAACTATTCACCTAACATTTACAAGTCCACCACTAAACTGTGTCCTTAAGTGCTACGGCCACATGGCTCTTGAATACCTCTGGGGATGGAGGTTCTACCACCTCCATGGGCAGCCTGACCCTTTCTGTAAAGAAATTCTTCCTGATTTCCAGTTTAAACCTCCCCGGTGTGACTTGAGGCCATGCTGTGTATCCTATCACTAGATTTCAGGTACTGCAGCCAACAGTCTAGAGCTGTGCTGTCCTGGAGCTCAATTTTGATTTGTCTTGTTGCACATGTTATGATGGAATAAGAGTGGCCATAGAATTAACCTGTGGCCAGTTCCTAATGCCTCCTGCTCTGCCTATGTGTTTCAGACATAGTTTTACTGGAGAAGCTGAGGAGAAATTTGCCAGCCAAGAGTATCTTCTATTACAATGTGCTTGTCCAATATTTCCAGGCGCCAGCAGCATCCAAGCAGACACAGAGCACAGGCAGCTGTGAGGCAGTTCTTGTCCATCACCAATTCATACAATGGCAGCAAGTTTTGCTCCTGTCAAATGACTCTGTTCAGGATTTCCCACCCTTGCTTCATTTGGATCAGATCTGAGACACTGGGCCAACTACAGATAAATGAATTCTGATTTGGAAACTGCCTTACTGAGCTTTTTTTACATTGAAGCTGAAGTAGTAAGTCCTGTTAAGAGACAAGTACTATTAGACAGCGCTTGGTGCTGAGCTAATATGGTTATGTGCTTTCTGGCTAGTTTGGAGCATGGTCAGAGCGAGCTTAGGGTCTGCTCACAGAATACCGTGTGGTTATCCTTTAGAATATAAGAATAAACTCATTTATCTTCTCTCTAACACTCAGGGGCTCAAAGTCTGAAGGATAGTTCTTCTTGTGGAACAAGAATGCTTAACATTTTTGTTCCATATTTGAATTTCAATTTTTAAAGTGTAAAATTGTAGATAGTCTGTGGGGATTATGGGGATTTGGCATTTGTTCAAGTGGATTAAAAGCCTTTATTGTTTTAATTCATCTATGCCTTCACAACTTTTGTAGCCTGAGAACAGAAGCCCTGGAAATGTGTTGGGAGATCACTGCAATAGCTGTCATCTTTGATTCATGACTAAAAGATGTTTAAGCCCTTTACGTGCTGGCCTGTCCTTTAATGTGGGTGAGGCTGAATGCAGTGTAATAACTTTTTTGTCTTCAATGTTCAGTATCTTCTGGTATTTTGACTTTCTTTTGTCTGCACAGAATTGTTAAGAAATGTGTTCAGATACATGGGTATCTCTGCTTTAGAAAAGCTAAACCACGTTCTACACAGAGGAGATTCCTGCCCTTGAAGGAAGGGAGTCTGAAGTACAGCGATGGGGAATATAAACAAGGTATATGTATATGTAGCAGTAGGATATGGTTATGTGGGACCAGGGTCTGATATTTCACTGAGAACTTCTTGTGTTGAGACAGACTTGGATCCCCAGAACGAGTGGTGGTGGGAATCTGTAGATGTGTAAACCCTGGGGGACGTTCCTGCCAACTTCCTGAATATTCACACGGGAGAAAATATTTTCTCAGCAGGGAATGGCTTCATCTAACTCCTTAAAGTGAGAAAGGTTTAATGATTTATTCTGCTCAGAGCAATTCAAGGATGCCACAGTCCTAATGATAAATGAGACCCTCATTTGAGGAAGCTACTGTCACTTAACTGTAGAATATATTGACATATAGCAAATGTGGAAAAAAATAGTTTGGAAACTGGATTGGTTAAAATAAGAGATTAAGTTGGTGTGAAACTGGGGAGAAGCCATGGAAGAAACACTAACACTTTAAGGTGCTCAATGACTTCCACGTGAATAGGTTTTTCTACTTCATCAATATAAATAACGTTCAAGCTTCAAAAGGAGGGGATGTGTGCAATAAGTTGTTTGTTCTGCGAGGCAGGTCACCAAATTCATTTCCACCTGATGTTAGGCGTTAATTCAGAATTCTCAGTGACTTCTTGATCTTGATTTTGGGAACAAAGCCAGTTAGATATATTTAAAGTGGAGGTAATATCAGGAAGGTTATTCACACAGCTAGGAAACCACAGCAGTGACGGAATAAAGATCATCTATCTTCCAAAATCCTATAAGCTTAGGGCAAAATAAGGAAAAAAATGTGCTGACTTCCTTGAATTGTTACACCGGAGAGAATAAGACAATTGAAACTTGTCCCTAGCTTGAATGTTGCATTGATTTAGATGAGGTGTGTTTTGGATCCTAAGCTAGAACAGGGCATTTATTTTGTTAATTTTAACATTGTGGCTGTCTTTAGCATTTTGTTTCAAAAAGAAAGCAGCGCAAACAACTCTGCCAGCCAACTTTCCTTCCGTCCCCAGCTCACCTTGCAGTGTTTTGTTACTGGCTTTTCCACCCCATACCCCCTTGGTTTGTACTCTTAAGTATGAAGACATCACTTCCTTCTTGCCGTACTTTAATTTGGGAACTGGTGATTGCTACACAAAGAAGGAGATTTTCTAATTTTATGGCAGAATTGCCTGTCAGAGTAGAGTGAAGGACTTGTTCATTTCTGTTTCTGACATTTGGATTTGGACATTTGATGGACTGGAAAAGTGGTTTTGAAGTGAGTTGGGCCTATAGAATTGAGGAAAATGAACATATTTAATTTCAGGGATGCTGCTGGACACATCTGTTATCTTGTTTGTAGCAGCCCTGAAGCTGGGAGTTAAAGGTTCAAGATACAAATTGCATGGCTTGCTTTTGCCCAGGAAGTAACATTAATCATCTATGAATCAAAAATGTGCATCTTTTGGCAATGTTCAGAGGTAGTTGCAGTAGTTATGCTTTGACCCTACTTTTAATCCTATTGGTCACTTATCTTTAATTTCTCTTCAGAAAACAAATTACTTATCATATAATGAATCCTTGGGCCTTTTTTCAGTGCTGCTATTTTTGTATGCGAAATCAGTTTGGGGCTACATGTTTTGGTAGAAAACTTAGGAAACTGCTCTCTGGCATTTCTGACTATCACTAAGCATCAGCGATAGCCAGACTAATGTTGCCTCTGAGCTGCTGTTTCCTAAAATAGAGACTAGATTTTTTCCAGACACATGCGTTTGCATTAACAAAGTTACTTGTAATTATAGCCACTAAATTTCTACTTTCTTGTGCAGATGCTGGGCCAAGCATGAAGTCATTTAAAGCTCCCAGAAACTTGGATTGATTTAAACCTTTTTAAATGCACCAAGGACCTGTACAGTTGCCATTAGGAGGAGTAAAAGCTTAATTCTTATTTTTAAAAGGGCCATTTGTGTAGTAATGTGAACGTTTCTTACAGGGACTTTGTGCCACCACTTCTGACAGTGGTGGCATTACTGTAGTAATATTGGTTCTTCTCATATGTTAATGGTTTTATGACTACTGAAATGGTATTTCTAAGTCTAAATGTATCCAGTGGGGTTGGATATATTTAAGCAACGTTTTCGTGTTCTCTACAGGAAAGAATGAGGTGTCTATGTGAAAACATAGTCCTTGGAGATACTACTTAGAAGGAATGTTTTCTGTCTATGTGATTTGTTAATCTTCATTATTACTAAGTTTCTACCCTTCATAATAAAAGGGGAGAAGACCGTAAAATCCAAATCATGGTAGTAAGATATGAACAAAATACAAGGTAGAAACTGTAGTGTCTTACCATGCTCAGTAATAGAGATTTCATCTGGTTTGCCTCTGTTAATGCAAGGCCATGACAAGCAGCCGTGCATAACCTGCATCTGTATACCTTTCAGCAGTAGTGTGACCTTCTTCTGGGAACTACATTTGTCCTAGTTGATTTTGTGTGTGCAGTCTAGGCACATCTTCCATGAGGGAGCTGCTGTTCCCCACCACCTGGAGGACACTGATCTTGTGCTTGCAAGGGAATGTATTGGCTGAGATATTCCAACAAGCCTTATCTCATCTGTCTCTGCTATAATTATCCGTCTTGGAGGCTTGGTGTGCTAAGGCATGATGAGTACAGATGTTATCTGCTGCATGATGGAAAAACAAGCACTTTGAAAACCAAACAAACATGCTGGTTACAGTAATCCTCTTTCCCCGTGGCGGTTTGCAAATCATGCAAACATAAACAAATTCTATAGAATTTTGAGCAAGTGTAATCTGCTCCCATTCAAAGAGAGCTGGATTGTTGCTTCTTGCAGCTTTAGCTTATGAAATCTGTAATGTAATTATAGTGTAGAAATAGCGAGAGCGGAGGGGACTTGGCTTAATGTGTAGCAAGTTCTCAAATGAGAGATAACTACAGATATTTCAGGAGACTATGCACAAACTGAGCAATGCATCCTCTGAGTGAAAATCACATCTTGGCCTGGAGACTGTGCTGGCCTCTTCCTGAGCAGGCAGCACTGCAAGAGAATGCATTGGAGATTCACCCCTTCTCCCCATGACTTTCTTGTCGGAGGTTTATCCAAGTCAGCTCTATTCATCCCATCAAAGAACTGGGAGCGGAGCTGAAAAGACAGGAATACCCACTGTGTGCTATCCTTAATGTAGGGCTCAAGGGCCCAGTTTAGTGTTGGCTGTGCATTAGATGTGCATCCCTGAGGTCAGCCCCCTGCTAGTAGACCTGGTTAGCTATTGAATCATGGAGCGCTTCCAGAGAATTCCCTTCCTGTTTGCTCTCATGTGCCAGCCAGAAGTGGTGGAGAGAGCTACCATGGTACCTCGCGGGACCTCTGCTGAAGGAGAGCTTAACAGTCCGATGAGGGAACATGTGCATCCCTTTCTGCCACGAGCAAGGGGCTGTTTGGAGGGCCTGAAGCTGGCTGCGTGAGGGGGAGAGTCTAGGTGACACTATGGGAATACGAGGACGTTAAAATTGGCTGGTGTGAGTTAGTGTACTTGGCCTGCTGCCCAAAAGTATAAACAATTGTGGGAAGACTTCAAATGGTTTTTAATGGCTACAACTACAAGAGCTGTGAAGAATGCCTTTATGCATGCATCTTTCACAAATAAATTACGAGAGGAAGTGTCTTTCCATTGAAACATTAGAGTGGTGTAGCTCATAACGCTCAGCTCTGTGTAGCAGGGAGCTGAAACACGTCCATAAATAATGGCAACTACTGCTCAGAACAAACAAGAAATTTGCCTTTTGCATATGCTTTGCTAACGCGCTTAATAATGCAAATGTATGATAGGATTTAACATGAAATCCTCTTGTTTAAAGTGCCAGCCTCTCTTGTCAGAGCAAGATGGAATCAGCTGTTGGTAATTAGCACTGTTTTTGGGTAAGACTCCTAGAGTCTTGTGGAGTTCAGGGAGCTTAGGCTAGCTGGTGTTTCTGGCTTTGTGGGCTCAGATCATTACTTTCTGGTGTGCAGATGGAGGTGCTGTAGCTGACTTGGCAAATGCAGATGTGTGTTTGGGAACAGTGCTATTACCTGACCTGAGAACTGGGCAGGAATTCAGGCTGGGAAGAGTGGAGGAGAGGTCTGGAGGGAGAGAAACAAAGATGATGTAAGGAAGAGCAGAGGGAAGGTGGGCCACTTTTGGGGTTTGAAAGAGTAAGCAGGAGGTGTTTTGTTGTTGTTTTCTTCCTTCAAATGGACTTTATCCAAATAGGATAGAACTCCTATCTCAGGGCTGGGAAGCATTTGTTTTGTACTCAGTGCCCAGATGTATTTCAAAATTGGCACCTTTGTGTGCCTCAGAACTGGGGAAACCACGTGTGTTTACAAAAGTCTCTTCTCTGCCAGAAGAGGTCAGTCGTATTTATGTGCTCTGGCCGGATCTCACCTCCTCGGAGGAACCCCGTGTGTGTGCTGGAATTCCATCAACTTTACTTTTTAATGTTGTGTGATTGATCTGTCCTGTGTTGTTTGCTGTTAGCCTTGAGGCTAATTTTTAATACATGCTCTGCCCGTGCCAGCAGTGTGGAGCCTGTCAGATGGCTCTGAGGCGAGGCAGGAGGGCAGCAGATAAAGCTCTGTGCCTTGTTGCTTGCTGCTGCAGCTAGAGCATTGGCATGGAACTTGGCGTAAGGGCAAGCCTTCTCACTACCCTTCTTAAAGCCTGCTCTTTTCCTTGCTGATTCCTTAAACATGAGCACAAAATGACTTGTGCAGTCCTTCCCCATCTTGTGAGAGCTCCTCCACCTTGGTTCCTGCTGCTGGGAGAGTTCTGGGAGCATGTGCTGCTTCTCACCGTGTGCTGCATCACTTGTGTGACCAAGAGGTTCCCTACCCATGATGTAGGTTGATGTCCCCAGTCTTGCAGACAGGCAGTCATTGTTTTGTATTAGGATGAGGGAGGCAGGTAAAGCCTCAGATGGGCTCTAAAGTTAAGATCCTGGAGAACAAATGCTAGGTCTTAGCTTGTACAAAACTGAAGCTACTGTGGAGTGAATTGTTTTCACCTCTATTAATCACATTCTAGCAGTAAAACATTTCAATTTAAAGCTTGTTTCCATTGTGGAGATAAGAAAACACAGAAAACAACACAGAAAAGTTTAAAATTAATTTCAACTGTGTGTAAATTGGATGCGTTAAACCTCTCTATATGGGCCCTGTGTCAGAGCTGGAGTGGCTTTAATTTGCTTTACATCTTAAACAGCACTGAGGCATTTTCATTTTTTAAATGAGAGGGTTCACTCCAGGGTTTATAGCACTTTCTGCAGAGAAACCCATATGCATGTTTTCAGCTGCTATGCTTCCAGGCCATTGATGAGCGTGTTATTTTGTAGTTCTTCATCTCCTGGTGCTTTTGTTTTGTTTTAAGGCTTTGTTAATGACCTCAGTGAAGACTCTGGGTGGACTTACGGCCTCTTCCTGAATGGCTATTTCTACCTCCACTGAGATAGTGGAGGAATGGTGGTAAGAAGAGATGTGCTGGCTGTGCATTTAAAACCACCTTTTCTTGGCATCTCTGCACTAGTAAAACTGGCACACCACCTAGTAAGCAGGCAGTATGCCATCCTGACAGATGGCTGTGGAAACGAGCAGCCAAGAGGCTATACATGAGCATCAAATGCATTTGTTGAGGGCAGGGTACCCAGCCAGAAATGTCTTAGAGGTTCAGCAGCTCGGGGTTGAAAACCAATATGTGAGAGAATGTCATTGATATTTCAACTCAGAGCTGGATTAACTGGATAAAGGCGAAGCTGGAATTCCCAGATCATAGACAGAGAAGTTCTGGAAAGTATTAGATCAAATCTGCCTGCTGCAGGGTGCGAAAGGGAAAAGGCTATCACACTGACTCTTCCATTTCTCTCTTGAAATGCTGGGCAGTATGATATCTTCACCTATTTCATGTTAATTAGGTAAGGATGTTGGATACCTAAGGGGTTTTTCTTTTTTAAGCCTGAGCGATGTTTCTGTAGTTTGGATCCTTTGGCAGACTTGCATATTAATGCTAAAACAGAGATAATGGTGGAGGCAATGTCCATGTTGTAGCAGTACAGTAAATTGCTGATACGCTTCTCAGGGTAATTGAGTGGGACCCAAGATTTCTAAATCCAGCCCTTTGCTGACGTAGCACCACAATGCATGAAATTACTGTGCTTCATCTTGAAAATTGTTGGCTTTTCACTAAATGCTCTGGCTGGAAAGCAAATGGTAGGAAACTTCCTCCAATTCTTTGCACGTGATTGGACTGGAAAGAATAATTTGAAACCAATATAATAAAGAAAAAGACAGCAAACTCTAGTTTAGCAAATCTGGAATGCAGCTGGCACCTACAGAAGTATTCTTTGTTCATCTGTGGGTCCATACCATGCACTTCTGAACAGTGTAATTACACTGATTAGCTTTATTCACAGAGTAATCAGATCAGTGCCTGATAAAATGAGTTGTTCCCCCACCCCCCACGCTTTAAGACATAAGGAGATTATTTTCATTTAGCAGGTTTCACAGTTTGTTAGTGCCAATATGTTTTAAAAAAAAATACTGATAATAATGTGGAACAGTTGGAACTTGGTGAGAAAATTTGTGTTCAGACAGGAACAGATCCCAAGGGGAGCGCTTTAGCACACAGCTTGCAAGGGAAATAATGGACTTCAAAACCATCAGTTTCTCACCTAAATATTTATTTATATTGCAGTGATACCCGGAGGCTCCTCCTGATGGGGATCCAATTGCAATGAAAGTGGAGCCATTGGTGCAGGGACTATTGATGATAATGCACACCTTGGCTGAGCTTTCCCAGCACTCTGTGTGTGCTAAGGCAGCATCACTGGTAGATCCAGGATTTTAATCCATTATCAGTATGCTAATCTGGTGTTCTGTGTAGCGTGAGCTGAAAACATCTGATCTGTATTTTATCTGGATCACGATCTTAGTTTTCCCATTTCACTATTATACAGGAAAAAAAATCAAGGCAAAAGCCTCCAAGTAGATGCATTATCTTGAATGTTCATTTGGTGACCAGTTATAATTTTTCTGCTCCTAATTTTCATTTCAACTAGAAGAGTATCTAACTTACATAAGAAACTTGACAGTGCAACAGCCGCAGTAATACATACGCAGAACAGATCTATGTTTTCCTTTGCTTATTTGAAATAAAAAAAGCTAATTTATACTATTTAGTAGGAATAAGTTGTTTTCCTATCAAACAATACTGTAAACTAACTAATAATTAGTCTAAGTTCCTGAGGTCTGCTGCTGACCTGATTTACTTTATTGCATATTGTTAAGACTCCACAGTATTATGGCTGAAAAGCTCTATTGTGATCTTCCAAAATTGAAAGGACTCAATAAATCTCCTTCAATCCAGTAATGCGTTAATTAAATAAATGTACTGTGCATGCCTTTTGAACACAGATATTCATTATTTTGCTTGATGAGTGACCTTAGCTAGAATTTGCTAATGTCCAGAGGGATAAGCTTGTGACCTCAGGAATGTGGTTAATTTTAATTAGTCCAAGACATGTTCAGGCTCTGTTGTTTTGAAACATTTGAATTCAGTTTCGATGGCATTATTCTCAGGGAGCATGAAACAGATGCACATAATTCTTGTTAGCGTATTACTTGAAGCTGACTTCAAACATGTGTTATTGTAAATTGTTAGACTGCTTTCATCCATTGGGAATCCAGTCTGCTGACTTGCTTTTTTTAAAAAAAAGTTATTAGTACTACTGTTACTGTTTGCAGCTCACACATAGGATCTGTGTCACGTGGTGGGTCCTTCTTATGTTAAGATCTATATGGAAAAGAAGTCTGCTTATATAAGCTTGTGGTATGAACCTCAGTATTTCTCACTTGTTTTTGTCCTATGGAAGAGTGATTTCTTTAAAGGAGGTACTTTTAATTTCTGTTGCCAGTTACAATTTTATTTTTACCCTATTCTGGCTGCAGAAATGAATGGTGGCCATCTCAGCATAGTCTTATGAATGATAACAGGAGTGCTGTGATGACATACTTGAGCACAGCTTTCAGCTTTTGGGTGCTGACTGTGGCATGGCAGTTTCCTTGATCTCAGACTCTGGGACTTCACAATAGGAGATGCAGTAATCACATAAGTATTGCTGGTGTGTAGTACTGTGTATTCAGGTACATGCAGGGCTTAAAAGATCCATTAGTGACTCCAGAGTTGTGTGGTTGGTGGGTTTGTTTTCCCAGTAGGAAAGGACTGAAGAGAATTTGTCTGTCTAGAAGTATTGGCGAGTATTTTAAGCTTAATAACAGTTCTCTGGGTTCAGTGCACCTAGATAGGTGCAAGTGCAGTCATAAGAGAAGCAGAAGCACAAGTTTATGTATTTGAGAATCCTTGAGGTGTTTGTATTGCAATACTTAATGCAGAGATCCATTCTAAAGTCGTGTTCTCGATGTGGTTTCTGTTACTTTGCTTTTTCTGCCCTTATCTTGTACAGTGTCTTTTCCTAAGTAGTCTTATCCACTACCAAGATGTCAGGCATTGATCTGAGATCGGCCTTCCCTGCAGAAGAACAATACATTCTGCTTATTCTACCTTTTCAGGAACTGAAGACAGAAGGAATAACTTGATTCTCACTCTGACTACTTAAATACTATAACAGAAAAAAATAAATGGAAGTTACAATGGAAACTGAAAAGAATGAGAATCTAGGAGAGCATCTTCATTTTTAATACTCTGAGAATATTTTTAAAACTAACATAGTTTCATTTTTCTATCTAAAAGAGGGATGGTAGAAGAACTAGATAACAGGGCATGTAGATATCTTCATGTTATAGACTCCCATCACTATTTCATCGTTAGAGTATGAATTTGAGTGCATTTCTTCGCCAAACAGTTGCAGCGGAAGTGGATTCCACATTACTCTGCAGGTATTTTCTTGACTTCTCATCATCATAAGAAATGCTCTACATCATCTTGTGCCAGATGAGCATTGCCTCTCGCTGCATAGTCCAATTGCTTTACACATTCATTATTTTATCTTCAGTGTGCATTATGATATCCCATGTTATGATGTTGAATAAGGTCCTGAGATATTTTTTAGCTTGTTGGTTTCTTTTTGACAGAAGAAACTTGCTTGCAGAGTAAGAAGTCTATTTGCTGAGTTTGTAATATGTGTTTTTTACCTAGTTGAAAATCTTGGATTTCTGGCTTATGTTGAAATAGTGGCTCATCAATTACCCATTGCAGTAAGTGGTTACTATCTTATTTTCTTCTCTGCAGAAGAGAAGGTTATGTTCTTATGGCCACTTAGGGTCACATGATAGTAAGGCACAAATGTCCTGATGTTGAAAAGCTTGGCTGAGCATAGCCATACAGCTCTGCTTTGTTAGAATGGAGCCTTAGTTTACAGTCTTGGCTGTAGTTCTTCCTTCCAAGTCTGGAAGGAGCTATAAAGTTAACAGTTCTCTGCAAAATTTATGTACCTTGTGAAAACGTTGGAAAACATTCTTTGGACCTTTCCCCAGCTAAAACCTCTTTAGCCTGGGAAAAACCAGTTCCACAGCCAATTTCTCCTGCTGCTTTAGATTGGTTCATGCTTTGTATGGCACTTGATCTTGAATGCTTTCATTATGCATTACTTATTCCTCTGTAACTTTCTCACTAGCAGTAGACAAGTGAGGCTTGAATTTGGTTATCTTGTCAATGACATAAGTTGGATTCAAATTACAGTAAGACGTGGCACTTGCAGTAAACAAGTTGGAAGGAAAAGAACGGCACCTGAGTTTGTACTGTCTACTAACAGAACTTGAAACGTGGGGCAGTTTCTTTCTACATTCCTCTCCCAGCAGCTGTTGCCCCATGGCAAGGGTTGGAAATGGATGGTCTGTAAGGTCCCTTCCAACTCAAGCTATTCTGTGATTGTAGGATTATACAAAACTGTTCCTTTTGGCATTAGTACTAGGTTATGACAGATAATGTGTTGAGGGACTTGCAGTTCTAGCAGCACTCCTTGTTTGCTGAATTACTAGATACTGGTTAAAAAAACAGCAACAAAATCCTCACAAAGCCAAAGAACAACAAATGCTGAAGGAAGCTGGTGTTAGGGTATTGTCCAACAATGACATGTCTCCATTGCAATTTCATGGATACCTTCTGTTCTAAACACTGGTAACCATACCCAGGTGAAAAGAAAGCATTAGGCTGCAGAGGAAGCATGGGCCCTCTAAGGCTTGAGCAGAGCTGTGAAGGCACGGCACCAATCTATTGGTTGTGCTCTGTCATGTATATAACTGAAGTTGTGCCATCTATCAGATAAAACAGTTGCTCAAGGGATGTGCTGACTGGCATCTCCACCCATGTACTTTCTTCTAGAGGCAGAAGTGTGAAGCATTGAGCAGCTCTAACCATCCTGTATCTAGGAGGCAATTGAGTGACTCTAGTATGTGACTTCTGGGGGGGTACATTAGACTTGGAAAGACCTTTCTCCCTCCTCCTTTCTTGAGAAAGAAAGAAGTTTCCCTTACTCATATTGCTTTAGGCCTATATTTCAAAATGACACATTGGTACCAAAGATTGTAGAGCAGAGCACATCGCTCATGATGCATTGCTCCCTATCCACATAATTCCTCTGTTTTATGATCAAAATAAAACATTTGAAATATGTTCTCGTCTGCTGGGTGGGAGAGAGAACAAAATGCTGGAGGGGACCCTTTAAGTCGTATCTCTCTGGACTTATTTATAAGATTGCACTACTTTTTTTTTTTTTTTACCCCTCAACCCTTTCCCTCTTTCTCCTCCTCCTTTCCTTCAAATACTCTGACTGGTGCTGACAGAAATGATTATAGCTTATGAGTGATAATATAATTCAGTTTCCCTCAAGGAGAGATGCTATCAGAGAAGGTTTCTTTTAA
>JANHGO010000002.1:42131759-42172710 GCA_024606505.1 Aquila spilogaster | reverse complement strand
CACCCACCTCTGCCCAGACTTCACTTGGCTGATCAGCACCAACGACACCTCCCCGGGCCCATGATGCCCCCCGCCCCAGCTGCTGTTTTTATATGCAAAATGAGTTTGGGATTTCATTTTTAGGAGATACTTTAGGACAATAAATGGCTCTTGATTCTGGTATTTTTGACCATTGCTAGGTGTTGGGGATAGCTGGACTAATGCCTCCTTGAAGCTGATGTTTCTTAAAATGGATATGAGATTGTTCCAGGCACATGCATTTGTTTTAATAAAGTTGCTTGTAATTATAGCTGCTAAATTTCAACTTTCTTGCTCAGCTGCTGGGTCAAGCTTGAAGTCATTTAAAACTCTGGGAAATTTGACTTGATTTTTAAACTGGTTTAAATGCACCAAGGACCTGTACTGTTGCTATTAGAAGGAAGAATAAAAGCTTAATTTTTATTTTTAAAAGGGTAATTTGTCTAGTAATGTGGACATTTCTTACAGAGGCTATATGCTAACTAATGTGCAATTACTTCTGGCAGCATGGTATTACTGTAGTAATACCAGTTCTTATCATATATTAATGCTTTTATGATTACTGAAATGGTATTTCCAAGCCCAAATGTATCCAGTGGGGTTGGATATATTTAGTCAAAGTTTTCAGGTTCTCTACAGAAAAGAATGAGGTGTCTAAGTGAAAATGTAGTCCTTGGAGATATTACTTAGAAGGAACATTTTCTCTGTGTGTTATACATTAATCTTTATTTTCACTAGCTTTCCACCCTTCATATTAAGAATTTCCTTGGAGGAAAGACTGCAAAATCCAAATCGTTGTAATAAGACATGAACAGAATAAAAGGTAGGAGCTGTGGCAGGTTACCATGCTAAGTGATGGAGCTTTCTCCTGGTTGCTTCCATTAACACTAGCTGGAAATTTTAGATTTCATTGTATTTTTATTATATTTTATGGTGTCAGTTGTATCCAGCAAGGTGCAAATCATTGTTTCTAATTTCAAAGGAATACAAGTAAAGAACAAAGGTGGTTAAAAGCATAGAGGAGAGAAATCCCATACCTGACTGAAAAGATACTGTTGTTAGCATGAGTCTGTTGCAGTCATGGACCTGCAGGTATTCCAGGGGGTAATGCTGAAACTGCTGCCCTCTCTGTGTGACGGTGTACCACCACAGTGCAGTCATTTGAGGTCCTTTCTGGTCTTTCAAAATACGGATCTGCAGCAAAATGCCTTACGTAATGCTGCCCGTTGACAGTCCTACTTGCAACACCGTTGCAAACAGCTCTGAACAGCAACAGAGCTGTTCACTTTTACAGTTTTTTTTCTGTGTTGATTTTTTTTTTTTTTTTTTGAGGGATAGGAAACACACATTTCGGCCTCTACCAGGAATCCATTGTTCCATTGTTTAGCTGGGTGTCATGTTGGGAGCTATCTAGATACAATAATAAGCTTCTTACACACTGCACCTGCTTTGCAGAGCTCCTAAAAATTGCTTGTGTTCAATTAAAAGTGGCTGGCTTGCCTTCTTGATACTTGGTGGGTTTAGTTCATACTTCTGATAATTGCTTTATTAAACCTTTTGAAGAGAGAGGCTTTATATATCCTTTGGATTGACTTTCTTCCCCTCAGGGTTAATAGATACCCTGGATTAATATCTGATTTTGTATAGTGTGGTAGCATCTTCTGCGCTCTGTAACTTTGGTTGCTATTATATCAGGCTAAGATATGGAGCTCTGTGTAACTTAGCTCTGTGTACTTTGTAGTACCAACATGACTTTGTTCTGGTAATTGCATGTCAAATGTGCTTGCTTTTTTTGTGCGCGCAATACTAATCCTTTTGAAGGACATCACTTGACAGAATGAGTCTGATTTTCATACAAGAAAATGGGTGTCTAGAAATGATCCAGTATTCTGGAATTTGTTCTCAGTGGGCTTTTTTGTTGATATTCATTTAAATCTCTAGTTTGGGTAATGTGATTACAGGTGCTTTGCAAGAGGTTATGCTACTGTGAATTGAGATGTCTTTCCATCCCAAGTACATGAATGTAATTTCCTTTTCAGACGGAGCCTTGAAGCTGCAGTCTTGCCAAGCTCTGCAGCAGGGCATGGCTACATAAAGGGAGAATGCTAGACAGGGTTTCTGAAGCTTTTGTTTAAAAGTAAGAGGGTCACCTAAAGATCAGTGTGCCCCAGGTGATGGGGAAAGGCATCTCCCTTTATGTGGAAGGAAGACTGTGGAGTCCTTAGCAAGCAGGAAAGTGGAATTCTGACTCGGGAGCACACATAGCTCAGTCCCTGCCTGACCTGGAACTCTGCCATTGCTTCCCAGAACAGGGATGCTTCCTTCTCATAAGGGCATAAAAGAAGGAAGATGTCATTGAATTATTTTTGGGAGGGGGTGGAGGGGTTAGGGGTGGAGAGAGGAGTTGTCTGGAAACTTAAAAGCCCTCAAAGGAAAAAGGTGGGACGTCATCTTTTGGGGACTTGAGAAACTAAGTTGAGCAGGGTACTAATAAACAGTAGTACTGGAGACTCTTGTGCTTGTAGGGGAATGCATCAGCTGAGATATTCCAACTAAGCCTTATCTTGTCTGTCTCTGCTATAATTATCTGTCTTGGAGGCTCAGTGTACTAAGGCATGATGACTACAGATGTTATCTGCTACATGATGGAAAAACAAGCACTTGAAAAACCAAACAAACATGGTGGTTACAGTAATCCTCTTTCCCCACAACGGTTTGCAAATCATGCAAACATAAACAAATTCTATAGAATTTTGAGCAAGTGTAATCTGCTCCCATTCAAATAGAGCCGATTGTTGCTTTTCACAGCTTTAGCTTATGAAATCTGTAATGTAATTATAGTGTAGAAATAGCAAGAATGGAAGGAATTTAGCTTAATGTGCAGCGAGTTTTCAAATGGGAGATAAATACAGATATTGCAGGAAACTATGCACAAATTGAGCAACACATACACTGAATGAAAAACATATCCTGGCCTGGAGTGTGTGCTGACCTCTTCCTGAGCAGGCAGCACTGGAAGGAATGCATCGGGGTTTTGCGGCCTCTTTTTGAGGTGAGTGAAGATCCCACGACTAACTTCTTGTCAGAGGTGGGTCGAGGTCAACTCTGTCCCATTAAAGAACCGGGAGCAGAGCTGAGAGGAAGGCCTTGGGGAGAAAGCCATGCTTTGCTTTCCTTTTCCTCAAGAGCACAGTTTAGTACTGGCTGCACATTAAATGAGCTTCACTGGTTTTAAGCTACCTACTAATGGCCCTGGTTACCTATTGAACTGTCTGGGAAAGTCCCAGAGACTTTCCTCTCCCATCTGCTCTAATGCACTAGTCAGAAGCAGGTGGAGAGCTACTGCTGTGCCTTGTGGGGACCTTTCCTTCCCCTGCTCTCTTAAAGAACTTCGTTGCGCAGGAAGGGTACGTGTACATCCCTTTTCTGCCACTTGCAAGGGATCTTGTGGAGGGCCTGCATCTGGCTGCATGAAGGGGAGAGTCTAGGTGATGCTATGGAAGTGTGAGGGTGTTAAAAATGGCTGGTGTAAGTTAGGGTACTTGGCCTGCTGCCCAAAAGCATAATCAATTGTGGCAAGACTTTAATGATTTTTTCATGACTAGAACTACAAATATAAAGGCATTCTTCACAGGTCTTGTATCTTTCACAAAGAATGGCACTTCCTATCACAATTTATAGTGAAACATTTGAGTGGTGTTAGTTAATAATGCTCAGTTATATGTAGCAAGGAGCTGAAACGCTTCCATAAATAATGGCAACTACGGCATGGAACAAACAAGAGCTGCCTTGTGCATAGAGTTTGCTAATGCACCTAATAATGCAGACACTAAGTAATCTGATATTATTTAACACTAAATCCTCTGAGTTGAAGTGCCAGCCCCTCTTGTCAGATGGTCTCAGCTGGTGGAAACCAGCATTATTCTCTTCTTGTGGTAAATCCTCTTAGAGTTTCGTGGAGTTCAGTGAACTTAAGCTAGCTGGTGTTTCTGACTTTGTGGGCTCAATTCAGCATTTCTTTCTGGTGCGGCAGACCGAGGTCTGTGTGGGAGCTTGCTGTAGCTGACTTGACAAATGTAGGTGGCTGTATTTTGGAATTCTGGCCTTAGATTATCTGAGAGTTGAACAGGAGTTTGGGTAGAAAGAGTGGAGGAAAGATCTGGAGAGAGAGAGAGAGAAACAAAGATGAAGTTATAAAGAAAAGCGGAGAGAAGGTAAGTCACTTTTGGTGTCTGAGCAGAATAAGGATGAGGTGTTTGGGGTTTTTAGTGTTTTTATTTTTTTTCCAAAGAGGATAGAACCCCTAATTCAGGGCTGTAAAGCATTTGTTTTGTACTTGGTGTTCAAATGTGCTTCAGTATTGGCACCTTTGTGTGCCATATAACTGGGGAAATCAAATGTATTTGCAAAAATATCTTCTCTGCCAAAAGGGGTCAGTTGTATTTATATGTGCTGGCTGGATCTCACCTCCTCAGAGGAACCCCGTGTGTGTATTGGAACTCCATCAGCTTTGCTTTTTAATGTTGTGTGATTTGATCTGTCCTGTGTTGTTGCCGTTAGCCTTGAGGCTAATTTTTAATACGTGCTCTGCCTGTGCCAGCAATATAGAGCCTGTCTGTCAGATGGCTTTGAGGCTAGGCAGGTGCACAATGGATAACACGCTCTACCTGGTTGCTCACTGCTTCAGCTACAGCAGTAGCATGAAACTTTGCCCAAGGGCAAGTCCTCTCACTACAATTCCTACAGTCTGCAACCTCTTCTTCACTGCTCTTTTCCTCACTGATTCCTTAAATATCAGTGGGAAGTGATTTACAGTCCTTTCTGATCCCATGAAAGTTCACCTACCTTATTACCAAATGGAACTGGCTTCTGTCATGGGCTGGGGGAGTTGTGGGAGTATGTACTAGCCTCACCATGGGCTGCGCGACCTCCCCATTCAAAAGGTTCCCTACCCATGACATACACTGAAGTCTTCAGTCTTGTAGACGGTTTCTCTGTTCAGTGTTTCGTATTAGAATGAGGGAGACATGTAAAGACTTACAGGGACAGGCATGAAAATTAAGCACTGGTGTTCGTTCTTCAGGATTTTAACCTTCACAGGAATGAAGCTACAGAAGAACTAGCTGTATTTCTATCCCTATTAATCTATTCAGGCAATAAAATAGTTCAGTTTAAAGCTTGTCTCCATTGTGGAGGTAAGAAGACACAGAGAACAACATAGAAAAGTAATTTCAAATTAATTTCAACTGTGTATTAAATTAAATGTGTTAAACCTTTCTATACAGGCACTGTGTCAGAGCTGGACTGGCTTTAATTTGCTTTACATGTTAAACAGCGTTGAGGAATTTTCATTTTTAAATGAGAGGGTTCACTCCAGGGTTTATAGCACTTTCTACAGAGAAGCCCATATGCATGTTTTCAGCTGAAATGTTTCCAGGCTTTTGATGAGCAGAATATTTTGTAATTGTTCAGTTCTTGATGCTCTTGTTTCATTTTAAGTCATGTGTTAATGACCTGTGTCAGGAATCAGAGAGGACTCTGGATGGACTTCTGGCCTCTTCTTGTATGACTACTCTTGCCTTCATGGAGATGGTGGAGGAAGGGCATTAAGACAAGATGGCAGTGAATTAATGTGCTGGCTGTGGATCTAAAACCACCTATTCTTGGCATCTCTGCCCTAGTAAAACTGGCACACCACCTAGTAAGCAGGCACTATGCCATCTTGACAGATGGCTGTGGAAACAAGCAGCCAAGAGGCTATACATGAGCATCAAATGCATTTGTTGAGGGCAGGATACCAAGCTAGAAATGTCAGAGTGGTTTTCAACCCAGAGCTGCTGAACCTGTATGCAAGAGAATGTCATTGATACTTCAGCTCAGAGCTGGGTTAACTGGGTAAAGGTAAAGCTGGAATTCCCAGATCATAGACAATAAACTCCTGGAAAGTCTTAGATCAATTTTTTCCTGCCACAGGGCATAAAAGGGAAAAGGCTATCACACTGACCTTTGCATTTTTCTTTCTTAAAATGCTCTATAGAAGTGATAGTAGTACATCCTGAATCTGTTTCCGGTTAATTAAATAAAGCTGCTGGGTACCTCCTGGGTTACTTTTTGTTTCTTTTAAACCTGAACAATACTTCTGTGGCTAGATTTTTTTGGCAGCCTTACATATTAATGCTAAAATATTACATGGTAGACATAATGTCCATGTCGTAGTAGTCTAGTATACTGCTGATTGGCTTTCTCAGGGCAATTGCGTGGGACTTGGATTTCTAAATCCAGCCCTTTGCTGATGTAGCACCACAATGTGTGAAATTATTGTGCTTCATGTTCAAAATTGTAAGCTTTTGATGAAATGTTCTGATTGGAAAGGAAAGGGTAGGAAACATCTTCCAATTCTTTTTATATAATTGAATTTGAAAGAATAATTTGAAACCAATGTATTTTTTTTTTTTTAAGACAACTTTACAGAAAACCCTAGTTTAGCAAATCTGAAACACAGCTGGTACCTAGAGAAGTATTGTCTGTGATGATCTGTGGGTCCACAACATGCACTTTTAAACTGTGTAATTACACTGATTACATTTATTCATACAATAATCAGATCAGTGTCTGGTAAAATGAGGTTTGTTTTTTTTTTTATTTTGTGACATAAGAAGATTATTTTCATTTGGTAGGTTTCAGAGTTTGTTACTGCCAATATGCTAAAAAAAAAAAAAAATTGCCTATAGTCATGTGGGACAGTTGGAACAGAGTGAGTAAATCTCTGTTCAGACAGGAACGGATCCCACAGGGAATGCTTTAGCATGGATTTTCATGCTTTGCAAAGGAAATAATGGTCTTTAAAACTGTCAGTTTCTCACCTAAATATTTATTTATATTGCAGTGATACCCAGAGGCCCCTCCCAATAGGGAACCGATTGCACTGAGAAGTGGAGCTGCTGGTGCAGGGACAATTGATGATAATTGCACACCTTGGCTAAGCTTTCCCAGCACCTCCTGTCTGTTACAGCAGCGTTACTGGTAGATTCAGAATTCTTATCCATTATCACTATGCTAATCTGGTTTTCTGCATAGTGCAGTCTGAGAATCCTAATCTTTATTTTCTATATCATGATCTTAATTTTCCCATTTTATATTATAGAAAATGAAGACTGGAAAAAACTTGTAACTTGTTGCAGTATCTCGAACTTTCTGTTTAGAGACCAGTTCTGATTCTCTGCTCCCCTTTTACATTAAACCTAGGAAAAGAATATCTATAATTTACATAAGGAACATGGAAGATGCAACAGCCTCAGTAATATGTATTAAAACCAGAGTTAAATCTACATTTTTCTGTTTATTTGAATTTTAAAGAAAATGAAAGCTAATTGATACAAAACCAACCTATTTTTACTAAAAAGTATCAAACACTATTTTAGCCTTATTAATAATTCGCTAAGGTTCTAGTGTTGACCTGTTTTTTAAATTTTATTGCATATTGTTATGTCTCCGTAGTATTATGACTGAAGAGTGTTATTGTGGGTCTTCCAAAATTCAAATAACTCCATGCATCTCCCTCAATGCAGTAATATGTTAATTAAAAAAATTGTATTGTTCATGTCTTTTGAACACAGACATTCATTATTTTGCTTGATGAAGTGACCTTAGCCAGAATTTGCTAATGTCCAAAGGGGTAAGCTTGTAACCTCAGTAACGTGGTTAATTTTAATTAGTCAAAGACACATTCAGGCTCTCTGTAGCTTTGAAACATTTGAATTCAGTTTGGATGGCATTATTCTCAGGGAGCATGAAACAGATGCACATAATTCTTGTTAGCATATTACTTGAAGTTGACTTCAAACATGTGTTCATTGTAAATTATTAGAGTGCGTTCATCTACTGGGAATCCAATCTGTCTATTTGCTGGTGATTTTTTTTTTAATTACTACTACTATTATTGTTTGTAACTCACACCTAGGAGCTTATGTCATGTGGTGGGCCCTTTTTATGCTGAGACCTCTAAGGAAAAAGCCTCTGCTCCAACGGTTTATAGTTTAAGCCTCAGAATTTCTCACTTGGTTTTGTCTTACACAAGACTAACTTCATTAAAGGAGATATTTTATTTCCAATTACAGTTTTTATTTTTCTGTTCTGGTGACAAAATAATGGTGATAGCCATCTGAGTATATTCTTCCAAATTAGAATGGAAGTACTAGGGTCATCTGCTGCACACAGCTGTCAGCTTTGAAGTCCTGTCTTGAGTATGGCAGTTTGCTTGAATGAAGGAGCTCAGATTTTGGCACTTTGCAGTAGAAAGAGAATGTCTCGCATAAGCAATATGTTTCTTTTTCTGTACTTAACTGTGTAATATCGTATTTGTTGGTCTAAGTGATGATACTATGTAGTATTGTGTATGTTCAAGTTTGTACAAAGCTGAAAGGATCCATTGCTAACTCCGTAGTTATTTTTTAAGTCACTATTAGGCTGGGACAAGGCTTTTTTTAATAGGGAAGGACTGAAGAGAATTTTGTTTGTATAGAAGTAGTGGCCTTTATTTAAAGCTTTAGCGATTCACTGAGTTTAGTGCACCTAGATGGGCCTAAAATAGGAGGAAGAGGGATCAGAACAAGACTCTTTGTGACCAGGTCACCTCCCTTTTATAAATTCATGCTCCTGTTTCTCTCATGGCTGCTTGAACATCTTCGAGGCATTTGTATCACAATACTGATGCAAAGACATCCCTTTTAATATTGTGTTCTCAGAGGTAGTTTCTGTTGCTTAGGTTTTTCTGCCTCTATCCTGTTCAGTCTCCTTTCCCAAGCAAAAGTCTTAGAAACTGCCAAGACATCAGGCATTGAAATGTGACCAGCCTTCCCAGGTAATTGAACAATATATTCTGCTTACTCTTTTCTAGAACTGAAATTGGGAGGAATAATTTGATTGTTCTGACTGCGACAGTTTAAATCATGGGATCATAATATAGCAGGCTGAAGGGACCTCAAGGATGATCTGTTCCAACCTTTCTTGGAAAAAGCACAGTCTAGACAAGATGGCCCAGCACCCTGTCCAGCTGAATACTAAAAGTGTCCAATGTTGGGGAATTCCCCAGCTCCCTGGGGAGATTATTCCAATGGCTGATTGTTCTCATTGTGAAAAATGTTCTTCTTGTGTCCAGTCAGAATCTCCCCAGGAGTAACTTGTACCCATTACCCCTTGTCTTTTCCATGTGACTCCTTGTAAAAAGGGAGTCTCAATCTTCTTTTTAGCCACCCTTTAAATACTGGAACATGGTGATGAGTCTCCCCTAAGCCTTCTTTTCTCAAGGCTGAACAAACCCAGTTATCTCAGCCTTTCCTCATATGGCAGGTTTACAAGTCCTTTCATCATCTTCGTGGCCTTTCTCTGGACCCTCTCCAGCCTGTCCACATCTTTTTTTGCATAGCGGGGACCAAAACTGAACACAGTATTCCAGGCATGGACTGTCAAGTGCTGAGTAGAGTGGGATAATGACTTTATCTCAGTTGGTGATGCCCTTGTTGATGCAATCCAGCATCGTGTTGGCTTTCTTTGCTGCAGCAGCACACTGTTTGCTCATATTGAGTGAACTATAACAGAAACAAATACATGAAAATTACTGTGGAAATTTAGAAAAAAAAGTGAACCTGGTGGAGAATCTCTACTTTTTAATGCTTTGAGAATAACTTTTTAAAAATTAGATTAAATATTTTTACTTCAACATCTAAAAATAATGGTGGAAGAAGAATAATTAGAGAGCATGTAGGTATCTCACAATCTATTTTACGTTTCTGTGCACTGGTTCGTTGTCCGAGTATGAATTTGAGCTCCTTTCTTCACCAAAATGTTCCTAACAGAAATGGATTTCAAATCACTCTGCAATTTTTTTATTACTTCCCATGCTCTAAAGACAAGAAATGCTCTAAATAATCTTGTGCCACATGAGCATGTCTCCTCCTGCATAGTCCCATTGGTTCACCAGAGTTCCTTGTTTTTGTCTTCAACCAGTATGTTATGATATCCCAGCTGTAGAATAAGGCCTTGATTTTTTGGATAGAAGCAGCCTGTTTGCAGAGTAAGAAATATATTTACAAAGTGTGTAAGATGTGATTTTTACCTAGATGAAAATCTTGGGTGGGGGCTGGTTAATCTTTATTTTGGTGGAATAGTAGTTCATTAATTCCCCTGTGTAGTCACTGGTTAGTATATATTTAATGAATTTTTTTAAGCAACAGAGAAGGTTAAATTTTCATGGTGGTCTGTGTTGTAACATAGTAAGACGTTATTTTCTTGCTGAGATGATATGGAAGGACTGGCTGAGTGTAGCAATAATGCTGTACCTTGCTATGCTGGATCTTTAGTTTGCAGTCTTGGCTGTAGTTATCTTCTTTCCAAGTCTGGAAGGAGCTGTAAAGTTAACAGTCAGTTTTCTGCAAAATTTACCTCCCTTCTGAAAATGTTGGAAAACATTATTGGGGTGCTAGTGAGTATTAACACCTCTTTAGATGGGTAGAAATAAGGTAGGCAGCCAATTTCTCCTGCTGTTCTGAATTGATTCGTGCTTTGTATGGTGCTTAGTCTTGAATGCTTTCAGTATGTGTTGTTTCTTATTTCTTGTAATGTTCTCATTAAATGTAAATGAGAGGTTTGAATTTGGTTATTTTTAAAAATGACATAGAAGTTGATTCAAAATACTGTAAGATGTGGCATTTGCAGTAAATAAGCTTGAGGAAAAAAGATGCCAGCTGAGTTTACGTAGTGTCGAGTGACAGAGGCCTTGAAGCTCAGGGAAGTCTTTGGCATCTGGGCTTGCTTACAATGTGCTGCTGTCTCCCCTTGCCATCCAAATACCTTTCATTTCCTAATGTCTTTAAACCTCTTTGAAGTCCAATCAATAGTCCAGTCACACCACATAGTGATGGTTTGGAAGTTTGATCAGGTCATTGGTGTGCGTCAGCGTATTGTTTGTACCTCATGTGCAAGTGAAATTTTACAGAAAATTCAGATAAAATATGCACGTGTTTAAAAGTGAAAATGTGCCTAATAAATTTCACCAGATAATGAGCTAGATGAAGTGCTAGTTCCTGCAAAATCTTTCTTAAGCTGTATTGTTTTACTTAAGGAACGGGTATATAATTATCGCACCTCCAACAGTAAAAGCTGTATTTCTGTAAGGATACAATTTTGAACTCCTTAGTGGAATTTGCATTCCTTGAAGACTTGCACTTGTACTTGAGACAGGGAAATGAACTGTTGTAGGATTAACTCAGTAGCCTAGCATAGGCTGGCTGGTAGATCACTATGTGTTGTTCACTTAGTGTCTTAAAATCACATCTACCATCTCCTCACCTAAGGATTCAAGTTCTTGGCATGTTTGCTCAGTAGAAGTGACATGTCATGGGCTTCTCTAGCTGTGATTTTTCTGTGTATTGGGAAACCTCACTAAACTTTATTACTACTCTTTGTCTCAGTGGCAGCTATACTTCACAAATGATCAACAGAGAAAATACTTTAGTCTTCTGTTGTAAGAGAAGACTTGGCACTTGTTTCTCTTAGAGTACCTCATTAAGGCAGAAAAATATGCATACAGTTGTTTTCGAATTGGGGAAATTGAGGCAGGGTGTGGAAAAGACAATGGCAGAGATGAGGACATCTCTCTGATGCTGAATCCAATACTTAAAGGGCCTCATATGATAAGGTGGGAACCTAGAGATTCCCACTTTCCTTAAGGATTTTTTCTATGCTTATTGTGGCTGCTAGTGCATCAGTGTATGATTCTGTGTCTCATATGGTATTGAGCTTGTGACTATCTCCGGCAGAGTGTTTCTTCCCTCTGCAAGGCAGGAACTTCTGTGTTTTAGCCTGTTTTTTCTAAGTGGCCATGATATTTCCTGAGACTGGTAACTGACTGTTGGTTTGTCTGCTTCACTTCTGTTACATTTTACTCTGGCCTAAGCTAGCACTGTTACCAGAGGAAACATTCTGCTTCCGACTACTTTCTTTTCCCTGCACTAGCTATGTTATGCCCCTGTGAGTCACAGGATAAAGTGGATCAAACCAGCAGTCTCCTCTGCTCTGCCCTCTTGGTTCATCTGATCAGGGTGGTCAACTCTGTCAGCTCTCTGATCCGCTTCCCAGGGTGATTTCAAGAACATCTATCTTGGTGTAAGAGGGTGGAGAGGCAGAGGCACCGGAGGCATGGATAATGTAAAACTGTTCTTTTTGGCATCAGGAGCAGGTTACAATGGGGTAACATGCTGAGGGACCTGCAACTCTAGCAGCACTCTCAGTTATTTGCTGAATTAAAGGGAATGTTGTAGATACTGCTAAGAACAAACTGACCAACCCCACGAAACAGCAACATTGTTGGGGGGGGAGGAGGAGAAGGGTGTTGTCCAACACATCTCTCCATCTTAACTTCATGGATAAACACATGGACACCCAACCTCTTAGCCGGGTGGAAAGAAAATACGAGACTGTAGAGAAAACATGGGCCTTCCTCTGAGGCTGAAGTCGACCTGTGAGGACATTGCACCAGGCTATTCATTGTGCTCTCAGTTATGTGTATGATTAGAGAGTGTGTTGTGTGATCTATCAGATGACAAAATAGGACTGAAGCTGCTCGTGGGATATGCTGACTGGTATCTCCACCCCATATACTTTCTGCAAAAGGCAGAAGTACCAAGTGTTTATCTCTGTTTAAACCATTCTATAGCTAGAAGGCAGTTGAGTGACTCTGGTATGTGGTTTGGCTGCTGCACAAGAGAACTACTAAAGACATTGCTTGCTTTATTTATTTTATTTCATAAACAGACTTCTGGGGGCACGTTAGACTTCAAAAGACCTTTCTTCCTCCTTCTTCCCTGAATAAGAAAAAGTTTCCCTTACGCATATTGCTGTAGGCCCATATTTCAAAATGACACATTGGTACCAAAGATTGTAGAGCTGAGCACATCGCTCATGATGCATTGCTCCCTATCCACATAGTTCCTCCACTTTATGATCAAAATAAAACACTTGAAATATATTCTAGTCTGCTGGGTGGGAGAGAGAACAAAATGCTGGAGGGAAACCTTTAAGTAGTATCTCTCTGGACTTATTTATAAGATTGCACTATTTTCCCCCCAACCCCTTCCCTGTTTCTCCTTCTCTTTTCCTTCAAATATTCTGACTGGTGCTGACAGAAATGATTATAGCTTATGAGTGATAATATAATTCAGTTTCCCTCAAGGAGAGACGCTATCAGAGAAGGTTTTTTTTAAATATACTGGTAGAAAAGAGTCATCTTTCTTCCTAGAAGAACAGTTATTAATCTCTTACTAGTACATTTTCATATCGTTTTGGACATTTATTTCCATGCTGTGATATTATAAAACCGGGCATTTGTGTCAGTTTTGATGCAGTGCAACATGCTGGAACATGAAAAGCCGTAATTACCACTGTGGTCATTTGAATTGCTAACCAGATCCTGACATTTTCAAATCGGACCAATTTCTTAGTGATCCAGAAGTAAGCCTGGGTGCTATATGAGCTGCATTTCAATTAGGCAACTCAACATTTAAAAAGAAAATGCGGAGCATTCACATCCCCAAAGCATTGCTAAAATGAAGAAGTGCTTTGCTGGTTTACTATTGCCTCCTCTAGACTGAATGTTTTGTTTGTGAGGATTTTTTGATAAAATTCTAGTTACTGTTTACTTTGATGCATTTTAAATGTGCAAGGAGATCTCTTTAAGGAAGTTTTACTGCAACTGTTAGTTCTTTTTAATGGATATACTCATAGCAACCTGCTCTGAGGTTTGTGTGTGATTGTGCTGTGTACCTTCATAGGTGCAAGCTCTCAATGCTCCTGAGGTTTTGTGTTATGGACTTCGTTGTCTGGGCCATGTTCATTTGGGTTTGTTGTGGTGCAAGCCTCATAACTTGAGTTTCTAAGGTGGCTGGAGAGCTTAATTTTAGCTAGTGGATGCACTTGTCCATGCTTTTGCTTGCTGATGGTGCTCTGCTGGTTACTGTTGCTTGGAGAGGTTATTTTGTCAGAGCCCTCCAGCTGCACTGGCTGGGAGGAGGGAATGTGACAGAGCAGAGCCACAGTGAAAGAAATGTGCCGATGATTAACAACCCTACAAATGAAGGGTGTGACACCCTGTGATGTCAAAAGTTTTATCTTTGAAAGAGTAATTCAGAGGCTCTCAGCATCGCAAACCAATAGAGTAAAATATATATATGTTGTTTGGGGTTTTTTTTTGGTTTGGTTTTTTTTTTTTAAAAAGAAGATTCATGTGCTTTTAGCCTATTGGACCTGAGGAATGTAGCATTAATGGTAAATGGTATCTCTTAGACCTGATGCCGGAGAAAACCATACAACAATCGTAAGTGTGAGGAGGGAAGGTGAGAAGAAAGAATATTTACTTTTATTCTGCAGAGCAACAGTGGCAGTAGTAAAAATATCTTCCACTTCAGTAACTGTGGAAAAGTAGTACCAATACTAGACTAGATGAGGAAAGAAAGCAGGAAACAAGTTGAAATGTTTTTATTAGCTGGAAATATTTGTATGTGATTACTCTTTTTTTTTTTTTTTTTTAAATTTTATTTTTTGTTTTCCTTATTTATGTGCAAATTTTTGTATCTAAAAACCTGAAGAGTCTGATTTTTACTTCTGCCCTCTCCTTTTTGTCATTGAGAAGTGCCAGGGTGTTTTCCCACAAAGAAAAGGTGAATTTGTGGCTCAGTCTGGGGAGGTCTGTTGTTCTTTTCCTTGTGTGGACAAAATCATCATTTTCCTTAAGCTGTGGGTCTGCTTATTGAATCAAGGAGAGAAAGAAAGATGACAGAAACCAGCTGCAGGCTTCCATTAAAGATCAGACTTCAACCTCTCATATATAGAGATTTCACCTTTCCTGCCTGAAAATATCAGATTTGCATATCTGTCATAATGGTTTTGTGTATTGAACTATGAAAGTGTAGCTGTAGACAAATGAAGCTAAAAACTGGCTTAAATTAACAGTTGTTTTCTTTATGACTGTTTTTTGCTTCTTAGAGGATTGAGAGAAGTGCTTTAATCTGTTTTGGTGAAAGTCATTGGAATATGTAATTTTTATATTCCTAGCATGTAGTGCAGTAGTTGTTGGAATATTACTTGTCAAAGCTACCATTCTTGATTTAAGTCCATCTCTTCTCAAAGTGGATTTTTAGATCTGTTTGAATTTTGTGTGAGTTTTGAGTGACTGAAGCAGTGTTGGTGATGTTATGATGTGTGGTATTTAATGTAGTCTTTTAGGAGGTAAGGTTGATCTTGAGAACACGGATAATTTGGACATATTGTGCTTTGCACTCAAGTTGGCAATGGATAATTTTCATGCAACAGATGTGTTTGATTATGGCAACCTGGGGCATGAAATTACTCCTGATGCTAAAACTAGTGGATTCAATACAGTGCTAGGCTGTGCAGTTATTTCCACTGCAGAGATGTCTAGACACCTCACCCAGGGAGCCAGGCCCCCAGGTACTAAGCACTGTATGTCTATGTAACAAAAGGCCTCTTCCAGACTGAAACGCTTTCAAGTGTATTTTTAAAGCTATGTTGGTTGTTCCAAAAAGAAAAAAAAAAAAGGTCTATTCTGATTGTGAAACTCCTGTGTGGGGAAAAATAAGAAAAAATCTCTGTGTGGCAAAAAGTGAATGAGTCACAATGTGCACAGCTTCTGATTGACTCATTACCTCTCTGGATTTTCTCCTTGCATGTCTCGCAGTCTGTTCAGCCCGATGTGGATCACAGCAATCACCCATATGCCTGTTGTGGTAGTGATAGTGTGCTTAGGACAATCAAAAGTATATGTGATGCAAAGAGTTCAGAGGCTGAGATTTTATAATGGGCTGCCCCAGCCTGCTTGCTTGACCTTCCACCAGTATTCTCTGGGTGGCATGGGGTTTGTTTGTTTGTTCTAAAGAAAAATGTATGTAAATGGCTAACTAATAATATCTATGTTTGGATCTATGAAGTCTGAAGTCCAGAGTATGAAGCAGTGAATAAACTGTTGGCTTTTGTCCTTGTAGCTTCTTCCATAAGGTTCATCATTTTATCTAAGGCAAATCAGCCGCTTCTGCAAGTGCTTTCATGGACTACTTGCATATGCACTGCTACTCTCTTGAATCAGCATTGTGCTGTTTTTACTGAAGCACAAATAGCAAGTCTCCTTAGGGCATGACTGCAGATGGGGTTCTTACTACTAAGGAAAACCAGAATATGTGTTTGTGTGCGTCTATAACATGGCATGTCTTCTCCAAATATAATTGGTATCATATTATTAAATTGGAGTCCCATTTCTGTGGCATTTTAGAAATATGCTAGAGAATATTGCCATGGATTTGTGTTTTAAGTCAGCCATGGTAGAAAACTGGAGGATTCTGACCCAGCCTGGAGATGAGACAAAGGCTTGCGGACAGAGCAATGGTCACTCTATCCATCACTTCTTCCTTCCCCTGTCTGACAGCGGACAAGGTGAACCTCTTCTCATCCCTGGGGGGGCACTCTGGCCCCTTGTCATCTCTCCGTCAAGAAGCAGTGTCACCTGCAATGACAGCACTGACATGAGTAAGTGGCTTGCAGGGATACGAGAAAGCATTGCAGTGAACAAAACTTGTCATCTTTAATTAGTGGTGTTGAATGATGTCTTGAAAGCCTGTAGGTATAAACAGACAAATAAGCTGGTAGAATTAAAAACAGATGTTAGAATTTAACTCCTTTAATAACAACATCCCCCGCCTCCTCCTCATTTAAAAAAAAAAAAATCTTATGTCAGTTAATGCCCAATTCTATTTATACATTTCTCATTTACATGCAGATTTAGCATAATGTATTCAGGAAAACAACATGTTTTTTATTTGAAAGGCAGTGGCTGCTGGTATTCGTCAAACCTGTTTGCTCTTACTTTGTTCCTAGCCACTTGCCCAGACAGAAGGGACCTGACTTAAAAACTGACCAGGCCATATCACAGATTCCATAAATTCCTGATCCTCCAAAAGAGGGTAAAAAAATTCTGTACCAAAATCCAAGGAAAATGTCATCTGGACTACTAGAGTACACTGAAAACTCTTAACGTGAAACTCATTCAATGCAATATAAAGATGGTTTAATATGAGGAACCCCTTCCAGACGCACTGTTTCCAGGGTCCCTGTGCCTTTCCAAAGCAAGCTGTTAATCGTGACCATATGCAACTGGAAACTGAAGCAGGCACAGCCCTCATCTGAACAGCATGATCACACAGCCTCCGACCATGGCTGTGGCATGTGGTGTAGCACACACTAAGCCAGCTATTAATAACAAGGGGGAGGAAATGGAAAGAAAAGACGTCATGGCTCCCTTAGCCCTCAGGTAAATCTACATCCACTTTCATTTGTCTTTGAATTTTTTTTACTGGTGAAATGCTTTATGTTGCTGTAAGTCTACAGAGCATAAGCAAAGTGTAGTCTTTTATTTATCTACACAGTCTGGATTTAGGCTTGAGGTGCACAGTGTCTTGGAAGGAGGACCATGGAGATGAACACAATCTTGGAGCAAAAGGCTTTTGCAGTAAGCCTGATTTGGAGACATGCAAATGCTTCCTCATTGAGTGAGGAGATGCTTGTGTTTTCTAGCTCATTAATCTAAGGATCAACAGTCTGTGGCAGGGATGCCAAAGATGGCACCCAAGCAAATTTTGAATGGCATTTGGCAAGGCTGCCATGTTGTGACAGGAGAAATAGCTGAGAGAAATAGGATCTTCTCTTTACAATGTCCTGTTGAGTTGCAAACATGGCCAGAGTGGGATCCCCATCTTACACAAGCAAGAGGTGGTAGATAAGCAACAGCTTTTCTCTGAAAGGCAGCATCTCCTGGCTTTGGTGTTTGTCTCCATGCTTAACACTGAAATTGGAAAGAGAAAATACAGTCTGGCACAGGTCCTCTGAAGCAGAATGCAGCATGTCCCAGCAGTGGGAACACAACTCGGAGCACAGCTTTTCCCCATCAGCCTCCTTAAGGGGTTCAAATCTTTGGGAACTTATTTAAAGATAAGTCTTCCTACTGGTACATACCAGGAGAGAAAATCACAGTCTCTGATCTAACTGCTATTGTAATTGAAAGTGATATATTTTTTCTGGATGACATATTTGATGTCATACTTCCCTATTGGACTTCACTGGCACCTGAGGACCAAGCAGTGAGCATGGGTGTACTTCATGATGACTAATTGGAATGCTTTCTTTCAACTATTAGTCATTGTTTTTCCTGCAGGCTAGACCTGTATTTATGATATGAGCTGCAAATGCTCCAATAAATTATGAATAGGCATGTAAATGTTTAAATACGTGTGTTTGGATGAGAGGCAATACTGGAAAATAAGAGCAATTCTTGATCTACTCTGATTTTCACAATACAACAGACTGTCAAGGTTAAAAGGACCTTCACAGATTTTTATTCACTTTTATACTACTTGTTTGATGTAAAATGTAGATCGCAAAATAGGAGAGAGTCATGGCGAGGTGTCAAGTTATTAAGACTTAATTGCTTCTAGAGAGTACACAACTGAACATGTACAGTGCTGTGATGTAAAAATAAAGTACATGTTAAATAGAATGACTAAATCTGCAGCTTGAGGACATATCTTCCATTTTTATGTTTTTGGCTTGCTGATGTGCTCACAGCTCGATAATATGTGATTAGTCTCCGAATCATTAATAAGATACTGTTATAAAACATTGCTTTTATTTCTATTCATTTTACTGAACTATGCCCCGCTGAAAACAGAATAATGGACAGTTATAACTGAAATCAATAGCTATTGTTTCTTCTGTTCCAAAGCATTAATATGGTAAAACTAAACATAGGCAGTATAGATCTCCACTCAGAATCATGAGAGAAGTAGTCAGTTATAGAAGATGTCTATGTATGAAAGACTCCCACCTTTGTATTAAAATTACCTTTTGACCCCTTCTTTCAAGTTCATATGCATGTAAGTCTTTAAAAATGCAGAAAAGGAGAATGTGTAGGAAGACTTCTTGGGGACCTGAGAGAGGTGGTGAGCAAGATCTGCATCACCTGGGTTCTGGTGAGTGGGGGTACTCAAGCAGTGCAACCCCACCTCTCTGCAGATGGTTGTGCTCTTCCCTCAGAGGCATTGCTTTGAGCTGTACCAGCGGTTTGATAACTGCTTTTTGAAAATGCTTGTCATGGTTGAAGATTTTGCTGTTTTAAAAAACAACAAACACTACTACAAAAGAAAAAACAAAAAAACCTCCTTGGGAAACATGGGTGCCAGTAACTAATATGGCCATGGTTCTGCTCCTAAAATGGCTTTCACTGTTATCTTATAATTGGCCTGTGTTTTTCAGTGACATGGAATCTGAAACTTGCTGTATTGAAACTATGAATTTGATACAAAATTTTATCGCTGAAAGTACTTAACCCTTAGAATGACATCCCTCTAGACAAGGGGCAACCCTCGCTGATGAGTTTAAGTTACTTTATTTCTGAAAGAAATAGTCATGCTCAACCAGAAGTTATGCTCCTGTTGCAGGAATACACTGCTGAAGCTGTGTGTCACACTTTAAATGATAAGACTTTATGTTCTCTCATGTCCTTAAAATCTGACTATCTACTTTTTTTTTTTTTTTTTTTTTTTTCCTGTTACAGTAATGCTTTCAGCAAGGAGTAGATTGGAGGGTGGGATCCTGAAGGTAATTTTCTCTGCTTTTTCTTCCTGGGAGGTATTGTAGCCAGTAGCAGGCTTGTGTCCAAATGAGGTGGTGCGGTGACTGCAACTTGCCTCTTTTTTTTATGAGAACTTTCTGTTAAACAATTGTACTGTCCATTGAAAAGACTGATACTTAACTTTTTTCCCCTATGTTATTTAGAACTTGGACAAAGATCAGTTGTAATAAAGCTATTATCCCTTGTGTTGGTAGGACCTTAACTAAAATGTAGTCTGAAAATTATGAGCTGCCATTCAAGAAAGATGAAGTCACTCTGGGATGGGGGGAAAAGGTCTACAGGAGTGATACGGGGAATTAAGAGCTTGTAACAGGAGACAGAATGAGCTAGCTCAGGTGTCTGCTGTATGGCACTTCCTTGCGCTCTGCAAGCATACCCTTAGATAAATTGTTTTCTGTCTTGCCAGTCTAGTCTCTCAGCAGAGTCCATATTTCTCAAAAACAAATATTTGGGTTTAAATGTCTGAAGCATATCTTACAGTGATAAATACACCGCTAACGCTGGGAAAGCAGGAAAGGCTAGCAAAGACTATCTGGATCAGGTTTTTAACACTGCTGCCCCCTCCACACCATGCTTTCTGGCCATGCTGGCAAAAAATTATTCTTCCTTGTGAAATGCAAAGCACTAGAAATAATCCTTACTGGATTGTTCTTGGCTGGTGATGTTGAAAGCTTTATTATGTTTCCCTGTAGTTGGTACAATTTTGCTGCCAGCTTGCTATACGGGTTTGTGTGTTTCTCATTCATTTTCAAGGAGTTTAATACTATGGAATGCAGAGAGCAGGACTGGGACATTAGATTCAAAGAAAATAGTTGTGAGTGGAAAAAAAGACTGTGTTCAATAGAATCTAAAATACTGAGAAGTTTTTTGCTGGTTTTGGTTTTTAATAGTTGATGAATTCCTTTGTCTATTCCCCCAACATTGTCTGGGGTTTCTTGTTGTTTAATTTATTTAATAGCAATAGTTTCAAAATCAATACAGAATGAGAAAAAACAAAGCCAAAACCCCAAGCCTTGGCAGAGAGAGCTCTGCTACACATCTGCTGACTGAAACTTGAGCTGGCTCTGTGTTCATACTCTGAGCCTGGAACCTGATCTGGTGTCCATTTATGTGGAAGAGAATCTTGCCATGAGTTCACTGGGCTTTACTTCACACTGTCTCTGTAGCAGTGGTTTATCAGTCAGAAATTTGAACCCTTGTAGGATTTTGGTGGGTTGGGGGGGGTGGGTGTGGGTGTTTGGGTGGGGTTTTTTGGTTGGTGTGTTTGTTTTTCAGTTTTTTTTGAGAGTTCAGCTAGCTCATCCATTTGCTTTGCACTTAGAAATGCAACTGTGTTAATTCTTTAAACCTTCAGTCCTTGTTTGAGCAAATACATCTCTGCAGTTAAATTTGCATAGACACAGCTATTTTCCTTCTGTAACAAAGCTGGCTGGAAGGTCTACACTATCAGCAGTGGTAGAAAATATTGGTTAACAAAGAGAAATAAAAATCTGCTTGGGATTTTATTGCCTTAATCTTGGAAAAATTTAGCTTGTCCATGTGGTTTTAAGACTTGCAGCAAATGTAACATCACTAATGACGGAAAACAAAGTGTGTTTGAATTTTGGTTTTCATTCAGATAAAGGGTGACTTCTACTCTGTGGGCAAAGTGACAGTCCCACATGTCTTTCAGTGGTACAAACCACATGGTGCTTTCTCTGTAGGCTGATTCTTTGATTTGCTTGTAGATAGACTTCTGCTTTGGAAAAACTAGACATAACACCATCCAGTGGTCTGGTACTTCTGTTGGGAATGCCCAGAAGGCCTTCTCCTAGATAGAAGTGTTTGTAGCATGTTAAAAACTACTAAATAAAAATATCAGTTTGATGAAAAAAGTGTGGTGTTTGCATCAAGGAGGGCAAGATGATTACTTTCTCTAGGCTGTGGGAGAACACTAACATATGCCATCCTTACATCCAGTTAGATTGATGAATACCAGATGGAAGTCATGCAGAATGTTTTCTGTAGTATGCATAAGTATTGCTGGCAGCTTTTCAGTTTTTGATATAGCAAAAGACAGTTGTACTTGGTTTAGTGAGTTGAGATAAATGCCTGCAGACTCCAAAATCTGTCGAGGAGAAGCACTGCAACTCTAAGTTTTCAGTGATCCTTCATTTATTGTCGAAGTATCATGACTTAATACAAGTGCTTGGTATGGACAATCTCTTAGTAACCATTAGTGCAGCTAAGTAGCTCCTTTTGCACAACTTTATTTTTCATGAATTTTTATTTAAATCTTAGATGTATGTTCTGTTTTTCCTTTAATAACCAAAGACGCATGTTGAAATGTTCACTAAATAGCCTTTCATGAATAACATATGACTGCTGAATTTCACATTCTTCTGTTTCTTTTCTGCAGCACTTTGTCCATCTTGTCCATTTGGGTCTTGCAGCTGCATTTAATCTGCATCAGTGAAGTCTTGTCAATTGTGACCTAAAACAATGAGCTGTGCAGTGCCAGCATAGTTGGCTTGTGTGCTCCTAACTGCATTACTGTGTTCAATTACTGAATGTGTTTTGGTTACTGACTAGCAGTAACAAATCTTTGAGATACTATAGATTGTTCATCTATTGAAATACCTGCGCATGCAGCTGTTATATTTTGGCATTGTATTTTTGTGGTCTTCTCCATCAGTGGGTTTACTCTCAATGGGCTTAACTGACTTTGTTATTTTACGACTTCTAGTTTTTAAGCTAATGGTCTGCAGCAATTTGTCTCTTGTAACCTTAGCCTGTGATCTGGGTCTGGTTTGGGTGTGATTTCCATGTGGCTATTGTTTGTTTCCATCAGCCCCATTTGTGACTGTTTCACATAATTCAGTTGAGAGTAGTTTGACATAATTTCAGGTGAGACCCAGAAATAAATAATGGAAATCCATACTGAAAAACTGCTGCATAGACTGGCCTTTGTGGCCCACTTGTGCAAGGGTTCAAAAGAGAATGAGAACCACGCGGTGGTTGTGGGGAAAAACAGTTCTGTAGCTAATTTCCTTTGGGAAAAGGGAGTGAGATTGTAAATGGCTGCAAAAACTTACTCTGGCTGGGGAATTGCAAACTGTCTTCAGCTTCCAAGAGCAGCCCAGTGTCCCAAGGCAGGGGAGTGTGTGTTACCTCCCACAGTTAGCAAATACAGCTAGTTCTCTCATTCCTTTGCAATGGAAGAACTGAGCAGCTGCCGACTGAGGTGACTGCACAAAAGCAGAGCAGCCAAGTAAAGGAAAGGGTAGAGCAAGTTTGTTTGAACATGTTTGTGAAACACGGTGAAATTACTTTCCCCCGAGGTGCCTGGAGGAATAGGATAATAGTTTAGGATAATAATTGGAGCTGGTTGTGAGCTTTTCAGTGACTCTTTTTTACATTAGAAAATGCTGGCTTCTCAAAATGAGAAAAATGTTTTCTTGAAGCATATTGGCTTTGTTAAAACTTTTAAGGAGGGTTCCTGGTATGAATCTTCTGCATGTGAGACAGATGCACCCCTGTAACACTTCAAAAGCCTGGTTGTCAGAGCACTCACCCAGGATGGAAGATGGATATCCTGAAGTCCTTGCTTTGCTTCATCGAAATGGTCCTTAAATCCAGCTGGAGGCAACAGCTGGATGGACAACAGAGACCACAGTGCTTGCAGTGACTAACAAGGTTACTGTCCTCAGCACCTTCCTGCTCCCCAGGGACTACGTAGCTGAGCCACTTCTGAATTTGTCATTTAGGTGCTACATTTCACAGCAAGGAAATCAGTGACGTTTGGTTTAAAAATCACTTGGTAAGTGCCCTAGTGCAACTTCATTAGCCACTCAAAGCTATGCTTTCCCTGCTCGTTGGTCCAAGCGTTCTGTGATTAAGGTTCATCAAACTCTGATGCCTGGGCTGAGTTCTCCAGTGATTCAGTACTGCAAGGTACACTGCACTGTGCTGTGTACCCTACTTTGCAGGAGTTCTGGTAGCATGTCAAGTAAGGAAAGCAAAGGAAGTTTGAACAGCTTAAAGTCCTCATCAGGCCTTTAGAAGCAGACATGAGCTAGGATGATCTGATATCTCAAATGTGTCCCAGACAGATACCAAAAGCCTGCTGCATGGTTTGGATTTGTTGTGTTGCTTTCAATTGCTTATGGCCTGGCTACTTCTAACCTGTCTCACGTGTATAAAAATTACTTCCCTTCACGTTGTCTCCAGCTCTGTACAGTGCTGGCTCTGTGTATCCCCCTCTTTCAAGCAGTAGCATGCAAAACTCAGGTATTGGCTAACCTAACTTTTTTTTTAGGGTGAGTGGTGGAGAGGGGGCAACAGAAGTCATGAGTACAGAAGACATATAGTTTAGTTCATGTGGTTTATTTAGAGAATGGAGGCATCCAGGTGGAATTGCAGTTTAAAATGAAGACTATTGCCAAACTCTTGAAAATGTGAATAGTTTGATTTTTTTTTTAAATGTGTTTACAAGGATGTTCTACAGTCTGAATCCAGCTATTGTTCACCACTGAAATTTTATTTTGCCTTGTTAAAAGTAATACCTGTCCAGTAGCTAGTAAGTTTAACTTAAATGACACTTATGTCTAAGTCCTTTGGATGACTTTAAAAACCTTGCGTTTCAGTTTGTTTGCATAGTTTCAAGGGGTTGTGTTAAATGGTCGTTTTTGATGGCAGTGGAGGGGACTTCGTGCTGTTGGTAGTCCCATTTCACGTGTGCTTGTTTTGGGCCCTAGTGCTATACATGAATTGTAAGGGTCCTGCAGGGTAAGTGTATACTGAATACAGCATTGTAAGGAGGTTGTTAAGCTAGACGTGACCTGGACTACTAAATCCATCTAGCACATCATGTGCTTTGGTGCTGGAAGAAGCTGGTTCAGAGGACCGGAGTTCAGCAACCTGGTAGGTGTTATGAATGGAAGCAGGAGGAAGCCTTTGCGCGTGGAAGACCTGGGACATGCTGGCTGCATGGGTGTATCTCTTTCCCTGTTTTGTCTATTTGGGTTCTAAACCGTAAAGGGGAGTGACTGATTGTCAGTAACTGTGTGCACTATGCCTGGTGCAATGAGCTGCTGGTCTAGGTTAGCACTTCAATGCCAGCATAGGAGTACAGTGAACACAGTGTTGTGCATACGTGGTATGCTGAAGCTGAGGACAGGAGGGTGGGTTGTAGTAGTTCCTCTGAGTTCTATTAGTGCAGGATGAGAAAATTCCCTGATTGCCTCTCTGTCCCATGATATGGATGTGAACAGTGTGTGTTTGAATGGGAAAAAGGGGAGGGACGGCTGAGGAGCTGGGGTGGCAGATCAAGCAGTAGAAGTTTTAAGTAGAGTGCCATTGCCTGTCTCTCAGGATGCTCAGGTTTTATCATCTGATTTCCTAGCTTCTAGCTAACAACGTCTGCTTTCGGTTCACTCCCTCTTTGGCAAGAGCTCTGTTCTGCTGTTCTTCTGTAGCAGGTTTATAGGGTGCCTCAGAGAATGAGCTAGTAGATCAGACTCATCACGTCCTACTTGATTGCAAAGGAAGCAGAGTTAAACCTTCACTGGGCAGGAATGTCTCTCTAATTTAACTGTTCAGAAATATTTTAAAATAATAGTACAGGGTAACATGCAGTAAAGCAACCACAAGTCTGCCTTTCCAATAGACTTTTTAGGTTGTAAAAAGACTGAATTTGAGCCATAGTTGGATTTATGCTTATCTTTCTCACTGTACTAGCAAAGCTGGTTAGGCATTCATTTGTGTTTTTCTGGATGAGGGATTTTTCCAGAACTCACTTGAAGATCTATTGCTTTTGAAAATCCCCTCCTGTGAGACTTAGGGAAAAGGAAGAATTAATGGAACTGGCACTAGAAAGATGAGGAAAACGATGGTAAAATGGTAAAAAGAATACTGAGCAAATTACTTTTTTTCATTCTAAACATAATTACATGAAATGTGTTATATTATAATGTAAAACCCTGTGAGATGCTGAGATGGGTGTTAAAATGTTTATGCTCAAAATAATCTGGCGATAAGGGTAAAGAGCAGTGCAGGCATTTCACCAGATGATGGTGCTGTGGTTTCACAAAAATTCTCCCCACTGTACTAAAAATTTTTTGACGTGGCTATTACTGAGCTTTCGTTCTAGCTAGATACATCAGCAATGTTAGCCCTGCAGTGCTGTGTCACTTGGGACTCCTGGCCATGACTTGCAGTGATGTGGAAAGAAAACGGCTTCCTGCTTCACAGAGCGAGACCCACAGTGAAGAATGGCTGGTGCTGCAACATCAGTTCTTAGGGGGAATTTGGGATAGTCTTAACCTTTTGAGTACTCTGTACTACTGTGGTGTATGCATACAATTAGCTCCAGTATATGGAAAGGGAAAGTGTCCTGTAAAACAGTTTGGTACTCTTCCTTTAGCCTCTACAAACCTCAGTGTATTGTGTCCAAATCACATGTTGAATACCACAGAAGCAAATAACCATGAGAAAATGGTCAAGGTATGGCAATGGGAAGCAACACATGATGTCAAAGAGTGTGTGTAGAAGCATTAGGAAAATACATGGTACCTTTTCTTTGAAGCATCACAGAGCAGCACAGTTCCTAGTGATGCTTGGTAATCAAAAGCATCCAAAGCAATTGGGAACACAAGCCTTCTGGATTTTTTTTCAGTGGGAGCTCTTAGCATTTATTCCTAAGATCCTGAGTGACTATGTTACAGTGGCTTAGCAAGCAACTCATCAGCCAAACTTCAACAATTGACCATCTGTGTGCTCCTAGTTGGTAAATGTGAATGGTTTAACTACCATCATGTGTCATTATATTGTAGTAGATAGTATTTTCTTTAGTGGTTTGTGAGCCCTGTGATGGCATTCAGTAATTGCCAGCATATTGCTTTTAGCAGACCAATGTGAAAAGCTGCACAAGCAGAGAAAGGTCCTAAATAATTGTTTTTACTTGATATATACAGGCAGATGAGGCTCAGTTACACATGTGGCTTTTTCACAGATTTTTTTTTTTTTTTTTGTCATTCTGAAGTACAGAGCAATGATAGAGGAATGTAGATAATTAAGGATATTGCAATCTCCCTGTATACTGTACTTGGGTATCTCAGTGGTAACTTGAATTTCCCAGCTAAGCTTTTTGCATCCCTACTGAATTCCTTTAACTGTCTTTAGGGGTTTATCTGTGAGCAGTCAGTGCTTGTTTAAAATCTCAACCAAAGTTGACTGCTAAGAATCAAGTAGTACCCAGGGTATTGTTAAGAAGGCTATAGTTTAACTGTTGCAGAATGAAGTTTATTCTCTGATTGAGACATAGTAGCACTGTAACAGTCAGTTAAGTATGCCATCAAATGGTTTTGTCCAGTTGGGTTTCCTTTGATGGCTGGGGGAAAGGCTGCCAAGAGGATGAGTGTTGAATACTTAGCTTCTTGGTTTATCAGGTCATCAAATAACCTTGTTATTAAGAGTGTGTTTGTTATCAGTCTTAATGAGTTCAGGGCTTGGACAAAAGATGCTTCCTTCAGGTAGGTTTTCCTCAGTTACAAAGTAGCCGTGTGAAATTTTGGGTGTTTTATGGTAACAAAGAACCATCGCATGGAGTTTTCTCTGGTTTTCTTTCAAACTGGTGAGGGCTATCATACCTTTGCTTTCTTTCACTTTGATTTAGGATTTTCACTATTTTGGTTGCTTGGCTTATTGAAAGCAGATAGATAGGATGGCACTGAGAGTGCACATGCAAATTAGTGAACACAACCACAAGGGCAGGCTGTTTGCATAGATTCAGCCAAAAAGTAGCAGGACTGTAAAGAATTATTGAGTCCAGATTATAATAGTGATCTTAAATAAAGATTAAAAAGACATATTCTATTGCAAGTGTTCTGCAGGTCAAACAATATTTGCTGAGCATGATTTTACAAGTGTCACTGTACCAGCATCTAGAGGGCCTGCTCTGCCACGTTCATACATTGACTGTGGAATCTCTGTGGAAACCGGAAAAGTTTCAGAAATATAAGCTGAAACATCCCTCAAAGTTGGAGTTCACTGTGGTTGCTGGAGCCCTAGGAATAACAGGTACAATAATTAGTCTGTTGGCAATCATATGTATAGACCTAAAGGATAAACCAGTAATGCTTAACATCATCTTTAGGGAATATAATAGTAGTACTTTTATTATTATTGCCAATGTATAGATATTTTATGTGGTTCCATACTGGAAGTAATAGCAATGATTTCCTGCTGATGGAAATGTGAGAAGAGAATTTGGTTTAAGGTAAAAACCCACAGAAGACTTTTGAACCGACAGCTGATGCCTGCTAAGAGATGTCTGTGTAGTCATGCTGATTTATAGCTTGGATGTAACAGGCTATGAACACTTCAGTGTCTTGTTCTAGGCAGACAGAGGGATGCCAGGTTCCTAAATGGTAATGTGACAAACAAAGACCGAACTGTTGTGATAGACTAAACCCTATGATCACACTGGTGACTTTTCTACACATTGCAATTTGAATTAAGTTGATGTCACTTACTGAGGAAAAAAAGACTTACCATTTAAATGGCATACTTGAAATCACTGTGTGAAAGAAGTACGCCACCGTTATGGTGTGTAAGAATTGGTAAATAAAGAAAATTGTATATTATATGTTAATAACAATAAATGGGACCAGAAAAATGCCTGGTCTAATATGTATTTGATTGGAAATGCAATATCCAAGAATTACCTATTAAGCTACAGGGCAGGTGGTTTAAATAAAACCAGAATTGTATTGGTAATAACTATCTTACAGTAGCAGGCAATAAGACATGTCAGGACAGATCCAAGAAAAACTGAAGAAACTTTTCACTGGGGTGGGAAAAGAGAGGGTGAAGGAGGACTTCTGTCTTGATCCTGTGTACTGAGGTCGCCAATACATTTAGTGATGCACCTAGTGTGCAAATTCTTTGTAAATAATTGTTACTGTGGCTGACATAAGATGCACATTTTAAGACAAAAAAAAGTTTTAAAGACACTAAAGAAACCTTTAATTCACTTTGTCTGTTATTTCTTCTGTTCAGAGCTTTCTAGCATCATTAAGGATCCAAGCTGTGAAAATATATGAATTATTAGAATAGTCATCTTTAACAGTAATGGTAGAACACAGAGGTTTAGTTCAGCTTGGATAAGCATCTGAAAATGAGGGTGCTTGCTTATTCAGATTAACAGTATTTTAGTTGTTTTGATGCAGAAATTGAATTACTGCAGAATTGTAACGTTTTGCCAGATGATCCTGTGTTTCCCTCTCCCCACCCTACAGACAAGAAGACATGAGCTATTTTTCTCCCTTCTGCTGCTATAGTCCTAGACACAGTCTGGAAGTGGAAACTGGAAATAAAACAGCAAATGGAGAAACAAGAATTAGATGTTAGTCAAATGTCAGAGATCTTGTAGAAGATTATAAAAGCATATGTACAAAGTGCACTTATTAGGCTTTTAAACATCTGAGAGTGATATGCTCTACTTAGTTCATCTGGTACGTGCAGTTTTCAGAAAAGTCATTCTTGAATTGCCACAAGAATGCACTCCCATTACTTTATTTTGTAAAATAAGAGAATAAGAAAACAACTAACACACTGAAGCTTGCAGAAAGTCCATCTTCTCAGCAAATCACATATGCCAAAGCCAGCTTTCAACATAATCCATAGAACTTCACTGGAATGAAGGCAGTGAGATGGCAAAAAAAAAAAAAAAAAAAAAAAAAAGGAAGTTAAAGCTGTGATTCTGTACTGTAGCACTTCAGAGAAAATTGTCCACTTCTAATAGACTGGGTTTTTCTTAGTCATCCCACAGGACTGAACACAGAATTAGTATGCAGTGTTCTGAGTAGGAGGCACAAAGAGATGGAGGCAGGCAGCAAACCAGCTGTGCTAGAGGTGTTAGTACCAATGTGTGGATGAATGTGAGCTGCTTTGCTTCTGCCTGGGAGGGATTGCGCTCTGACGGAAGCGTGGGGTGCAGGCTTGAGCAGGGGCCTTGCAAGCCCACCTGCTCACCTTGCCAAACTCTGTATTGCCGCAGCCATGCTGCTATGACATCCAGAAAACTTTTGTTGCCAATCTTTTTTTTTTTTTCTTGATGCTACCATGGCTATCGGTCCATAGGAAATGACTTTATTTCTCTGCAGCTTGGGTTCATCTGTAAAATGTGGATAAATGTGCTGTATTTGTAATGTACTTTGGGTACTAAAAAACGCAGGGTGCTGTGTGGCAGCCAGGGAAGTGCTGCAGCTTTCTGTTTAAGGAGTGTTATCGTTCTCTGCCCAAGGCTCATATGCAGGACTTTTCCCATGGGGTTTTGAATCACAGGAAGAAGGGAGGGGAAGGTCTACTTCATGGTGACTTCTACATAAAACATTTTCTCAGAACTAATTAAAACTTTGAGAAATCATCAGAACTTAAATGAATCAGTGCTGTGTAACTAACAGCTTATGTTAAAGGCTTTGAACAAATATCCACAATGCATCAGTAAACATGCAAATTACTTTTTCATGTCGGGATGTGTCTCACTACAATGCTGTGCATTGATAAAAGATTTCTCTGTGTCTGTAGCTTTCCATACTTTTAAGTTTATTGGTTTTCCTAACTTCTCTTTCAGGCCTTTTAATATGTAGAGAAATACTCTTTAAAATGATTTACCAAGCAAAATTCACTGTGCTTCAGCAATAACTAGCAGTTAACAAAGTGTCTAAATTAAGGACTGAAACAAAGCTGGGACCAGTTACTGTTCAATTGTGGCTGTTAACTTTGGTAATCTCCTTTAAAGGGGATTATTGCAGCTATCAAGTATTTTCCCATGGTTATGATGGCAGTTATGAAGAAGATTCATTATTTGCAAAACTTTTGTTGGGCATAGTTCACTCCTGGGTTCTTTAACTGATACTGTAAAGGAAGCCTCAGTTTGAAGAGGGAGAGGAGGGAAGAGGATTGGATCCAGTAATGGATGTAATTAACACCACTGGCTTCTTTTTCAGTTAGTTTTTCATAAGCAATAACCCCCTGTTGCTTGAGCTGTTTCTAACACTGTTAGGCTTTTTGCATCACTTCATACCTTCCGTCTGTGTGCATAATATATACTAGCAAGCAATATGTTTCTGTCTTTGTCTTGTTGCAAGATGGTTATAAGCTTGCAACTGCTGGCTGGCAGAACTGGTACATTTGCTCAGTGGGTAAAGGCTAATCTTTCTGGATTCTCAGTTGAGTCAGTACAGCTAGCTCATGCTGATGGCTTCCTGTTATGAATTCACACTAGAGGGACTTCATGCTGCAGGATGACATGGACTGTGAAAGACTCTGCAAATACAGTATTCAGTCTAAGTAATGGTGCTTACAACATTGCAGTTCTATCTACTTGTGCTGTTGGTATCTAATTTTTCATTCTCTATGCACCTCTGCAGGTTTTCCAGAATCCATTTGTGGTCGTCGCCACTTGCCGATACTTTAACCTTGGTGCTTTTTGGTAGTTAACCATGTTCTTTCTGTATGTGTAAGAGCGCAGGTCAAGAATGAAATGTCTGCTGACTCAGAGACTGTCAAAAGAAAAGTTATGAACTTTTCACTCGATAGTTTCAGCCCTGTTTCTAGGGCAGCGTTTGATGCCTTCACAGTGGGATGTTTATGGGGCTGTACTGGAAGCAATTAAAAGAATTCCAATACTGTTGCAGGGATAGTGAATGATATTCCAGATCATTGCAGTGACGAAATTATATCACAACATTCAGTTATATTGGCACAACTGAAGGGAAGAGCAGAAAACTGCAGCATTTTAATGGGGACAAGAAGGGAGAGGTGGAGTGGAGCAGGAATTTCTCATGCTGGCTTTGCTACCAAGGAATACACATTGTGTAACTATACTCTGCAAATTAAATGTTATGCTTTCATGCCCTTCTTATTCAGCATGCCTTAATTAAAAGCCCCTTTCCTTTGGTTCATGGGTTCAAAACTGTGTAATGATGTTAAACAAGCAAACATGTGACTAAATTTCTACCTACCAGATTAATTTTGTAATAGTTTAGTGAATAATGGCATATCATTAAGAGTGGATAGTGTATTTAAGCCCAAGTAAGACTTTGTCAGTGGAAGTTGGCATCTTTCTGGGATATTGTGGAATTCAACTTGCTTTTAAAGAAAAAGAAAAGAAGGTGTATTTTTCATCACAAATTATTTAGATTTTGCAACTATTTCACCACAAAAAAAGCATTCATTTCCCAACTACTCTCCACATAAAATATGAAAAATGAGCAGGGAGCAATCATATTTCTGAATAGTGGAGCAGAAGAGCTGAAAAGTATTCATACACTTCAAAAGTTGATTATGAATGAGTTTTTGCCCAGACATAGTTACAAGAATATAAACAATGTCATAGAATTGTAGGGCTGTAAGGATAAAAAGATCAGTGGCTTGTATAAACTAAATTCAGCTAATTAACACAAGATGATGGCATTTAGTTTCTTAGTTGTTTTCTGATAGCCTGTTGGCTCTCCACTTGCCTGATTAATGCCAGACATTGTTGCAGCCAGTGTTGAACCAGAGCTTTCAGAGCATGAACAGCCCCTCTTTGTAGTGTATTCCAGGCTTTGCGGGTTATTGTGGCAAATGGGTGGGTCATTTGCTGGTGTGGTTGGGTTATTTGCTTCATGGTCTGCACTCTGCTTAATAGAAGAGTGCTGCTCTGTAGTTCTCATGAACAGGAATCTTCAATGTTAGTCTAATAACAAATGTTTGTTATGTCAAGAAACCGCTTTCTCCCAAACAGGCCAGAAAGTTGGGAAGAAAACTTTGACACTTATGCAGAACACGTTTTATTAGACTTTATTTGAATTTGTATTTTGGAAGGAGTCTTTATTTTAGGTTAGGACTTCTGCATGAACAGGAGAAACATGCTGTGCTGGACTCTGCATGTGCTGATCATCTTCCTGCATCCCAGATTTTCAGTGTTAAGTAGTTGAAAGTGACTTTGTGTAAAGAAACGGCTAGGGTTTTGTTGTAGGTACTTGAAAGCCCGATGAGTTTGCATTTGTTCAAGATACTTTAGGATGTGGAAATAGAAAATGTTTTGTTTCACAGAGAATTTTCTTAAATTGCATATGCTTTGAAACAAATTCTGTACTTCATTTTAATGAGTTTAGATGGTAAGTCTAAGTAAAATGAGGCATAGTAGAGCATCTATGCAGAATAACATCATTGACAGAAGGGTGATTGCGTGCTCTAAGAATGTTGGATTTTTTTTTTTTTCCCTCTCAGCTTTTGGAATCAAGCTACTGGTTGCTCCCTTGGTTTCAAAATCTCCTTCTTGGTAACAAAAGCTGACTTTACTACTTGATTCCAACAACTGAGTCCTGACCAAAAGTGTTGTAGATAGGAAAACTTGTGAATAAGATTGTCAATGCTGATATTGCTGCCTGGTTTCTGAAACACCTTGATTGTGATTCTGAAGGAACCTCCCTGCACCAGTCTTAAAGACTTCCAGTGTGAGATTTAGCAGAAGGTTGTCCCTTCTTTTCTGCCAGGACTCCTTGCACAAAGAACGCTCTACTGCCTATGGCCTCAATTTTCAGGCTCACACCCTAGGTACGTCCATCCTCCTAATGTAACATGATGCAATACACCTACAGGTTTTTCTGCTTGCTGGTGTGTGACCACCATTAACCTTTGATATTTTACCCAGTCAGGCTGCTCACACCTGTCATGTACCACATGCAAAGTGCTATTCCAGAAACAGAACTTCTGCACTTATATATGTGTGTGTGTGACTGTTCGACTTGTCATGATTGTCAGCTCCCAGCTTCTTTCCCTTGCATTACACTGGTGAACTGGAACTCTGATAAAGGAGTTATGTACAGTGATGACAAGAATTGATTTCCAATTTCCTGTAGAATGACTCTATCATTGCTTGTGACTCAGGCAATTTAGCTTATATTACAGTGCTAGCTAGGGGCTATAGATCACCCTGACAGTCGTCTAGTCACAGAGCATGCTGATTTTGACAAGATATTGAAAGAGAGATTTTACGAGAGTTTCCTTTGTGATACATCTTAAAGTGTTACTTTCTGTTGTTGGATCATGTGTAAAGAGATTTTGTATGAGGCAGAATAAAAGTACTGGGCTCAGTTTGTCTAATTTGCCCTTAATCTTTGCACTTGAGAGCCTATGGAAAAACTGAACAGCCTTCTTGTCTTGGATCTGGTTTTGAGCACGCAAGTATCTGTGTGAGGTTAGACAGAAGTCTCAGGATCTTTTTAGGAGTGGTAAGTAGCAGATGCTTGGGGAAAGAGTATAAGAAATGAGGTAGATGTAAGAATGGTCCTTTCCTGGATTCAGCAATCAGTGATGTGGAGCCTTGCTGCGTTGGGTGCATAACACTATACAGAAATAGATGCTATTGCTGCCCTCATTCAAGAGTTTCTTTTGCTAAATGATCTAATTTTCTCTCTCACTACTGGAAGCTATAGCACTCTGCTTTTTTGTCATCTCATCATCTTTTGATGCCGCTGACCTGTAGGTAGAGTTGGATGGGAGTTCAGTGTCCTGTTGCTAATGCAAACTGCTTCAAGCATGCCCCTGTTCAACTGTGTCACTGTTAACTTGAGTGCAAGGCTCCTGTGACAGCTGAGGAGGGGACTGAGGGGCAGTGAGTGATTTGGGTTTCTCTGACATTCAGTTATAAAAAGACAGGAGTGGACTTCAGCTGGGAAGGTCTCCCAGCTTCCCAGCTATGGCTGAAGTGTAGGCCTTGATGGCAGCAAGCTATGTGCTATTTAATTGGAATGGGGCTGAGTGCTGCTGTGCTCTGTGTGTGCTCCCAGAGGGCTCAGCAGAGGCAACAGTATTTTAATAATAATGCATCCATTTGGAGATCAAGAAAGATATTTTGGGGCAGTCTGTGCCTGTTCATATGAAGCAGCCCATTTTGTTTTAGGTGCTCTGCTGAGCAAGTACACTTTTATGATGTCTTGGGCACTCATGTTCCTCATCACTCTAATATCTGCTTTGCATTTCATCCTCACAAATGCCTCTGGAGTGGGAGATGCTCACATCCTCAAGTTGTTGGCAAACAGAGAATGTAGAGCAAAACTCGTAGATAGTCACCAGAAGATGTAGAGAATTCTCCAGAAGTTGCAAAACCTCTCTCCCTATTTCTTCTTTAATCTTTACTTAAATATCTCAAAATGTTAAAGGCTTTCTATTTCAGTTAAGCCTTACGTATTTTTGAGAACTGATCCATGTGATTTCTTTAATTTCCCTAAGAACCTCATGAGTCAAGGAATTAAACCAGGGGTTCCTAACATTGTAATGGCATCGTGAGTCTGCCTTTACCTCCTCAGGTTAAATAGAGCAGAAGTAGCCATCCCTTGTCAGTTTTGCCAAAACTTTTTCTTACAAAATGAGCAAAAGGGTTAAAATTAGAATTCAGGATTGGACAGTCCTATACAAAGTAGGGTATTGAAATGCTTAGCACATGAAGTCCTTAAAAATGAGTCAGACACAAATGTCCTCTAAAGTGACTTCTTTAAATTAAATCAGTTCTCTTTCTGTCTTTACATGTGTTGTGTGCTGGCAACTAAGGACCACACAGCCACTCACACACTCCCCTTCTGGGTGAGATAGGGGAGAGAATCAGAAGAGTAAAAGTGAGAAAACTCGTGGCTTGAGATAAAGACAGTTTAATAGGTAAAACCTATTAAGCCGCACATGCAAGCAAAGCAAACAAGGAATTCATTTGCTACTTCTGACCAGCAGGCAGGTGTTCAGCCACCTCCAGGAAAGCAGGGCTCCATCATGTGTCATGGTGACTTGGGAAGACAAACGCTGTCACTCCCAACTTCCCCCCTTCCTCCTTCTTCCCCCAGCTTTATATGCTGAGCATGACGTCATATAGTCTGGGATATCCCTTTGGTCAGTTGGGGTCAGCTGTCCTGGCTGTGTCCCCTCCCAAATTCTTGTGCCCCCCCAGCCTCCTCGCTGGTGGGGTGGGGTGAGGAGCAGAAAAGGCCTTGGCTCTGTGTAAGCACTGCTCAGCAATAACAAAAACATCCCTGTGTTATCAGCACTGTTTTCAGCACAAACCCAAAACACAGCCCCATACTAGCTACTATGAAGAAAATTAACTCTATCCCAGCCAAAACCAGCATAAAATGACAGTTTAGGGTTTAATTTTCCTCAGATTTTCAAGTAGGATGAAAACTAATGAGACCAAGCTTGAAGTATTGGATTTTTAATTGGATTTTCAAATTCAACATCTAGAGTAAAATGACAGTTACGAAAGTAAACCATACCCTGATGGCTTGGAAACAAATTTTTTTCAAAGTCACGGGTAAAGAGGAAGACTTTAGGTGGAAGGGGGATAGCGAGTGTCCCTGGTTCTGTCCTGATGCACTAGGAAAGTGTATTTATAAAGTATCTATCGCATTGGAGTTCAGACACCAATAACAAGCAAAATGCTAACTGCATTTTTGTTTCAGAGCTTCCACCTTGTTGAGAAGTTTGTGGTGAGGAACTCTGGGTGGAAACTCCTTTTGCTGTTTTAAGTATCACAGTTTAATTCTATTACGGAAGTTTTTGAAGTGTTACCTGAATTTAGGTGAAGCTCTTTGGGAACCTGGAAGACTAAGTTCTGCAATAGGCTTCAAATTTTTTGTCTAAATTGTGTTACGTGTCTTACTGGGGTTGTAACAGTCATAACAGACTTTGCCCAGGAAGATGATTCTGAGAAGATTTAATAGCAGCTTGACAAGGAAATAGGACCCTTTACAAGATGTAAATTGAGCTAATCTACACAAAAATGAAAAAGAAAGCTTAGAAAAATGGTGAGATGTGCTTGGAGGAGGTATGAGGCCAAAGTCTTAAAAATATCTTTAATAATGGTGGGGAATGATAAAAGTTGTCCTCTTCAGGCTGTTTCATTGAGAATGGGTCAGGTTTTTTTTGTCTGAAATAAGGAGAGTTCCATGAAATTTTCACTTGGAACTCCTGTAAGCTGATAACTAAATTTCCTTTTTCTGTTACGCTGTCAGAGAACAGTGACAGTTTGATGAAAAGTAGTAGTATTAGTTTCAGTATTTCCAATGATTTATAGGATTCTCAGCCTTTCTTCATTTCAAGGCATTTGTTTGGGTAATTAATTTTATTTTTTTTTAACTCTTTAAGTATGGGTTTGTGCTTTTGGAAATAGTGATTATGCAGTGCAAATGTTGTCTTTTATTTGTGGTATAGCCTTTTGAAGTGGAAAGAGCTATGTGTTGTCTCATTTTGAAAACTTTGTGAAAATTTTTGGCTATTATGTATGTTACACTGTGGTAAATTTAGAATGAAACTTCCTGGGGCTCTTTATTTGTCAAAGTCTATCTTAAAAACAAGTTTGGCTTTTAGCTCACCATTCCTATTGTAGAATAATCCATATTTGGCAACTTAGGTTAGAAGGAAGTGGACTACAAAAAAAATAAAAAAAGCTCTCTGCCCTTAGCAGCTGAGAACAATCTTAAACCGCACATAGCACCCTGGCTGTATGTACGGAAAGGCTCAGGTAATGAGTATAAGACAGTGGTACATACACATTAATTAGTATATTACAGCATACTTGTTTTTCTACATAATGCAATGACTTCCTTCCCCTCCCTCCCCCCCCCCACCTTAGTAATTAATTAGTGTTTGGAAAACATTTAAGAAATGTAAAGCTCTCAGTAAGAGGTAAATGCTATTAATTGTAATTACCAAGTAGGTTATTTCTTAGCTTTCATATGGTTCCATTCCCTCTGGATAAACACCAAGGGATGTACACCTTCAGGGTAACTTGATAACTCCTGTTCTCACAGCAAAGCCAGAGATAATACGGTTTGTGCTTGTTTTGTCAGCAGGAGGGGGAGCCAACTACAATGCTAGAAATTTTCCAGGGATTGCTCAGGTATCTTTTAATTATGGCATGGTAAAAATGCCTTCTCTGCAAAACATTCAAGTTTGCTGAAATAAAACCCCAGTTAGGTCTCTAATCTGAGTGATTGCATGACCTGTGTTTTTGAAGATTGCTGTCTGGACCTGTGCAAACAGTGATTCAGCTCACCTGTCCCCAAAATGTTTGTGGTTTGTTTTTATTTTTATTTTTTTTTCACCTTAACCTTCCTGTACTTTATCCCCTGTACCTTACTAAGCCTCTGACACAGTTGCTCGTGTTGTGCTGCATTACTGGCTTCAGAGGATTGGATGTGACAATATAATGGCTCTGTTCATACCTGTCAGGTACAAGGTGTATTAAGCAGTGCATGTGAGGCATTTTTAGCCAGTGATCAAAGTGATTGAGGGAGATATACCCCAGGGGTCTTATTTAATTGCTGTAAAAATGACTTTAACAGACAAATAAACAATTGCTGAGAGGATAGCATGATGAGGGAGGTGCTATCACTTCTGGGAATTAGGTCTGTAGCTTCATTGGGATCACGGAAATGTACAAAGATATTCATACAACTGGACTGCTGCAATGGATTGTACAAGCCCTTTAGGAAGGTCAGGCTGGGGTGGCAAGAAAGAGTTGCCCTTTATGTGAGAGAGCAGCAGGAATGCACGGAGCTCTGCCTTGAGGCAGACGATGAGCCAGTGGAGAGTTTGCAAGTCAAAATTAGCAGGCAGACAACACAGGCAGTATTGTGGTGGGTGTCTGCCATGGACTGCATGATTAGGAAAAAGAAATAGGTCAAGCCTTCTTCAGACAACTGGAAGAAAGCTCATGTTCGCAGGCCCTGGTCCTCATGGGGAACTTTAACCACCCCAATATCTACTGGAAGGGCAACCCAGCAGGGCACAAGCAATCCAGGTAGTTTCTGAAGTGCATTGTGGAAAAACTCCTGATGAAGATGATCAAGGAACTAACAAGGGGAAGTGCTCTGCTGGACCTCATACTTACAAACAAATAAGAACTGTTTGGGCATGTGAGTTTGGGGATGTCCTTGGAGACAGCAAGCTTGAGATGGTGGAGTTCAGGATCCTGAGGGAAAGAAATGAGGCAAATAGTAGGATTGCAACCGTGGTCTTCAGGAGAGCAGACTTTGGCCTGTCTGTGGACCCGCTTGGTTATTTTTCAAGGATTATCTCTTCCAAGCTCAAGAGTGGGCCAACTGGATGAGCAGGAAATTGAGCACAGGTGACAGGAGGCCTGCATGGATGAACATGGAGGTCCTGACCAAACTCAAACATAAAAAGCATACAAGAGGTGGAAGCAGGGTCAGGTGATACTGGGGCAATACTGTTTTAACATCTTCATTAATGATGTAGATGATGGGACAGAGTGCACCCTCAGCAAGTTTGCAGAACATAAAACTGTGGGGAATGGTTGATCCACCACATGTTTGTGTTGCCAGAGAGATGTTGACAAGCTGGAGAAATGGGCCAATGGGAACCTCATGAAGTTCAGAAATTCAAAGTCCTGCAACTGCGAAGAGACAACCCCATGTATCATATAGCCTGAGGCCTGATGGGCAGGAAAAGGGCTTGGCAGAAAAGGCCTTAGGGGTCCTTATGGACCAGAAGTTGAGCATAAGCCAGCAAAAAAAGGCCAGTGTCCTGGACTGCATTAGGAAGAGTGTAGCCAGCAAGCAGGTTGAGGGAGATGATCCTTCCATCTGCGCAGCACTGGTGAGAGTGCTGTGCCCAGTTTTGAGCTCCCCAGTGCAACAGAGACAAGGATATGACCTTGGAGATAGTCAAAGCCTGACTGGACAGGGTCCTGGGCAACTTCCTTGAGCAGGGTGGGACTAAATGATCTCTAGAGGTCCCTTCCAACCTTGACTATTCCGTGGTTTTGTGATATCTGTATTCTTTCCAGAAATTATTTGTATGCAGATGATGCTTTCTCTCTTCTTTTTTAAAGCAAACAATTCCTGAGCACTGTATAGCTTATAAATTTTAGTAGGAGATTATAAAATGCAGCTGCTTATTAAATTTGGCTGTTACGTCATGGTGAGCTGCACATGATTAATATGGTTCTTATGGTGAATTAAGGTAGTAACTGGGATCTCTGACTAAGATGGGAGACAGAACTGAAATCTGAAGATGTTCTTGTCTGTGCACTGAATAATTACAAGTGAATTTGAGCTTTTTGCTTTCAGTGCTGGCATGACTAGCCTGTGTAACTGTACATGGTAACAGCACCTACATTACTTTAATAATAAGGTATTTATTCTTGACCTGCCTACATGCTATGGAAAAGGGTAACCTTTGCAGAGATATTAGCTAAGGCATTCCATGTGTGGGAGGAAACCAAAGCAAAGGAAACTAGAGTGTATTGTAAGTCAGAAGGAGCATTAGCAGCTCTAGAGTTGTCCAAATAAGCTACATGGGACTTTCATTCAAAACATCAAGCTGAAAAGATAATATTTAGAAGAAGGACAAGGGTACTGAGAAATAGAAATAATTTATGTCAAAGTGTTGCTTTATAGGTAGTAGTGTTGGGGAAAAAAAGTCTTGTGGAAGTAAACATTTTAAGAGGGAGCAGGTGTTGAACTGATTTTGTGTCTGGTCTCTTTGGCTTATCAGATGTGTTTTACTGCATGTTGTAGTTGACTAGCAGGTAAGCAGATGGACAGAGTAGCTGCAGATGTGTCTATTATAACCTCTGATATGTGCTAACATAGTTGCAGATGACTGTACCCAGAAGATAAAGTGAAAGGGGGAACTGGACATGCAGGGAGATGCGGGCATGCATTCTTGCACAGATAACTGCGGAGTCTATGTAAGCTGTCAGTGATAGACCTAGAGTACATCCAGATTTGTAAAGAAGTTTTGGTCCTTGTGTCCTATTGGCCTTTTGAGACTGATCTCAGTCTTGGATGGTAGGCAGACTGTTAGGAAGTCCTCTGCCCACAAATGACTGCATCAAGGCAGATAAAATTCAAGGTATAAAGCTTTGGAAGCATAGTTAGTATGAAGCTGGTACACTGAAGCAGCTGTCAGGTGTTCCTCCTTTGGCTGTGTCAAGGGCAATGGGGGTAGGAAATTGGTTTTGTATTGGTTTTGTTGGCAAGGTTTTGGTAGCGGGGGAGGGCGGTTACAGGGGTGGCTTCTGTAAGAAGTTGCTGGAAGCTCCCCCTGTGTTCGAGAGAGAGAGCAATACCAGCCGGCTCTAAGACGGACCCGCCGCCGGCCAAGGCCGAGCCAATCAGCGATAGTGGTAACGCCTCTGTG
>JANHGO010000002.1:42100595-42131659 GCA_024606505.1 Aquila spilogaster | reverse complement strand
TGTCCAGCTGAGGAGGGGGAGTGATAGAACGGCTTTGGTGGGCACCTGGCAACCAGCCAGGGTCAACCCATCACACACTCCTTTTCAATAAGCTGTGTGGAGTGAGGTCATATGCTCTCCACTATGCAAGTTTTTTCTCCAGTGATATTCACTTAGTTCCTAACAAAAATGTGTTCAAAGGATTAGTAGCAGAACACTTGGAAGCTGGAACCACTCAGGACTGATGGTATAATTACTCTATAAAGCCATTTGTAAAGCAATTATGTACTATTGTTCTCTTTTGTTCTATATCTTTATAAAAGTGAGCCATCTTGGCAGGCTGTGATGTGAATGCATTGAGCTGGCTGTTATGTAAGAATATGAATAATTTGTGTGCATATTTATAAAAGAAAAATGATGCTTTTACAATGTGACTGAATTGTTTACATGTAAAAATCTGTACAGAAACAGCTTGCTGTTATAATTTCTGATCTGGCCAATGTTTTTTCAATAAGTAGTCTTGTAACTTCTGTGGAAAGTTTTTGTGTTTAATTTTTTTTTTCTCCCTTCTCTAAAGAGACTGTTATTAAATGTGTTGTTCAGGTACTAGGGGTAATATAATTATTAGAAATAAGAACTCTTATAAATAAAACATGGTTTTTTTGCAACTTTTTCATTTAACAAGCTCTTTCCTTCTAATTTTCATCTAATTCTGCAGAAGGGTTACATGCATAGCTGTAACCTGCCAGTATATGATTAGCTTTTATTTGTTACTGTGTGGGGGCATCAGATTTTTTCATATGCCTAAGCATCAATATCTATTTTGGCTGAACTGTGAGTGTGTAATAAGCTGTCAAGCCAGGGTGATGTTTCTAAGTATGGGCTGAGTTAATTCACCACTGAAAGTGGTGGGTCCCACTCATTCTTTCTCCTGTGTGCATGCTCCTGTCAGAACCTCTGTCAGCCAAGTTGGCCTGTTTAAATGGGAGAAAGCTCTGCAGAAATAAGCTTCTTTTCTGCTGGGTTAGAGAGCTGAACTGGCTCACTGAGAGATTAGACAGATGCCAGAGCCAGCACAAAAGGGAGGGAGTGGGACTGTGTGGCTTAAACTGAGTGGGGGAAGAGGAGGGAGATGGGAAATGGCAGGGAGCAGTAGCAGCAAGATGTTAGTTCACTGCAGCCTTTTGCTAGCGTTTAACCCGAGCGTCTGGTGTGAGTGTGGTTGAGCTCTATTTTGTCGTCTTGCTGGTAATGCAAAATACACAACAAGGAAAACCATTGTCCACCAAGTAGTTTTTCTGGACAATATGTGGAGCATCAGTGGTGCACATCACTATTGTGGAGCATCAATTTTTTCAGTGTTTCACAGCTATCGTGATAAGCATCGTGCTTCCTAGCCCACAAAAACTGTAACACGTGGATGTAAAGGAGTGGAATGCTTGTTTTAAATCTCATATGAACATCTATTTATAGTCTAATCTACATTGAATGTGGAATTTTTTTAGTTTAAAACTCTTCAGCAAGGACTGTAATTTGCATACGGTAACTTGTATATACCCCCATAGTACACATGTGAGACTGGCAGCAAGTTAATTCTATGCCGCCTTTAGCCTGGAGAGAACCTACCTTGTCAGTGGTAATGTTTTAGACAGGATGCATGTGTTTCTGTGACATCAGTGTTGTTTTTGGCTTGATGCAACTGAAGACCTGCTGATAAGGTGCATTTTGTGTGCACTGGAGCTTGTTGAATCACTCTACTCATGACAGAGAACACTTAGCTGCAAAGGAGAGGGCTAATATTAATCTGTAGGTAGTAGGAGACTCGCCTGCAGAAATTGTTGAGTAAATTTGTGCGATAGCGAATGTGGACTGCCTTACTAGGATGAGTAGTTGAAGCACAACATAGGTGTATACTGGTCTCAATTTGTTAGGATGAATTTGTTTATGTTAAAATATTAAATAGATTGTAATCTTAGTTTATAGAACTAAGAGTTTGTAAGTGTATAGAACTCACAAATTTCTGAAGGAGCTTTAGAGAAATACTGATATTTACCAATCTCTTATATACAGAAAAACAGAAGGTGGGGTAAGTAATCAGGCAGTGGTGGAGTTGAAGCTTGAAGGGAAATTGGAAGTGTTCATCAAAATCTCAGCTGTAAGCAGAGAGGGGCAAATGTTACAAAATATTTCAAAAATTTTATTTTTCACCATGTTTTTTTCTCTAAGCAAAGTGGAGAGTGAGCCATGTAGTACAGAGGCTTAGAGGAGAGAACCAAACACTTCCTCTCAAAAGACACTTTCCTGCTGCCTGTGCTGCTAGTTTGATGGGGAAAAGCAGGCCACTTCGTTCTTTTTTGCATTTTGTTAAAACCTGCCTTTTACTGTAAAGGAGTGGGACTCTACCGAAAATAAAAACAGTGCTAAGCGTTAGAAGTCATTGTTGTTTATTGCATTCAGTGTTTCCAAGTGAGGGCAACCTTTGCTTTCTACAGCTTTGAAAGGTGCATCATTAAATTAGGTGCCTAAATTTAAGAGTTCCTCAGAGGAACTCTGCTTTCCTCTCATTATTTTCTGTTGGCAAAATTTTCTTAATAATGTGATATCAGAACAATTGAGTATGAAGTGAATGATCTTAGATTACAGAAATGCTGAAGAAGTTGAAGATAATTGTGTTCATCATATGTTAATCTCCGACTTGGCTTCCTGTAAATCACTGAGTAACTTCTACAAGAGATTATGCTCTCCAAGCATTTATCACCTTGAATTTTTCTACATAAGAGTAAAACACAGGATATGAAAAGTGATGATGAATCTCTGTTGAATAAGGGATCATCGGAATTCATCCAGCTTTATCATATGTAACTCTTATTTCCCACATTAAAGTCCTATATTCAAACCTTGAAAATCCCTGTTAGGTCATGCACTTGAGTTCCCAGGAAATACTGAATAGTCTCTAATCTCCCCCCGCCCCCTTTTTTTTTTCTTTCTCCACCCTCCATCCCCTCCTTCTTTCTTCCAGATAGGTTGCATGGTTGTGCTAGGGTTGAATTTTCACTTCTGCTACATGGTGGTTATACTGATAACTTGAGGTTTTGTTGACTGGGATGTTCTTCATGAATAGCTTGTGCTGCTTCTATGAATGCAAAATACAGCGCAGGAAGTGCTGTGCTTGTTACCTGGCTGAATTTTAATTTGTTCAAGTTTTTATCTCGAGGTTTTTTCCTGATTTTGCTTCGCATGCTGCATTAGAGAATAGGCTTGATGATGGAATCTAACTAGCAATTTTATATGTGGTATGAGTTTTATTTTCTATTGAAATCTGAATGCCAAATGACTGTGACCCAAACATTAGGAAGCACCTTCCAGTTAATATTGCTGAACTATGTATAAACCATCATGAAAGTATTTCAGGTGTATACATGAGACACTGCTCCTTGAAGTGCCATAGAATTCTTTGAAGTGGAGGTGTCTGCAGCTTTAAAAATACAAAAATTTGGCATGATAGCAGGAAAAAGCTGTCATGAGGTATTGTCGGTTCACCTGCTGGAGCCTTTAAAGTGCTAATTTAGATATCTAAAACAAACTTAGACCAGAGGTGCTTTGCAAATCTGAACTTAGCCACTTCAGGCAGGGTTAAGGGAGGAAAAGGAGTTTCCCTTGTTTAAAACACAATGGAGACAGAGAACAGGAAAAGAACACACAAATGACATATGAAATTACTTCTTTGAAGGCTCGTACAGTCATATGGTAAGTATGTGTCTGCCCTTTTTGCCCCTCTCAGGCTATTTCTTTAACATCTTTTAAGAAGATTTGAAGAAAGGGGCTCAAACATACTGTATTCCTGCATGAAGTTAATTGGTTTAAACAGTCTTTGTGCAAAAGCCTGCAATGTGAGCTGACTTCTTGCATTGGACCCCTCATGGCAGAATGTTTTTTTGCATGTCTGAACTGTGGAAAAAGTGTTCCCATGTCAGGGAGCAGCAAGAGCAGGGCAAGCTGGTAGCTGAGAGTGGTGACAGCACAGGGTGGGCAATGGCCACCACACTGGCAGGGCAGAGCCCCACAGCACCTGGCCTGGATGAGCAGAGCTGGAAAGTGAAGGCAACACCTGGGTCTAAGGTCATTCCTGGAAATCCGAACATGAACTCAGGGACAGAGTTGGGGACAGGCACAGCTATGACACAGCTTGGGCTGGGCCCGGAGGCCTGGGCTTGAGTTTAGGTGGAACCGCTGGGCAATGGGCAGCGGGTGGGAGGAATCCCAGCCACAGACTGCAAATGCCCAGGCAACCAGTGCTGTTAGCCCTGCTGCCAGCACAGGTGCTTGTTTTCAGTGAGGGCCTGCATCTCTAGGTGTTTCTACAATAAACCCATGAATTTTCTTATATTTATTCCAAAGAACCCTTAACAAAATAATTTCACGCGGATGCCGTTTCTGATCCATGATGTTTCTTAAAAATGCTTATCTGAGGAAGGGGTGTCTTGCCAAGAATGAACATCGACATTTGTTACAGCAAATGCTGCTTGCTTTCTGCCCAGTCTGCAGCCTTTGAAGAACTATCAGACACATGGTATTTGCAAAAGAGGTATATTATTTCAACAAAATTTTGCCCACATTTTCATATACGATGATTGAGAGTGACAGTGAATTCACATAGTTGTAAGTGGCTTTTTGGAGCTGATAACATCTACAGCAGGAGTGGGAGTAATTTATACGCAAATTATTTGCCATGCATGTCTGTTGGTACCATTTACTAAAAAAATATTAATTGTAATTAAATTAATCTGGTCCTGTGGAAATATAATCTTGACAAAGTGTGTTTCTTGCTGCCACAGAATGCTATTAGCTCACTGAGTTTTATGTGTTGTTAGTAATTTAAGTACTGTACCAGTCAAAATAACTGCAAATTGCTAGTACCAGATGTCATTAATGTAGAAAAGCATTTCTCCGCCCTAACCTTATTTTCAGTAATGTAAAGGAAAAAACTGAAGATATTGTGCAGTTAATTAGGAAATTAACTGTTACCTAGTAATCTTGCATTTTCTTTTCTAAAGAAAATGCATTCTGTATGCAGATCAGAGGATGAAACATAGTGTTATTATTAATTCCTCCACTGGAGGAACTGGTGGGGAAACTTTGCTTAAGCATTTTCAGTTGGCAAATGCAGATAACTTCAAGTCAGTCTATGCACAAGCTTATGTACATGAGTTAAAATATCACTGAGGAGATGCGGAAGGAAACTGAGTGGGCAGGTGAGGTTAAAACTGCTTCCCAAAGGAGGTAAGAGAAACCCTGCTGCAGGTGATGGAGACTCAGACTCAAAGCCTTGCTCCCTATGATTGCTCGCTGGACTGGAATTTGGGCTTCCAGCTTTTCCCTGGGGAATGCCCTCAGCAATTGGCTGTTGATGTTCATGGGGATAGGTAGTACTTAGGCTGCACAGATATTCATGGTGTATGTTTTTTGCCTTGCTCCTTTTTTCCTTTTTTGCTCTTGGTCTAAGTCATTCATTAAATGTATAGTGTAAAACTAAGTGTGACAGACTTCTTGAGCTTGAAAATATGCTTTTTAACTAGGCAAGTTTTTTTTCTTCTCCTTTACTGTGACTTGGATCAAATTGAAGTGAAAGGAAGAGATAGTAATGCTGGGAGAAAGGAAGGAATGTGTCAGCCAGAAGGTGTTCACATAACAGCAGTGAAAAAGGAGAGATGAATGCAAAGATCAGAACAGAGACAGGGTATTAAGCAAAGAGAAAGCAGTGGTGGAAAAAGGAAGAAAAAGGAGAGGGGAGAGAGAATAAGAGTAAGTGATAAAATGAATAATCAAATATAAAAAGATGAGAAGTGGAGGAGAACCAAGGTACAACTGGAGTTGAGTGCTAAGTTGCAAGAGGAGCAAGAGCAGGATGGGCAGTCTCATGCCTCTCTAAGCAGAGCTGGCTGAAAAAGGAGGTGAACAAAGGAGAAAAGTGTCAACAGTCTCTTGACTGTCAATCAAGCTCTTGACCTGCTTGGTCAGAAGGACTGTGATTTTGACATTGGAGTTTGGGGCTTGTAGTATGTGAACAAGCTGAGGAATCTTGCACCTATTTATACAAGTGGTGAGAAGTTAGCTGGAGTGCTATGGATGCAGAAGGGGAGCCATAGGAATTTACTACATCCTCATGAAAGAGTTTCCTTTGAATGGTAGAAGGGTTACTAAGACGAGTAAAGTATTTTTGTGGGGAGAAAACACCGGGAACTAAAGGGTGTTTTAATCTAGCTGGGAAAGACAGAATGAGAAGCAGTTGCTGGGAAGTGAAACCAGATTTATTGAAATTAGAAATAAGGCAAGTGTCTTTAACAGTGAAACAGATTACCAAGAAAGAGGTGAATTTTCTATTTCCAGATATCTTTATGTCAGTATCCTCCTTTTAAATGTGGAAACTAAAGCTATAGACAGAGGCAGTCTTATCTACTCTCCTTCTAACATTTTCACAAATGGATCAAGTCTTTGCCGCAGAGCTGTGCTTGGAGCTCACGTTGTCACTTCTTTACCACAAGCCCTACTTTCTTTTTCCACTACTATTTTCCTGAGCATTGTTCCTTAGTCTTGAAAGCAGGACCAGGGAAGAAAAATTGAACAAACTGTTTTTCATGAAAACACAACAGAGGGGAGATGGGCTAACAGATTGTTGCAGGCTGCTGTTGTAAGAGGGTGTTGCAAGAACAAAGCGTGCCTCATTCTTCATGCCCACTGGGGACTGGCTAAGAAGTAAATGTGACCTGAAATTGCAGTTGAGGATGTTTTAATCTAGATATGAGGGAAAACTTTTCAAGTTATGAAGGAAAATGGGAGACTAGATTTACTTGCCAGGCCTGTGCAGTCTCAATCATTAGAGATTTTCAAGAAAAAGTTAGACAAATATCTCTTTGGATGGCTTAGATCTCAGTAGGAAGGTGGGCCTGGATGATTCATAGACCTCTCCATTTGGAATTTCTAGGATTTTTCCCAGATGAACATTTTTGTGAGTTTTGATTTAAAACGTATTTTGTTCAAATGGGTCCTGTTTCCCAAGTGGCTCTGATTTCTCTGTCAGTACTCTCATCTTTTACTCATTTATCAGTCTGCAAGTATTTGTAATATCAATTCCCTCTGCTCAGTTTGCTTTAGTTAGTTCTCATTGATGGAAGCATTCCTTTGTAAAGGGATTCATCCCAATCCTTTTGGGAACTTGCTAGTAATGGCACCTCAGATGTCAAGTCCCCATTAATGTCTATGTTTTGAAGTTAGGTAGATATTTTTAATCCATTTAATGTGTACTTTAGTCATGCTGTATTCTCAGGTGCTAATTTAGAGGTCTTACATGAATCTAGGAAATTTGCACTATTGACCTAACTTCTAATCAACGGGAAGACAAAATCAGGGTTGTTAAACAAGAGCTAGCCTCCAACAAATAATTTTTGCTGGCATTCATTATATTCCTGGCTTTGTTTTGTGTTGCTTGAATGCTACATTAATCATTCCATTCGCCTGCACTTACTAAATATTTGAATAGTGTTACCACTCTTGACATCTTTGGGAATGCCCAAACTTAGCCTTGAGCCAGGGTTTAGTCTCACTTGAAATTAATTTTATCACTTAGAGTAGGAAAAAACCCAACAACCCTGAATTTTGGACAGTGAGGTTTTTCAGAAATTTTCATCCACTTTGGAAAAAGTAGATTTACAGAAGTTCTTTTATATATAAAAAGCCACCTCTATTTTTTTCTGTGTAACCAGTGCTGGTTTACTCTGTTTTTACTGAAGCTAATAATTTTACCTCCCCTATGGAAAGGAATGCATGGTTATGGTTAAGGAAAACAGGGAAAGTGCAGAGTTTTCAGATGTGCCCTCCTGGAGGACTGAAGTGCACTGCTGGTTCATTGCAATGCAAAGCTGTCAGTAGCATAGGAAATAAATATGTAAACGTCAGAAACCACTGCGGATTTAGTGGGACAACTTTCAGAAGAAATGTATCAGCTTGGAGTGATCAGCTTTGAGAACACATCAAGAGCTGTCAACACAGCCCAGAGCCATAAATATTTAATTTATCTTGACCCTTTTGATGTTGACAATCAATGTTGTTCTCTTCTGCTGCAGATCTGGGACTATTATGCTGACAGTGATACCAGTCAGTTTGTCAAATGGAATGACACTATCTCTCCATATTCTGTTCTTCATGGTCATGGTATTCTGTCAGAAGCCTTTGCGCACAGTGCATAGACTGTGTGAAATTTATAGCTGCAATCCTACTCAGAAGTAGAACGGGCCAGCATAATTAGGTAATATATCTTGTTAATGATAGTTTTATGCAACAAGGTATACAAAGTAAAACTGTCTGCCTGCAAAAAAAAACCCATATTAACTAATGATAAAATTCTGAATGCTTATAAAAGTCAAATGTTAACATTGTGGTTTTGCTTTGCCACCATTTTTTTAGTTTATCATTGCATTAAAAACATTCAAAAATATTTGCACTGAGTTAAAGGTATGATTTATCTGTAGCAACTGTTCTTTTTTAGCTGACTTCGGCTTTTATAAAGATTGCTGGGGAAACAGGGTATGGCTGTCCAGCAATTACACTGGCACATTGATTCCATAAGTCTGGAGAGTACATCAGTGTTTAAAACTGAGTGTTTTAGTGACACAGGTAAGTCATGTGAAGTGAGGCAGTTACAACGGTTGTTGGTTTCAGCTATCAAAGAGAGAGAGAGAATTACACCTAAGGTAAATGGATGATTATTGGTCATCAGAGCGATGATAATTTTTAATGTAGCATGTTTCATACCAGTAGGAGCTCAAAAGCATGAGATTTCCTATGCAGCCACTTCAGGTAGCAGATCTTCTGTGGAGTTTGGTTTGACTCAGCAACATTTGCACAATGATTTATAGGTTGGAAATAGAGAATGGTGCTACCATTTGAAACTTGATAGAGCTCTCTCAAGGTCCACTAATGTGTGTGAAGTCTAAAGAAATGGCATTACCACCCAACTCTTCTGAGATGTGCTACAGACATTTTGTGGTTATATAGCTCCTCCAGAAATAGTGGAATTAGTGGAAGTATAGCATGTCCTAGTATCACACAGCAACCTTAAACAAGGTGCCACCTCCTGTGTCTGAAGAAATCATTATTTCTCTGGTTTCTTCCAACCTGGGGCAGGCCAGGACTGTATCTGACTGTTACGAATCATATGATTGGAGTCCCGTTGGATCTGAATTCCAAACAATATCTCGGCTCTGGTGGTAATAAAAAGTTCTAATTTACTCTGCAGGTAAGAGTACAAATAGGGTGAATAAATGTGAATTCCTATCCTGCAGGGTTTCCTCTGTTAGCAAAAGCATGCAACTGATTGACAAGGTGTTAGAGCAGGGTATTTTATAACTGAATCACAATGGCTTTTTTCACAGCTACATATGAGAGATGTATGTTTTCACAAATATGTCTTTCTCACAATTGTTTTCATTTATATAATTTGTGGAATATATTCTGTCACATTCTGTTTATCAACATTTGTGGTTTTACTGCTGTGGTTCCCAGCTATCAGTATGCTTCTGTATGGAGCAGCTGGGTTGAGTGGAACCTGCTAGGAGGTGCAGTTTTTCAAAAACATGAAGGTGACAACTCTTCAGGTCTTGCTTTCACCTGCCAAGGAGCCCCATGTGATTAAAACCCAGTGGAATTGGGCATAATGTCATAATTTTCTTCATGATGGACCCTAAGTTCCTTTGTTGGACTGGGAGCACTCTTCCTCCCTGCTTTATCCTAAAGACAAAACACAGCAACATGACTTCATTTCAGAGAGCAGGTTGATAGAACCATGTTGGCTGCTAGAATATTTCATCCAACTTCTATTGATTTTCTTAGTCAAGAACACATGTTGTTATGTTGGGGTTTTTTTTAAATCCTGGTTAAATTGACTGCTGTTCTCATAGTCTGTGAATGAAATGCGCCGCGGGTAGGTGACTGAGCGAGGTGTGTCACTGAAACGTGTGTCCTGTCTGAATAAGCACCTATTCAGCACTGGCCTGTTATATGGTGACTGAGAAATGGAGTGACCATGGGAATTCAAACAATGGTTTTGCACAAACGCTTGTCAGTAAAGATGGTGACCATCCGTAATAGCTAGCTGCAAAATCACACCAGTTTGGGAGTGTTTTCATATGGTTTGTAATCTTCTCTGCTTCAGAGCAGTGCTCTTAAACTAAGAGCTACAGGCTACATCCAACCCACAAGGGACGGCTAAGTGATCTGCCAACAGTCAGTACAAATTGTCTTTTTCGCCTTGTGGCTCTGGGCAGGTCAAAGCAAGGGTACCAGTTCTGTCTTTCTTCAGTGCTGGACTATGGTCTGGCCTATTATGAAGTTACCTGTGCCCAGGGAAAAGAAACAGCCCACCACCTACTCAACTTTTTCCTCGAACTGTATTCATTTAATTAAAATTTGGAAAAACTTGAGTGAAGGGATCAGTTTGGGGAGATGACTGTGGCTTCAAAAGAAAAAGACAACAGTATTTAGTTCTTGGAGAGAAAGGTTAAATACCTTGGGTTTTATAATATTTTCCTCTCAATTTGTGATGGATAGAACCAGTGTGAAAAAATGCAGTACACGAAGAGGTTTTTTTTTTAATAAATTGTTTAGCAGTTGACAAAAATACTGAAATTAAAATGTGATAGGAGTCAGAGCATAAACATTTACAAAGGAGATTAATCAATAGGTCTAAATGTTGCATCTTGAGAAAATTCCCACAGAAAGTTTTGTTCTGAAAGAAATCCTGCCTCAAGGCATAATAAAAAATGTGACTGAAACAAACAGGAAAAAATAAGTATGTTGAAATAGCCTCATTCTGAAGGAGGGTGAAAATGCTCCGTTGCAACTGTATGATGTCTTTGCTTTTATTTAAATGCATTTTGCAGCTGTCTTGCAAATTTTGTGTAACAGAACATGAATGTTTAAGAACATTTCCTGAGAATTTTTTCTCCCCTGCACATACAATGTCTTAGAATTGGGGTGAAATTTTGTTTTTGGTAAAACTAATGTTTTCTTTCAAAATCCACTGAAATTTACAGATCTGCTGTACAGTAATTTTATTTTTGTGCAGGCTTTAAGATAGGATTTGTGTGTTTTGGCAGTATGGATTAGACAATGCTGGCTGGATTTAAACACACTGCTTGCATTAAAATAGGAAAGGTTGTTTGGGTGAAATTATATGAGTTCCTGCAAAGAAGTGCTTTATTTTGCAATTATTTCTGTAACATTAACAAGTCTGTTAATACAAGGGAAAGAGCAGTTTGCATTCCATATAATAATATCTTTCCATGTATAACACTTCCCATGTGCAAGACTCAAACCTCCTTATGCAAAAGAAAATCTCTGACCCATTGGGTACACATAGAAGCCACAGAGCGGCCAGCAAATTGACCATGGTAATTGGCCAAAATCGGAATGAACAGGCAGTCCAGTGCCTGGTTTTGATGGATTTCCTGTCTCTCTAGATGCATTGTCATCTCTCAGCTGCACTCAGGGATGGTAGTGTTCATCCCAAGACCTGTATTTTATGATCTTGCTTAGTTTTTCAGTTCTTTATCATCAGCTTAGGTGGTAGGCTTAGAGCAGTGTGAAGAGTGCATGTGCATTACTTATCTGCTTCAGCTGTCTGGAAGGGAAACAAATTGAGCACTGAAAAGCTAGCTCATATCAACTACCTGGGGCACACTTACGCTCTCTGCTACGGTTAGTACCTGGATGCTGTACAATTCTCCACTGTGCTTTTCCTGAAAACACTTTGTGAGATGCTGAAGTGCTTTTAGCTCCACTTTACTAATGGGGAATTGAGCTTCTCTACAACCAGAGGAGACACGGAGTCCCCTTCAGAGGCTCCAAAATTGTTTTAGTCCTCTTCAGAGGCTCCAAAATTGTTTTAGTCCCCTTCAGAGGCTCCAAAGTGTTTTAGATCCCTTGTTGAAGAGGTGATGAATTTCCCTCTGGACGTACCCACTTCTCTGCATAAGATTAAGAAAAACATAAACAGCTTGCTTAGACTTGTGCAATTAGCTGCTAGTGATTGCCTACCCAGAGGGATTAGACAGGACTTTCATACTGATTCAGGCACCAAAAGGTATATCAAGTGAATACCTGAATTACGTTGTTCAGGGAGGTTTGTGTGCTTGCTCAGGAGACAGAAAATATCATAGCCAACTCTTAGCCAGCCTTCCTATTCCTCACCCAGGTTTGTTTGCTATGTGTTCCCCTTTCAGAATTCCCTCTGGTGAACTTTCTGGTAGAGACCTTTGCTTACGGGGAGTGTTGGGTGTGGGTGTTGGTATCTTATTTTATGTCTTTGCTATTTCAGTTGAGGCTCTAATGCTAGAGATGTCTCACCTGGTTGGGAATTGAGTAATAATAATACTAATGAAGAATTAAAATATAGTCAAACAAACAAAAAACCTATATTTGCATTCTGAAATCATAGAAACCTCCTCCAACCAGTGTTTATACTGTCCTCAAAACTTGGAAAGTTACAGTTGGGTCATCTTGATTCACCATGTTGTTTTGCATATCTGTCATTGTGTGCCTGTCACTTACTGGAGTGTGTTACATCTGAGAGTGTATTATTCAGTACAAAATAATTCTACATCACTTAAATTTTGGGCTTTGGACAAACTACTTTTTAAATTGAAAGAGGCTGAGCTGACCTGATGATTCATCAGTTTGGGAAGGTAGCTGCTGAGATTCAACTGCTTGCAACCAACGTTTATTCCAGCCTTGCTTAAAATAAAGGGTTGTAACCTCAATAATTAGCATTGACTTGTAATAGTTTAGCCAGGAAATAGAGGGTATTATTTGTCTGTAGGGTCCTTTTTATTTTGTACATACAAGCCTTATTTTGTACATGAATTAAATTTAAAAAAAAAAAAAAAGTGTGTATGTGTGTGGCAGATGGGCTGGAATTCTTTCCTCTGAGGATTTCAGTTTGGAAGTGAAATGTGTGTTATGTTTTGTTCCTGTCTTTAAAGTTAGGAAGAAAGCAACTCTACAGGAATTTGGGGAGAGGTGTTCATGAGGCGTTTATAGCAACTGTTGTTCACAAGCAGACAGAAGTGGATAATGTTGAACAGGAAAGAGGATTTTAAAAACCCCCATGTGTGGCACTGAGAAGGAGACACCCCAGATGGTGAATTCGCAGCCTCATGGAGTGACACATCCAGGGGCTACTTTCAAGCTGCCAACACAACTGGTGCTGAATCTTCCAAATGGGCCAGATGTTACTGCTCACTCTTTGCATGGCTGGGACCCAAAGAGAAATAGAAGCCTTGCATTTTCTCTATTTTCACACTACCATATGGGAGTGGGATGCAACCTGGATTAATTGAATTGCATGTAGTTTTCTCTATGCGTTGTTAGGTTCACCTCCATTCCATGTTACAGCAACTGCTGATCCTTGAGGGTCTTTTAGGTTCTTGCTTTGGTTTGCTGAGGTAGGCATCCAGAAAGGCACAGATTCAACAGCCTTGAATCTGCAAATTGTTTTAGAAAAAGTTTGGAAGGAGAATAGTTTTTTTTATGTGAATGCAGCATTGCCTGTCCTGGCGTGAATAGGATGTACAAGACTTGAAAGGTCATTGAAAAGGAAGGTAGCAGGAAGCTTTGTGTTACAAGATTAAAGACCAAGAAGCCACAGTCATGAACAGAGCCCCGTGGCAATAAGTATTGGATGAGACGGTGAGGGACAGACAGTCTGTCTGACACTTTACAATCTAGATGTTAAAAGCAGGCGGTGCAGTCTGATGTGGAGTGTGTTATCCCAGGTGTTTCAGAGGATGCTGCATGTATTTCCAGAACTACTGCTGACCATGATCAGTTGATGCAGTGCTCTGTGGCTGGCTGCTCTGCCAGTTGTCCTTCTGAACTGTTTTTGGAAATGGTTTGCATCGCATGCAGTCCTTTCTCAGCTCCTACCAACAATGGGTGCATATATAATGGTAAGGGGCTGTACCTGCTGGCATAGATAACTGCTATCATAATGTAAACAACAAATGGAAATAGTGAAGCAAAAAAATCATGTGTAGACTGTGCACCTTACTAGAGTGTGGCAAAGTGTTTTGTTTGGGTGATGGGACTGAAGTCAAGATCCGTTTGGTTTTTTGTTCCCCCCCAAGGCAAATTGCCATCCTGAACTCCAGGCCCCATCTGTTGAGGCTGTTGCTGGCTGGCAGCATTGGATACGTGCATGTGCCAGGTGAGGTGCTGACACTTCATGCGTTTGCAACACAGGACTATGTTTTCTCTTGTGTTTCAGGCTGTGCCTGTTGCGTAAATGTGTGAAGTTAGAAGGGTGCTGCAGTGTTGCTCCAGCTCTCCGTGCGGACCTGTGCTCCAAAGCTTCCCACCTCCTCTTGCGCAACACCCACCCTTCCCAAGATCAAGCGTCCTAATGCTTCAGCTCTTTCCTGCAGTGCAAACTAGGGGCCCGCTGATGGGCAACCACAACACACCCATCAGGTTACCTACTGGTAGAATGGGACAGGCTATTATTAGGGTACATTAAGAGGTCTTTGCAGCAGTCTGCCTGCACTACAGTCCTTTGTTGTACATCTAAGAAAGCAATAGCTTTTAAATCCAGCCTTCTGTGTTGTGGCAGCCTGTGGGTGCCTAGAGGCACTGAAGTACTTACAGCCAGCAAGAGGGAAGTGCGGAGAGTGAATGTGAATTGCTATTATTATTAATAATAATACTAATGAAAAAGCTCCCAAAGATCAAGGACTTTCAAATTAATTATTCCTAGTTACAATATACAGCATGAAAAGAGGCTGCCTAAACCAATAATGGGCTTCTAGTCCTTTCCTTATTAAATTAATTTTGTTTCAGATCTTCAGCTTTTTCCCTGTCTGTGCAAATTTTTTATAAATATTTAAAAGAAGAATTAGAAAGGAAAGATTAAGGAGAGCAGAAGCAGCAGTGAGCCAGCTGAGAAAGGAGTATGGAAAAGAAATAACTTATGAGATACTGAAGCATTTTTGAATAAATATCCTTTCATTTTTATGAGTATTATAATTCTTTTTCAAATACTCTTATGACCAGATCCTGCCTTTCTTGTGCATTTAAATCTCCCATTAACCTCAATGCCACAGTATTCAAAGGACCCCATCTTGCCTTCCATGTGCTCAGTGGGACTTTGGATTTGTGAGGAATGAAAAATTGCACCTTTAGGATAATTGAGCCATCCTTTTATTCTAAAACTGATAGTAGAGATTGAAAGTAATCAGATACTGCTGCATGAATCATACTTTCTTAAAATATGATCGTTGCCTAGGTTAATCGGAACTATAGATGTGAATTTTACTGCTGTCTGTATGGATGAATATTAATTACATAGTTCTTCTGTGGTTAGCTAGCTTCTCTGAGCCTCACTTCTGCATGGAAGTCCAGAGGTGATACCCTGTTCCCACTGAAATCACTGGCAAAATTCTTGCTGACTTCAGAGGACACAGGAAGTCACTCTGGATGCCTTTAACAGAATTATACTGGAAAATATTTACCAATATCATTAGATCCTTGGGAACTTTTTCAGAATGCTTTGCTCATACACACACCTTTTGTTTAGGTAAGGCCATTTATTCTAAGTTTATTGTTTGTGAATGCGTTGAACACCAAAAACAGATCAAATGATGGAAGATATGCTCTAGTTGCTTTGTGTACTTTTTGCTACAACTCTCTGTATAATGGCATGATTTACACATGGTTTTCCATTGTTGGTATTTTATTTATGCCACACTTTTGAGCTGATAATTTAAAAGCTTACAGTATCTTTTGAAAGTATTACTTAAATAGATCATTTAATTCTCAGCAGGGAGTCTCTATTTTTCCCCTCCAAGAAGAATGACATTATAGTTGCAAAGTATATTGCAGTTAAAAGGAATTGTTTTGACCAAAGGGGGAGAGAGAGAAAACAATGTGCTTTACTCTTCTGTGATTCTATGTCCCCTCCCCCCCTTTACAAATTATAGTCATAGTTGCCTAAACAATAGGCATTTGGGTGCCTAGCTGACTCTTCATGTCCATGATTAGCTGGTACATACTTGAAATAACAGGAATTTTGCACGCCAGATATGTATATACCAGCTCAGATTCCTGTTCAGCTTAACCTGAAGACAGCTGGTTGCCTGGGAGTTTGCAGGGGGAAGCTGCCTGGAGTGTTGCAGCAGAAGCAGAAGGTGTAGTGGGAGTGGAGTCTGTCCTGTCTTTACCAAGTGAGTGGCGTTAAAGGGTTATTATAGTCTAAAGTGTGAGTTGCTGTGGTATGAATTCATCCTGAAAATAGAGAGCTGCTGTGACCTTTCTTTGGCAGCCTCTTGTCCCTGTTGTGAATCTAAGCAGGAATCTCTAAGTGACTCCTGGCTATGCTTGAAAAACAAGTGTCAAATATTTTTCCATTAATTGTAAATAATTGCCTGTTGGGACACTTGTGTTGAGGTGCCTGTGTACCAACCCAGTACAATCTGTTTCCTAATTTCTGTATTCATCTACTTACCAGCAGAGCTGTGTGCATATGGCGTAATACCTGCCATGAATATTTGTTCAGGTCTTTGTTCAGGATTCAGCCATACCCAGGACCTGCTTTCTTTCTCAGAAGCTTTGAGCACTTGGTTGACAAATTGGTTTCAGCTAACTGTTTGCTCAGTTCTAATTTTAAATCCTCTCATTTAGGGGAGAAAAAAAACCCACCCAACAAACCCCCCCTTTCTTCTAGTCTGCCTCCTGTCTGTGTTGCACTGCTTGAGGGCTGTCCGGTCTGCCCTGGTTGCTGCTGGGGTGTGGAGAGGCCTGGTAACCCTGCAGCTCATGGGGAAGAGGTGCCAGTGGTGTCCTGCAGAGAAATTCCTCATCAGGGTTTCCAGCACATGATCTGGATTGCCCCTAGAGGTGCCTCTCTTTCCTTTGTTATGTAAAGGAAGCCTGTGTTGCTCACTGCGTTGCATCACAGGTATGATGATGTGAGAGACTGAAAGAATTAATGTCTCAAACATTGTGGTGGGGCAAGTTCTGCTTAAAGACAAACCCTGCACAGCAAAGAACCAAGGTGAAAAGCCCATCAGCTCAGACATCAGCAACAGGAGGGGGAGGGTGTGCTGGAGGGTACACAGCTCCCTGTTCTGATAAGCTGTCCTGATACAAAGATCAAACAGGGAAGGAGAAGTTACTCCACAAACGACCCCCAAGCCCAGAGGCTCACAAACTGCTCGTTAACCTGATGAGTTTGAGTGCCCACCTGCAGGAGGGGCAAGGATGATAAAAGGACACAAACTGAAGCCCCGGGCACGCAAGTCCACCGGAACTGGACCCCTCGGCTGACTGGACCAACGCTGGACCCAGGACCAGTGAAATCTTTCTCTCTTCCTTTCTCTCTCTCTGTCTTCTCTCTTTCCTTTTCCTTTTCCACAATCCCTACACCTCATCCGTTTCAAGACATAAACCGTTGACCAAGTCTGAGACTAAGAGTGCATCCAGCCGCCCCTAGACCCTTCTCTGAGGAGGAGTCTGGAAAGCAAGGGGGTCTGCTCTGAACCTCGTGACTCAACAGGAGGGATCTCCTTATTCCCTGAATTGATGTATATGGTTACACGGTTTACAGAAGTAGTCTTATGCCAATTCCTGTTGTGAGAAACCCTGCCACCTACTACCACGCCTCCCCAGTTCAGTTTGCTTCTGTCATGAATAAAATCTTTAACTGATCGTTTGGTGTTGTTTCACCTTAATTTAGCCCAAGGGAATTTTGAATTAAACACGACTCCCTGGTCTGTCTAGTCTGGGTCGTGACAGATGAGTCCTGTCACTGGTTAGAGAGAGCTATATGCTGTTCTCTTGGTTCTTAAATTTGGTCATCAAGTACAAACCTGCTTGGGAACAATTTCTTGGCATACTGTCAAGCTCATTGGTAAACCATTCCAATGGTCTTCTGTCTGTCATGGACCTGCGCAGGAGCACTAATGACTTGGAGAGGGTCTCCATGACTAGCTATCAGGTGCTGTGCAACAGTATTGAATAGGATGTTTCAAAATTACTCTTTGATGGCATCAAGATTTTGGGATGCCCTGCTTTTTAAAAAGAATAGAGCTCTAATTCTAGCAGATTTCAGTCTTGTTTACATCCTAAGTGTATGGAACTTGATTGAAAGACTTAATAATCAATATCCCCATCTCTTGTGCTTAAACATGAAAAATGGATTTAGAAGAAGCAGAGAGTTATGTAGCTGTTAATTAACCTGTGCATATTACAGAAGTCTGGAATTTTTTTTCATGTGTGATATGGGAATAATATTTTTTGTTTTAACACTAGTAGAAGTTAATAAAACAACTTTAAAAAATTAATTGCCCAGCTTAGAAAAAGCTTTAACTATATAACGTATTATTTGTATAGCCTCCTCTTTCAACAAGTTGCTGAAGTGCATTTGTTGCTTTTTCATTTTCTTCCCCAAAGAAAAATCAGTCTTATTAGGTCAGCACCATGATTTAAACCACTGTGAAGTGTCCATTTTATTATTTAAAAGTAGAACAGCCTTAGAATCTTCTTCAGGGTAAAAAAATTAGTTAATAGAGGAAAGGCAGATGGTGATAAAGAAAAGCTTGGCAGGGAGTGGGGAGATCTGAGACCTTACAGAGAAGCCTGTTCAGCATGTTTGAGGGGATGTCTGTGCATGCATGGCCTTGTTCCTTTTGTCCCTGGAATCCGTGCAGTTCATAGCCTTCGTGAGCATGGTGAACCTCAATGACATTTAATGTATAATAAGAAATTATTTTGCTGGTCTCGCTTGGGGATGTGAATTTATTACTAGACTTAGATCTATTTCTTTTCTTCTTTTGTAATGCTTTTTAGGGAGGGAGGCTCCTCCTAACAAAATGGAAATGTTCATTTAAAATTATTTTCTTCTTTTCTGTTTTGCCATGGGTGATCTGTAACTGTTAAGAACAAAACAAAAATAGAACAGATAAAAATGAGTAAATTCTACAGAGTGAGAAAATTGAAGAAAATGAAGGACTTGCCTTTTGTAAAGTAGAAACAAATATCGTGCTTAGAGAGTTGTTTGTTTCATATAACTATAAGAAACTAGTGTGCATGATTTTCTTCTAATTTATACGTTTATAAGGGAGAGTTTTTAGTATATATAAAAGTAACTTTAATCTGCATTTCTAAGCTACCTGTTTCTTGCAGTATAGTTTTGTAAGGGTCCTTAGAGAACGTATTTATGTTACTCACTCTTCTTGGTAAGTATAGAACTGCAGAGTTAATATTCTAATACTGCTTATACCTGCTGATGACAGAAGAATTGAGTCGTTACAAACCTTTTCTTCATGAAAACTCCTGATGTAGAGTTTAGCAGCATCTGTAGGGTTACTTTCAATATCATTCTGCATTTTCTTGTCACTTCTAATCTGCTTCTAAAATTGCACTGGAAAACAGGTGGCGTTTGTAATCCACTTAACTCATCTGCACCAACTCATACAGAGGTGATGAAATTAAACATCTCTTTGGCCGTTAGGGCAAATAATAAATGACCCTGACCTGACTAAGAAATAACATTGATCTAAACTGCTCAAGAGCAGCTAAGGAGACAAAGTCCTTTTAGAAGCAAATGCCTCTTGAATATCGCCAGGGAGCAAGAGAAACTCTCCAGGGCTGCATCTTTCCAAGGTGTACAACATGTTTGGTCACTGAGCTGTGCAGGCTGATGTGATGTGGATATATAAATCTTAATGGAACTTCCTTCCATTCCCTTTGGTGCAGATAATGACCCCAGGGATATTTAGTTAAAAGTCACTTAAAAAGAGAGGTTTGATCAAGGCAGGCAAAATGGGTCTTCAGTGGGCACAAACTGGAATACAGCAAATTCTATTTAATAGTAAGAAAAAACTATTTTATTGTAAGAGGGTGATCAAATGCTGGAACAGGTTGTCCAAAAGAGTTATAAAGTCTCCATCCTTGGAGATATTCAAAACTCAACAGGACACAGTCCTGAGCAACCTGCTGTAGGTGGCCCTGCTCTCAGCAGGGGCGTGGACTAGATGATCTCCAGAGGTGCCTTCCAACCTCAACGACTCTGTGATTCTGTGAAATAATGATGGGGTAAAAAGATAAGCCAGGTGACCATGGCTTACCCTTTTTTATAACAAGGTCAAGCAGACATTTGGGAAGTGTAATGATTAAGTACTGTGCTCCTCATCTGGGTTTTCAGCCCCAGAGAGAGTTTAGTATAGTGCAGAAGGAGAGGGTGTGGAGAAGAGAGAGCAAGTGCTAGCAAGTTTTGGATTTATATCTGTGGGCAGTGGAATGCAACTCGTTTCACTTTTGTACGTGCTTTCAGTGCTGGGTGCTAGGATAATGACTGGATTAATTAGCTTGTGCAATAGTGGTTATACAAATCCATGTGTGGTCCATGCATTCTCTGTTCCTAGAAATGAGGAAAGGCTGCTGCAAATTCTGTTTTAAGAAAAAAGCATGGAACTGCAAGGGAAAATAATGGTCTTTTTGAATCACCTAGCAGCACACGTTCATTCTGGGCACATTCTTGGCTCAGCAGGTGGTATTATTTACTGACCAAAGAACATTAGTCAGCATGGCAAGCTATGGGCATTTCAAATCAGAAAAAAACTAATAATAAAGTCTTCCCCTGACTATATAGCTCCTCTTTTTAATTTATTGTTCACAGTAGGTGGAGAAGATTGAAATGATAGTGGTGATTAAAAATGAGCAGACAGAGACTTAACAAAGTAGTCTGACAGTTTTGAGAAATATCCAGATCTAACCGGACGAAGTGTGAAATCAACTGCAGTCCCTCATTCTGCACTCAAAACACGCCTGTCCGTGTCTGGGTCTGGCTGTTTTGCAGCGACTTTTCTAGCACTTGGGTCAGTGGTGGGGTGGGTGAAGAAGGTGAGGTAGCAAGCCAGCATTTCAGTAAACTTCAGTGAGTGGGCTAACAGTGCGCGAAATGTAAAGCCTCACTGTAATCATGAGAGCTGCATTAGAAATGTGTCTTGGAACATAATCAGAGATCAATGATATGTCGTCTGCTTGTCTCCAAATGGCTCATGAATGATCACACTGGGAGAGAAAAAAGCTTGTTTTTTTGAGACGTGCACTAAAGTTTCAGACTCCTTAAGTCTGGTATTCAGTGGATGCAAAAGGTCATTCCCTTTGGGTAGTTATAGCAGACAGTTGTTCTAGTAATATATTGTGTATTGAAAGATTAATACAGTTCTGTAGAAATTGCCATAAAACCTCAAAGACTAAAAAGAATGGGATTCTTCTGGGGTAGGGAGAGGAGGAGAAGAAATTACTCAGATTGGCTGGCATACTGGAAAAAGTTGACATGAAATAAATATGTAACATCTGTAAGAGCCAGATGTGTGTCTTCTGCCAGCCCTTCCAAAGAGAATAGTGTTTGAAGGAGAAGAGGTTGTCGGTCGTTGACAGTCTATGAAAAGTTTGGGGTATCAAGGCTAACACATCACAGGTCCTGCTGTGGCCCATCAGGAAAGGCCTCTAGCAAAACCCAGGTTAGAAGTAATCAATTCAGGAGGTGGTGTATGTACATCTTTAAAAGCCTTTGAAATCAGCATTACCCATGTGAGTGCTTAGAGGTGAGTATGTGCTCAGGTGCACTCAGTGGGGACCAACCTGAAGTAAGTGCTTAACTCTTAATGAACTGGAGCAAAAGTGCATCAAGTTCTTTGTAAGACTGGGGCCGCAGTTTGTACGGATACTGTGCATGGCCTCTCTTAATTTCTCTAGTCCTGTGCGCACATTGTCAGTAAATCCCATTCAGTATGCAACACTGAGCCTTTTTCAAGTACAGAATATTACCCTGCAACTGAACTGAAGTTCTTCTATTAATCTAAGGTTTAGAATTTATGATGACAAATCTTATTTAAGGGCCTATGTAAATTTTGACATTAATAATTCTCTAACACTTTGACTTAAATCTGGGAGCTCCCTGCAATGCCTGACCTCAGAATTATGCTACAATATATTTTTCTGTTCCTTTTATCACAGCAATTTGTCTTAACCTGTTGCATTGTCTCTGAATACACAGAAACTGACAGTGATGACTGTTTAGTTCTTTATCTTGTGACTATTGAATGACACCTTTCAATTGCTAGTGTTTTGTTGAAAAGCTTGATAATACTTTAAAATGTGTTGATTTCTCCCTGATAGGCTACAACTAATGATCTTTAAGTGCTGGAATGCTTTGATGCCATGCAATAAGGTGCTACTGCTTTTCCTCACCAAATACAGAGTGCTGGACAGGTGAACAAATATGACTTCTTCAGCTTAATATTTGAGACTTTCCAAACTTTCTTTTCCCTTTTTGCTTTTTTTAATGCTGTATGGTTTTAATTGTATGTGTTCGGAATAGGCAAAGATTTTTCCAGTACTGCAGCAACTCTTGTGTTCCCAGCCTTCCTCATCTCCCTCTTTCAAAAAAATGACTTCGTTCTAACATAGCGAAGTGACACCTGCTGTCTCTTGCTGATGACATCTCAACATTGATTAAACAGAGTACTAATCATCATGGCATGTTCTATCCTGCTGTTCCTTTTTGCTTCACATTGCAAATTCCCATTAAAAGTGTTCAGCATCTCTTAAGCAATACTGAAAATGGAAGAAATTAAGTTCATGGGCTACTGAAATCCAGCTGTGAAGGACAATTTTATCTGAACATGAATTACTTTTAATTTCTAGATTTTAATTAGGTGGTTAATTACTTATGACCATATTGTATCATTGATGACACTTCAATTTTTAAGATAATTACACAAGTATGCGAAGCTAAAGAATTATTCTTTACAGTTCTGTAAATCTTGCTGTAGTTATAATACAGATATGAAATAGAACCTCATAATTCTGAAGACTTCAATTTCCATAAGTTAAATAACTTATAATTGTTTAGTGAAGCTATCTAATATTTCTAGATCAACTCATGGTAGTACAAAATGAATTGTGTGTTATATATAGCCATACTTTAGAGGGCAGACTAAACATTTATTGAATATGTTTATCCATAGTCTGGATTTTAAATTTAGCTTCATGGAATGCTATTTTGTTGGCTATATTACGTTATCTATGAAGTGCCTAAAGCCATGTAGTAGCAAGTAGAAGTGGTAACCATAGAAATAAACAACAACAAAAAAGCCTTCCCCCCACCAAATCATAACAACTCCTTCCCTCACCCCAGTTTTTGTATATTAACCAGGCAATCTTCAAAGATGTGCTATATCCCTTGTGAATGGCACTGTGTGTATCATATATCATTACTGAACAGCATATGCTAACTTTTTAATAGCACCGCTGTTGAAAATACATTGGCTGCGGTGGTTGTATATCTGCACAATAGCTTTCTAATATTCATGTTTTGGTGGCTGTTCACTACATCTATTTTAAGGTGGTGACTCCACGGCAGTTCAGAAGAGAGACCATGTTCAAGTTATATGCTTAACTTAGATGGTGTGCATGTTGTCAGCATGTCAGTTTGTATAGCATTTAAGAGTCACAGGCCTCAGTATTTCAACACTTAAGTGACCTGACATCCTGAAGGTTCCATTCATGGCTCTGGGCCTGCCTTCCCTCCTGGTACTTCTCCCTCTGTTGTGTAGTTGACTGTTTCGAGATGCTGACCTACCTAATTCTTCTAATAAGTGAATTAAAATTCACCTAAAATAGGTGAATTATTCTGAATTGGCCTCCATCGGGTCATGGCTTGATTGTGTAGTTGTCCTGCTTTGGGCTGGGATAGAGTTAATTTTCTTTCTAGTAGCTGGTATAGTGTTATGTTTTGGATTTAGTACCAGAAGAATGTTGATAACATGATGTTTTCAGTTGTCGCCTGGTAGCGTTTATACGCTAGTCAAGGATTTTTCAGCTTCTGATGCCCAGCCAGCAAGAAGGCTGGAGGGGAACAAGAAGTTGGGAGGGGATGCAGCTGACCCAAACTGGCCAAAGGGGTATTCCATACCATGGGACATCATGCCCAGTATATATATAAACTGGGGGGAGTTGGCCTGGGGTGGGGGGATTGCTGCTCAAGAACTAACTGGGCATTGGTCAGTGAGCGGTGAGCAATTGCATTGTGCATCACTTGTTTTGTATATTCCAATTCTTTGATTATTATTATTGTAATGTTATTATTATTGTAATGTTATTATTATAATCATTATCTTCTTCCTTTCTGTCCTATTAAACTCTATCTCAATTTTTTTTTTTTCTTTTTCTTTCTGATTCTCTCCCCCATCCCATTGGATGGGGGGAGTGAGTGAACAGCTGCGTGGTGCTTAGTTGCTGGCTTGGGTTAAACTATGACAGTGATTATCAGTCCAGTTCAAGGACAGGGGTGCTGACCTCAATCAGAGGAGCGTAAACACCCTTGGTCTTGATTCCAAAGTGCTTGCTCACCTGAGTGTAGTTCAGTTCCAGTGGTATTTAGTTTTGGTGGTTAGTGGTGGCCAAAACACTTCAAATCTGGACTCAGATGGAATTTAGAGTTCTGTCGTGACTTTTTTTTTCTTGTTGTATGTCAGCCCATTGCTGGTTTTTGATTTCCACTCAGATCAAGGTGCCATGGTGGCTAGAAAGGCAAAACAGGCAGGTTGAGTAACTGGAAGTGCACTAAAATGGACTTGCCTGTCATAACCAGAAATCTGTCTTCAGATGTATACCCTATGATTTTAGGTAGGAAACGCATGGAAGAAGGCTGGACAGTGTATTTGTAAACTGCCCCCCTTCTGGGTGATTAATTCCTCATATAGCTTATTAATTTTCTTATTTAACAACATCTATTTCATTATAAAGTACCTTTTACTGAGGGTGCTGCACCCACAGTAAGTGTGTGTGTGTATCATATTTTCCATCTGTATATGCAAACTACAATACCTTTCTAGAAGGAATTATCAGGAATACTTCTTTTGCTGCTCTTTTCTAGTCCAGACATCAGCCACTTGATCTCACTTAGTGCTGCTTAAGTCTAAGACTGATTTCCAAAGCACGCAAACCTCGTTGTATTATGCATGTCCTGTCCACTCACAACTTCAGATTGTGTTGACAGATTTTAACAAAGTTAGATTTTAAGTTGTGGTGTCAAATTTAATGAAACTTGACAGTAATGATGAGAGGATTAGGAATATCTTAACCGTGGGAAAGATTTCAGGTTTTGTTAGAACAGCCTTGAAAAGAGGGGAAAAAAGAAAAACACTGTAAGAAATTGAGTTTCATTATTCTGCTGTTCATGGAATAATTTGTATTTTATTTTTTAATTTCCTTTAAATAAAGAACACCTTGATTTTTTTTTTTTTTTTTTTTTTTGAGAAATCTTGGAATAACATTGCCAGGGTGAAATTAAATATCCCTAGCCAGTGAAAAAAGGCCTTGGTAATCTGTGTTTCTGCTGCAGTCCCATGAGTCTGCTTCAAACTATTGCCTCAGGCCGAATCCTTAAGTTTACTTATTCCTTTATCGGACTGCTTAAGATAATCACCAAATACTTTTTGTACTTTCCAGTTAGAGGCATGGAGTGTGAATGAGAATTCACTTTAAAATATGCTATTAAACAACCACCAGATGCCAAGAACCATCCATCACTTGTGACTTGGGCTGTGTTTGAATCCATAGACTTGAGTGTAATGAGTGTGTTGTCTGTGTGTTTTAATCTGGTATGCCTTCGGAAATGTGCAGTTCATCTCCCTGTATTCACAGTATTACAGTTTAAATTTGAATTTAGCTAATTAGTACTATTAAGATATATGGTAAAATATTCTATGGTCCTATCCCATTCTTTCTCCTTCAGTATTCACATACTAGTAAGTGCTGAAATCTAATTTACTGCTGTTGCTGTGGCAGCTATCCCTCTCTAAATGACAGGGAAGGTATTTCTCATGACCCATGACAGCATATGTGGACAAGAATGTTTCCTTTCTGTTGTTTGAAGAGGTTGTGGGATATGTGTATGTGCACCTCTGAGAATAGCAAGCAAAAGGGTGGAAAGGTAAAGGCAGAAGATGTAGCGCTAAACTAAACTCTGGCTGGAAAAGGGTGGGGGCAGCAATATTTTCATTCCTGCTATATTCAAGAAAGCAGGCTTGGTTCTTCAGGCTTTTGAGCCTCAGGAGTGTCTTTGCCCTGTAGTAGTCCTAAAGGAGTGTGATCTTGTGATTTGATTTTGGCAGACTAATTTGTCGAAATCTGGCTCATCTCTTTTCCACAAAGCAGCAGGGGTGCAATAGCAAAATGCCTTGGGTTTGAAGTAAGCATGGAGTGTTTTTACTACAGATTCATGTTAAGTGCCTAAACCTTGGATGCGTGACTTTCCATCAGCTGGAGAGGACACTGGACTCCACCAACTGCATAAACCAGAGACTAGTTTCTCCTTTAGATTCCCCTGGTGATAACTAAGCTGAGATGCATTTTATTTTGCTAGTCAGTTTTACAGACTATAAGCTATTAATTGTAAATTGGGTTGTTCTTAAAAGCAATGTTCTTCATACAAGGTTGCTTAATATTCAGTTGTACCATCTGTTTTGTAGTAATGCTTTGCTCTTCTGTGCATACTGAATGTTGCCTAGATTTTTTACTACAAAAAAAAAAAAGATGGACAGTCTGAAGTGCAAGATAATAACGAGAACAAATCATAAGTGCAATTTGCATGAATGCCAGCCTAAGATTTTTCTATCAATCACATAGATGGTGGGATGGCCTGCTTGTGACAACCCTTTGATTCTGAAAATGCACCTGGTTCTTCTCTTTTGTGGTGTTAATGCATCACCTTTTATTTCATATCAAATTTTCCTGTTCTACGAATTTTGGAGTGTGCATACACAGACTGGTAGACCTAACATAGGATTCCAAGTTGTTAAGAAATTATCTTGCAGTGATATGTACATTACTTTTATCTTTCCTGAAGCTTAATTTATAGTCCATTCTCGGGGTGTGTGCATGGCAGGACCACATTGCTGCAGACCTTTATTATGAATATAAATGCTTTATATGAATATTAATATATGAGTGCTTTGCAAAAAAACCCTAGTGTGTTTCAACATGGATCCATTTGTATGTGAAACAAAGCTTTTATATTTACAACTCAACCAGACCATATTAGCACCAATACTCTCTGTGCAAGATAGATGCAACAGGACAGCAGAAGGATGGTATTTTGAGCCTTCTACTGCTCCTGAGCTGATGCTGTGCCTGTTACTGTTTTGAGTTCTTTTTGTGAAGACGTCGTGTAGCATCATAAAGTAATTTAGGTTGGAAAAGGCCTTTGAGGATGATCCAGTCCAACCCCCTTGCACAAAGCAGGGCTAATTTCAACATTAGATGGTGTTGCTCAGGGCCTTGTCCTGTCAAGTATTGGGTATCTCCACAGATGGAGATTCCACAACTTCTCCAGGTGCCTGTACCAGTGATTAACCACTCCTTTCATGCAATATTTTATTGATTTGATTTTCTCCTTTTTTGATTGCTAAATTAGCTATCTTTTGTTTCTTTGTCTCTTCCCATGCATGCCTTTCACATGTATTGCTGTCATATATCCTTTGTTAAAAGTGGTCCTTTGCTTACGGTCAGACCTATACCTCTAGTGCTGTAAAAATGTGGATGTAGCAGAGGGGTGGGTGCATGAACTTCTGTGACAAAGACCTGTGGCATGGAGTTCAGCTTGTGACGTATGAGCCTTCTGAGAACCATGAATTCTGATGTGAGCACCCGAATCCTGCAGGAATCCTTACCCTGCAGGATAGCAGAATTGGTCAGTCACCTGCCCCTTCCATAGATTTTTGTTAGAGTATCTTATCTTGAATTTCATTTGTTGAGATATATTAAAATGAAGCACTTCCTGTCCTCGTAAGAGAAACAGTCACAATTTTTGTGCTTAGCCAGCTCAAGTATAGACTTGTACAAATATTTCTATGGCATGAGAAAGACATTTCAATGTTTACTTTCTCTTGGGGGGCGGGGGTCAAGAAATGGAAATGTTCTGTGAAAATTTAGTTACAAGATGTATGAAAAATTAAATTTGGTAATGCATTTGGAACCTGGGATTCCAATGCACTGATCTGGGCCAAATGTTTTCTCATGATATAGTATGATATTAAGTGGAATTGTTTTGTAGTGACAAATTGCCTCTCTACTTCAGGATTTGTTGCCCTTGTGGGTTCGGTGCTATGTCTAGACAATACTGCTTGTCCTACCTCAAAATCTGCATTGTAGTGATGGCTTTTTTATTTTCTAGGAGGCTGGGAAGGGGTGAGCTGCTGCTGGGAGAAAACTGTTTTTTGAACTACTGGACCTATAATGTAATGGTTTGTTACACTAATGCAAAACAAAATGTTTGGGGTAATTGCTCTTTGTTTTGTTTTTGTTGGGTCTGTCCAGCCCTAAATGTAACAATTCCTTCAGAGCTTGGACTGGAATGTTTTCTTTTTTGTAGCTAAAAATGACAAGAAACTGTTTTGTACAGGAAGAGATAGAATTCTTTGTTTTTACAAAAAATTATTCCTTGGGAGAATTCCCAACTATCTCAACTGACACACCTTGGCATTCTGGTTGTTAGGGTAGAAAACCGACTGTGTTTGTAAGTTGGTGCTTTCTCTCTCTATTACAGATTCTCTTTGTCTGAACTTAGTGAAGTAATACTTTTTTATCTGTCTAAATTTCCTGTCTGTAAAATAGTCTGGTGGTAACTCCCACTGTGTTGCCTACTGAGACCCTCAGTTCTTGTGGTCAGTCTTTACACAACTCCTAGAACACTGGGGCCTTGAACACAGCTGGATCCTCTCTAGATCCTGAAGTGGGAGAAATGATACATAAGGCACATTCCAAGCTTAAATATCTGAGACCGAACTTGAGTTGCAGCTGTCTGAACAACTGGGAATGCAGCTTGGTTGAACTGAGCCCAACCAGTGATGGAGCAGGTACACCTCGTAAATGTAACCAAGTGGCAAATCAGTTTGAATATTTTCATTGAACTATCAACACATTGTCTGCAAGCATGAGTTATTCGTGAATAGTTTTGTGTAACGAATACATTCCAGAATTTCACAAAATGTTCAAAGAGAGATGAAAGGTGAAATGCAGGGAATAAATTATTCATAACAAATTATTCACTAAGCTCTATTCATCACTGAGATAAGACAGAATTATTGACTGGACATGGAAACAAAATTTCATTTCAGAGAGATGATATTAAAATACCGGTATATGTTAGTGTAATTATGCTGCGACTGTAAAGACTTTACTGTTCTGCAGTAAAATATGCCTTGGGTACTGCTGCAAGATTGATATTCTCCAGTGCTAGTACACTGGATTTTTCCTTTAGCTACATAATGGAATTTAGGTACACTATTGATCTCTTCCCATAGTGAGACAAATTTTTGCTTATTTCCTTTGCTTATAATTTGCTGAAAGGTAAATACTGTGCTCAGCTGGATAGGATGAAGAGTGGTTAAACTGGAAGTGGTATATGTGTGGGTTTTAAGCATTCTTCCTTGTTCTTGGATGACAATCTGCAATGTCTTAAATGTTCCTATGACATGAGAAGGAGGTTATCTTCTCTTACCACTTGCATGTTCAGTATGTAAGCATTTGGGTCCTGCTTCAGCTCTGTGTATTTAAGTAGCTGCGTTGACATGTGAATAATCTTTTGGCCAGCAGGTTGGTGTAGGTAGTTAGGGTCTGGCGGCCGAAAGATATTGCGCTGTACGGAAAGATAGGGCCCCTCTCCAGATAGCCAATAGCGCTTAGTTTATGAGGTAAGTGGATGGAAGTGACGTCATAAACCCAAGCTATATAATGCCGTGTCACTCACAAATAAACGCCATTTGTCGTCCACCACATTAGTGTCTGCGAGCTGATGGCCCGAGCGGCCTGGGGTTGGTCGCTGTGCCGTTCCTGAACCAGGTCGCCACGCCAACGAAGGCAACAGGTTGGGAAACAGCAGTCAAAATGTTATCTCCGGTGAGTTTCCATTGTCACTACGACCAGTGGATCTAAATGGATATTGTGAATGTGTATGCCTGTTTCTCCACCCCAGGGGATGCTTCCTTTAGTCAGCTGCTTAGGTTTTTGAAACATTGTCCCCTTGATTTGCTTCTTAAGGTACAAAATTAATATTAACATGTCTGCTGCAGCCTGTATGTGGTTATTTATTATTGACATGACCCTAATACTCCAAGTCCTATATGAAATCGATGTATCGTTGTGCTAGGAGCTTCATTTCTACAAAAAGACCTTGTATTTCCTTGAGTTGATCTGTGTAGAACTTTCTTTCTGTCAATGGGCTCTTAACATTGCAGTCCGGTCCTCTTAAGCCATTGGTGAATTGAGGCTTAAATTATTCTTCTTCTCTCACTCAGTCATTGTGTTTGTCCCTACATTGTGAACTCCTTGATGCATGGGCTGTCTCTATGTGATCAGATAGTTCTACTGCATAGAAGGTATGCTGTAAACAGTAAGAACATAGGGTCACTGAAGGGTACAACTGTTCTTCCTTTGAACTCATTGCCTGAGGGACAGAACATAAGATAAAGAGTTGCCTGATTTTAGCACAACAAATCTAGTGTTTGAGTCAATCCACAGTTCACCGTTTCAGATCAGGACTTGAAATCACTTTAGTACTTTTCTGCTCTTTCTAGTTGTCCTGGGCTTATTTTCAAAATCACACAATAGAACTGCTGTTTATTCATTGCAGATGAGCACATATTGGTTTGTACTGGGAGGCCCAATTTGTTCCACCCCAGTTAAAGATGTTGGCCTAAAAACAGGAAGGGGTCACATGAAGACTGTTCAGCAACACATTTGATGCTGCTGTACTAGCTGTAGCTTTGGTTACTGAATTGCTTTCACTTATTACTGAAAGACAGTCTTCCAGCAAAAAGGGAGGCTTTTCAAAATGCTAATAAAAGCATTAGTGCTCCATCATCATCATCTTGCAGAAAACAATGTCTAGATCAATCTATCTCCTTCTAAATCTTTAGAGAAACAAAATTTAAACTCATTTTGCCAAGGCCAAATGTCAATCATAAGAA
>JANHGO010000002.1:42088517-42100212 GCA_024606505.1 Aquila spilogaster | reverse complement strand
TGAGATTGAAGGAGACTAGCATGCACTGGTTCAGAATTAGGACAAATGAGCTGCTTTGCCTACCTAGGATCAGAAACACATCTGTGGGGGAAATTGAACCGTACTGAGTACGTGTGGCTGCTAAAATTGTCACATTTAAGCTGTTAACCAGAGAAGCCTTTCTTTGCAGGTTTTGCCCTCATTAATTACAATGACTATAAACACGTTTCTTTCAATGATGAAGATATTTGTGCACTACACATCAAAAGCATCTAAACTCAGTCTGTGGCATTTATCACAGCGCAGAGGGCAAATACATGGGACGAAGAACTACGCTGGTGTGAGATGCTTGTTGTTATCTTGAAATTAAAATTCTGAACTTTAATGCTGGGATGTGATTAAAATGTTTGAGCTCTGCAGAAGTTCTTTAGCTGCACATATTCCTAGTTTGATTTGGCCCTGGGGAAGCCATGTGGACCTTGCCCCACAGTGGACCCAATTGTTTTGTGCTTCTGGTGCCCACAGGATTCCTTGCTTTTTGGTTGGACTGTTGAACCGTTGCTGTTGCAATGGGCTTGGAGAGGACAGGTTTTCCTTATTACTGTGTAAGTGCTGCTCTTCTGTCATTATTTCCCTCTTTTCTGCTGTTCATTTCAGTTATGTGCAAACCTCTTCTAATGGGAGAAAAATAAAGGAAAAACAAGGGAACTTTTTTAAAGCCAGCATTTAGTTGAGGGGCAGGAGATTAATTAAAGTGCTAATATAGGTGCTAGGGCTGGCAGTGACCCTAGTCAATTCTCATGACGATGTACGATATCAAAAGTCACTGAAGAAACGACAGATGCTGGTGCCTTGTAATGATCTCAGACTATCTCTTGCTAATAGGATTTATGAGATGATGAACTTGAGAGGCAGGATTTATTTTTTTTCTATTTCCTTTTCTAAATGTAAAACATAAACCAGAACTGATGCTTATCTACATTCCTTTCATATCAGAACCACCAGAGCTCCAGGCAAGAAGCTAATTGTATCAAAAAGCCATACTTAATTTGACAAAGAGGAATTATTTTTGAAACATGTATGGAAGGATTAAACAGTGTACTTAAGAGTAAGTGTACTTGTATTGCTGCTGCAGTGTATCCTTTTATTGCTGTCAACACTGACAGAGACATTATCGTAAGTCCTTTATCTTTAATTGAAACTACTACTGCGTTTAAAGTTGACGATGTGATGGAGCAATTTGAGGGGAAAAATCCTCATCTTTCGTCTCTGCCTCATTGCTGTTCCATCAGAATTCTCCAGCAGAAGCCTTCCTGAGCTGGCAGCTGTGTTAAAATGCAAATGGTGGTCCCATTAGGCGGCTACACCTTGGGGTGGTGCGTACACGCTCATTTACTTGATATCAGCTATGCACTGAAGCAAGCTTTTAAATGCAGGCAGTCCAAGTTTCAGTGCCTTGTGCTGTGGATGTTTTTGCTTCTTACTGCAGGTGCTTTCACATAATAAATGACCCCAGAAATGTTTGTTCTTTATAGAGTATCATTAGTCAATTACTTTGACTGGTGTCCCAGTTTAGTTAGTGGTAATAAATCATAAGATCATAGAATCACCAAGGTTGGAAAAGACCTCCAAGATCGCCCAGTCCAACTGTCCACCTACCACCAATATTTCCCCACTAAACCACTTCTCGTAGTATAACATCTAAATGTTTCTTGAACTCCTCCAGGGACAGTGACTCCACCACATCCTGGGCAGCTTGTTTCAGTACCTGACCACTCTTGGTGTTGTCTGCATTCAGATAAAGTTGCTTTAGATTTCACTTTGCAGTTGAAATATAGAGCAAGAGATGCCTGGTAGGCAATGAGCAGTGAGCCAGCACGTGGGAGTTATTGATTTCTCCTGCAGGTGCTGCACAGACATAGCTTGGTATGTCACAGTCTGTACAATTCTTCCGCGATGCACTGTGATTCAGTTTCTTTTCCTTAAACCCATGTTGATGTATCTGAGCAGGCCTCTGTGGCTGGGGTTAGAAATAGAGAAATAAGGTGATGACAACTTATTTAGTCAAGCCAAGTTGGTTTTGCAATGGGGTGGCACCCAATTGCTTTGTTGTGTGGAAAGTATGCAGTGCATCATCTGCATCTTTGTTCCCCAGGGGAGCAGGGGGAGTGTTTGGAAGCAACAAGCTTCATCCAGGCAGACCCCAGTGGCTTCAGTTCTGACAGGAAAGAGGGTAAGCAGGCACGTAGCAATGTGCAGGGATGGCTTCTGCTGAAGGAGCACAGTTGCTGAGTGTGCTTGCAAGCTTGGCTTCACAGACCTGACAGCAGAAGGTGAACAGAAGTAGGTAAACAGAACTTTTGAGGGCCTTGCTCATTTTCTGGATGGCCTAAATGCCACGTAGATCTCAAAGACCTGTCAGTAGGCAGAGCAGAGCTGTGCGAAGGCAGCCAGCAGGTAGGAAATGCAACTCAGTTCATCCAGCCTTGGCATGTGGTGTTGAGCTCTGTTGTCATTGCTTGTTTCAAGATTCACTTGATTCATCCATCTCCCTCCCCTGCACTCTGTTTAGACTCACAGACAATGTCCCAACACAACAATGTTTTGTGTTTTTTGGTTTTTTTTCAGGCTCATACTTAAGCATGTTTATACTTGGTTGGAATAGAAGGCAGAAGTGCCGATGTCATTGCAAAGGCTGCCCAGCTGTTTGTCTGCACTGGCTTTTCCACGTGAATAACTCCGAACTGCTGTTTGCAATTACTTATTTACTCTGCAGCCTTTTGGTACACCTGCAGCTACCAGTATCTGGCTCCAAGGACTTGGTTATTATTTTTGTTTCCATTGCTTTGCCTCCAATTCTTAATTCCTTCCATTATTGTGGTGGCTTTTCTCTAAGAATAAACGTACTGGTTCTATAGAGCTCGGCATCAAAAGGGAGCACACGCTAAAGTAAAACCATGATGTTTTTCTGTCTGCATTTTTCATGCTGATTTACCAGTACTTCCTTTTTGTGCTGTGAAAACTGATGGTGAAATGATAAACAGGCAAACCTTGTTGTGTCTCATTAACAGACTAATCCCCTTGTCATGTCACATTCTCTAATCCTGATCCAAATTTTGTCTATTGATTTAATTAGGTTTTTCATTTGTTCCTGGCAAATTTCTGGCTCTTGGAGTTGCTAGGCTGGCTCTTGAGACTGATGAGGTGGAATGATCCATACGTTTCCTAGTGGCTTTAAACAGAAACATCTGTCAGGAAGGAGCAATTTGTTGGCTGAGTGTAGCAGTAAGTAAACTTGCATCTGACAGCGCTGCTCTTGCTTCTGAGTGACTTAAGTCAGTGAGAAAAGCTACTAGAGACTGCAGAGCCAGCAGAGATCACATCTCTGCCAGGGTGTGTAGGAGGCACTGAGCTCTCTGCAATGTTCACAGTGAAACTGAAAGGCCAGACAGACCCCAGTGATGTGTTTTTAATTCTTGTTCACGTTTCCTTCCCCTCCTTTGTTGGGATTGGAGGCTTTAGCAACCATACCTGCATTGTCTTCCTGCTGGCTAAGGATTAACTTCAGAAAATACATTGAACTTAAAGTCGTTGGGACTTCTGGTGAAGTGTAAAGCAGAACTGCTTACTGAAAGCAGAGAAAGGAGCTGCCTGTGTGTATAGCCCTCACCAGCCAGAGAGGTGTGCAGGGGAATGACCAGACAGCTGTAGGGACAGTGACAGAGTTGCTGTCAAAATGCGTATTTTGAGTTGGGGAAGCTGACAGCCACCACCTCCATCCCATGGGCATGGAGTTGCCTTCCTGACCCAGCAGACCCAGGGCATGGGTCAGCTCTGTCTGTCTGTCTCATCAAGCTGGGCAGTGCTCGAGCCTGGGGCTCTGGAACAGGCAGCACTGTGCAGAGCAGAGCATTCCTTTGAGTGGATGGGAGCCCAAGCAGGGGGACAATGGCTGAAAGTGTCCTGGGCTCTGACAGGGCAAGGCCTGGAGCGCCGCTAGTGAGGACTTCTGTCATTTCCTGATATTCCCATGGCAGTTGTTTATAGAATCATTAAGGTTGGAAAAGACCTCTAAGATCATCAAGTCCCACCTTCAACCCGCCCTCACCATACCACTGACCGCGTCCCTCAGTGCCACCTCTCCACGGTTCTTGAACACCTCCAGGGACGGTGACTCCCCCACCTCCCTGGGCAGCCCATGCCAATGCATCATCGCTCTTTGGAGAAGAAATTATTCCTAATAACCAACCTGAATGTCCCCTGGAGCAACGTAAAGCTGTTACCTCTCACCTATCACTATTACCTGGCTGCAGAGGCCAACCCCTGCTTGCCACAACCTCTGTTCAGGCAGTCATAGAGAGCAATAAAGTCTTCCCTGTGCCTCCTCTTCCCCAGACTGAACAATCCCAGTTCAAGCTGCCTTGCACGTAAACCTGAGGATCTTGCACTGATCCTGCATAAACAAAATGATAATGATAAAAATGCTTGGCTTTTTTTAATCTCAAAATTAAGTCTTTCCTGTTTGTGGCTGTTGGAACGATGTATATAGCATATACAGTTTATTCCAGTCTTCAGAATCTCTTCCAGATTTGTGGGGGATGTGTTGTTTTGCTGTACTTTCTAGCTCATACTTCCCACAGAGGGCGTGAATTCGAGAGATAACAGCAATGTGTGAAGCAAAACTGTGCAGTTCAGTTGTGTTAGTTTCACTTTGTATGAAAACTTAGATGCAGATTGAGTATGAACCTTAAACGTTTCTGCTGCAGATCATGAAGTTGGAAAGTTGTCCTTGAAAAGTGGGGAACGCATTTTGTTTTGTTTGTTCCATTTCATGCAACGCAGGAACTCACTGTGCTGAGTGAGCTGAGGTGGCTTCAGTTACAAGGGCACCGATTTCGAATGGTAATGACCGAATGATTCAGCAGAAGTGATAGAATTGGCCTAAATGCTTTTAATGAGAATAAGACTTTCAGTATCGTACGCTGTGAAGAAATCTTGCTCATGTCCGCTTTCCAGTCCTGTATCCAGACGCAGAGCCCCCTGGTTTGATTTAAATGATCTCTAGTTAACAAGCTCAGTTATGGTTTGCACCACGTGTTTCAGTCCAGGCAGTGATTTTTACATTATTCTACACTAATGGCATGTTTTATCTTCCAGTTTTTGTAGCTGTTATGAAGAGGGGGAGAACTGGTGAAATGGATGGTGCTTGTATGTTCAATATTAGATTCTCCTTAAATGTTCAATTATCACTCATGAGAGACTGCACATGCACAAAAAGCAGATGTTATTTTAATGTGTAAATCAATGAAGCTGCCTTGTTTTTTCTGGTGTTGTTCCAGTATTGACGGGATTTGTAAAAGTCTTTTCAGCAACAACAAGCTGTCTGTCTTGGGTTTTCAGTAGGAAGGATGGATCAATTTCTTTGAGAAGAGTTTAAAACAGATGTGATCAGTGATTCTGAAAGCAGAGATTACTCCGAGTATTGATGGCCTCCAACGAGGGCCTTGTATGCTTTTGGAGTATGTGCTGTAGTGTTAAGCACAGCTGGCCCAAAAAGAGGGGAACCCAAAGGCTTGTGAAGTGCAGCATGCAGACCAGTCACCCAGCCGTGCATTCTGACCTCAGACTTCCTCAGCCTTTCAACTTTGTAGTCAAAGTTTATACTGTCTGGGAGCGAGGAGAGGAAATAGTGGCGATATCAAAGAGTGAAGGTATCGGGAATAGGAAGAGGGGAAAAAAAATACAAACTGAAACAAACCCCTTAAAATGAATTTTTCTCTTGGTTATGCATGATGGCAAATCCTGCTGTGGAACAACCTGCCACCCTCAGAAGTAAAAGGAAAAAGCATCTGTACAGAGGAGCCCCAGGATGAGTGCGTGGGGGGGAATAGCTGTTCTCAGTAAAAGGGACTATAATGATTATATTTCAAGGATGATTGAGACTAATAAATGTTGATATGAAAAAGAAATGATCCTTTTTTATTGGTCCATTGAGACAGGCTATAATTTTTTTTATGTTCAAGCTCTGATCAGAAATTGAAGTGACATATGGAATCAGAATTGAAATACGGCTCCGTGGAATACTTTGTCAGTCAGAAAAAAATCGTATATGATAAAACTGCTGAATTTTTGGCATGGATTACTTACACCATCTTGTGAGTGCTGGTGAGAGACGTTTACGACCAGGTTGCGGAAGCCTTGTGCTCTGAATGAATGGAGAATTTTGGATAACTGCATTTCCCTTTCCTGTTCCAAGTACGTTTGGGTATTCTGCAGGGTTTTTAGTAAATTGAACTGTAGTCAGATAGATAGAGTCATTACTTAGCTGCTTGGAAAGATAATTCCTAAGAGTGCAAAATGAGGGTGAGATTCATTCTTCTGGAAATGTAGAGCTCTTAAACCTACCAGATTTTTCAGGCTATTTCTCCTCTCAGTTCCATTGCATGTTTGAGAATTACAATTATTCTCCAGCCTGAACAGGAATGCCCTGAGCTGGGGCTCAGGAGCTCTGAGTTCTGATCTCTCCTGACTGCTATCTCCATTACTGTGTGCTTTTATTTCAAAGAACACAAAGCTGAGACCCAAAGATCTCCCATCCCCATGAAGACTGTGGTCAGATATGTTGACTGCTAAAATCCAAACCTTGATGTTACACAGTTCTGCCTTGGGTAGCAATTTCAAATGAAATCCAGATATATTGCATGACACAAACATCTTACTTGCTTTTATATATTGTATCTCAAGAATATGCCCATTTAAATTAGCCCTCCAGGCTTTCTCTATGTGTAGTAATACCTGGTGCAGCTTCCTTTTTATTTCAGCTTAAACCAGGCTTTCATTTTTGAAACCATTATGATGCCTCAGCTATCGCAACAAACAGATCCGCCTCCTTGGACCCATTGCACATCCTGACTGCTGCAGCAAAGAGCTTCTGCTGCCTTAATGTGTTGAAGATGTTTCCATCTCTTGCCATCTTGATCAGACTCCAAGCACACATTTAAGGAGGAAGGATGTTCCTGTTGTCCCATGGCTCCAAGTTTTTCCTGAAGGCTCACCCTGCCCCTCAGCTTCTCTTCGACCTCAGATCAGCTGTCCAGCCTCTGTACCAGCTTTTCCCACGTTGCGTGCCCACCTTTGTAAGGCACGCTGAGGTCTACAGATGACAGCACTGTTCTGTCTTTAACTGCTGGTGCAAAACAAGCGGCAGATTCCTCGGTAGCTATAGTTGATGAGAGAATGAGTTCATCCTGCACACCTCTTCCTGGACTAGGGAAATGTAAGAGGTGTGTAGCTCTCTGACCTTTGTAGTGCTCCAGCTGCAGCACTGTTAAATGGCATCTGATCCTCTTGCCTTCTGCAATCATTATTGCTTGTCTTAGATCTGTCCAGATACTTCACCTAATTGTTATGGACTCATTCAGAGAAAACTTGCTCTTCAGCTGACTGTAACCAGGTCACTGATGCACATCTTGATGCACAATTAGTAATACCGTCTTTTGATAAGAGTTTTATTTAATTGATTGCAAAGGTTCTAGAAATCTGTTTTTCCTGGACACGTATGACTTATTGAATTTCTTTTGTTATTTTTGTCTGGTTTTTGTTCACAACTGAGACTAGGCTTTAGAATGCTCATGGGCTTATGGTTTGATCTGAAGATCTGCAACGGCAAGCTTTATAATGGTATTTCCTTTTGAGCAGTTCTTATTTCAGATGTGAGATTCAGGCTGAGAGAATTCAGTCTGGAGAAGAGAAGGCGTCAGGAAGCACCTGAAGGAGGGCTATAAGAAAGAAGGGGACAGACTCTTAAGTGAGGTCTGTTGTGATAGGAACAAGGTTTCTAACTTAGAGGGGAAATTTACACTGGGTATAAGGAAAAGGTTTTTTATGATAAAAGTATGAGGCAGTGGCACAGGCTGCCCAGAGAGGTGGTGGGTGCCCCATCCCTGCAGACACCCACAGCTGGGCCAGATGGGTCTCTGAGCACCTGATGGAGCTGTGGAAGTCCCTGTGCAGTGCAGGGGAGTTGAATAAGAGGGCCTTTAAGGGTCCCTTCCAACTCAAACAATTCTATGACTTTATGATTCTATATTGTTGTCAGCTCGCCTGCTTTACTGAATAAGAGCATTCAAAAGCTAAGTAGAAGAGACAGGTGACTGATGGCAGAGGATTGTGTGTAATAAGGAATGAGGAGACTGATGTGTTATTGAGTGAAGTAGAGGCAGTGTAAGGTAGGGAATGCTAGGTGAAATGGAAATGACATCTGTCTGAATATCAGCATTTCATTTGATTGCTCCCCAAGCAGAACCTTGCTGCCTTCCTTGCTGCGCAGTATCTGGGCATCTCATCCTCCTGTGCCACACGAGGTTTCTTTGAAGTGAATTCAGTCACCGACACATCAAGCCCAGCTATTCATTTGTTTCCTCTGGGGTACAAGGGGCTCCTGCCTCCATGGCACAGGTTACCATCATACCAGCACAAGTCTGGGCTTCCTCTGACTTGGGTCAGAAAGAGATCAAGAGAAATCCTTACTGTTGCAAGTTTCTTCTCAAACTAACATTTTCTCCCTCAGAAGCTGTAATATACAGCTGTAGCTGAAGGTTTCTTTGTAAAGGAGAACACAGAAGAAAACAGACTGGGATTGCTGAGATGAGCACAAAACATTGGAGATGGCTGACTTTGAATGTGACAGCCTGAGATTGCAGAAGTGGGTTATTTTATCCTGAGTTGTTATGTAGGTTGTGCCTTAGGGTCCTACCTGTGATTCAGGGCTGTGTTGTATATCACCTCTGCCACCCAAGGGTATGGAGATGGTCCTATTCCCAAGTAGTTACCAGAATGTGTACAACAGCTGGACACAAATAGAGATGCAATAGTGGAGGGAAATGCTGAAGCAGAATTGGTTGATGTAATAGTGCATGCTCTTAGGGCAAAGGCATTTCTGATGCGCTGAGTTGGCTCCCAGGCCTCTGATTGTGTCTGGTAGGGAAGATAATGTCAGCAAGAAACAGGAGAACTCCAGAAGCCAACTGAGCTCCTGATCCTCCTGCTGCCTCTTCTATCTTGCTGTTAAGAGCCTTTCCTCTTCCAGAGTGGCTTCAGTACAGCAGTGGTGCCTTATGGGGAGCTGTCTCTCAAAGGGACAGATATTCGCAAAGGTCCTATTTATTTTTTCCTGCATGCTCTGTCAGTAGGGCTCGTGCCAGTCTCTCTATTTGAAGATTTAAGTGCCGTGTGCTCTGTGCTATTCCAAGCTTTTCTTTTGGCAAGGAGAGAAATGCAGGGCTATTGTGCTGTAATAACAGTCATCCTCATTCGCTAAGGGTGCCACGTGTCATGTTTTAGAACCAAACGTATTTCGATTGTGTGATACCTAAATCTACTACCCAATACTTCCCAAGCTCTTGGTCTTAATGAAAGCCATTCCAAGTTGCCTGTGTTCCAAACTGTATGTAATCTCTTTATTATGCCTGGCCTGGCTTGCTGGGTACATGAATATATCTGGCTGTGTGTCATGATGACTGTTTGTATCGCCTGACAATAGCTGGAACAGAGCTAAATGAAATCAGTGTTTTGTCTTTCCTTCGATTGGACTCACCAGCAGATGGGGAACGCTGCCATTCTTTCTTTATTTTTGGCAAGGACCTGCATAGCTGACAGACCCCTGCTATGATAGAGAGAGATGGTTCAATGAGGTTCAGGGAAGAACTAATAATACGTCATTTACTTCTGTCGCACTTGGAATATGGTTTGATTTGATCATTTAAAATGCATTATTATTTTTTTAATCTTAAAGGAACCTGCTTTATTACCTACCTCCTGGTTCGACATCTGCGCAGCAAAATGTGAGCGTTTGGAATATGCAAACTGAAATCAAAGCGTAGAATTCCCTTTGAAGCTTACGGTTCCTAGCTCTTCCCCCTCCACCCCCTTCTAATATTCAACCTGCAGTAATTTTATTTCTCTGAAATTTTTCAGTGTAATTGAAAGAGCGTTGAAGGAACAAAGCAAATATTTACATTGCACAAATGCCACTTGATGTGATTAGTTATAAGCAATCTATTTAAAAATTAATATGTGTATTAAATACGTGAGCATGAGTGCATCCGTGCATGGAGAAGGCAGAGGAATCAATTCTGAATGTAGTTAACCTAGAAGTTTCTATTCTCTGGAGCACAGTATTTGTGAAAGGATGTAAGATGATCTGATCTTAAGGTTTTAAAGGAACAAAAACTCCTCCAACGTACTTCAGGGGAATAAATCTATCAGTCTTTTAGAGACTTTTAGTCCTGTCTTCTGGCTTGATGTGTGTGGTCCTGTAAGGAAGCTCCTTTTTAAGCCAGCATTAGGGGCCTAATGTTCGCCAGTAGACAGATCTGTACAATTCTTTATGGAGTTATAAACGCCCAGGTGATTTAGTAGGTAACTTACAGTTTCCCACTGGATTATAGGAGTTTGTGGTCTTGATTCTGTTTAGTGCTTGGGAGCTGCTGGGGCAAGCTGCCTGCTTGTACAAGGAGAGGAGGGATGGAGCTGCAATACCTTGGTGCAGTGCAAATTAGGCCACTATTTCTTGCTCAGGGCTATGTCTAGAGTCACCATACAGTACTTGTTATTCTTGTGTCACTCAATCTTTGTGGTCCAAAGGGTGGTGAAGCTGCAGCACTGGAGAAAAGTGTATGAGTGTCACAGTCCTGACTTTACCTCATCTCTGTGCTTTGGAATGGCTTATATAACGCACTGGTAATGCCAACTTGCTGAAGTTGTATGTGACCCATGGAAGTCCTTGGAAAGAAAGGAACAGCAGGACAGATAGCTAATTGGATAAACTTCAACAATGCGATCAGCAATTGAGATGGGATGTTTTTTGTGAACTGTCATGATACTATATTTATTTCAGAGTGCTTCTGTTAGGGGTTCCTCAGATTTTGTTTCTCTCTAGGTGCTTGGGGAAAATATGGACTTAGCTTGAGCACTGTTTCATAAGTTTGGTTGGAAGGTCCTCAAGAGATGTTTGGGTAGTACGAAAATGGAGTTGGATTGTTACCAGTGTTCCCACCAGGAGGAAATTGAAATGTCATGGTAAGAATCTCGCTCTCTGCTTTTGAAGCTAAAAGTGACTGTTTGGTTTGTAGGCTCTCTTCTAGGTGGTGAGCTCGGGAGGGGATTCCTGTGCATGATGTTTGTCACAACGGAGCAAATGCTGGAGGTGCTCAAATGCACATCTGGAGGTTAAGGTATCATCTTTTGGAAACACCCATGGGGGTTATTTGCTTGACAGGTGTGCATGTGTTGCTTAGCATTTCCGGAAGCCTGTATCCCTCTGCCCCATACCTGCTAAAGACAGGCATCCTATTGCAGTTGTGCTTCACCAGGGAAACAGACACGTGTTTTGTACGGTTTCCCTGACAATCACAGCATGGAGTGGCTTCTGTGGAACTGATGCAAGAGTCAAGATTTGCCAAACTCAATCCGTCAGTTAGAGGCAAAAAATAACATTTAATCCACAATATTAAACCTGATTTCATGTTACTAGGGAGAGTCACTGGAAATGACTGGATTAAAAGGGTATCTTAACAAAATCGTAGAGCACAGAGGAGCCATGTAGTGTTTTTGTAACAGATGCCTCTTTCTCTTATGATCCTCTTCGAACATAGCTTTGAAAGTTTCCCAGCAGTGTGGTATTATTTAGCTTTGCTTTAAATGTTAACACACTTCC